>CM002531.2:0-600000 GCA_000338895.3 Oryza meridionalis
GTTGCCATCCCTATACTAACCACCTCGTTGAAAACCAGTTGTGGACCCTCAGATATTCGAGGTTTCGCCGAAACAACCGCTGCTTCGTGGCCTATGGTAAGTAATTTCTAGAAAAATCTCTGGGGGTCCAACTCTGCAAATCCAGTCTCTCTAGGGGTGAGGCCCGTGATTCTGCAGCCAGTCAAAAAAAACCTAGCTCGATTCCATGACCGGAAGGCAACGTTATCAAGGTTTTAATTTGCACAGAATTCTCCATCTGCATTCCACAGTGTCGCGCCCGCCAGCCTACCTGAACGGCGCGGTTAGTCGACGCGCTTGACAACCGACATCGTCTGAGCTATCCACCCTAACGTCCTATGTGCCATCCCTATACTAACCACCTCGTTGAAAAACCAGTTGTGGACCCTCAGATATTCGAGGTTTCGCCGAAACAACCGCTGCTTCGTGGCCTATGGTAAGTAATTTCTAGAAAAATCTCTGGGGGTCCAACTCCCCAAATCCAGTCTCTCTAGGGGTGAGGCCCGTGATTCTGCAGCAGTCAAAAAAAACCTAGCTCGATTCCATGACCGGAAGGCAAAGTTATCAAGGTTTTAATTTGCACAGAATTCTCCATCTGCATTCCACAGTGTCGCGCCCGCCAGCCTACCTTAACGGCGCGGTTAGTCGACGCGCTTGACACCGACATCGTCTGAGCTATCCACCCTAACGTCCTATGTGCCATCCCTATACTAACCACCTCGTTGAAAACCAGTTGTGGACCCTCAGATATTCGAGGTTTCGCCGAAACAACCGCTGCTTCGTGGCCTATGGTAAGTAATTTCTAGAAAAATCTCTGGGGGTCCAACTCTCCAAATCCAGTCTCTCTAGGGGTGAGGCCCGTGATTCTGCAGCAGTCAAAAAAAACCTAGCTCGATTCCATGACCGGAAGGCAAAGTTATCAAGGTTTTAATTTGCACAGAATTCTCCATCTGCATTCCACAGTGTCGCGCCCAGCCAGCCTACCTTAACGGCGCGGTTAGTCGACGCGCTTGACACCGACATCGTCTGAGCTATCCACCCTAACGTCCTATGTGCCATCCCTATACTAACCACCTCGTTGAAAACCAGTTGTGGACCCTCAGATATTCGAGGTTTCGCCGAAACAACCGCTGCTTCGTGGCCTATGGTAAGTAATTTCTAGAAAATCTCTGGGGGTCCAACTCTCCAAATCCAGTCTCTCTAGGGGTGAGGCCCGTGATTCTGCAGCCGTCAAAAAAAACCTAGCTCGATTCCATGACCGGAAGGCAAAGTTATCAAGGTTTTAATTTGCACAGAATTCTCCATCTGCATTCCACAGTGTCGCGCCCGCCAGCCTACCTTAACGGCGCGGTTAGTCGACGCGCTTGACACCGACATCGTCTGAGCTATCCACCCTAACGTCCTATGTGCCATCCCTATACTAACCACCTCGTTGAAAACCAGTTGTGGACCCTCAGATATTCGAGGTTTCGCCGAAACAACCGCTGCTTCGTGGCCTATGGTAAGTAATTTCTAGAAAAATCTCTGGGGGTCCAACTCCCCAAATCCAGTCTCTCTAGGGGTGAGGCCCGTGATTCTGCAGCAGTCAAAAAAAACCTAGCTCGATTCCATGACCGGAAGGCAAAGTTATCAAGGTTTTAATTTGCACAGAATTCTCCATCTGCATTCCACAGTGTCGCGCCCGCCAGCCTACCTTAACGGCGCGGTTAGTCGACGCGCTTGACACCGACATCGTCTGAGCTATCCACCCTAACGTCCTATGTGCCATCCCTATACTAACCACCTCGTTGAAAACCAGTTGTGGACCCTCAGATATTCGAGGTTTCGCCGAAACAACCGCTGCTTCGTGGCCTATGGTAAGTAATTTCTAGAAAAATCTCTGGGGGTCCAACTCTCCAAATCCAGTCTCTCTAGGGGTGAGGCCCGTGATTCTGCAGCAGTCAAAAAAAACCTAGCTCGATTCCATGACCGGAAGGCAAAGTTATCAAGGTTTTAATTTGCACAGAATTCTCCATCTGCATTCCACAGTGTCGCGCCCGCCAGCCTACCTTAACGGCGCGGTTAGTCGACGCGCTTGACACCGACATCGTCTGAGCTATCCACCCTAACGTCCTATGTGCCATCCCTATACTAACCACCTCGTTGAAAACCAGTTGTGGACCCTCAGATATTCGAGGTTTCGCCGAAACAACCGCTGCTTCGTGGCCTATGGTAAGTAATTTCTAGAAAAATCTCTGGGGGTCCAACTCTGCCAAATCCAGTCTCTCTAGGGGTGAGGCCCGTGATTCTGCAGCCGTCAAAAAAAACCTAGCTCGATTCCATGACCGGAAGGCAAAGTTATCAAGGTTTTAATTTGCACAGAATTCTCCATCTGCATTCCACAGTGTCGCGCCCGCCAGCCTACCTTGAACGGCGCGGTTAGTCGACGCGCTTGACACCGACATCGTCTGAGCTATCCACCCTAACGTCCTATGTGCCATCCCTATACTAACCACCTCGTTGAAAACCAGTTGTGGACCCTCAGATATTCGAGGTTTCGCCGAAACAACCGCTGCTTCGTGGCCTATGGTAAGTAATTTCTAGAAAAATCTCTGGGGGTCCAACTCCCCAAATCCAGTCTCTCTAGGGGTGAGGCCCGTGATTCTGCAGCAGTCAAAAAAAACCTAGCTCGATTCCATGACCGGAAGGCAAAGTTATCAAGGTTTTAATTTGCACAGAATTCTCCATCTGCATTCCACAGTGTCGCGCCCGCCAGCCTACCTTAACGGCGCGGTTAGTCGACGCGCTTGACACCGACATCGTCTGAGCTATCCACCCTAACGTCCTATGTGCCATCCCTATACTAACCACCTCGTTGAAAACCAGTTGTGGACCCTCAGATATTCGAGGTTTCGCCGAAACAACCGCTGCTTCGTGGCCTATGGTAAGTAATTTCTAGAAAAATCTCTGGGGGTCCAACTCTCCCAAATCCAGTCTCTCTAGGGGTGAGGCCCGTGATTCTGCAGCAGTCAAAAAAAACCTAGCTCGATTCCATGACCGGAAGGCAAAGTTATCAAGGTTTTAATTTGCACAGAATTCTCCATCTGCATTCCACAGTGTCGCGCCCACCAGCCTACCTTAACGGCGCGGTTAGTCGACGCGCTTGACACCGACATCGTCTGAGCTATCCACCCTAACATCCTATGTGCCATCCCTATACTAACCACCTCGTTGAAAACCAGTTGTGGACCCTCAGATATTCGAGGTTTCGCCGAAACAACCGCTGCTTCGTGGCCTATGGTAAGTAATTTCTAGAAAAATCTCTGGGGGTCCAACTCTGCAAATCCAGTCTCTCTAGGGGTGAGGCCCGTGATTCTGCAGCCGTCAAAAAAAACCTAGCTCGATTCCATGACCGGAAGGCAAAGTTATCAAGGTTTTAATTTGCACAGAATTCTCCATCTGCATTCCACAGTGTCGCGCCCGCCAGCCTACCTTGACGGCGCGGTTAGTCGACGCGCTTGACACCGACATCGTCTGAGCTATCCACCCTAACGTCCTATGTGCCATCCCTATACTAACCACCTCGTTGAAAACCAGTTGTGGACCCTCAGATATTCGAGGTTTCGCCGAAACAACCGCTGCTTCGTGGCCTATGGTAAGTAATTTCTAGAAAAATCTCTGGGGGTCCAACTCCCCAAATCCAGTCTCTCTAGGGGTGAGGCCCGTGATTCTGCAGCCGTCAAAAAAAACCTAGCTCGATTCCATGACCGGAAGGCAAAGTTATCAAGGTTTTAATTTGCACAGAATTCTCCATCTGCATTCCACAGTGTCGCGCCCGCCAGCCTACCTTGACGGCGCGGTTAGTCGACGCGCTTGACACCGACATCGTCTGAGCTATCCACCCTAACGTCCTATGTGCCATCCCTATACTAACCACCTCGTTGAAAACCAGTTGTGGACCCTCAGATATTCGAGGTTTCGCCGAAACAACCGCTGCTTCGTGGCCTATGGTAAGTAATTTCTAGAAAAATCTCTGGGGGTCCAACTCCCCAAATCCAGTCTCTCTAGGGGTGAGGCCCGTGATTCTGCAGCAGTCAAAAAAAACCTAGCTCGATTCCATGACCGGAAGGCAAAGTTATCAAGGTTTTAATTTGCACAGAATTCTCCATCTGCATTCCACAGTGTCGCGCCCGCCAGCCTACCTTAACGGCGCGGTTAGTCGACGCGCTTGACACCGACATCGTCTGAGCTATCCACCCTAACGTCCTATGTGCCATCCCTATACTAACCACCCTCGTTGAAAACCAGTTGTGGACCCTCAGATATTCGAGGTTTCGCCGAAACAACCGCTGCTTCGTGGCCTATGGTAAGTAATTTCTAGAAAAATCTCTGGGGGTCCAACTCTCCAAATCCAGTCTCTCTAGGGGTGAGGCCCGTGATTCTGCAGCCGTCAAAAAAATCCTAGCTCGATTCCATGACCGGAAGGCAAAGTTATCAAGGTTTTAATTTGCACAGAATTCTCCATCTGCATTCCACAGTGTCGCGCCCGCCAGCCTACCTTGACGGCGCGGTTAGTCGACGCGCTTGACACCGACATCGTCTGAGCTATCCACCCTAACGTCCTATGTGCCATCCCTATACTAACCACCTCGTTGAAAACCAGTTGTGGACCCTCAGATATTCGAGGTTTCGCCGAAACAACCGCTGCTTCGTGGCCTATGGTAAGTAATTTCTAGAAAAATCTCTGGGGGTCCAACTCCCCAAATCCAGTCTCTCTAGGGGTGAGGCCCGTGATTCTGCAGCAGTCAAAAAAAACCTAGCTCGATTCCATGACCGGAAGGCAAAGTTATCAAGGTTTTAATTTGCACAGAATTCTCCATCTGCATTCCACAGTGTCGCGCCCGCCAGCCTACCTTAACGGCGCGGTTAGTCGACGCGCTTGACACCGACATCGTCTGAGCTATCCACCCTAACGTCCTATGTGCCATCCCTATACTAACCACCTCGTTGAAAACCAGTTGTGGACCCTCAGATATTCGAGGTTTCGCCGAAACAACCGCTGCTTCGTGGCCTATGGTAAGTAATTTCTAGAAAAATCTCTGGGGGTCCAACTCCCCAAATCCAGTCTCTCTAGGGGTGAGGCCCGTGATTCTGCAGCAGTCAAAAAAAACCTAGCTCGATTCCATGACCGGAAGGCAAAGTTATCAAGGTTTTAATTTGCACAGAATTCTCCATCTGCATTCCACAGTGTCGCGCCCACCAGCCTACCTTAACGGCGCGGTTAGTCGACGCGCTTGACACCGACATCGTCTGAGCTATCCACCCTAACGTCCTATGTGCCATCCCTATACTAACCACCTCGTTGAAAACCAGTTGTGGACCCTCAGATATTCGAGGTTTCGCCGAAACAACCGCTGCTTCGTGGCCTATGGTAAGTAATTTCTAGAAAAATCTCTGGGGGTCCAACTCTGCAAATCCAGTCTCTCTAGGGGTGAGGCCCGTGATTCTGCAGCCGTCAAAAAAAACCTAGCTCGATTCCATGACCGGAAGGCAAAGTTATCAAGGTTTTAATTTGCACAGAATTCTCCATCTGCATTCCACAGTGTCGCGCCCGCCAGCCTACCTTGACGGCGCGGTTAGTCGACGCGCTTGACACCGACATCGTCTGAGCTATCCACCCTAACGTCCTATGTGCCATCCCTATACTAACCACCTCGTTGAAAACCAGTTGTGGACCCTCAGATATTCGAGGTTTCGCCGAAACAACCGCTGCTTCGTGGCCTATGGTAAGTAATTTCTAGAAAAATCTCTGGGGGTCCAACTCCCCAAATCCATTCTCTCTAGGGGTGAGGCCCGTGATTCTGCAGCAGTCAAAAAAAACCTAGCTCGATTCCATGACCGGAAGGCAAAGTTATCAAGGTTTTAATTTGCACAGAATTCTCCATCTGCATTCCACAGTGTCGCGCCCGCCAGCCTACCTTAACGGCGCGGTTAGTCGACGCGCTTGACACCGACATCGTCTGAGCTATCCACCCTAACGTCCTATGTGCCATCCCTATACTAACCACCTCGTTGAAAACCAGTTGTGGACCCTCAGATATTCGAGGTTTCGCCGAAACAACCGCTGCTTCGTGGCCTATGGTAAGTAATTTCTAGAAAAATCTCTGGGTGTCCAACTCCCCAAATCCAGTCTCTCTAGGGGTGAGGCCCGTGATTCTGCAGCCGTCAAAAAAAACCTAGCTCGATTCCATGACCGGAAGGCAAAGTTATCAAGGTTTTAATTTGCACAGAATTCTCCATCTGCATTCCACAGTGTCGCGCCCGCCAGCCTACCTTAACGGCGCGGTTAGTCGACGCGCTTGACACCGACATCGTCTGAGCTATCCACCCTAACGTCCTATGTGCCATCCCTATACTAACCACCTTGTTGAAAACCAGTTGTGGACCCTCAGATATTCGAGGTTTCGCCGAAACAACCGCTGCTTCGTGGCCTATGGTAAGTAATTTCTAGAAAAATCTCTGGGGGTCCAACTCCCCAAATCCAGTCTCTCTAGGGGTGAGGCCCGTGATTCTGCAGCAGTCAAAAAAAACCTAGCTCGATTCCATGACCGGAAGGCAAAGTTATCAAGGTTTTAATTTGCACAGAATTCTCCATCTGCATTCCACAGTGTCGCGCCCGCCAGCCTACCTTAACGGCGCGGTTAGTCGACGCGCTTGACACCGACATCGTCTGAGCTATCCACCCTAACGTCCTATGTGCCATCCCTATACTAACCACCTCGTTGCAAACCAGTTGTGGACCCTCAGATATTCGAGGTTTCGCCGAAACAACCGCTGCTTCGTGGCCTATGGTAAGTAATTTCTAGAAAAATCTCTGGGTGTCCAACTCCCCAAATCCAGTCTCTCTAGGGGTGAGGCCCGTGATTCTGCAGCCGTCAAAAAAAACCTAGCTCGATTCCATGACCGGAAGGCAAAGTTATCAAGGTTTTAATTTGCACAGAATTCTCCATCTGCATTCCACAGTGTCGCGCCCGCCAGCCTACCTTGACGGCGCGGTTAGTCGACGCGCTTGACACCGACATCGTCTGAGCTATCCACCCTAACGTCCTATGTGCCATCCCTATACTAACCACCTCGTTGAAAACCAGTTGTGGACCCTCAGATATTCGAGGTTTCGCCGAAACAACCGCTGCTTCGTGGCCTATGGTAAGTAATTTCTAGAAAAATCTCTGGGGGTCCAACTCCCCAAATCCAGTCTCTCTAGGGGTGAGGCCCGTGATTCTGCAGCAGTCAAAAAAAACCTAGCTCGATTCCATGACCGGAAGGCAAAGTTATCAAGGTTTTAATTTGCACAGAATTCTCCATCTGCATTCCACAGTGTCGCGCCCGCCAGCCTACCTTAACGGCGCGGTTAGTCGACGCGCTTGACACCGACATCGTCTGAGCTATCCACCCTAACGTCCTATGTGCCATCCCTATACTAACCACCTCGTTGAAAACCAGTTGTGGACCCTCAGATATTCGAGGTTTCGCCGAAACAACCGCTGCTTCGTGGCCTATGGTAAGTAATTTCTAGAAAAATCTCTGGGGGTCCAACTCCCCAAATCCAGTCTCTCTAGGGGTGAGGCCCGTGATTCTGCAGCAGTCAAAAAAAACCTAGCTCGATTCCATGACCGGAAGGCAAAGTTATCAAGGTTTTAATTTGCACAGAATTCTCCATCTGCATTCCACAGTGTCGCGCCCGCCAGCCTACCTTAACGGCGCGGTTAGTCGACGCGCTTGACACCGACATCGTCTGAGCTATCCACCCTAACGTCCTATGTGCCATCCCTATACTAACCACCTCGTTGAAAACCAGTTGTGGACCCTCAGATATTCGAGGTTTCGCCGAAACAACCGCTGCTTCGTGGCCTATGGTAAGTAATTTCTAGAAAAATCTCTGGGGGTCCAACTCCCCAAATCCAGTCTCTCTAGGGGTGAGGCCCGTGATTCTGCAGCAGTCAAAAAAAACCTAGCTCGATTCCATGACCGGAAGGCAAAGTTATCAAGGTTTTAATTTGCACAGAATTCTCCATCTGCATTCCACAGTGTCGCGCCCACCAGCCTACCTTAACGGCGCGGTTAGTCGACGTGCTTGACACCGACATCGTCTGAGCTATCCACCCTAACGTCCTATGTGCCATCCCTATACTAACCACCTCGTTGAAAACCAGTTGTGGACCCTCAGATATTCGAGGTTTCGCCGAAACAACCGCTGCTTCGTGGCCTATGGTAAGTAATTTCTAGAAAAATCTCTGGGGGTCCAACTCTGCAAATCCAGTCTCTCTAGGGGTGAGGCCCGTGATTCTGCAGCCGTCAAAAAAAACCTAGCTCGATTCCATGACCGGAAGGCAAAGTTATCAAGGTTTTAATTTGCACAGAATTCTCCATCTGCATTCCACAGTGTCGCGCCCGCCAGCCTACCTTGACGGCGCGGTTAGTCGACGCGCTTGACACCGACATCGTCTGAGCTATCCACCCTAACGTCCTATGTGCCATCCCTATACTAACCACCTCGTTGAAAACCAGTTGTGGACCCTCAGATATTCGAGGTTTCGCCGAAACAACCGCTGCTTCGTGGCCTATGGTAAGTAATTTCTAGAAAAATCTCTGGGGGTCCAACTCCCCAAATCCAGTCTCTCTAGGGGTGAGTCCCGTGATTCTGCAGCAGTCAAAAAAAACCTAGCTCGATTCCATGACCGGAAGGCAAAGTTATCAAGGTTTTAATTTGCACAGAATTCTCCATCTGCATTCCACAGTGTCGCGCCCGCCAGCCTACCTTAACGGCGCGGTTAGTCGACGCGCTTGACACCGACATCGTCTGAGCTATCCACCCTAACGTCCTATGTGCCATCCCTATACTAACCACCTCGTTGAAAACCAGTTGTGGACCCTCAGATATTCGAGGTTTCGCCGAAACAACCGCTGCTTCGTGGCCTATGGTAAGTAATTTCTAGAAAAATCTCTGGGGGTCCAACTCCCCAAATCCAGTCTCTCTAGGGGTGAGGCCCGTGATTCTGCAGCAGTCAAAAAAAACCTAGCTCGATTCCATGACCGGAAGGCAAAGTTATCAAGGTTTTAATTTGCACAGAATTCTCCATCTGCATTCCACAGTGTCGCGCCCACCAGCCTACCTTAACGGCGCGGTTAGTCGACGTGCTTGACACCGACATCGTCTGAGCTATCCACCCTAACGTCCTATGTGCCATCCCTATACTAACCACCTCGTTGAAAACCAGTTGTGGACCCTCAGATATTCGAGGTTTCGCCGAAACAACCGCTGCTTCGTGGCCTATGGTAAGTAATTTCTAGAAAAATCTCTGGGGGTCCAACTCTGCAAATCCAGTCTCTCTAGGGGTGAGGCCCGTGATTCTGCAGCCGTCAAAAAAAACCTAGCTCGATTCCATGACCGGAAGGCAAAGTTATCAAGGTTTTAATTTGCACAGAATTCTCCATCTGCATTCCACAGTGTCGCGCCCGCCAGCCTACCTTGACGGCGCGGTTAGTCGACGCGCTTGACACCGACATCGTCTGAGCTATCCACCCTAACGTCCTATGTGCCATCCCTATACTAACCACCTCGTTGAAAACCAGTTGTGGACCCTCAGATATTCGAGGTTTCGCCGAAACAACCGCTGCTTCGTGGCCTATGGTAAGTAATTTCTAGAAAAATCTCTGGGGGTCCAACTCCCCAAATCCAGTCTCTCTAGGGGTGAGGCCCGTGATTCTGCAGCAGTCAAAAAAAACCTAGCTCGATTCCATGACCGGAAGGCAAAGTTATCAAGGTTTTAATTTGCACAGAATTCTCCATCTGCATTCCACAGTGTCGCGCCCGCCAGCCTACCTTAACGGCGCGGTTAGTCGACGCGCTTGACACCGACATCGTCTGAGCTATCCACCCTAACGTCCTATGTGCCATCCCTATACTAACCACCTCGTTGAAAACCAGTTGTGGACCCTCAGATATTCGAGGTTTCGCCGAAACAACCGCTGCTTCGTGGCCTATGGTAAGTAATTTCTAGAAAAATCTCTGGGGGTCCAACTCTCCAAATCCAGTCTCTCTAGGGGTGAGGCCCGTGATTCTGCAGCCGTCAAAAAAAACCTAGCTCGATTCCATGACCGGAAGGCAAAGTTATCAAGGTTTTAATTTGCACAGAATTCTCCATCTGCATTCCACAGTGTCGCGCCCACCAGCCTACCTTGACGGCGCGGTTAGTCGACGCGCTTGACACCGACATCGTCTGAGCTATCCACCCTAACGTCCTATGTGCCATCCCTATACTAACCACCTCGTTGAAAACCAGTTGTGGACCCTCAGATATTCGAGGTTTCGCCGAAACAACCGCTGCTTCGTGGCCTATGGTAAGTAATTTCTAGAAAAATCTCTGGGGGTCCAACTCTCCAAATCCTGTCTCTCTAGGGATGAGGCCCGTGATTCTGCAGCCGTCAAAAAAAACCTAGCTCGATTCCATGACCGGAAGGCAAAGTTATCAAGGTTTTAATTTGCACAGAATTCTCCATCTGCATTCCACAGTGTCGCGCCCGCCAGCCTACCTTAACGGCGCGGTTAGTCGACGCGCTTGACACCGACATCGTCTGAGCTATCCACCCTAACGTCCTATGTGCCATCCCTATACTAACCACCTCGTTGAAAACCAGTTGTGGACCCTCAGATATTCGAGGTTTCGCCGAAACAACCGCTGCTTCGTGGCCTATGGTAAGTAATTTCTAGAAAAATCTCTGGGGGTCCAACTCTCCAAATCCAGTCTCTCTAGGGGTGAGGCCCGTGATTCTGCAGCCGTCAAAAAAAACCTAGCTCGATTCCATGACCGGAAGGCAAAGTTATCAAGGTTTTAATTTGCACAGAATTCTCCATCTGCATTCCACAGTGTCGCGCCCGCCAGCCTACCTTAACGGCGTGGTTAGTCGACGCGCTTGACACCGACATCGTCTGAGCTATCCACCCTAACGTCCTATGTGCCATCCCTATACTAACCACCTCGTTAAAAACCAGTTGTGGACCCTCAGATATTCGAGGTTTCGCCGAAACAACCGCTGCTTCGTGGCCTATGGTAAGTAATTTCTAGGAAAATCTCTGGGGGTCCAACTCTCCAAATCCTGTCTCTCTAGGGGTGAGGCCCGTGATTCTGCAGCCGTCAAAAAAAACCTAGCTCGATTCCATGACCGGAAGGCAAAGTTACCAAGGTTTTAATTTGCACAGAATTCTCCATCTGCATTCCACAGTGTCGCGCCCGCCAGCCTACCTTAACGGCGCGGTTAGTCGACGCGCTTGACACCGACATCGTCTGAGCTATCCACCCTAACGTCCTATGTGCCATCCCTATACTAACCACCTCGTTGAAAACCAGTTGTGGACCCTCAGATATTCGAGGTTTCGCCGAAACAACCGCTGCTTCGTGGCCTATGGTAAGTAATTTCTAGAAAAATCTCTGGGGGTCCAACTCTCCAAATCCAGTCTCTCTAGGGGTGAGGCCCGTGATTCTGCAGCCGTCAAAAAAAACCTAGCTCGATTCCATGACCGGAAGGCAAAGTTATCAAGGTTTTAATTTGCACAGAATTCTCCATCTGCATTCCACAGTGTCGCGCCCGCCAGCCTACCTTAACGGCGCGGTTAGTCGACGCGCTTGACACCGACATCGTCTGAGCTATCCACCCTAACGTCCTATGTGCCATCCCTATACTAACCACCTCGTTGAAAACCAGTTGTGGACCCTCAGATATTCGAGGTTTCGCCGAAACAACCGCTGCTTCGTGGCCTATGGTAAGTAATTTCTAGAAAAATCTCTGGGGGTCCAACTCCCCAAATCCAGTCTCTCTTGGGGTGAGGCCCATGATTCTGCAGCAGTCAAAAAAAACCTTGCTCGATTCCATGACCGGAAGGCAAAGTTATCAAGGTTTTAATTTGCACAGAATTCTCCATCTGCATTCCACAGTGTCGCGCCCGCCAGCCTACCTTAACGGCGCGGTTAGTCGACGCGCTTGACACCGACATCGTCTGAGCTATCCACCCTAACGTCCTATGTGCCATCCCTATACTAACCACCTCGTTGAAAACCAGTTGTGGACCCTCAGATATTCGAGGTTTCGCCGAAACAACCGCTGCTTCGTGGCCTATGGTAAGTAATTTCTAGAAAAATCTCTGGGGGTCCAACTCTCCAAATCCAGTCTCTCTAGGGGTGAGGCCCGTGATTCTGCAGCCGTCAAAAAAAACCTAGCTCGATTCCATGACCGGAAGGCAAAGTTATCAAGGTTTTAATTTGCACAGAATTCTCCATCTGCATTCCACAGTGTCGCGCCCGCCAGCCTACCTTAACGGCGCGGTTAGTCGACGCGCTTGACACCGACATCGTCTGAGCTATCCACCGTAACGTCCTATGTGCCATCCCTATACTAACCACCTCGTTGAAAACCAGTTGTGGACCCTCAGATATTCGAGGTTTCGCCGAAACAACCGCTGCTTCGTGGCCTATGGTAAGTAATTTCTAGAAAAATCTCTGGGGGTCCAACTCCCCAAATCCAGTCTCTCTTGGGGTGAGGCCCGTGATTCTGCAGCCGTCAAAAAAAACCTAGCTCGATTCCATGACCGGAAGGCAAAGTTATCAAGGTTTTAATTTGCACAGAATTCTCCATCTGCATTCCACAGTGTCGCGCCCGCCAGCCTACCTTAACGGCGCGGTTAGTCGACGCGCTTGACACCGACATCGTCTGAGCTATCCACCCTAACGTCCTATGTGCCATCCCTATACTAACCACCTCGTTGAAAACCAGTTGTGGACCCTCAGATATTCGAGGTTTCGCCGAAACAACCGCTGCTTCGTGGCCTATGGTAAGTAATTTCTAGAAAAATCTCTGGGGGTCCAACTCCCCAAATCCAGTCTCTCTTGGGGTGAGGCCCATGATTCTGCAGCAGTCAAAAAAAACCTTGCTCGATTCCATGACCGGAAGGCAAAGTTATCAAGGTTTTAATTTGCACAGAATTCTCCATCTGCATTCCACAGTGTCGCGCCCGCCAGCCTACCTTAACGGCGCGGTTAGTCGACGCGCTTGACACCGACATCGTCTGAGCTATCCACCCTAACGTCCTATGTGCCATCCCTATACTAACCACCTCGTTGAAAACCAGTTGTGGACCCTCAGATATTCGAGGTTTCGCCGAAACAACCGCTGCTTCGTGGCCTATGGTAAGTAATTTCTAGAAAAATCTCTGGGGGTCCAACTCTCCAAATCCAGTCTCTCTAGGGGTGAGGCCCGTGATTCTGCAGCCGTCAAAAAAAACCTAGCTCGATTCCATGACCGGAAGGCAAAGTTATCAAGGTTTTAATTTGCACAGAATTCTCCATCTGCATTCCACAGTGTCGCGCCCGCCAGCCTACCTTAACGGCGCGGTTAGTCGACGCGCTTGACACCGACATCGTCTGAGCTATCCACCCTAACGTCCTATGTGCCATCCCTATACTAACCACCTCGTTGAAAACCAGTTGTGGACCCTCAGATATTCGAGGTTTCGCCGAAACAACCGCTGCTTCGTGGCCTATGGTAAGTAATTTCTAGAAAAATCTCTGGGGGTCCAACTCCCCAAATCCAGTCTCTCTTGGGGTGAGGCCCGTGATTAGCTCGATTCCATGACCGGAAGGCAAAGTTATCAAGGTTTTAATTTGCACAGAATTCTCCATCTGCATTCCACAGTGTCGCGCCCGCCAGCCTACCTTAACGGCGCGGTTAGTCGACGCGCTTGACACCGACATCGTCTGAGCTATCCACCCTAATGTCACGCCCAGAAATTCCCGAATAGAATTCCAAGCAGAATGTGCATTAAAATCCCCGTCCAGGACCAGCCGGGGTACACAATCGACAATGTTGACATTCAGATCCACATCTTACAAACATCATAAAAGTCTTACATAAATGCAGCGGAAAAACGAAAGATAAAAGAAGCTAGGCCTTGACTTGAACTGTAGCGGAAACACCACTCCACAGGCATCCCCGACGGCACGGACGAAGCCTACTCCTCGGAGAAACCACCATCGGACGCATACTCGCACTCTGGGGGGGGAATAGAGCAAGACTGAGTACTACCCACTGTACTCAGCAAGTCATGCCGGAATAGAGGCATGATGCAGGGAATCATCAAAGAAGAGCTAAAGTGGATTCATTTGCATAAAGCAAGCATTTATAAACAGAAGTTGAAAGATTTAAACAGCTGTAATAATTAATTAATATTAACTATCCACTGCCCAACACTAACCCACGTTGCGACAGGCCCAACCATCCACCTAGACTATCCAATTTCACTAGACTGAACTAGGGTGAAACTAATCACGGTGAATCTGGTTGACCGCCCATAACCGCGGGCACGGCTATTCGAATAGTTTTACTCTGATCAGAGGTGTACAACTGTACCCACAAGACACAGCCCCACGACACGTTACCGTGCGCCGACATGCCACCACGACATACCGGAAAGAGGCCGTGACAGGACCCTTCGCATAACCCCCTCTAACCAAGCACACCACACCTCAGGTTTCACCCCCGTCCCCAGCGGGCAACGGGCAGTCCCCTCTCGTGCCTAGGTGAATCCGGAAGCGACAGAGGCCGTCGCAGGGCCCGCCCCGCTCCATCACGCCCACCCTTGCCTGGATGCGTCAGCTAGAGGAAAGCTACACTACAAGCCCAGCCGTTGCCCATGCTGGCTTGTGGTAAGTACGATAAGTTCTTCCAGGGCATCCCGCGAACCGGTCCTTAACTGCCATGGGTGCGACCAGCAAAACCATGCACCCACAGCCCACCACATGATTTATTTTAATTAACGAACACCAAAGCGGTGTCACTAATCCAACAAAACCATTAGAACCAACAGTCTAAGCATTATTAGGATTTTCCCCATTGTGAACTAGTTGAACTAAGCATGGCTAAGCATTCCCTAGTCCAAACTCTAATCATGTTATAACCCCAAGCTGACAAAGAGACATGGTTCAACAATAGCATGGCTATGACAATAGGTAAACATCCCATAGTAACATTAGAAAACGATGCAGCATTTGAAGGAAAACAATAGAGCATTTGCAATATAGGATCAACATGTTCAAGTGACAAGCATGACTTGCCTTGCTCTGCTGCTGGAGGAACCTCGGCGACTATTTCGAAGTACACCGGAGCGTCGGAGGAACCGGAATCTAGCGACATACAAAGCAAACATTGCAAACAGGCTATAAGGCTACTGAAACAGGGAACAAAACTATTTTTAATGGATTCTACACATTTTTCTTGATTTACTGAGACTTGAATGGGCTTAAACGGAGCTCGGATGAATTAGATATGAATTTTAGAAGATTCACTGTGTTTATTACTATAACAAAAATCCTTAAATCATTTATTGCGCAATAATTCCCAGGGCTGACGTCATCAAGGGGGGTGCGGCGCCGACACGCGGGGCCCACCGGTCAGCGGCTCGGGAGAGAGAGAAGGGCGCCGGCACGCGGGCCCCACTCGGCAGCGACTCAAGGGGGGGGGCGGTCCACCGTGGACCGGGACCACGCGGATGGTCCACCGCCGGTCCACGGGACCGACGGCCCGGATCGCCCTCGGGCCGATCGGACGGCGCGGAGGCAGCCGAGCTCGGCTCGACCCGGCACAAAGCCGGCCGAGCGGCCGAGGGGCGCGGCGGCGGCGCACCCGACCACGGCGGCGGCAGACGGCGGCGCGAGCGGCGGCGGCGGACGGCGCACAGGCCGACGGCGGCGACCGGCCAGCGGCGGCGGCGCGGGCGCAGGCGCGGGCGGCGCGAGCGGCTAAGCGGCGGCGCGGCGGCTAAGCGGCGCGGGAGAAAGAGGGAGGAAGGGGAGGGGGAGGCCTCACCGACGGCGATCGGCGGCGGCGAGCGACGGAGCGAGGCAACAGCGACGGGACGAGCTTCGGGGCCACCTAGCGAACAAAGAGAGAGGGGTTAGAGAGGGAGAGGGATCCGGAGGAGAGCGAGGGCACCGGCCGAAGGCGGCGGCCATGGCGATGCTCACCGACGCACGGTGCGGAGGGGGCACGCCGACGGAACCCGACGGAGGAGGGGTGGACGGGGCGGCCCGCACGACGGCGAACGCGACGGCGTCGACGGCGCGGTGCGGCGGCGAACCTAGTGGCGGCTAGCGGCGGCCGGAGCGGCGGGAGAAGCAGCGGCGGGAGAAGGCACGGCGCGGGAGCGATAGGGAGCACGAGGGAGATCGGCGAAATGAGGAAAAAGAGAGGGAGGGCGACGGCGACGCTTAAATAGAGCGAGAGGGGGCCGGACGTGGCCGAGAAAGGCGGCGAATCGCCGGCGACGTGGGGGAGCGGGAGGAGAGAGAGGCGGGATTCGAAAACCGAATCCCGGCCATCTCGGGGCGCGGGCGAGCGGGAGAGAGGGGGAAAGTGGGCGCGGGAGATGCGGGCGCGACGCGACGCGGGCGGCGCGGCCCGGGAGACGCGGAGGAGGTGGGCGCGGCGGCGGCGGTTTCGAGAGGTGGCCGGCGCGGGCGGCGAGAGGTTGGGGGAGGACCCGACAGGTGGGCCCCACCTGTCGGCGACCCCGGGAGAGAGGAGGGGGCGGCCGGCTCGCGCGGCTGGGCTGGGCTGGGCCTCGGCCTTCGGCCGGCCCAGCGGGGGAGAGAGGGGGGAAAAAAGAAAATGGGCCGACGGCCCATTGAGAGGAAAAAGGAGGAAAAAGAAAAAGAAAAAGAAAGAAAAGGATTTTCCCTGGAATTAAATATTGCATGCTCAATTTTAATTGGTTAAAATTATTTCTAGGGCTCTCAAAATTCCACTAAAAGTCCTGTTAGTGAATTTCGACATGTAGAACTCAAGAAAAATTCCACATGCCGGATTCGATTAATATTTGCATTAATTTATTAGGGTTTACTCTTGCTTTTTCCGGGTATTTTCTTGAGACCATTTAAAATTTCGATTTAGGCTCAGGAAAGAACTTCAGGGTGTGACACCTAACGTCCTATGTGCCATCCCTATACTAACCACCTCGTTGAAAACCAGTTGTGGACCCTCAGATATTCGAGGTTTCGCCGAAATAACCGCTGCTTCGTGGCCTATGGTAAGTAATTTCTAGAAAAATCTCTGGGGGTCCAACTCTACAAATCCAGTCTCTCTAGGGGTGAGGCCCGTGATTCTGCAGCCGTCAAAAAAAACCTAGCTCGATTCCATGACCGGAAGTCAAAGTTATCATGGTTTTAATTTGCATAGACTTCTCCATCTGCATTCCACAGTGTCGCGCCCGCCAGCCTACCTTAACGGCGCGGTTAGTCGACGCGCTTGACACCGACATCGTCTGAGCTATCCACCCTAACGTCCTATGTGCCATCCCTACACTAACCACCTCGTTGAAAACCAGTTGTGGACCCTCAGATATTCGAGGTTTCGCCGAAACAACCGCTGCTTCGTGGCCTATGGTAAGTAATTTCTAGAAAAATCTCTGGGGGTCCAACTCTCCAAATCCAGTCTCTCTAGGGGTGAGGCCCGTGATTCTGCAGCCGTCAAAGAAAACCTAGCTCGATTCCATGACCGGAAGGCAAAGTTATCAAGGTTTTAATTTGCACAGAATTCTCCATCTGCATTCCACAGTGTCGCGCCCGCCAGCCTACCTTAACGGCGCGGTTAGTCGACGCGCTTGACACCGACATCGTCTGAGCTATCCACCCTAACGTCCTATGTGCCATCCCTATACTAACCACCTCGTTGAAAACCAGTTGTGGACCCTCAGATATTCGAGGTTTCACCGAAACAACCGCCGCTTCGTGGCCTATGGTAAGTAATTTCTAGAAAAATCTCTGGGGGTCCCACTCTACAAATCCAGTCTCTCTAGGGGTGAGGCCCGTGATTCTGCAGCCGTCAAAGAAAACCTAGCTCGATTCCATGACCGGAAGGCAAAGTTATCAAGGTTTTAATTTGCACAGAATTCTCCATCTGCATTCCACAGTGTCGCGCCCGCCAGCCTACCTTAACGGCGCGGTTAGTCGACGCGCTTGACACCGACATCGTCTGAGCTATCCACCCTAACGTCCTATGTGCCATCCCTACACTAACCACCTCGTTGAAAACCAGTTGTGGACCCTCAGATATTCGAGGTTTCGCCGAAACAACCGCTGCTTCGTGGCCTATGGTAAGTAATTTCTAGAAAAATCTCTGGGGGTCCAACTCTCCAAATCCAGTCTCTCTAGGGGTGAGGCCCGTGATTCTGCAGCCGTCAAAGAAAACCTAGCTCGATTCCATGACCGGAAGGCAAAGTTATCAAGGTTTTAATTTGCACAGAATTCTCCATCTGCATTCCACAGTGTCGCGCCCGCCAGCCTACCTTAACGGCGCGGTTAGTCGACGCGCTTGACACCGACATCGTCTGAGCTATCCACCCTAACGTCCTATGTGCCATCCCTATACTAACCACCTCGTTGAAAACCAGTTGTGGACCCTCAGATATTCGAGGTTTCACCGAAACAACCGCCGCTTCGTGGCCTATGGTAAGTAATTTCTAGAAAAATCTCTGGGGGTCCCACTCTACAAATCCAGTCTCTCTAGGGGTGAGGCCCGTGATTCTGCAGCCGTCAAAGAAAACCTAGCTCGATTCCATGACCGGAAGGCAAAGTTATCAAGGTTTTAATTTGCACAGAATTCTCCATCTGCATTCCACAGTGTCGCGCCCGCCAGCCTACCTTAACGGCGTGGTTAGTCGACGCGCTTGACACCGACATCGTCTGAGCTATCCACCCTAACGTCCTATGTGCCATCCCTACACTAACCACCTCGTTGAAAACCAGTTGTGGACCCTCAGATATTCGAGGTTTCGCCGAAACAACCGCTGCTTCGTGGCCTATGGTAAGTAATTTCTAGAAAAATCTCTGGGGGTCCAACTCTCCAAATCCAGTCTCTCTAGGGGTGAGGCCCGTGATTCTGCAGCCGTCAAAGAAAACCTAGCTCGATTCCATGACCGGAAGGCAAAGTTATCAAGGTTTTAATTTGCACAGAATTCTCCATCTGCATTCCACAGTGTCGCGGCCGCCAGCCTACCTTAACGGCGCGGTTAGTCGACGCGCTTGACACCGACATCGTCTGAGCTATCCACCCTAACGTCCTATGTGCCATCCCTATACTAACCACCTCGTTGAAAACCAGTTGTGGACCCTCAGATATTCGAGGTTTCGCCGAAACAACCGCTGCTTCGTGGCCTATGGTAAGTAATTTCTAGAAAAATCTCTGGGGGTCCAACTCTCCAAATCCAGTCTCTCTAGCGGTGAGGCCCGTGATTCTGCAGCCGTCAAAAAAAACCTAGCTCGATTCCATGACCGGAAGGCAAAGTTACCAAGGTTTTAATTTGCACAGAATTCTCCATCTGCATTCCACAGTGTCGCGCCCGCCAGCCTACCTTAACGGCGCGGTTAGTCGACGTGCTTGACACCGACATCGTCTGAGCTATCCACCCTAACGTCCTATGTGCCATCCCTATACTAACCACCTCGTTGAAAACCAGTTGTGGACCCTCAGATATTCGAGGTTTCGCCGAAACAACCGCTGCTTCGTGGCCTATGGTAAGTAATTTCTAGAAAAATCTCTGGGGGTCCAACTCTCCAAATCCAGTCTCTCTAGGGGTGAGGCCCGTGGTTCTACAGCCGTCAAAAAAAACCTAGCTCGATTCCTTGACCGGAAGGCAAAGTTATCAAGGTTTTAATTTGCACAGAATTCT
The DNA here is from genome assembly GCA_000338895.3 of Oryza meridionalis. Taxonomy (NCBI): domain Eukaryota; kingdom Viridiplantae; phylum Streptophyta; class Magnoliopsida; order Poales; family Poaceae; genus Oryza; species Oryza meridionalis. The sequence goes on from CM002531.2 coordinate 19,772, forward strand.
CCATCTGCATTCCACAGTGTCGCACCCGCCAGCCTACCTTAACGGCGCGGTTAGTCGACGTGCTTGACACCGACATCGTCTGAGCTATCCACCCTAACGTCCTATGTGCCATCCCTATACTAACCACCTCGTTGAAAACCAGTTGTGGACCCTCAGATATTCGAGGTTTCGCCGAAACAACCGCTGCTTCGTGGCCTATGGTAAGTAATTTCTAGAAAAATCTCTGGGGGTCCAACTCTCCAAATCCAGTCTCTCTAGGGGTGAGGCCCGTGGTTCTGCAGCCGTCAAAAAAAACCTAGCTCGATTCCTTGACCGGAAGGCAAAGTTATCAAGGTTTTAATTTGCACAGAATTCTCCATCTGCATTCCACAGTGTCGCACCCGCCAGCCTACCTTAACGGCGCGGTTAGTCGACGTGCTTGACACCGACATCGTCTGAGCTATCCACCCTAACGTCCTATGTGCCATCCCTATACTAACCACCTCGTTGAAAACCAGTTGTGGACCCTCAGATATTCGAGGTTTCGCCGAAACAACCGCTGCTTCGTGGCCTATGGTAAGTAATTTCTAGAAAAATCTCTGGGGGTCCAACTCTCCAAATCCAGTCTCTCTAGGGGTGAGGCCCGTGGTTCTGCAGCCGTCAAAAAAAACCTAGCTCGATTCCTTGACCGGAAGGCAAAGTTATCAAGGTTTTAATTTGCACAGAATTCTCCATCTGCATTCCACAGTGTCGCACCCGCCAGCCTACCTTAACGGCGCGGTTAGTCGACGCGCTTGACACCGACATCGTCTGAGCTATCCACCCTAACGTCCTATGTGCCATCCCTATACTAACCACCTCGTTGAAAACCAGTTGTGGACCCTCAGATATTCGTGGTTTCGCCGAAACAACCGCTGCTTCGTGGCCTATGGTAAGTAATTTCTAGAAAAATCTCTGGGGGTCCAACTCTCCAAATCCAGTCTCTCTAGGGCGAGGCCCGTGATTCTGCAGCCGTCAAAAAAAACCTAGCTCGATTCCATGACCGGAAGGCAAAGTTATCAAGGTTTTAATTTGCACAGAATTCTCCATCTGCATTCCACAGTGTCGCGCCCGCCAGCCTACCTTAACGGCGCGGTTAGTCGACACGCTTGACACCGACATCGTCTGAGCTATCCACCCTAACGTCCTATGTGCCATCACTATACTAGCCACCTCGTTGAAAACCAGTTGTGGACCCTCAGATATTCGAGGTTTCGCCGAAACAACCGCTGCTTCGTGGCCTATGGTAAGTAATTTCTAGAAAAATCTCTGGGGGTCCAACTCTCCAAATCCAGTCTCTCTAGCGGTGAGGCCCGTGATTCTGCAGCCGTCAAAAAAAACCTAGCTCGATTCCATGACCGGAAGGCAAAGTTATCAAGGTTTTAATTTGCACAGAATTCTCCATCTGCATTCCACAGTGTCGCGCCCGCCAGCCTCCCTTAACAGCGCGGTTAGTCGACGCGCTTGACACCGACATCGTCTGAGCTATCCACCCTAACGTCCTATGTGCCATCCCTATACTAACCACCTCGTTAAAAACCAGTTGTGGACCCTCAGATATTCGAGGTTTCGCCGAAACAACCGCTGCTTCGTGGCCTATGGTAAGTAATTTCTAGGAAAATCTCTGGGGGTCCAACTCTCCAAATCCTGTCTCTCTAGGGGTGAGGCCCGTGATTCTGCAGCCGTCAAAAAAAACCTAGCTCGATTCCATGACCGGAAGGCAAAGTTACCAAGGTTTTAATTTGCACAGAATTCTCCATCTGCATTCCACAGTGTCGCGCCCGCCAGCCTACCTTAACGGCGCGGTTAGTCGACGCGCTTGACACCGACATTGTCTAAGCTATCCAGCCTAACGTCCTATGTGCCATCCCTATACTAACCACCTCGTTGAAAACCAGTTGTGGACCCTCAGATATTCGAGGTTTCGCCGAAACAACCGCTGCTTCGTGGCCTATGGTAAGTAATTTCTAGAAAAATCTCTAGGGGTCCAACTCTACAAATCCAGTCTCTCTAGGGGCGAGGCCCGTGATTCTGCAGCCGTCAAAAAAAACCTAGCTCGATTCCATGACCGGAAGGCAAAGTTATCAAGGTTTTAATTTGCACAGAATTCTCCATCTGCATTCCACAGTGTCGCGCCCGCCAGCCTCCCTTAACAGCGCGGTTAGTCGACGCGCTTGACACCGACATCGTCTGAGCTATCCACCCTAACGTCCTATGTGCCATCCCTATACTAACCACCTCGTTAAAAACCAGTTGTGGACCCTCAGATATTCGAGGTTTCGCCGAAACAACCGCTGCTTCGTGGCCTATGGTAAGTAATTTCTAGAAAAATCTCTGGGGGTCCAACTCTCCAAATCCAGTCTCTCTAGGGGTGAGGCCCGTGGTTCTGCAGCCGTCAAAAAAAACCTAGCTCGATTCCTTGACCGGAAGGCAAAGTTATCAAGGTTTTAATTTCCACAGAATTCTCCATCTGCATTCCACAGTGTCGCGCCCGCCAGCCTACCTTAACGGCGCGGTTAGTCGATGCGCTTGACACCGACATCGTCTGAGCTATCCACCCTAACGTCCTATGTGCCATCCCTATACTAACCACCTCGTTGAAAACCAGTTGTGGACCCTCAGATATTCGTGGTTTCGCCGAAACAACCGCTGCTTCGTGGCCTATGGTAAGTAATTTCTAGAAAAATCTCTAGGGGTCCAACTCTACAAATCCAGTCTCTCTAGGGGCGAGGCCCGTGATTCTGCAGCCGTCAAAAAAAACCTAGCTCGATTCCATGACCGGAAGGCAAAGTTATCAAGGTTTTAATTTGCACAGAATTCTCCATCTGCATTCCACAGTGTCGCGCCCGCCAGCCTACCTTAACGGCGCGGTTAGTCGACACGCTTGACACCGACATCGTCTGAGCTATCCACCCTAACGTCCTATGTGCCATCCCTATACTAACCACCTCGTTAAAAACCAGTTGTGGACCCTCAGATATTCGAGGTTTCGCCGAAACAACCGCTGCTTCGTGGCCTATGGTAAGTAATTTCTAGAAAAATCTCTGGGGGTCCAACTCTCCAAATCCTGTCTCTCTAGGGGTGAGGCCCGTGATTCTGCAGCCGTCAAAAAAAACCTAGCTCGATTCCATGACCGGAAGGCAAAGTTACCAAGGTTTTAATTTGCACAGAATTCTCCATCTGCATTCCACAGTGTCGCGCCCGCCAGCCTACCTTAACGGCGCGGTTAGTCGACGCGCTTGACACCGATATTGTCTAAGCTATCCAGCCTAACGTCCTATGTGCCATCCCTATACTAACCACCTCGTTGAAAACCAGTTGTGGACCCTCAGATATTCGAGGTTTCGCCGAAACAACCGCTGCTTCGTGGCCTATGGTAAGTAATTTCTAGAAAAATCTCTAGGGGTCCAACTCTACAAATCCAGTCTCTCTAGGGGCGAGGCCCGTGATTCTGCAGCCGTCAAAAAAAACCTAGCTCGATTCCATGACCGGAAGGCAAAGTTACCAAGGTTTTAATTTGCACAGAATTCTCCATCTGCATTCCACAGTGTCGCGCCCGCCAGCCTACCTTAACGGCGCGGTTAGTCGACGCGCTTGACACCGACATTGTCTAAGCTATCCAGCCTAACGTCCTATGTGCCATCCCTATACTAACCACCTCGTTGAAAACCAGTTGTGGACCCTCAGATATTCGAGGTTTCGCCGAAACAACCGCTGCTTCGTGGCCTATGGTAAGTAATTTCTAGAAAAATCTCTAGGGGTCCAACTCTACAAATCCAGTCTCTCTAGGGGCGAGGCCCGTGATTCTGCAGCCGTCAAAAAAAACCTAGCTCGATTCCATGACCGGAAGGCAAAGTTATCAAGGTTTTAATTTGCACAGAATTCTCCATCTGCATTCCACAGTGTCGCGCCCGGCGGCCTACCTTAACGGCGCGGTTAGTCGACGCGCTTGACACCGACATCGTCTGAGCTATCCACCCTAACGTCCTATGTGCCATCCCTATACTAACCACCTCGTTGAAAACCAGTTGTGGACCCTCAGATATTCGACGTTTCGCCGAAACAACCGCTGCTTCGTGGCCTATGGTAAGTAATTTCTAGAAAAATCTCTGGGGGTCCAACTCTCCAAATCCTGTCTCTCTAGCGGTGAGGCCCGTGATTCTGCTGCCGTCAAAAAAAACCTAGCTCGATTCCATGACCGGAAGGCAAAGTTACCAAGGTTTTAATTTGCACAGAATTCTCCATCTGCATTCCACAGTGTCGCGCCCGCCAGCCTACCTTAACGTTGCGGTTAGGCGACGCGCTTGACACCGACATTGTCTGAGCTATCCAGCCTAACGTCCTATGTGCCATCCCTATACTAACCACCTCGTTGAAAACCAGTTGTGGACCCTCAGATATTCGAGGTTTCGCCGAAACGACCGCTGCTTCGTGGCCTATGGTAAGTAATTTCTAGAAAAATCTCTAGGGGTCCAACTCTACAAATCCAGTCTCTCTAGGGGCGAGGCCCGTGATTCTGCAGCCGTCAAAAAAAACCTAGCTCGATTCCATGACCGGAAGGCAAAGTTATCAAGGTTTTAATTTGCACAGAATTCTCCATCTGCATTCCACAGTGTCGCGCCCGCCAGCCTACCTTAACGGTGCGGTTAGTCGACGCGCTTGACACCGACATCGTCTGAGCTATCCACCCTAACGTCCTATGTGCCATCCCTATACTAACCACCTCGTTGAAAACCAGTTGTGGACCCTCAGATATTCGAGGTTTCGCCGAAACAACCGCTGCTTCGTGGCCTATGGTAAGTAATTTCTAGAAAAATCTCTGGGGGTCCAACTCTCCAAATCCAGTCTCTCTAGGGGTGAGGCCCGTGATTCTGCAGCCGTCAAAAAAAATCTAGCTCGATTCCATGACCGGAAGGCAAAGTTACCAAGGTTTTAATTTGCACAGAATTCTCCATCTGCATTCCACAGTGTCGCGCCCGCCAGCCTACCTTAACGGCGCGGTTAGTCGACGCGCTTGACACCGACATCGTCTGAGCTATCCACCCTAACGTCCTATGTGCCATCACTATACTAACCACCTCGTTGAAAACCAGTTGTGGACCCTCAGATATTCGAGGTTTCGCCGAAACAACCGCTGCTTCGTGGCCTATGGTAAGTAATTTCTAGAAAAATCTCTGGGGGTCCAACTATCCAAATCCAGTCTCTCTAGGGGTGAGGCCCGTGATTCTGCAGCCGTCAAAAAAAACCTAGCTCGATTCCATGACCGGAAGGCAAAGTTATCAAGGTTTTAATTTGAACAGAATTTTCCATCTGCATTCCACAGCGTCACGCCCGCCAGCCAACCTTAACGGCGCGGTTAGTCGACGCGCTTGACACTGACATCGTCTAAGCTATCCACCCTAACGTCCTATGTGCCTTCCCTATACTAACCACCTCGTTGAAAACCAGTTGTGGACCCTCAGATATTCGACGTTTCGCCGAAACAACCGCTGCTTCGTGGCCTATGGTAAGTAATTTCTAGAAAAATCTTTGGGGGTCCAACTCTCCAAATCCAGTCTCTCTAGGGTGAGGCCCGTGATTCTGCAGCTGTCAAAAAAAACCTAGCTCGATTCCATGACCGGAAGGCAAAGTTATCAAGGTTTTAATTTGAACAGAATTTTCCATCTGCATTCCACAGCGTCGCGCCCGCCAGCCAACCTTAACGGCGCGGTTAGTCGACGCGCTTGACACCGACATCGTCTAAGCTATCCACCCTAATGTCCTATGTGCCATCCCTATACTAACCACCTCGTTGAAAACCAGTTGTGGACCCTCAGATATTCGACGTTTTGCCGAAACAACCGCTGCTTCGTGGCCTATGGTAAGTAATTTCTAGAAAAATCTCTGGGTGTCCAACACTCCAAATTCAGTCTCTCTAGGGTGAGGCCCGTGATTCTGCAGCCGTCAAAAAAAACCTAGCTCGATTCCATGACCGGAAGGCAAAGTTATCAACGTTTTAATTTGCACAGAATTCTCCATCTGCATTACACAGTGTCGTGCGCGCCAGTCTAAGTTAACGGCGCGGTTAGTCCACGCGCTTGACACCGACATCATCTGAGCTATCCACCCTAACGTCCTATGTGCCATCCCTATACTAACCACCTCGTTGAAAACCAGTTGTGGACCCTTAGATATTCGACGATTCGCCGAAACAACCGCTGCTTCGTGGCCTATGGTAAGTAATTTGTAGAAAAATCTCTGGGGGTCCAACTCTCCAAATCCAGTTTCTCTAGGGTGAGGCCCGTGATTCTGCAGCCGTCAAAAAAAACCTAGCTCGATGCCACGACCGGAAGGCAAAGTTATCAAGGTTTTAATTTGCACAGAATTCTCCATCTGCATTATACAGTGTCGCGCGCGCCAGCCTAAGTTAACGGCGCGGTTAGTCGACGCGCTCGACACCGACATCCTCTGAGCTATCCACCCTAACGTCCTATGTGCCACCCCTATACTAACCACCTCGTTGAAAAGCAGTTGTGGACCCTCAGATATTCGACGATTCGCCGAAACAACCACTGCTTCGTGGCCTATAGTAACTAATTTCTTGAAAAATCTCTAGGGGTCCAACTCTCCAAATGCAGTTTCTCTAGGGTGAGGCCCGTGATTCTGCAGCCGTCAAAAAAAATCTAGCTCGATTCCATGACCGGAAGGCAAAGTTATCAAGGTTTTAATTTGCACAGAATTCTCCGTCTGCATTACACAGAGTCGCCCGCGCCAGCCTAAGTTAACGGCGCGGTTATTCGACGCGCTTGACACCGACATCGTCTGAGCTATCCACCCTAACGTCCTATGTGCCATCCCTATACTAACCACCTCGTTGAAAACCAGTTGTGGACCCTCAGATATTCGACGTTTCGCCGAAACAACCGCTGCTTCGTGGCCTATGGTAAGTAATTTCTAGAAAAATCTCTGGGGGTCCAACAATCCAAATTCAGTCTCTCTAGGGTGAGGCCCGTGATTCTGCAGCCGTCAAAAAAAACCTAGCTCGATTCCATGACCGAAAGGCAAAGTTATCAACGTTTTAATTTGCACTGAATTCTCCATCTGCATTGCACAGTGTCGCGCGCGCCAGCTTAAGTTAACGGCGCGGTTAGTCAACGCGCTTGACACCGGCATCATCTGAGCTATCCACCCTAACGTCCTATGTGCCAACCCTATACTAACCACCTCGGTGAAAACCAGTTGTGGACCCTCAGATATTCGACGATTTGCCGAAACAACCGCTGCTTCGTGGCATATGGTAAGTAATTTCTAGAAAAATCTCTGGGGGTCCAACTCTCCAAATCCAGTTTCTCTAGGGTGAGGCTCGTGATTCTGCAGCCGTCAAAAAAAACCTAGCTCGATTCCATGACCGGAAGGCAAAGTTATCAAGGTTTTAATTTCCACAGAATTCTCCATCTGCATTACACAGTGTCGCGCGCGCCAGCCTAAGTTAATGGCGCGGTTAGTCGACGCGCTTGACACCAACATCGTCTGAGCTATCCACCCTAACGTCATATGTGCCATCCCTATACTAACCACCTCGTTGAAAACCAGTTGTAGATCCTCAGATATTCGACGTTTCGCCGAAACAACCGCTGCTTCGTGGCCTATGGTAAGTAATTTGTAGAAAAATCTTTGGGGGTCCAACTCTCCAAATCCAGTCTCTGTAGGGTGAGGCCCGTGATTCTGCAGCCGTCAACAAAAACCTAGCTCGATTCCATGACCGGATGGCAAAGTTATCAAGGTTTTAATTTGCAGAGAATTCTCCATCTGCATTCAACAGTGTCACGCGCGCCAGCCTAAGTTAACGGCGCGGTTAGTCGACGCGCTTGACACCGACATCGTTTGAGCTATCCACCCTAACGTCCTATGTGCCACCCCTATACTAACCACCTCGTTGAAAAGCAGTTGTGGACCCTCAGATATTCGACGATTCGCCGAAACAACCACAGCTTCGTGGCCTATTGGAAGTAATTTCTAGAAAAATCTCTGGGGGTCCAACTCTCCAAATCCAGTTTCTCTAGGGTGAGGCCCGTGATTCTGCAGCCATCAAAAAAAACCTAGCTCGATTCCATGACCGGAAGGCAAAGTTATCAAGGTTTTAATTTGCACAGAATTCTCCATCTGCATTCCACAGTGTCGCGCCCGCCAGCCTACCTTAACGGCGCGGTTAGTCGACGCGCTTGACACCGACATCGTCTGAGCTATCCACCCTAACGTCCTATGTGCCATCCCTATACTAACCACCTCGTTGAAAACCAGTTGTGGACCCTCAGATATTCGACGTTTCGCCGAAACAACCGCTGCTTCGTGGCCTATGGTAAGTAATTTCTAGAAAAATCTCTGGGGGTCCAACACTCCAAATTCAGTCTCTCTAGGGTGAGGCCCGTGATTCTGCAGCCGTCAAAAAAAACCTAGCTCGATTCCATGACCGGAAGGCAAATTTATCAACGTTTTAATTTGCACTGAATGCTCCATCTGCATTACACAGTGTCGCGCGCGCCAGCCTAAGTTAACGGCGCGGTTAGTCGACGCGCTTGACACCGACATCGTCTGAGCTATCCACCCTAACGTCCTATGTGCCATCCCTATACTAACCACCTCGTTGAAAAGCAGTTGTGGACCCTCAGATATTCGAGGATTCGTCGAAACAACCGCTGCTTCGTGGCCTATGGTAAGTAATTTCTAGAAAAATTTCTGGGGGTCCAACTCTCCAAATCCAGTATCTCTAGGGTGAGGCCCGTGATTCTGCAGCCGTCAAAAAAAACCTAGCTCGATTCCATGACCGGAAGGCAAAGTTATCAAGGTTTTAATTTGCATAGAATTCTCCATCTGCATTACACAGTGTCGCGCGCGCCAGCCTAAGTTAACGGCGCGGTTAGTCGACGCACTAGACACCAACATCGTCTGAGCTATCCACCCTAACGTCATATGTGCCATCCCTATACTAACCACCTCGTTGAAAACCAGTTGTGGACCCTCAGATATTCGAGCTTTCGCCGAAACAACCGCTGCTTCGTGGCCTATGGTAAGTAATTTCTAGAAAAATCTCTGGGGGTCCAACTTTCAAAATCGAGTCTCTCTAGGGTGAGGCCCGTGATTCTGCAGCCGTCAAAAAAAACCTAGCTCGATTCCATGACCGGAAGGCAAAGTTATCAAGGTTTTAATTTGCACAGAATTCTCCATCTGCATTCCACAGTGTCGCGCCCGCCAGCCTACCATAACGGCGCGGTTAGTCGACGCGCTTGACACCGACATCGTCTGAGCTATCCACCCTAACGTCCTATGTGCCATCCCTATACTAACCACCTCGTTGAAAACCAGTTGTGGACCCTCAGATATTCGACGTTTCGCCGAAACAACCGCTGCTTCGTGGCCTATGGTAAGTAATTTCTAGAAAAATCTCTGGGGGTCCAACACTCCAAATTCAGTCTCTCTAGGGTGAGGCCCGTGATTCTGCAGCCGTCAAAAAAAACCTAGCTCGATTCCATGACCGGAAGGCAAATTTATCAACGTTTTAATTTGCACTGAATGCTCCATCTGCATTACACAGTGTCGCGCGCGCCAGCCTAAGTTAACGGCGCGGTTAGTCGACGCGCTTGACACCGACATCGTCTGAGCTATCCACCCTAACGTCCTATGTGCCATCCCTATACTAACCACCTCGTTGAAAAGCAGTTGTGGACCCTCAGATATTCGAGGATTCGTCGAAACAACCGCTGCTTCGTGGCCTATGGTAAGTAATTTCTAGAAAAATTTCTGGGGGTCCAACTCTCCAAATCCAGTATCTCTAGGGTGAGGCCCGTGATTCTGCAGCCGTCAAAAAAAACCTAGCTCGATTCCATGACCGGAAGGCAAAGTTATCAAGGTTTTAATTTGCATAGAATTCTCCATCTGCATTACACAGTGTCGCGCGCGCCAGCCTAAGTTAACGGCGCGGTTAGTCGACGCGCTTGACACCAACATCGTCTGAGCTATCCACCCTAATGTCATATGTGCCATCCCTATACTAACCACCTCGTTGAAAACCAGTTGTGGATCCTCAGATATTCGACGTTTCGCCGAAACAACCACTGCTTCGTGGCCTATGGTAAGTAATTTGTAGAAAAATCTTTGGGGGTCCAACTCTCCAAATCCAGTCTCTGTAGGGTGAGGCCCGTGATTCTGCAGCCGTCAAAAAAAACCTAGCTCGATTCCATGACCGGATGGCAAAGTTATCAAGGTTTTAATTTGCACAGAATTCTCCATCTGCATTCAATAGTGTCGCGCCCGCCAGCCTACCTTAACGACGCGGTTAGTCGATGCTCTTGACACCGACATCGTCTAAGCTATCCACCCTAACGTCCTATGTGCCATCCCTATACTAACCACCTCGTTCAAAACCAGTTGTGGACCCTCAGATATTCGACGTTTCACCGAAACAACCGCTGCTTCGTGGCCTATGGTAAGTAATTTCTGGAAAAATCTCTGGGGGTCCAACTCTCCAAATCCAGTCTCTCTAGGGTGAGTCCCGTGATTCTGCAGCCGTCAAAAAAAACCTAGCTCGATTCCATGACCGGAAGGCAAAGTTATCAAGGTTTTAATTTGTATAGAATTCTCCATCTGCATTCCACAGTGTCGCGCCCGCTAGCCTACCTTAACGGCGCGGTTAGTCGACGCGCTTGACACCGACATCATCTGAGCTATCCACCCTAACGTCCTATGTGCCATCCCTATACTAACCACCTCGTTGAAAACCAGTTGTGGACCCTCAGATATTCGACGTTTCGCCGAAACAACCGCTGCTTCGTGGCCTATGGTAAGTAATTTCTAGAAAAATCTCTGGGGGTCCAACTCTCCAAATCCAGTCTCTCTAGGGTGAGGCCCGTGATTCTGCAGCCGTCAAAAAAAACCTAGCTCGATTCCATGACCGGAAGACAAAGTTTTCAAGGTTTTAATTTGCACTGAATTCTCCATCTGCGTTACACAGTGTCGCGCGCGCCAGCCTACCTTAACGGCGCGGTTAGTCGACGCGCTTGACACCGACGTCGTCTGAGCTATCCATATTTTAGGGTTCAGCCCGGCGGCGGCTGAGGTAGGGCGCGTGCGGATCGGATAAGAGATAGTAAAAAATATGGAAAAAAAAGGACCTAACACGTGCGGATCGGACCGCGAGGTCGAAAAAAAGGACTTCCCTTACCACATGTGGTGAAAAAAACCATTCCGCTTAAAAAACAGCGATAAAAAAATAAACCGACAAACCAAAAGAAAATCGGAATCTCTGGGTATTTTTCTATTAGGTACAGATATAAGAAAAGAAATTACAATAATATTTCATAAGTCACTTGAAGTTTCACATTTACCTCATAAACCATTTTATTGCAAATGCCCATTCCGTACTTAGTTTTGTTACCCCAAGGCACGCGTGCTTAACTGGATCAGTTTGTTTTCGCTAACGTAGAGCCACCACAAGCTAAGCGCTAGCCTAACGTCCAAGTATTTGTGCTAGACTTATTCTTCATGTTTTATTTTTTTCATATAGCGAAACTCAATGCAATATCATTTAAGCTCTCACCAGCAATTCTACGCGTGCAATCTCCCAAAAGTGTCGTGACTATACTCCAAGAAGTATTTGATTATAGTAAATATCATAAAGCATAGTGTGATGGTAGCATGTGTGGGGGCTAAGGTGAGAGGCCTTAGTTCGAATCTCACATCCATATGTATTACCGGTTATTTCAATCGGTATTAAATAAAATCTTTAGTTTCGATTTGCTGGTCACGGTTGTTATAACCAAGATTAATGCGGGTTTTCAACATAAAACTTTCCGGATATTTCAATCGGTATTAAAGAAAATCTTAAGTTTCGATTTGCTGGTCACGGTTGTTATAACCGGGATTAATGCAGGTTTTTCACATAAAACTTTAGTTTTGATTTGTTGCTCACGATTGGTATAACCTAAAATATTCGATTTGTTGGTTACGATTGGTATAACCGAGATTAATGGGAGCTTTCAATCTATATAAAAGATTCTATAGATACTCGTAACAAAATAACCTATGACTTATGAGAAGTAAAATATCAACTTTAAGTGACGAAAGAGGTAAAATAGTGATGAGAACCTCTAGATTGGAATCTACCAACAAGCAATTAATTTCCTTTTCCATTTATTTTCCCAATTCTCATTTTTCTTGCCCCCGTGAGTTTCGTTTATTCGCTTTTCCCTTTATCTTCTCTTTTGCTCTCCTTCCTCCTCCCCCTTCTTCTTCTTCCTCCGAATTCGAGCGGAGGACAGAGGCGGCGGCGACCGTGTGGATGGGGCTTAGCAGGCGGCGGCATCGACGGGACGGGGAGGGATCGAGGAGTCGGCTCGCCACCTCGCATTCGCGACCTTCAAATGCAAGCTATGAGGTACTCCTCATCCCTCCCCTCCCCTAGTTGAGGTTAATGTGAATGTTTTCTTTTCATTAGAGCCTCTACTTTTTGCATTGGAACTGCCGAATCTGCTTACTTAGGTTAACTTCCGAGTTACACTGATTAGCTAGGTAGATTAGATACTTCGATCATCACGTTGATCGACTCGGCCTGGTGCGCTCACCATCGATTGCCGATCTGAAAAAGAAAGGCTTGGCCTCTCTGTATGTTTGGCCAGAGACATGAAATCTGCAAGCATCACTGTATGTGCTGGCCGTGGACGAGGTATTTTTGTTAGAGAAGGGTATTTCTTACATGCCCTCTACGTCCAACCGGATATATGCAGCCATTTAAATTGGGAACTTAGCCCCTCAAACAACCCAATCTAAAATTCGCTTATATGGAGATTTGAACTCAGGATCTTGGGATGCTACTTAGGTCACTGCAGCCATTAGGCTACATGAGGTAATGGTCCCTTCCATGGGCACATCACCCATCCATGGCGATGGCGCTCAGTGATTTGAGTCTTTTGTTTAGACAAGCGATTTTGAAATGATACTTCTATCCCTCATATACTGTTGTTGTTCACTAGCGCCATGTTAATATCTTAGGGTTTAGGGCAACATGAAAGGGCAAGGAAATAGTTCGGCAGCCCTTTGGTCAATCATTTCCATTGCAAAGAGGCACAACTGAAAAAATGAATCAAACAAACAATCTTGCCGTGCTGGGTTATAGGCTTATAGCCCAAAAGGGCCACTTTGGTTAGATTGGCTTGGCATAGCCACATTATTCTCTGGAGGTCTTTCTTTTTCTCTTTGAGAACCTCTCTGCAGATGCAAACGGCCCATAATCAGATGAACTTACAGTTACAATCTAAGGAGAATGTCTAAATTTTATTCATATAGTAATATTAGTAGTAATGTTTATCCAAGATAAGGTAACAAAAGAATTTAAGGGGAAAAAAGCTGAAAGAAAGAAAAAAAAAGGAAGAAAAGAGAAATCAACAAAAAGCCTGAATCAGCCAGATCCCTGCTTGCACCTCTGAAATTGAGCGAAAACAATTCTTCGTACTGTATTTTGCTTATGAATATTTTCTAGGACCATTATGTATCACCCTAGGATGGGTTCTAGAACTAACATGACCTAAACAGGTTCTTTAGTGGTGCTGTAAGTTCGTCTAATAACCCTTTAGTATAGATTCAGCTGTCATCTAATCTTGAAATTCCAGCCTTCTAAATATTACTCTATTTCTCATGAGTATGGCCTAAATCCATACAGTTTACGTTGCTAAATTAATGCTCAATAGCAAGACATTAGATTTCCGTTTTTCGTTAAATAAACTTCAATGTATAGGCTGCCGATTGCCGAAGTGCCATGAGGCACAAATATATTTTTGTAAAGGATAGAATCATATGATTCATCACATGACAATTAATTTATTTACATCATTGAGTAGTATTTTTCTCCTTTTTCAATGAATTACAGTCTCATCCACTATTTACAGATGTGTTGGTCACCTACTTATCTTGTTTTCTGATAGTAAATTTCCTAGAAACATGCACCTGGGGAGAACATTGATGAGGTTCCTTGTTCAAATTTCTACTGTCTACTACTGCTTAAAAGTTAAAACCTTCAGTAGGTATGTCTTTCCAACCAACATCATTAAATGCGATGCTCCAGTTTGGTTATGTTGGCTTGGCAATTCTGTGATGGAATGTAGAGGCAAAATGATTAATTTGTCTTCCCCTCCTATTGTCTTGATTGGCAAGAAGATGCATAAAATAATTAATGCAGAACCTTACTGATGCTTTATAAATGAAAGAAGTTAAGTTTAAATGGCAGTCACTGTCAGGTCAAAATATACTTGTTTCTTTCTAGTAAATTTGAAATCATTTTTTTAAAAGGACCAATGAAACTTAAATATACATCCTCTGCAGCAATAGTAATTCCAAGAAAAGGTGAGATACCTTAGCGCAAAGTCCATGATGAAATACTCTTGTCCACATCAGAATTCAACTCAAATGTTATGCACCCATCTCCTTTGGAAGACTAATATCTAGGAAGTGCAAGCTGCAAAATACAAGTGAGCTATTAATTGGAAATGTAGACATTTATCAATATTTATATGCTGTAATCACATTAAGGAAATACAGCTGATATAATTGTCACAAAGCTGCAGGGAAATTCATGGACGAATCCATGAGACCTTGAGGCTCATAGCAGATGTAGCCATGCCCATGAAGCTTTCCAATCATCTAGATGCAATGCAAGGAGACAGCAGAGGGCCGAGCAAGAATGCTGAGCTAGGCAGCTAGCTTCCATGGCTGCCTAAGCTGAGGGTTTAAATTCATTTGAAAATTAGCTGTTTCCTTATAAAGTTATGCTTGGGGGATAACAATAAAGTCTATCAATGGAGACTCCCTATCTCCAACTTTGATTTGTCATTGATATGCTCTATATAAAGGAGGCTTATCATCTCCCTCTGAGTGTGCAAGTAATAATAATGAATTATAAAGTTCATAATCTAGCTTATTCCTCTCCACTAAGCCCCGTCCCTTTGTTCTCTTTGATCTTTCTCCCTCAAGCCATGTTGCATGTCCTCTTCTGATAGTTGTTGCCCATTCATGAAGTAGGCTCATGACATAATAGCATTCATTACATTATATTACAATCTTCCAAAAACAGTTCATCGAATTTAAGATCTTATACACCATGTATTTCTAAATACTTTGCTGATTTTGACTGGAAATTTTGTGTTAATAACTCCTGATCCATATATACATACATATCATATTGGCCTACTGTGACACCTAGGGTCCGTGTCAAATAAGCCATGCACTTACACCAACTTTGCTTAGTATTTTCATCCTTGTTTCACTTGTTAAAATTGTTAACTCTGGGGTATGGTACTCTTGGGCTTATATGTTGGTCACTGCTGCAGTGCTGCTAGGCGATGTGGAACTAATCCATATGTGTTCATCCTCATGCGCTCATGCCTGCCTTAGCGAATGTGCACCCCCTATGTCATAACCCAAATTTTGAACGCAATATTTTGTTATAACCAATCTCTGCTAAATATTTCTTGCTAAATCAGCCACATTGACCAACATCTATCAATTTATTTTTTTTCTGTCCAAGGTGCGGTAGGTATCTTGGGTGGCCGAAATAAGTATCGCGGTCATATTATTGAACAGAAAAATTATAAACCGGTACTGGTAGTGTCTTATGTAAAATTAATTGTTCAACGCAGTAGTAAGACTGTAACACACCTCATGGACATAAAAGCCATGCCAACAAATACAGCCTTCACAGCATCCTTGCGTCCTGCGTATTCAAATGCTATTGGTAGCATTTCATATAACGTTAGAAAGGCCATGACCCCTCCCACTGTGCAAAGAAAAATTTATGAAAATATTAAACACTTAAGTTGAGCTATTTTTCAAAATAAATTTCTGTTAATTTGGTTACCTAATCCAAGTAGGCCTTCCAATATTTCAGGATTCAAGTTGCTTGGAAATAGGTATGCTGCAAGAAACTTACATTTCATATGCATTATTTGAATACATAGAATGATGGCAATAGAATGAAGAAGTGTATGAACTCAGCCTGTCAATGTTAGTATTTCTGGTTATAGTTAATATGGAAGTGTTAAAATTTAAGAACACATCTAGTTTTGGTAATTGGTAACATCTATGTGCACAAATCACGTATTATTGTGCAATAATTTAAATCAGTGAACCTACCTACGATAATTACACCTAGTGGCTCTGCAAAACCAGATAGCGTCGCTAGTTTGAAGGCTTGCCATTTGCTGCATCAGACATGACAAACATAATTTTACTAGAACTGCAGGGCTATTTTTTTCAGACGTACAACAGGTCTACTTAAATATATTAACTAGTACCTGCAAGTGGCAAAGTACGCAGGGAGAGCTACTGAAATACCCTGCACGTGAACAAAATATCGATAACTATTAGAGTATTCAATTGGTCTTAACAGGGTGGTGGGAGAAAATATAATTACACTCCATTTGCAATTAGCTCTACAAATTCATGAAAGTATAATATTGTGTATCTTCAATGCAAAATTACAGTGGCCATGGGCAAAAAAAAGGGGATGGGCGGATGGGTGAGAAGACACTTCCCAATTTCAACACCTATTCTCAAGTCCCACTTCCACCCAAAAGGCGCTACAAAGTCAATTACCTCTGGGATGTAGTGTAAAGCTATAGCAAGAGCCAAGTTAAGGCCAACACGGAAGCCCTGAAAAGCAGATAAGATTAATTAACTTTATCATAAGCTTTTACTATTCAATTTCTGGTTACATATTCAAATATATTGGTGATGTTATACACTAAATGAACATGTGTCTGGATAAAATGCATGTCAACATTAGCATGCAAGGTATCCTTTACACACTATCCTTTTATGAAAATACTAGAGAGACTAAAAATACTTATCAATAAAATAGAGTGGGCTGTAGTCAATATGGATAATATGAGAAAGGTACATGGAAAATAATATCTACTACAATGCATATAATTGTAAAGGTACATACATGAATAATTTTTGTACCATATTTACTATTTAATTGTTGAATGTTTGTTCAACTTAACACAAAGATGAATATATACAGCTTGTTTGTTTAATTATGTTGTACTTGGTTACATATTTTCTTCCATGCCTCAAAAGCCTTTGGCCATCATTGAGAAACTTTGTTGGGCATAGTGACAACACTGAATAAGTTATTATAAATATTGAAAACAGTAAGAAAAAAATACCTTTGTGGTTCCAAGAAATGCCGCGGTACCCACAGGGAAGTTTTGCAAACTCACACCAGCAACTGTTGATATGAATTGAACATTTTGTTCATAAGTGCAACCATTAAAACCAAACAAACATGCAGGAAAAGGGCATACAGTTAGTTGTGTATGCATATATTTTACTTATATGTCATTTCTTTCACTGTGTAAAATTATGTGTACTTGAATCCAAGCTATTTAAATAGAAATCCATTGTTGTACTGAACAAGTTGTGAAATATCATTTTCTGTATTAACGGCTAAACAAACTACTAATTTTGAGTTGCCTCTAGATGTTCAATACTTCAATCTGAGCTGTTGTTTATATAAAGCTACATGTTACTCTTTTTTCTTTTTCTTATCCAATAAGCTTCAGATATTTTTATGCTGAATATTAGCGATCATACTCTTATGAATAATTAAGAGTCAATATGTTGGAGTTCAGAACTAAAATGTTAGTTATATATATAATGCAATCCAGAAATATGTCATCTCTGTGTGTTGTTAGAAAACTGGAAAATGTTATGATATATTCATCATTATTAAGTACATCTTAATGTAGGTTAAATATTATAATTTTATTGAACCAATGAATTATTTATCATAACATTTTCAGTAAGCACATCTCATTTCTAATAATATGTACATACTACTCCTAACAATAAGTAAGTACATTGTTACTAGTACATCTTAATCTTGGTTCAATAAGTATACATCTTAATTTAGGTTCAATATTAAAATTTTATTTGCTTTCATGCTATAAATTGTTGTGACTCACAACAAGGTTGGTTGTATATAAATGTGTCAAAGTGTTGATGCAATCAATTCATAGTTTGCTAGGATGGCATCAACAATAAATGAACAATTAGTTTATTATAGCATATTCTTTATCAAGCTATTAAAATACATAAGGTACATTTTGGACTTACCTATTGCTGTGACAACGACACTAAAGATTACTCTTCGGCGGTGTCTCATCATAAGTTCCTTCCCTGCTATGTTATTACCAGTCTTATTTTCCAACTAAAAAATAGAATGGTGAATCCTATATTAGTTTCTGAGCCAAGGCTAACTGAAATTGGCTAGCGAACTAAGTTGAGAGATTATACATGTTTGTCATTCTCATCTGCTAAATTGCAATCTGGTTCAGGGAAAACCTCAGCAATAGTGGAAAACAGGAGTGCCCCAGCAAAAAACTGCAATGCATAAGCTAATTAGACAAGAAGAGGTTACAGTTCCTTGACTTTTTATTGGTTACTCTCACCCAAAGGTTTCCTTTTAGAAAACCAATCGCGTTGACAGCATCATAAGCCAAGTCAAAGAAAGACATGCTTAACATGAGCCCAGTAGCAAAACCCTAAAAAACAGTATGTAAAAATGTTAGATTTGTGCAAAGATGAGCTTATGATGTTTTATGAGCTTGCCCATAGTGCAAATATGAACTGGTGTTGTTTGACCGTAATACATAACACATAGCTGTACTCTACCTGTAACGTCCCGAGTGTTTTGTTGTTTGGGGCACAGTTTAGTATAGCCAGCAATGCACCTGATGAAATAGTACACAGCTATTACGGGAGTAGGAAGGTGATGGCTATCGAGAGGTATAACATACTCATTCAATTACTACAAAATTGATCCCAAAATAATTCAAGAGAAAATACCATAAAAGTCCAATTGAGGTACAAAATTGCATGGCTGTGCATACAGCTAAGAAAAATGAGTGATGGGAAGTGCATATATGCATACCAAGAGAGGTGCTAAGGCCACCAATAAGGGACAGAGCGAGAGCAACAGCAACTTTGGGATCCATGTGTGTATCTGTTGATTGATGGATTTATCTCTCCCTGTATATGTGAGCTTTGGCGTCTACAGCAACTATGGGAGGAAAATGAAGATATGCTGTTACTAGAAGAACCAGTAGTACTAATGATAGTGAGGATGGAGGGATGTGAAAGGTAAAGTAATATCTTCTGTTGTGGTGATGGAGATGGATGCACCATTATATACAAGCGAGGCTGGGTGGCTATGACGTTACATAGTTATGGATCTTGTTTTATAGTTGATCATGTATATTAACGGCTAATCAGTTGATTTTAATATGAAAAGTAGAGAGGGGGGTGATCAAGTGGAGCATGGGATAACTACTGGGTGATGCATTAGTTCAGCTAAGTTGAGTGGGGCACGTTTGGAATGACTTGGCACATGCTTGCTTGCTAACTTATGTGATTCGTGGGTATCCTCATAGTTAAGCTATGTTTCACTTGAGGTATGCCTGCAGGTAAGGTAATTTCTGCTAGCTTTCTTGTAAAGATGGGAAGGTATGTAGCTAGGGCTGAGAGTTTGGGAACTCCAAGCCTCTTTTAGTAAATAGTAGAAAGATATTTATTTAATTCCTGAAAAATTGTGTGAAGTGAGAGTTACTAGTAGTGCCCGCAGGTGATATATGGCATAAGTAACCCAACAGGTGACAAGTAACCCCCGTTATTCTTGTAATGTATTATGCTCTTCCAATGCAATTTGTTGCTTCATCTTGGGCCCCCTGTGTACTCATCCTTGGTAGAAAAATAGAGCTTACAAACTTGGGAGTTCAAAATAGCCAAAAAAAACTTAGCTAGCTAGGTGAAAGTAATGCTTAATTAATATTTTTTTTGTGTATTGTCCTCTTGCAAAGTTGATATGCACAGGCAACTGCATCAGAGTAAATTATTGATTTCATCTATAACATACCCTACCATATTACAGTGAAACGGAGGAGATCTCAGGGAATGGCTGAAGTTGCATTGGACGAATCTTGGTCCGACAAGCCTCCAAGACAAACTTGGATTCAATTTCGTTCTGGCAGATAGGTAAGGTGACAGATATACTGTATTTGTCTTTTATGTGCCGCTTGCGTCATGGTATGATTGAACAGAATAATTCGTGTCACAAATCGATGTTTAATCCTGCAGGTATGAATGCCATCCTCGCAAGCATTGCGCAAGTTGATAGTGGTGATATTCTTGAAAAGGAAAAATCGATAGTGGTGATGAGAAAAGCACAGGAGGACAAGAGGACAGGTGAGGCGGCAAGCTAAGAAGACGGTGGCTTGGCGTGCTTGGCGTAATCTAACTTGATTACCAGGCAGAGGCAGGCAAACAGTGAGTGCATCATAGTATACATGATCTCTCTCTCTCTATATATATATATACTTAATTTGCAGCCATTTTTTTTCTTCTTGTACGTGCCTTTATTTATGTCTGCTTTGGTCAGCAGCTGGATTCTATCTCGATGGAAGATGTTCCTGCCACATGTGCATGCATTCATGCTGGCTTAAGGAAATTATTCAGGGAGACATGATGCCCAAGCAAGAAGGGCTGCCCCAGATGAGATCATCAGCCGCAGCTACACCTCTGCTTCTTGTTTTCCTCTACCTGTAGGCTGTAGCAACAATAGTACTACTGCTCTGCTTCCTGTGTGTCATCTGCATCAATGATCTGTGATGATCTATTGGATGTATCTCAGTATCTGTGCTTATAGCTTTCCACCATTGAGTGTAGAGTGGCTCGGCCTCTTCTCGTTGCTTGGAGTTTGTATTTAGCCGTCGTAGTTTTTTAAGCTCCAACTTCTTTTTTGTTTTTTTCCCCTTCCCTCTGCATAAGCCGGTTTGGCTGATTGCGTCGTGTAACAATAACTCTTTTCTTCTAATATATTGACGTGCAATCATTTTACGCGTTCGCGAAAAAATAGCTTTCCACCATCGAATCGAACATGCACGACTCATTTTCTGGTATTTCTCAGTCAAATTTCTTTAAATTTGATCAAATTTATAAAAGAAAAACATAGCAATATTTTCAGTACAAAACAAACATACTATTGAGAATGTAATATATTTATTTGATGTTAGATTTAATAAAATTAATTTGATATTGTAGATGTATTAGTACTATGCAATTTTAGTTTGTTTTCTACAGAGTATTAATATTTTCATTTAGAGAAAGTAGCCCACGTGGTTGTCAAGGTCGCATATCTTACGCTTCGTGTAATTAATTAACTGCTGATAACATCAAACAAAATTGAACGGAGCTTTCTTTTCTACTCCATTTTCCCTCCCTGTTTCACACCGTAAGACGCTCTTTTAGTATGAGTAAGTTTATAGAAGAAAATAGACAAGATGCCTATTGATATAGCTTCATAAGCATGCATATTAATGGGTGGTGAAACTGAAAGAAATAAAAATGCAAATTCTCATAGAAGATTGCATCCATATTTACAATTTCCGTCAGCGGACAATCTTTCTGGGATCTCAGCGTGTTCTTGTTGACGGTAATACCACCAAGATATTTCCATCATTTTCAACTACTGTTAATATCAGTCAATATATATATATATATATATATATATATATATATATATATATATATATATATATATATATATATATATATATATATATATATATATATATATATATATATATATATATATATATATATATATATATCCTATATGAACTGCAGGCAATTAGCTATATATCCTCGATCGTTTAAACGGTGTATTAACTACTACGAGAAACGGTGTTCTGTTGCCTCAAAAAGAAACGGTCTTCAGCTATTGTCAACGTAGTTTTGCAACCTCTGCCCAATAAGATAGCGCTCATCCCTGATAGAATCATGGAGTTTAACAAGGACCTTGCAGAATACCTTGGCTAGATCATACAGCACACACAAGGCAAAGCCGCCTAACCATGCAAAGCGGTATACTGTTAAGTTCACAGCATCAGGGTAGCCAAAGTTTGGGAAGACACCCTTCGCAAGCGCATATGGGACACAGAGAGAAGTCAGAAGCTTCAAGGTGATAGGCATCACTACATCTTGTAAGATCCACAATGCCCTCAGCCCCGAAAACCCGTCCTCTCTTGCCCGAGTAAGCTTCCAGTCCCACCTTTCATCAATGAAATACACCAGGAAAGGTGTGACCGTTGTCCAATGAACCTACAATAATAATAACCCACCTAGTTACTTTTCTCCACAAAATGAACCTCATTATGAGATGAACTAAAACTCAACAAATAATGCAGACAATATTGACAGTAAGGATGAAATATTGACAATAATGTAATTATATGTTGGGTTGATATCACAATAAGGATGGGCTAGAGTAAGTTGAATGAAAGGGTTATTGACATTGATATTGTTAATGTCTGCTTATATTGCATACAGAATGATTTATAACCATGACATATTTCCAATTCACCTACTACTTAGTAGTGACATATGTCAAAGCCAGAACTTGGAAGTGGCATATCCAAGAATTAAGAACCTTATGGTGGCATGGAACTAAACAACCCAAAAATAATAATAAGGGTAAATTTCACTGTGGGTCACCTTTTATCACCGAAGTTTCGCTTTGTACCACCCTTTAACCAATGTTTTCACTTTGGACCGGGTAATTTTACCTTTGATGCACTTTGAACCACCACAACTCTCTACTCAAGCATATGAATGATTTCAAGTATGCCGGCTCCTACTCATCAATGAACTTCTACAGTTGTATGTAGAACATTTCTTTGACATATGACAAGTTGGATGCAGATGGGTAAAAGAGTTAGCGGTGGTCCAAAGTGCCACAAAGGTAAGATTACCCAATCTAAAGTGAAAACATCAGGTAAAGGGTAGTCTAAAGTGAAACATCGGTAATAAAATGTGGCCCAAAGTGAGCTGCAAACAAACCTTTTGAAGCGTACTAATATTGTTTTTGTAATTTGGTGCGGCATCAAGCAAAGGCGGGATTTTGCAAATGGACCCAAAAAAATTAGTTGATATGATTTCGCTGAAATAGGTGCATAGAGGAAAGCAATATAATAAGCTATAAGGCCAGGAGAGCAAAAGAAATTTTCAAACTTACCAACTTCACCCAGAACTTCAGCAGTAGCAGCCCTAGGAACCAAGTACAGAAGAGATCGATAACGAACATGCCATTGGCAGTCACGAGGAAGGGTGATATAAATAGAAAATTAACCAGCAGACCAATCAGAAGGGGGATTATGACAATCTGACAGCAGAGAGATTTAAGTCAATGAACCATGAGGCATAATCAGGAAATACAAAGGAACCACCTCAATTAGACTGCTCACCCATATGAACAGCAGTGGAGAACCCTTCAAAGCAGTTATACCCCACTTGTAGATAACAGAAGCCAGAAGGTGTGTTCTCCCAGAAGCCATGTAGACAAATAAATCTCGAGAGGCGGCAATGATAGTTGATATGATGCAAAATCCAATGGCAAAAGCAAACAGATCTAAGAGAAAACATTTTGTAAGTTAGCCCAAGCAAGACAACAAATATTTACTTGATTTACAGAAGGAAGTCATATGATCATCTGTGAACAAGCATTACCATTGTACTTCAATCCACCTGCTATTGGCAACTTAGGGATGACAAACAACAATGCACGGCCAATAGAGACTGGGACAATAAGCACAGCAGAATTGAATATCACAAGAGTTGACGATGAGAGCACTACAAGTAGAATCAGGCGAACCGCAGCAAATCTCCTGGTACAGAGTGCAAAAAAAGTAACATTTATGTTTTCGGTCAAGCTCTCTTGGTTTGCCAACGAAAAAAGAGAACTATTATTTGAATGGTAAAATAGTAGCCAGGCAGCCGAGAATAGCAAGCTAACAAGTCAGACAGCAAAACCTTATTTTAATATTACTTAATTCAGTTTTATGAGTTCAAGGATAAGATATGCAATTTTCTACTTCTGGGACCTGTGCAGGTTTACCGATCAATAGCTCTGGGACTTATGCAAGCATAGAGAATTAGAGGCCAACAGTGCAATTTACTCTTTCTTTGATATCTATTTGATCTGCATGCCAACTGAAAACTGAAAATGATTATCTTTAGTAATGAAGGATCAGACTGTCAATTCAACCAAAAGAATGGTCAGACTGTCAAAATGTTACCGCTGAATAAATACACACTACATAGAACAAAAAAAGTATAAACGTCCTATGATGAGACACATACTTTGGCGGGAGGTACTGAGATGGATTATCCCTTTAAAGGCAAAATGGAGCAAATGGAACACATGCCAACACTACTGACTACCCACCACCCACCAGGCTGCAAGAATACTAAGGAAACAGGGTATAATTAATTTTTCAAGAAAGAAATTCAAAATAGAAATAAGCAAATCATATTAGAAATCTAAGCCTTACCAGCAACATAGTAAGATGAACTGTCAAGAGCGAGCTATCGAAAAAAATAAGAAGCTTATTATGTTCGCAAGAAGAAAGAGAAGCACATATAATGTATGCTCGATAAGAGAAAAAGTGTAAGGTGTAGCATGGCCTCTTGAGAAAAATAAAAGCACCCTATCTCCTTTTAACATTCCAATCATAGATTCCTTTCTCTTTATTAAATCTGTACCTCGATTCACTTTTATAGGGCATATTTTTGTCACCCATAGAACAAAAAGATGAATATAACTAAGATACCCTACGTGCAGTGGCGAAGCCAGGATTTGCTCTTGAGGGGGGGTCAATTTGAGCTATATATTGAGTGAAAATGATCGAACCATAAAAAATTGCATCACAATACATGTAAAATAAAAGTATTTTATGTGGATAGCAAAAGAATATTTCCGTGCCTATTATTTATAATTGGCTGCATATATTATTTTTAAATATTTTAGTATTCTAAATTAAAGTGAAGAGGTAAATGAATTGAGGCTTATGTAGAAATAGATATTAGCAGTTAACAACGATATGAGGGCATTAGAACAGCCGAGCCGTCTAAATTAATGCCATTGCATTTCTATGTATTAGCTTGGTGTAGGAGCATGCAAAGACCATCTACCCAAAGCGCAGGATGCAGTAATCAACTAATTATCATGGAAAAAGGCGTATATCTCCTAGTTTGTTTAGGCATGCAAACACAGTTAGCGTTGAAAGCTTGAATGCCTACACCAAAGTGCTTCAACTAATCACGTAATTAGAGAGATAATTAGCAGGTCATAAACAGATAATGCATCATTGGGGGAGGCCAGGCCTCCCTCCGCCTCTCCCTGTCTTCACCCCTGCCTACTTGGTACCTCTAAAAACTGTACTTATTGATATCGTGAAACCTAGTTATGTGCAGTGTACCTCTAAGCACGCAGTGAACAATAAGAAACCAACTGCAGAAAGTAACAAAAAATATCCCGACCATGCTTATATTGCTTAACTTCAGTTAAAGTCCATGTCCCTGTTTGTCATGGAATAGTGCAGAATGAGTAAGATTCTGACCAGGAAATCTAAAAGAACTGGCAATGATGCTTGCAATATTTCACGAAATAGGTGAATGCATAATATGCAGATAAATCGCATCATAGATATTTTCAATTTGGATCCTTGGAAAGGTCTTAGTTTAAATTAGATACTGCGGCTAGAACAATGTAACTTAAATATGCCACCATCGATGTTGATTTAAAATGCAAATGGATTTAGGATATACATTATAAAACTATCATACAATTATTTTAGGGTTGAGTATATACGCACACTGTGAGTATTATACTCCCTATGTTTCTAAATACTTGCACTATTGAGTCTTGACTGAAATATTGTTTCTAAATACTTAGCATGCTTACAACTCCTAGATAAACTTTGCCACATTTTACGTGCTCGACATATATTGGAGGATACTTTTGTTCACTCCCACAAAAGAACCATTGCCTAGTTACTTAATGAAAATGGAGGGTGTACGCGAATGGGTGAATCTGATTGAAATGGAAGTGAATGCAATCAGGCTAAATGGCGAAATTCCTGAATGAGCAAGCATACAGGCACTAACCTATATCAAGCCACAAATTTGGAGAGAGAGGAAGAGAGTAGGAGAGAGAGAGCATTGAGTGTCATGGTGGTGCCAGTAGTGTTACCTTTTGTACTCATCTTCAGAAGTGCTACCATGGTGGAATTTTCGTGTGGAACCATTTCCATCCTCACATTCACCATCTCCAGCAGACCAGGCAATCAATAAATCAAGCAGACCAAGAACACGTCTAGTGGTGGCAGACCAATACAGCAGTAACTTCTGCAATAGTGGACCAGGCTGAAGGTATTTGAGTGTATTGCAGATGAGAAACCTCAGAAGAAGGGCACCAGAAAGTAACTCTGCATAGTTCCTTGGTGCTTGCCAAAATGCTGATCCCTTAGTAGGAGGATCAAAGTAGCTGCAATTCAAGATATTAAAATAAATGTGGAGAACTGCCCAAGACTGGCAGATACATCTTGTAATGAAGCACATGAGTGGAATGCTTACATTATATCTAATGGGAACACCTTAGGTGCCAATTGGCCAGCAATTTGAACAGGAACAAGAATGACCATAGCAACATCTACAGCACTGACAAAAAGACCAGGTAGCAGCTTTAAAGAAAATTTGTAGAATGGTTCGCGGAAGAGCTGTATCAAGCTTTCTTCTCCAGAAAAGTGGACAAAGGGAATAGTAACTCCTGGACCCAATAACTAATAATAGAAAAAAATAAGACATCACTTGCTACTAATACTTTTGGATCATATATACCGCACGTGCTAATTGAGATGGTGAGATGATAGATACCAGACAAAGAGGACTGGAAAATATTGAGAGTAACATCAAATAGATGCATCCAATGAGCCAATGAAGAGCGGTAGAAGCAAAAGATGAGGCAAATAGAAGTTCAAGCTTCTGATATATTGTTTCACCAAACAATTGTGAAGCACAGATATCAACTGACCAGCCAAAGAACAACGGGCATATTGCAATCACATTAATGAGATTAACTGAAATATTGGCAACGGTGACTAGATTTATGATCCCTCTGAAGAACAGTCGCAAGAAAGACAATGCCATCTGGACCATTACATGTATACCAGGCAACCTTCTAAGAGGGCTGAATAGTCTGTACATTCCATTGGTCAAGACCTTGAAGAAAACTGCAATCGTGAGGCGTTCTCCCCTCAAGTACTGGTCGAAAGTATGAAACCCAGTGAAAAGTACACCCAGTGAAAAGATAAATCCATATCCAACTAAAAGGATAGAAGATGTTGAAGTGTAGGAGTGGACTCTATCCATATTTCCAAAACTGAAGCACGATGTGCAGAATAGGACTATCCGCCCCAGTGAGAAGGGGATAAAACCAAAAACACAAGCAAGCATCACATCAAGAAGTACCACCTGATAAGAGCAAGACAACAAATTGTTAGAATTTTTCTGGAAATAAGTAAAGAAAGAAAGGGAAGAATTCATTAAACCCTGTAAAGCCAGCGTAGAATTGGAACAGTTTCAATAGCAAAACAACTAAAAAAGGACCTAAAATAACAAGCTTAGGTACGCTTGGTATCATAACCTGAAGAAATCCTACACCTATACAGTACCACCGGTGTATATAGCCAATCAGATGGACAGCCTCATGATCTACTGCAGTGTGAAAAAGAAGTGAGCACCATCCCATACACTAGGACAGAAAAACCCATAATAATAATCATGACTGCTATTCCTGGCAACACCCTGGTCCATAAGCTTTGGAAAATCAGCAAAAAAAAAAAACATGGTATAGGTAGGTGTGGTAATAAATTGTAGTTTCAGAATAGATTAAAAACAGCATAGGTGTTTGACTGCTATAGCTTATAATAAGAAACAAGCATATATAACTACATATAGTGAGATATAGTATATACCATCAAGGAAGCTTCAACGGTATGTAGCGCAATGACTTGCAAGCTATCCAAGCCTCCAAACCTTCGGTCGAGACGAGTTTCCAGGCGAGCAATCCAGAGTGCAAAGGGAGCAAGAGCATGGGCAGCAAATCTGGCAAGGGGATTGAGGTCCCTGAAGTGGGGGAGGTCCCGGAGAAAGGCTCTTCTGATAGAAACACAGGCGAAGACGGCGTCGGGAGAAGGCATAAGGCCATAGAGGGGGGCGCCATGAGCATGAGCGAAGATCCGGAGGGATAGCAGGTGGCGCACCCGAGCAAAGCTCCTAGCAAGAGCGAGGCGCCATATCCAGAGGGTGGTGAAGGGCATGACGGATTCCCAGATGTACATGGCGGCGAGGAGGGAGAGGAGGAGGAAGAACCAGCCCATGAGCTTGTTGGCGAGTCCGAGCATGAACTCGGACAAGGGGAGCCTTGCAGGAGCATTCGCGGCGTAGAGAGGGCAGGTGGAGATGAGGCGCTTGCAAACCTCGCAGTGGGAGGTGCGGCGGGTGGCGAGCCATCGGAGGAGGCAGTCGTCGTGGACGAAGCGGATGGACCCACGGCAGGCGCAGGGGTGCCGCAGGGGGCGCCCCGCCTCCGCAGGGACGCGGCAGATGCGGCACTGCTCCTCCTCCTCCTCCTCCTCCTCCTCCTCCTCGCCGTACGCCGGGGAGATCGCCGTCTCTGACCCTAACGGCGGAGGCGGAGAGGCCATTGTTGCTTCCCCTCTCTCTCTCTCTCTCTCTCTCTTCGCGGCCGGCAGCGCCTGCCACCTCCACGGCTCCTCTGTTGCCCTTGCTGCTGCAGCCTTTTTTTTCTCTCTTTCCTTCCTCTTTTCTTTCCTTTTCTTTTCTTTCTTTTTTTCTCAAGAAAAACTGAGATAAGAGGAATGGGTAAAAAATAATAATAATAAATTGGGGGTATACGATCTTCATCTAGATGTTTGCCATTAATCCCCACGTCACCTATGTAGTAATAATCATATGGAGCGGGTAGAGATGGTAACGAGAAAACCTCCATCGGAAGTCATCTCCACATCCCCATCCACGTTGTGCTAAAAATTCACCGTCCGTCCTCACCCCCGCCAACTACCATGGGGCTACATTTTTTCCATCCTCGACGTTTCCCTATCCCCGCTTATAGAGTAGAGAGAAGGGACTACAAATCTAAATATTTTAAAAACGGGATCAGTTTAAGGATAGAGGTAGCATGTTATTAAAGTGCGATTGGAGATGATTAGCCTATCTTGAATAATAAGAACAACCATATAACAATCGAATAACGCCACACATGGATAAGCTAGTCTAAATGGAGAAACTTTAATGTGGAAAATAGTAAACCCAAGCTTAGGCCTAATAAATTTTGAGCACTCCATGAGAAGGCACGAACCACGATTGAAAATGATTAACCTACCTTGAATAATAAGAACAAACATAAAACAATCGAATAACGCCACACACAGATAAGTTAGTCTAAATGGAGAAACTTTAAGGTGGAAAATAGTAAACCCAGGCTTAGGCCTAATAATTTTGAGTGCTCCATGAGAAGGCACGAACCAAAATAGAAATTTTCAAGGGACTCGTGCAACATAAAACTTCAATAATATAATATATCTTACGTGTAATCAGAAGAGAATATGAGAGTATAACATGCTATGATATGTTACCGTGTCTAATAAGGAAACTCATATATCATTGTGCTAATACACTCCCATAAACGACAAAGAAAATAATCCATCGCGTAGAAAAATAATACTCCTACACAAACAGCTTAAATATACAAGACGATATATAGAACTGAGCACTTTATGAAGTTTTAGCTTAAGACAAACATATGGTGTAAAACAATATAGTTTAATTTGGACGATGGCTCATCATGTCATATATCTTTAAAAGAAAGAGTAAATTACACTTTGGGCTACATATAGTTACCTAAGTTTAGGTAGCTTGTGTTTTCACTTTAGGAAAAGTAATATTGCTTTGTGTTGCACTTGGATTGATTTATCCTCCTAGTATCTCCAACTCTTTCTTCTCCACCATGACTCCTTGTCGGCCACAGTTGTCTATACGGTACAATGCTCTAGTATGCTAGCCCCTTGCTCCGACCTCGTTATTTCCTGCTCAACCTAGAGCCCCGCTGGTGCTTGCCCCTCTCAAGCTCGATCTCCGCACACATGTTTTCCACCAGTGTTGGCGTCTAGCAAAGCTGGAGCACTAGGTGGCAGAGGCAACACATACTTGAGGTTGGCTATCACCACCTCCATCTTTGCAGTCACACGACGATCCCCACTGAAAGCTCTTCTATATCGTTTGGTGCATGAGCCTGACCAAGTGGCTAGTAGTTCTGGTTGAATCTGAATTTAACGTTGATATTGATATTAATATTTTATTGTTTTGTGCTTCACATGAAGATTTATGTCGTGAGAATTGATAAACTTCAATCAATAGATACTTCTTTCTCAACCACGTCTCCATCTCTCAAATGTCAATCAAGGCGCATGGAGACGGTAGGAAATAACGAGACATGCTCCGACACAGTAGTTACGAGTGACACAAAGTAGTCCTTTGCTTCCCACGGCTGAGCCAGGAGCATGCAACGTCGTGCAAAGAGAGGAGAGGAATGGGGAGGAAGAAGATCATGGCGGCTGATGTATGGAGCCACTGGTTAACTGCAAAGATTACTTTTAACAAAAATTCTGATCCAAAATAAAAATTATTGTCAATGCCTAGCCCAACATACGACTTTGAGGTATTTTGAAGTGATGATTCATGTTTACAATTTTTAATATCATCAATCAATGGCTGTGTTTAGTTCCCTTTAAACTTCCAACTTTTCCGTCACATCAAATATTTGGACACATGCATTGAGCATTAAATGTGGATGAAAAAAAACCAATTACACGGTTTGCGTGTAAATTGTGAGACGAATCTTTTGAGCCTAATTACGTCATGATTTGATAATGTGGTGCTACAGTAAACATTTGCTAATGACGGATTAATTAGGCTTAATAGATTCGTCTCGCAGTTTACAGATAGAATCTGTATTTTGTTTTATTATTAGTCTACGTTTAATACTTTAAACGTGTGTATGTATATGTCAATTTTTTTTTGCCAAAACAACTGAACACGGCCTATATAAGAGTATGTATGCAGTAGATGTTGTGGTATCGTCCGTCCCGATGAGATCAGACGGCTGTGGGACGGGCAGCGTGCTCCTCCTGATCCTTGTTAATTTCTCTCTCTATCTAAGTCTAGGTTTAAACGGGGAGGGGGAGGAGTATGAGAGAAGAACGAACAGAAGAGGAAAAAGAGAAAAAGAAAAAAAAACTTGCGGGCAAGAAAAGGAAAAATTGTCCCTTTTTATTTGGGAGGGGAGGGGAGGGGAGGGGAGGGAGGAGGCACAAGAGTGGTGAGAAGTAGAGAGTAGTAGACAAGGGAAAGGATTGCAGATTTGCAGATGCAGCAGCAGCAAGAGATGGAGATGGAGATGGAGATGGATTGAGGAGGAAGAAAAGCCGCAATCCAATCTGCCCTCCTCCTCCTCCACCGCCGGATTCCCTAGGGTTCCACCCTCGCCCGCCTTCTCCTTCCTTTGCTCCGCGCGTGCGGCGCTAGGGTTTCCTTCCTCTCTTCTCTTTTAGGGTTTGGTTTCCTTGCCCTCTCCCGCCCTGGGGGAGACCTAGCCTCGGAATGGCTCCCGCCGGTAGGCGGGGCGCCAAGGCCCACAAGTGGACCACACAGCCGCAGCTCGGCGACCTCGTCCTCGCTAAGGTCAAGGGCTACCCCCCATGGCCGGCCAAGGTCCCTCCTCTCCTCTCTCTCCTCTCCTCCTAGGGTTCCTCTATCATGTATATTTCCCTTCCCTTCCTTTCCTCCCTGATTACTGTTTGCTTGTCTCCGCAGGTCAGCAAGCCGGAGGACTGGGACCAGATGCCGGTTCCGCGGAAGGTCTTTGTTGTCTTCTTCGGTACCAGAGAGATGTTAGTTTCTTCAACTCTCCCACCTGTTACATTACATATCCCGCTTTCCGCCCGCTATTATTATCATCATCATTATTCCTATCTTAGATGACATAAATGCCATGCGATTCGCCGATTAAATGAAACACTCACTCCAACTGTTTAGTAAGGAATAACCCTACCTAAATCTAGCACTCGCTGCCTTTCTTTGTTTCACTCAAGGATTGCTCTTAGCATGGATGCAACGCATAGTACACGTGTGTAGATTGTATCACGTTTAGCATGCAATTCCTTATAATGTTGTCGTCTTGCCGCCAAAAAGGGAAGGAAAAAAAGACATTTCAGATCACGTTCGGGAGTCAGGACAAACTAAAACCTCAATATATAGACTTATTCCTGCTTTGTTATCTCAGCTTCAATTTTATACCTTCAT
Source organism: Oryza meridionalis (assembly GCA_000338895.3). Taxonomy (NCBI): domain Eukaryota; kingdom Viridiplantae; phylum Streptophyta; class Magnoliopsida; order Poales; family Poaceae; genus Oryza; species Oryza meridionalis. Next base: position 52,091 of record CM002531.2, read on the forward strand.
TACAACTCCTGAACAGCAGGGAGAACACCCTTTCTGACACACGTGTGGGTAACTTAGGTTTGTGCTTATTGTACCTTGGTCCCGTGCACGGCGTTCGGAAATCATGCTATTTATTTTTGGCAAGATATATTTTACATATCTGCTCATCAGAGGAGAGATTTAGACAAGTTGAATTTAAGGTTCCGACCCGCTATACTTGTTCATAATGATAAGTAGTTGAAATAACCATTCGATTTCTGTGCTTGTTCATAATGATAAGTAATTGGAATAATCATTTGATTTCTGATTCAATAACAGATTTCACTGCATAGCTTGCGTTTTTCAATTCTACCTCTTTAGCCTGTGGGGTTTCAGGTGACAATTTCTGCATAGGTGGTTAGGTAATAGATGTTCTATTCTCGATCTATACCGAGTCTACCCATTGATGTATATACGTGCAGATCATGTGATTGTTGCTCATTTGATTCCATGGTCTGTCTAGGAGGTATAGTTTTTTTAAACTACACAGAGATATGAAAGAAACATTTACTATTAGGAAGTAGGAATTGATTTCCGAAGTCTCTTTGCTTGTATTGAATTACGATTAAGTCTTTTCTTTTATCCATGTAACGTTGCAATACCACAGACCCACTTCTAAGGCCTTTCTAAAATAATAATTGATTTTATTCTTGTTTTCGGCTCGAGCCTGTCGTAAATCTCTTCCGTAACGCCATGTTTGTTTGCCTGTTAAATCCTATATCATTTCCACTAGACTTGATGTTGCTTTGTTGCCTTTTCCCCTCTTCCCTTCTTTTTTGTGCTGAGCTTACTATGACAAATCTATCTTCTTTGCATCCTTAAGTACTAGCATCACATGATTTCTAATGAATAGGTATCATTGTGCAGCGCTCACATCGCTTTGCCAGATCTTCAGCCGTTTACTGAGAATGCAAAGAGTGAGGTGATGGATCGATCTCGGAACAAGCAGTGCCCCAAAAAGTATATCGACAGTTTTGCTGAAGCTGTCGTGGAGATCTGCAAGGCCTATGATGATCTGCCAAAATCATCTGAAACTACGACCTGTATGTTGCCTGATGATCAAAGTGAACAACCTATAGAGCACCTTGTAAAGTCACCCGATAATGATGAGGCTCCAAAATCGGGGCAAATGGAAGGTGATAGTCCTAGTGACAACTTAAATACATCAGGGTTAGGTTCAGGGACTGAGGTGGACATAAAAGATGGTTCTCGTGACATAAGGGATTCCTCTCTGGCAGCTGTTAAAAGGAAAAAGCCTAAGGATCTTGATCAACCCAAGAAAAAGAAACCGGTGACTTCTAAGTCAGCCATCAATATGCACCTTGAACAAGACTGTTCAGCAACCACTGTCCATGCAGAAAGAGAGCTTGAAGAACCAAAAGCTGAAAAAGAGATCAATCCATCAGAATTCTTGACCTTGGACCCCACTGTACAAATAGTGTGCGCCCTTGAAGTACCCAAGAAATCTAAAGCCGCGAAACAGTCAAAGAATGCTGAAAGAAAGGACAACAAACGTGTTAATGTTGCTGATATTTCAGGGAGGACTACACCAGGAGCTGTACTTGACACCGAACTTAAAAGGAGTGCCGAGAAGGATAGCAAGGGTTTTAAAAAGTCTAAATTGATGATGAAACAATCAGTTTCCAATGAATCAGAGAAAATAGACCATAAACGAATAATAGTAGACAAATCTGACAAGCTGTTGGCTAGGAAATCATCTTCAGTCTTCTCTTCCAATAAGAAACCTCTCCCTGGTAGCGAGCAGCGCAAGCTGGACAATAGCACTGATATGCGTCCAGCAAAGAGGCCAAAATTGATGGACAGGGCCAATGAAACAGTTAAGACAGAAGCAAAGAGCGAGACCAGCTTACATGCTGATAATGAAAAAGATAGTGCCTTGAAAATTGAAAAATCTATTCCTGCAGAAGCTGTAAGTAACTCGGTTCCTAAGATTGGAGTGGGTGATGATAGGACCCGAAGATCAGGTAGTCTTTTATCACCCCTAGCAAGGCTGCACTCTCAGGGATCAGAACCAGCATCTGGTTCAACTCAGTTAAGCTCTGTTGATACTGCTAAAAAAGTCTCCAGCTTGAAGGAGAATTTCTCGCGTGTTGGTAAGCCATTGGCAAAGCCCAGGAGAAGAGCATGCCGCTTTGGTGATGATGACGAAGAAGAACAACGGACACCTCCTCATAAATCTTCTGTTAAATCCATCCCCATGCGTGGAGTCCCCACAGAGAAGTTCCAATCACAGACAGGGGTTCGTGGGATTTCTTCATCCCAAATTGGCAATGCTTCTGCAATGAAATTTGGTGTGGCAAGAGAAGAGAAACCTAAAAGCATTGGGAGGTCACCTGTGGAGCATGAGCCAGATTATACTTCACCAAATCAAGACAAAATGCATGGTAGACTACAGATAATGGGGAAAAGGTCAACCACAAGCTCGGTTGACACTTCTGCTAGTCTGGGTAACAAAACTAACCTGGCAGATCGCAGATCCTCTGGGCAATTAAGAATGGCAGCATCCTCTGAAGTGAAGAAAACACAAGGAAGTTCTTCTAAACTATTGCACCAGACACCGGGGAACTTGCACTCTCAAAACCCTGATGACTCGGAAAAGAATGCACTGTTGTCTAAATCGGAAAACACTAAGGCTAAGACTAAATCTGGCACACAGATAACTGCAGCTGTTGAGAGTCGGATAAGTACCGCTATGCAAGCTGAACGGATTGGGAAGATGGACCACTCCAAAGAGCAAAGGTATATTTCTTTAAACCAAGGAAGCACCCTTTTTTTGTAACATTTTAACTCTTTGTTTAATGATTTATTTCATCTAATGCAGATCAGATTTTGTTGATAAAGCAGCTTTTGCTGAACCTAATTCTGATCCTGTCAAGTCAATGAAGCATCTCATTGCAGCTGCTCAAGCAAGAAGGAATCTTATTGTGGCTGCTCAAGGAAAGTCTGATGGGTTATCTGCTGATAATACTGTTCTTTCCTCCACACCATATGGCTTGCCTGGACTAAGCCCTGGTCCTGTTTTTCACATTCCATCTGCATCTAGAATTATTCCAGAGAGTGATGGCATGCAGTTTCCGGACTCCTTTTGTGCTATTACTGAACCTGGTCAACAAGTTGCTATGAAAAATCTACTGGAAATTGAGCATGAACATGGAAAGAGCCCCAAAACTAGGCAATCGAGCGATTCATTGAGTGGTGGAACAGATGCAGCGATTGCACGTGATGCTCTGGAGGGTATGATAGAGACGCTTTCAAGGACAAAGGATAGTATAGGGCGTGCTACACGTCATGCAATAGAGTGCTCAAAATATGGCATCGCTGCAGAGGTTCTCTCTCTCTCTCTCACACACACACACACACATACACACACAAAAAAAAAACCCATGTGTTGATGAATCTAGTTTTTTCATAGTTAATTGACTTATCCTTACTATTTTGCCCAATAGATTGTGGAGCTTCTTGTGCTGAAATTAGAGAATGAGCCTAATTTGCATCGAAGAGTTGACCTCCTTTTTCTTATAGACTCCATAACTCAGTGTTCTCACTCTCAGAAAGGTAATGTGCTATCCTCAGAATTATTTGTTCTTAACAAGCTAATGTGTAGTAATTTATCTGAATTCTGAAACGTTTAGGTGTTGCTGGTGTTTCATATGTTCCCACCGTTCAAGCTGCACTACCTCGTCTCTTGGGCGCTGCTGCTCCACCAGGACCCGGTGCTCGTGAAAATCGACGACAGTGCCTCAAAGTAATGACTTAATTACATGTTCTTATTTTACTTCCTAATGGTCAATCATTTCTATCTTCTGGCTTTGTAGGTTTTACGGTTATGGCTTGAGAGAAAGATTATGCCAGAAGGCATACTTCGAAGATACATGGATGATATTGAGGTGCCAAATGATGATGCTAACACAGGTTTTCTGCTGAGGCGACCATCTCGAGCTGAACGCTCTGTAGATGATCCTATCAGGGAGATGGAAGGCATGCTTGTTGATGAGTATGGAAGGTATTGTGTAATCTCATATACATTCCATACTAGAATGTTTTTTTTTTGTGTGTGTGTGGGGGGGGGGGGGGCATAAATCTCAAATAAGCACCTTTTTGGTACATAATAACAACATTTCAGATACATTTGCACTTTTTGAAGTTCTCTAGTATAGCTGAGTGTTAGATCAATTGAGCTGCCTTGAATACAGAAAACTATGTTTTCAATTCAATACGTACTACGTGTGGTTAAATTAAATTTTTAGTAGAGTGCACATCTATTTTTTGATGTATGTGCTAATCTCTAGATGTGATGGTACTTGTGTGTCATAGCATGTTAGTGAATAGGGACACATGTAATGAAGTGGTACCTGCATATGAGCATTATTTTCAAACCATGCTTTATGTTATGAGAACAAAGCACACCCCATTGATATTGTAAAAGTTTGTGGAATTGAATATGAATCTGTTAATCACAGTGAATATGCTGGTAGGAACCAAGAATACACGTCTCGAAGAAATAGGATCCCAACTCAGTTTTTAAACACTCCATTTTCTCAATCTTTTGGAGTTGTTTTCCTTTTTGGTTTAAGTCATCTGCAATTGTGGTTGGATTATGCGTTGTACCATCTTTATTAACTTATCATTGACATTTTTCATGTATGCTTTGTTGTTTTGTTTCTTTTTTGGGGGGTCAGCAATGCAAACTTTGAGCTCTCTGGGATTCTGTCGTCCAATGTCTTTGAAAATGATGACGATTTCCCTGGATTATCACCAGCTATTTCACTGCCAGTTCAAAGTGGCAGGATGCAAGAAAATGAACAAGCTATTGCACCAAATTTTGTTGAGGAAAACATTAGGTTACCAAAAGATGTGACTAGTGATGTTCCAATGGAAGATGCCTCTCTTTTACCAAGAGATAAGCAACAGACAGATGGAGCTATCCCTGTTGTGCATGACTTACAGCATGAAATTGATCGAGAGCAGGCATTGGCTGATCAGAATGAACTTCCTCCTCTACCTGACGGTTCTCCACCGCTTCCATTAGATGCACCACCTCCCCCACCTCTGCCTGAGGGACCCCCACCGCTTCCATCAGATTCACCACCTTGCCAGCCTCCTTTGCCTCCTTCACCACCACCCGCTACACCGCCACCGCCACCACCACTTTCACCATCTTTGCCACCTCCGCCACCACCCCCACCTCTACCATCTGGCCCACCTCCTCAGCCTGCCCCACCACCCCTGCCAATCCAGCCCCCACCTATTCCTCCCCCACCTGTTCCATCATCTCCGTCATCATTGGGCTATCAGCCTCCTGCACCCGAATATTTCAGGGCTTCAAATGTAATTTTTTTTTTCTTCCAACGTACTTTGGTTTGCAGATCCAGAAGTATTCCTGGTTAAATAATAAACTGATTTTGATGCAGAGCAACCAACTTAACCAGATGGCAGGGAATGCATCAATTCAAGGAATTGGAAATATGACAAACTTCATTCCTGGTGGATCAGTGAACACTCAAGCTGCAGTTAATTTTACCCCATCAGTGCCACCAGATTATGGGAATAACAATCTATATATAAAACCGCAAGGTTCTAATGGTAATTTTCAGTTTCGACCAACTGGTGTACCTTTTCAGCAAGGGACATTCAGTGCTTTTCCATCTGCACAAACACCACCAGTTCGTCCCCACACTCATCTCACACAAATGAACCCAGTGGGCCAACAAGCTGTACCTCCGTGCAATCCTTATGCTGTACAGTCCTTTCCAAATAATCAAAGTCAATATACATCTGACGAGCAATGGCGAATGACATCTGGTAACTTCAGCCCAGATGATCAGCGCAATACTTGGTTACCAGGCGCCAGAGCATTATCTTGTGCAGAGGGGTCATTCATGCAGGATGGTAAGCTTGTCTTTTATCTGTTTTAATTTTTTTAACCCAGGTTTAACATTAATTATTCACTTCAATAGGATATCCAAGGTCTAACATTGACAGATCTTCAATGAACCCTATGACTCATCAACGTCCTGTACTCAACCGTATGCCATCAGGAGCACCTGTACCAGGTTATTGGTTTGTTGAGAGTTTACATTTGCTTAATAACTTCATTCTGAAGGCCATGGTCCCCCTTGAACGCTAATTTGCTTGTGGCCTACTTGCCAAAATCTTTTGAAATTTGTTAAAAGTGTAGTTCCTCTGATACATGAACCGATATATTCTAAAACCTTTTATTTTTATTCTTGTTTATGCAGGACATGTTGTTCCTCAGATGCTGCCGGCTAGACCTGATATTCACACATTTAATTGCTGGAGGCCTTCGTAATGAAATTTCACAATTGAACTCCTTGCTCGTGGTATGCGGATACTCTCCTCTCTTATTCTTATTGTATTTCTCTCTTTTATTTTAGGAATCCTCTCTTCAGGTTATTTGTCTAAGAGTCCTCCATCGTAAGTTTATTTTTCTAATGATCCCCCCTTCTCAATTATTGTTTGTTGTATGCAGGGTTTTCACATGGGAAATTGGGATTGCCAGAAGCCGTTTCAATTCAACTTGCAACAAGAGGTGCTTATGCTAGTCTGTTTTGTGATGAAGATTCACTTTTGCTTATGAAGGCATGATGAAATCTTACATAGTATTTGGAATGAACGTTTTACATTGTAATTAGTCTTGGCAACAGCATCCAGCAGACTAATCTTAGTGTAAGCACATGTTTTACATGAAACAAAGTTGTCTCTGTTCATGTTGCTTCTGGTGTGTTCTTTTTGAGGACTGCAAACTGTGTTTAACTGTTTATTGTATCATGCTCAGAAGGCATTAGTCATAAGCAGCGAGTCCAGTAGAAATGTTGGAAGTTAATCATACCAGGGCAGTCCATCTATGGTATTTTCTGCAGTTTTACTTGGACTATTGTGTCCACTGTGAATCATCACTAAGTTCAACTAGATAGACATATCTAAGCTCACAATAAAAATCTCAAGCACACTGTTCTTACCGTATTGAGTTTCCTTGAGTTTATTTTTCAATGAATTTCAGTTTGGACCCTCTCTTTTTTGCCAGTGTTTCATTTTGGACACCATTTAGCCCATAGTTTCACTTTGTCCCCCTCTTTTTACTTGTTTGTTTCTCTTTGGACCCTTTCCCTCAACATTGTTGCCATCTCCGGGTAGGCGGTGGAGACATGGCTAGGGAGGAGATCGCCGATGGCACCCGGACTTAACCTTGAGAAAAAGAGTGTAAAGGGTCCAAAGTGAAAACTAAAGGTAAGAAAAAGCGGTCCGAAGGGAAAATATGGACCAAAGGGGGTCCAATGTGAAACTATGAAGAAGGGGTCCAAACTGAAAATCCCTCTTATATATTAAACCACATAAGTTTTATCTTATCTAATGATGGGGTGGCAGGCATGATTATATCACTCTAAATATGTTTGAATTTATTAGAGGGGAAATGGTGGGGTGTTTTATTTGGAGAAAAAACAATAAAGAGGAAATTTGCAAGGTCGAGTTAAGTTTAAAAGATGGCTGGAATTAGTTGTATGCTGATAATCTTTTCATAGAGAAACTGTTTGGTGCCTGTAAGTGCATTATGCACGCTTCAAAAAGTCTGAAAATATTGATTGGATGCTTTCATTTGATGTTTTGCAAACATACTGAATTTTATGGTAAAGTTTGTCCATTCAACATAATAATGGGAAAAAAACACATCATCAAGCACTGCTTGTGTTAAATGGTTCTTTGCATTATGGAAAATTTTGAACCTTGGAATTTTGCATATACGCATAACATACTCTATCCTTGAAATCAAGGTTGCCCTGCAGGATATATTAACTTGATTATGTTATCCTTTGAACAGAACTAAAAGCTGCTGGAAAGTTATGGAACTTTGAACTATCAATATCTTCTTACTTCAAGTCTGATTTATGTCCTGTTCCGAATTTCCATTGATGCACATGGCTATTATTTGGTTTTGTGGTTTGTAATTTAGTCTTTGTGCAAATTGGTAGCATTGTCTGAATTCTGTAAAGCATTGCTCCTTCCATTTTCATGTGTGCAAAGAAGTATAGAGGGCTAATATGTGGCTAAACTGCACTTGTTGCCTTGTTGGTAATCATGGTGCTATATTTTCTGGAATTTGCCTTTGCTTAGCTTAACTTCGTTTGTCACTATGACAGGTCTAAACAATTTCTGTTACTGAAAGGCAAGGGTTTCTTCTGGCTTGTTTGGTATGGCCGTTGGTTACTCTGATGAAGTTGAGGGGAGCTTCTGTGGCAAGTTCAATGCCAATGCTTGGATTGAAGAGGCAAAATGTAGATTTGTACAAAGAAAGAGGGTACTCCATGTACAGTTGATAACATTATTATGCGTTGTAGTCCCTTGGCACAAGCTAGGGATGATGGATAGGATTTTTTTTAACCTTTTTTGGTTGGATAACTGCAAAAAAAAATGCTAACCGATTGGGAGAGGCAATGATGGAATTTTTGGGTATTCCGGGTCGTTGTTGTGTTCAATATGTGAAGCATCCAGTTCCTCTCAGGCAAAGAAAGCTCCAATTCAACTGGCAAGCACCGCAGGTGACTGCTGAAATCCCCCATATGTGCTGTGCTCATAGATTATCTTGTGCTGTTTTAAGTTTCCGTAGAAGGTTTGCGTGATGTCATTGCATGCACTGGGGGGAGGCCTTGGCCCCTGGGGGCTGTACTTATGCTGATCTAATTGTAAGCTTGGATGTTATACCATATTCGTCAGGCTGATGCAGCTAGCAGAAACCAAAGAAGGAAATGCTATGACTTTGACCAAAGAAAGGTTATGGTTTTGTGTGAGATATGTGGTCTGTCTTGATTATTCTGTGAGAAGGTCTGCATGTAGCTAGAAAAAAAAGGAGTTGGTTTCTATATGTACATGAAACTAATTAATGGTTGATGTTTTGCAAGCAAATTGTGATGGACATACCAACCAAACCTGCAGGTTTGTTGCTATAATAGTGTGGTCTGCTAAATCCCCAACCCCAAATGGGTTTAGGTTTCATTCATTCATGCATATACAGTGGCGTACATCTCTTTGTTGATAATTGTATTTGTGTTTTGGAAGTGTGCGTGAATTTAATTTGAGGTCCAAGCAGCTTAAGTTTGTGATATTCATATGTATGTATATTCTTTTGTTTATTTTTAACAAAGTAGTATATGAGAAATATTTTTATGGTCGGAATTAAGAAAGTTTGAATGGAAATAGTTCTACTTTTTTTGAGGGGATACATATATGTGCTCTGCATTCCGTCTTGTGAAGTATACTCCCTCCACTTCATAATATAATGCACAATCACTTTTTTTTAAGATGTTCCATAATATAAGACATGCATGTAACATATTCTCCATTAAATTACTACTCCCTCCGTTTCGTTTTATTTGACACCGTTGACTTTTTAGCACATGTTTGACCGCTCGTTTTATTCAAAAAATTTAAATATTTATTATTTTTTTTCATATCATTTGATTCATTGTTAAATATACTTTTATGTACATATTTCACAAATTTTTTTAATAAGACGAATGGTTAAACATGTGCTAAAAGGTTAATGGTGTTAAACATTTCGAAACGGAGGGAGTACTATTTTAAATCCTTCACTCTCACATTTTCTAACTCTATTGGATGTATGCATTATATTTATTATGATATTCAAACTATAAGATGATAATAATTATTTTTTAGTCTTTGAGTTAAGAGTAGTTATTTTTTATAGTTTGTAATGGAGGGAGTAGGAGTACTAGTACGGAGAAGAAAGAAAGAAAATGAGAAATCACTGCACTTGACCTTTGGGTAGTACTTACTCCAGTAATATTAAGTGCGAAACCCAAAACAACAAGAGAAAAAAATAAACAGAAGGAGGGAGGGAGGGAGACGAGAATACATACACATATACTACTACAGGTTTGAATTACTAAGTAGAACAAAGTGGAGTATATTCGGTACTGTTCGCTTAACAAAGAAACAGAATCTTTCTGGAGGAGTCGGGTCGGCGGAGTGGAGGGGATCGGAGCCGGAGGAGGGGGTGCGCCGTCGCGCCGCGCTTTGCCGTCTTCTCGCCCTCGACTACCGCCCTCATCCTGCACCGATTTCCGCCTCCCCTCCTCCTCCTCCTCCTCCTCCTCGTCCTGCTGCTGCTTCCGCCGCCCTCCGGTAATCCCTCTCGCCTTTACCTTCTCTTCTCTTCTAGATCTGGAACCTAGGTGCCCTAGGTTTTTCTCTCCGTCTTAAACCTTAGTACTCACACGCCCGCACCAAAAAAAGTTGTAGAAATACCATAATACAGACAATACACTAGTTTATTCCTCATGTAGGTAGGCTAGGGTATGTTATGTTGTATGGTTTAAAATAATATTGCGATTTCAAATCCGTGGACATACTACTTACTATATGCAACTTGATATGCCCTTCTCTGGTCAACCATGGTTTTCTCACATTGTTTTCTGCCTAGTGTAGTGTCACTGGGCTTTTTCTTTTTCTAAATGTTTTGGGGGAGGGGGATCCAACTGAAACCCCATGTTAGGTCTCATCTCAAAGGATTACTTATTATTTCGGCAATGTTGCAAGCCACTCATTTGTCTCCAGAAAAATAGAGTCCAATTCAAAAATTGGACGAACGTCATGACTATAATCACTATGGACTAGTTAGTAAAATGAATGCATATGCTCCTTTTCCTTTTCCTAAGGATTGCACTGCACCCTTCCTCACTTTCAGGACTGATGCGAAAATGTTACCTGGACATGGAATTGCTAGTGCAACAGATGGTGTTGTCAACAGGAGGTCTCCCCGCTTGTTTGGGAGATCATCAGAAAGGAAGAACCCACTCAATGTCCAATTTGTATGTACCATAAATCTGAAGCCCCGCCTCTTTTTTTCTTTTTCTTCCTCTTCCTCTTCTTCTGAGAAGCAATGCCATCTTTGCTAGTGTGTTACAACGTTTGCCTCCTTACCTGTTTTCCAGGAACGTCAAGTAGCTCATCTTGAATCAAGACAGCAGCACCAGAGGTACAGTCCTTTTCTTTTCTACCTGTGTATGCATGGGTTTTATGCCGTAATACCAGATGCTTATGGGTTATTCTCCTTTCTGAACTGGCATGACCTTTCTTTATAGTGTCTTCTTTTGCTAGCAACTGTGGCTTCATGTATATTTAGTTGTGTGCCTGTGTATCTTGCAGGTGTCGTATCTTCACAGTAATTCCATATAACATCTGTTGTGATTTCAAACCATTCCAACACACAGATGGAAGTAGCCATAGCTCATCCGAACTGGCATCTCCAGAAGATAGCCTTGACCTGTCATCTTCATCATCATCATCGTCGCCACCAATTATTCTCCTTCGTCTTAACGTTCCACATGAATCTAACAAATCATGGGCAGATACTTCACCAGGGCTGCTAGGGGAGAAATCCACAGCATCTAATAGTATCTCCAATTCAGATTTCTTAGACAACAGCTTTACCAAAACAAGCATGAATGCAGGACATACTGTAAGAAGGAAGAGCAAAAAGAAAAGCAAGAAGCACAAGCAACGTTGTAGGAAGCCAACAGCTGGATCTGAAATTAAATGTAAAGGGAACAACTGTCCTACCCCTGCGATTAGTATGGTTGATTGTGAAGATTCGACACTTTCTCCTAAGTGTGTTGGTGACATACTGTTTGAGGACACTTTCTCACCCAGTTCATCAGTGAAAGAAGCCTCTGAAGAGGCACATGACAGTGAAAATGATGATGATTACCCGGCCTGTTCAGTTGCTTCAGTTTCAAGTGTTTCTTACTGTGATGAGACAGAACTGTATAGACCAACAATAGCATGCCTGGAATTGTTTGGACAGCACAACAAGAGTAACATCGGGTGTTTGGGTAATAATTGTAATACCACACTTGTTCATTCATCTCAAGAGACTTGTGCTGGCAGCAGCGGGGACTGTTGGGATGATAACAAGGTTCTGCTGAGTTTCGAGAATGAGCGTGGATCTGATCCATGTGAAACGACAGAATGTTGTTCTAGGGATGGAGTTGGTGATAATTGCAGTAGTCGTATTTGTTCCCTGAATGGTGTTGGTATGCGCAACGGAGTCCAGGCAGTCCATTTGTGCAGTGACACTAGCAGTGACAGCGATTTCCATCTAGTAATTTCAAGAAAGAGAGCTAGAAAAGAGAAGAAAATGGCACTTTGGAAGAGTTCCAATGGAGAGCGTTTATCTGCTGCTACACGTGGTCGAAATGACAATTATGTTGGCCGTTCCTCTAGGCAAATTTTCCAGGAACTCAACACTAAGGATTTGTCCTGTAGACAAAACCGTGTTGGCAGTATACATCTTCAACATGGAGTTGTGTTAAAGAACTCCAAGAATACCATTCATAAGCCAAGTAATATTTGCATACAGGTAGAGCCCCATGGTAGAGTTGCATCGAAGGTTTCCAAACATGCTAGAATCCTCCTTCATTCTTCGGATCCAAAAGAGGACAGCAGCAGAAAATCAAATAGTGATTTTAACGAGTGGAACATTGATTCAGATAAAAAGCTACCAAATGCTATGCACAGTATAAAATCAAATTGCTGTGAGATGAGGTTGGATTCAGCTTCTGAAACTACAGCTCCAAAGTTTACAATGGGCAATTGTCCTTCAGAATCTGGTAGATCAACAAATTGTACTGTAGGAGCTCTTCCCTTGCAGAAAAGAGGACTAGGAACTTCACGTCAAACCAATGATGCCATTGGCACCACTCCTGGACCGCTGTTACCTGGTACAGCTTCATCTCAAGAGCCTCTCTCTGTCTCTCTCTCTTAGCCATGTGAACAAAAATGAAATACTACTTGGGGGTAGACTTACTAACACAGAACATGTTTAATGCTCGCCTTTTGTAGGTTCTGGGTCTGCTCAAGCTGACTTAGTGGCTGTTGAATGGAATCACAGCTTCCAAAAGTTATGCAGTGCTGAGATGCTTCTGACTGAGATGTTCAGGGTTGTTGGTGATGCCTATCAAGTGCAAGTTTCTGCAGATGCCCACCTGGCTGCCGGTCATCCAATTACTGATCTTGATACATTTATCTATTCGGCAACTCCAGTCATTGGTCATGTACCTTGCATGAAGGGCAGCAATTGTTCAAAGGACCAATTAGTTAATGACTCCATTTGTCAGCAAAATTTGTCTAATATTTCCTTGAGGAGCATCTGGGAATGGTATGAAGAGCCAGGGTGCTATGGGTTGGAAGTGAGAGCTTGTAATGATCTCAGTCCAGAGACATCATTCTGCAACAGTTCAGAGTTCTGTGCATACTTTGTACCTTACTTATCTGCTGTTCAGTTGTTTGGGTGGTCTAGGAAAAGTATGGATCACAGTTTCGGCATTGGTGGGGGTGAGACATCAAATACTGGAAGCTCTCTGTGTTCTCACCCTGTATCTGCAAGGTTGCTCCGACCATTTGAGCAAAGTATGCGCTTGTCAGAATCATTTTCCTCTATACAAGATCATGGAGAAGTCATTTTTGAGTACTTTGAAACAGAGCAGCCTTCTTTTCGGCCTCCATTATTTGAAAAGTAAGTTCTGCTCATGTCTTTTGTACATTTACAAACTCTTAAGCATGGAACCAAATACTAGAGTTTGGCCACTTTCTTAACTTGTCCTTTTCCGTAAGTTTGTTGCATTGTAGTTCTTGTAAATAATTTCATGACTCTTCAATCTGGTGTCTGCCTCAAAAATGCCCTCCGGGTTCATGACTGTAAATGATCCCCATTAACTTTGTTAGAAACAGGAAACTCAATGGTTTTCTGTTATGACTTATGACCAGTATGATATTTTAAACTATTATTGGGTTTGTGAACAATGACGCTTTGTCCAATCTAGTGGGTGGAGGCATTTTGGTTCCCTCTGAAACATGGCGTACATGTTGTGGTGATGCAAAGTGATTCAATTGATTGGACTGCTTCTTACCTAAAATCATAAGTTGCTAATGGATTATTCAAAAGAGCTTTCACTTCGATTCTAAATATTAGTTGTTTTTAGCTTTTCCACCTCTTTTCTGAAGTCTAAGTTATCCTAGAACCTCCTAGGCACATTACCCTCTTTTCTTCCTTCTTTGATCTTGCTAAATAAATACTAAATGCTATCACTCATGAATAAATGATCCATTTTTTCCAACTTGAAAACAATAAGGGAAACAGAGTTATTGTATCTACTCCATCTAGGTTGATAATACTTGTTGTTTTGGACAAGGGCACGATCTCTAAAAAACAACTTTGACCACTATTTTCTATTATAATATATATATGTATAGAAATATCAACAAATATATGATTTTATTGTACTTTTTAAGACTAATATATACATATGGTCTCCATATTTCTAAGACGGATATTTTAGAAATTATTCATAGTCAAAGATTTAAAGTTTGACATCAGCCTTGTCCAAAATGACAAGTATTATCAACCCGGAGGAAACTTCTTAATTCTTCTGGGCAAGTCCATAATTTCATATTTGGTGCTGCCTTTCTAATGTGAGCGCTTATCTCTTGAATCAATTTGGATATTGAATTGTTGTTCATCAGCCATGGTTGTTTCGGTCTGCCTTTTTCTGTATTAATCTTGCTGCAACCTAATGTAGGATCAAGGAGCTTGTTAGCAGTGTAAACGTATCTGGCCATCAAATATTTGGGGATCCTGAAAAGCTGCAAAATGTGAAATTATGTGATCTTCACCCAGCTTCATGGTTTGATCCTGATACCTAATGTGCTCTGCAATGCATACTGAACTTCTAATGTTGTTAGTGTTAATTATTCCCTTGGTTATTTGGCACCTATTGATCATGTCGATATGTTCAATTCTAGGTTCAGTGTTGCCTGGTATCCTGTTTACCGTGTACCTCATGGGAAATTGCGTGCAGCATTTTTGACCTACCATTCACTGGGTAAACTGGTTCCACAGAAAGGCTCCCCAGATTTGACTGGTCTAGGTAGCCGTATTGTTTCTCCAGTTTTTGGGCTGCAGAGTTACAATGACAAGGTAGCATTCGACTCCTTTTATGAGGGTAGCAACTTTACTGAATGTATCTAGCGTATAGCTCCTGACTTTATTATTATTAATACGATACGATGGGGATCTTGAAATAAGATCAAGATAATTGAGAGCCATCTGCCAATATACAGATGCAAATCAAACTGAGAAGTCCAGAGAATACAGATGTAACTGAATTATCTGTTACTCGGCAAAAAGACTATTGATTGGTTGATTTCCCGCTATATGCCCTTGGTTACTCACCAAAAGAGTTTTTTAATACTCTGTGTTCGTTATCATGATCTCATTCTATATTTGGTAGAAAAAGGGATGTATTTGCGGTGAGGAAACCATCGCATTAATTATAAAGAACTATGTGGTAAAAGCCAAAGCTTAAAAGTAGAGAGGAAAATTGATGTGGATATAGGTAAATATGTTAATAATGATGGAATTATTTAGAATCAATTTTCATTCATTTTTTGTTTATCCAACAAGAGTGAATTGCAACGGTCTCCTTTTTAAAACCATATCTTCCAAACATGTTAAAAATCAGACCTATGTGTGGTATTTGGTTGGAAACAGATGCACAACTTGATACACGAGCTTTACATGAGAGAATTTATTGTTAAGTTTACATACTTTTGAGTGGTAGTGGTAAAAAAGCACCTTGCTTTACTTTGTTATTAGTTTTCCTTTTGGAAATTGATGCATAATAACTCAGCTTGACTAACCTCTTGTGTTATAGGGAGAGCAGTGGTTTCAGCTGAGGCGTCCAGATTCGAAGCAACTGCAAATAGATGGTGAGTCATCAAAGGGCAGCCGTGCTGAAGTTCTGAAAGAGAGGCTGAGGACACTGCAGCGAGGTGCACTGGCCGCAGCAAGGGCTGTGGTTCCCAAGGGAGGTGGGGAATCCGTGAACTGCCACCCAGACTATGAGTTCTTCCTGTCTCGGTGTACCTAAGGCACAGGCATTCCAAAGAAACTGCGATCCACTCCCCAGAAAAGAAAAAAAGAAGAGGGGGGATTGTTGATAGGACTCATAGTCACTAACCAGAGGCCGGCTATAGTATTATTAGCTTATAATTCACTAACATGTAGAAGAAGTGGAGAGAGAGAGAGAGAGAGAGAGAGAGAGAGGGGCGGGCACAAGCACAATGGCCACCCTTGTATAGAAAGACAGACAGACTAGTAACCCGACATAACATAACCTAACCCTAATACCAGTGCAAACCGTTACCAGAGTTTGACTTGGTAGATTGGCAGTGCCCAAGATGTTTTTTTTTTGGGGTATGGCAAGGGATTTTGTGTTTTTGGTTTTTCTGGAGGGTGCAGAAGGAAAAGGAGGAAAGTTGGGGTTGTGTAGCTACAAGCTAGTGTACATTTGGGGGCTTTGATGAAAAGAATGCATACAGAGATACTGAAGCTGGCGTACCTTATTGGTTTGTATTGCGTTGTTTTGCACTTTTGTTTGTTGTGTATGAGAATCATACAGAAGCTGGGTGCAATGCAAATGATGTGAAGAAGCAAAGCCACTATACATGTATACTAGTAGTAGCTGCTTTCAGTTGAGCCTCAGCCCCAGCCTCAGCCTCCTATTGTTGTTGCTGTTACCCCTGAATTGAATTCTGAAACCGAATGAACAACGGACCTGCAAAGTCGTGGACACGTACACTCGACTCTTTGGCAGTGGAGACTGAACAACCCAGTCGAAAGAAAACTTAAACAAGCTGAAAAAACAAGGAATCGAAAGTTTCTTTCTGTTGGCAATAATTAATTATATAATTACTACTTCCTCCGTTTCACAATGTAAGTCATTTTAGCATTTCTCACATTCATGTTGATGTTAATGAATCTAGATAGATATATATGTTTAGATTCGTTAACATTAATATGAATGTGGAAAATGCTAGAATGATTTACATTGTCGAACGGAGGAAGTACTACTTACTACTCCTTCTGTTCCAATATGTAGCAACCTAGTATGCAACCTAGTATGAGATTAACACTAATCGTATACCAGGTTGCTATATAGGGAGTACGCCAGTAGGAAATTCGTATGGGCCCAGCCCAGCCCAGCCCAGCTCAGTGCAGCTTCTGATGCTACCTCCGTCGTCGTCTTCCTCCTCCGTCCGGGTACTCCTCTTCACGAGTACTCCTCCCCTACCATACTAGGGCTAGGGAAGGGAAGGGATTCGATTCTCCTCCGCTCCACATCAAAATCGAGCAAGCCCAAGGCGCCCTGCTTCTCCTTCTGCTCTGCCTCAACCTACCGTCGCCGAGACGTAGGATTTCCCCCCATCCTCCTCTTCTTCTTTTTCTTTGAAACCCTAACTTTTCTTTTTTGCTACTGCTAGATTAGACTAGATGGCCGCAAAATCGAAACCCTCCAAGATCTCCATTTTCGGGGCCAAAGCTGGATTTCTCATACCCAAGAACAAGCTCCCTGGCTCACTCGTTGCCCGTTCCAACGCCAAGAATGAATCACCTACTGCTTCTTCTTCTGCTGCTGCTGCTGCTTCCTCCAACTCCAAGTCCAAGGAAGACAACAACAACAACTCTACTCAAAGAAACACTAAATGGGGCCCGGATCTCACCCTGGATCCTGCCGTCAGAAAATCCAGAGCTTCGGCCTACCAGGTTGCTTTGCTTCTACTCCTATTTATATTTGCTTTGTTATCAGTAGCTTGTAAAACCACTATCTACTTTGACTATATGCAACCAACCATGCATCCCTAATATTATTGCAATGCAGCAATCTTTACCCCTAATACCTAGCATGACTTGACTCTAGTTGGATCCCTCCATTTAGGCATTTTTAATCAATCCCTAGAATCCTCTCTGATATTAGTATTATTCACAAATTGCCGCAGGCTTAATGCAAGTTATTTCTGCTCGCCTTCTGTTGTAAGGGTTATAACTTTGGATCATGTGTCCTTCAAATAACCAACCGTTTCTCATCCTTTTACGGGGATCTTGTTACTATACAATGAATGCTAAAGTAACCTATTGAGTTTCCTGTAATATTTTCCTCGTAATTCTCTCATGCTGGCAGCTTCAATTGCCGTATGTCATTAAGTCATATTACTGCATAAGCAGAGTCGAGTGGAGCAAATTACCAAGGAGCTGATATCGGGATCCCTGGAGATAAGTGAAAATGAAGGCTCGATATCTACTGCAAGGGGCTCAAACTCTGATGGTGCTAACAATGAGAAAGAGAATGTGGTACTACTAAACTTACTTAGGCCCCCTTTTTAATTTTTTCTTCTTTTCATTCCCTACCGTCTATAAACTACTACTGATAGTGTGAAGCATTTTGGATCTCGTCCTCCATTGTATCACAATTTTTCTATTGAAGGCATGCTGGTTTGTGGCTATGATAAGATATTTCGAACAATTATACGCTCTTATTTGATAAGTCTCTTTTTCCTTTTTCGTGTACCAGCAGGGAACGGTTGAGCTCTTGGAACTTGAAAGAAGAGAAATTATTGGTCAGTGAAGTTTTCCTTTCATATTGCCATCTTACTGCTTCATATTTTGTGGGGAATGTGATACAGAGATTTGTACCATGTCTCAAAAATATTTTGTGTTATTTAACTCGATTGTATATCATCTTTAGGTGAAATACTCCATTTAAATCCAGGATATAAGGCTCCTGAAGACTACAAGCCTTTACTCAAGGAAACAAAAATCCCTTTGCCTGTATGTAAAATATTGCCCCTCAATGCTTATTTAGTGGTTTGCATTTGCATCACTAGTTGTTTCCTTGTTCGTGGACGTGCTTACTGCTTATCTATTTTCTTTTACCTCAAGATGATCTTTTGTATAATCTTGAGCTTCTCCATGAATTGTTGCGCACCAAGAGGAGTTTCTTTCTTTTTAGTTCAATTTGTTACAGTGATTTTTACCAGTGCTTGCTTGGTACAAATGTGTGGCAGTTTCAGCAGAATGTGTGCTACAGTAGCGTGCCATCCACTCATTTATGATACATAGTAATTCATTTATATTTTTAAACAAATATTCGTAGATACAACATTTGGATGACTAAAGTATGGTGCATTCTGTGCTGTTGCCTATTGTAGACAAAAACATATCCAGGGCATAATATAATTGGAGTTCTTATGGGACCTGAGAGCAATGCCCAGAAGCGACTACAGGAAGTATGAACTATAACTAGACAGCTTATAGTTTTATTTTTATCGAAACTTACACGATAACAGCACTCATATATCTATTGGGAACTGATTGTGTTTACTTTTATGTATGCAGGAAACCGGAGCTAAAATACGAGTCTATGGGATTAAGAGAACCAACGGAGAGAAGGTAAATTGGTTTTCTTGATTCTCTGAATCTTTATTCCATGCTCCGTTATTCAAGCTCTACAGCACATCTGTTTCTTGTGCATTTACCTTAGGGAACCTAAAATTGTTATTTCTGCTCAGAGTGAGATTCGCCAAGCAGACATAGGTGAAGTGCAAGGTGGTTATGAAGACCTGTACATAAATGTCTCAGCTGACACTTATGACAAAGTAGATGCTGCGACTGCACTGATTGAGCTGCTTCTTACTCCTGTCTCTGTAAGTCCATCAACTTGGTCCTCTCTCTTGACGAATTATTATAGTATGCTTTCAGTTGACCACCTCAAATTTCTATCTCACCAGATAAATTCAAGGGCTATTGAAGCAAATGCTACTGTTTCATCAGCAGTTAGCTCAGGCGGTGCAGATTTAGCTGACCTGCGGCAGGTGCAGAACAACAGTTCTCAGCCAGGTTTTCTTCAGTACCAATCACATGATGCTCACTGGCTATCTACTTCCCAAGCCAATGCTCCACCAATTCCTTCCTCTGAGCCTCCGCCGAGTGCATTACCTAACAATTCTTTTCCGCTTCAGCCTCTTGGCGGTTCTTTGAGTACGCTTTCATACACAGGACCACCACCTCTTATGAATATCATGCCAAGAAGCCCATTGCCTATTCCTGGACCTCAGCCATTGGTGTCAAACGCTCAACAACCTCCGCTTCAATTCCAAGCAAACCCCTCAATTGGGCCTCCCTTTGGTAGACCCCCTGGAATTGTAAGCCCGCAACTAACTCCATCTTCCACATTGCCGCGGTCTGTTAGACCTCTTCAAACACCCCATGCATCTGGAGGATGGCTAAATTTTTCTTCTGTTCCAGTGCAATCTCAGAGGCCTTCACCAGCTTTTATGCCAGTGAGACCTCCTATTTCCGTGTCTCCTCTTGTTTCAAGTCCACAGCTGGAAGGTGCCGCTGTTCCATCGTTTCCTCGTCAATCAAATATCTCCACGAGCTATGGCACTCAGCATCATCCATCAGGCGCAAGCTTTGCACCTTCAGCAACAATGCCTTCCATACCTCCTGGTGCCCCCCAATTGTCACCTCAGGGTCCTTCCTCAATGCCAGTGCTGTCGTCTCCTTCTGGGTTAACAACACAGCCACCTTATCCGCTGCCGATGCAAATGCGTCCTCCCATGGCAACACCTGCTCAAATGAGAGGCCCGCCTTCACCTTTCCCTCAGGCTGGGCCAACTCCTGGCATGCCACCTGCTGGCGGATTTGGTGTGCCTGGTTTTGGAAACATGACCGCTATGAGGCCACCACGCCCAAGCAGCGGTGATTTTACCTTTCTGCCTCTTGTGTCAGCTTCACCAACACCAGAGCTTGGAGCATCAGGCAGTCAAGTGCCATTATTCCATCCTGGCAACCAGAGACCACCTATGGCGCGAGTTGAAGGTTTCCAAAGGCCTATTGATATGGGTCATCAGGGCCGGGCGTATGCCACTGGTCCACCGCATCCACATCCACATCAACATTCACATCCACATCCACATGCACACTTTGGTGGTGGAGGCTTCCTCCCAAGGAATCCAGCTGCATCTGCGCTTCAATCGGCAGGGACAAGGGGGTTTGTTGGAGCTTTCCCTCTCCCGCCAGCGGCAGTTGAAGCACAACGGCCGTTTCATGTGTTGGCACAAGCACAACAGAAGCCAATATACGATCCATTTGTGCCGAGTGGTGCAGTAATGTCAGGAGGACCTGGAGGTGGAGGAGGAAGAAAAAGGAAGACGGAGGATGACAAGGCTGAGTACGAGGATCTCATGGCGTCCGTTGGTGTCAAGTGACATATGCTCTACCTTTCTTTCTTGAGAAGAGTTGGGATCTTTCTTTCTTTCTTGAGAAGAGTTCATTTGCTACTAGTTGACTTTATTAGACTACACTAGACTAGAAGAGTATAGGATGAGTAATTTTGGCATTAAAGGATAGTAGAAGAGAAGAATGACTGAATGTTTGTTTGTCTGTTATTGATCACCTGTATGTTTTGGTATATTGATCGATGATGAAATTAAAGCATCGTAATGTCTTGTTTCCTCCTCTTATGTTGTCCTGTTTGGAGAAAATTAAGGAAAATCTTTGATGCATTATTTATGCTATGCTAGCGGCTGCTGCTGTGCTTGCTATGATTGATGATTCCAGAAATAAAAATGCAAAACCTGTGTGTGTACTGTGTAGTGTAGTTCATCATCCTCTGCTATGACTGACTGATGGATAGAAGAAGAGAAGAGAAGCGCTTGGCTAGAAAGGGAAGGGGGGCAGGATGGACATTTCACAATGTGAATAGAGGAGGAGGAGTGAGTACACAGTACATTCATTCCATTCATTCATTCATTCACGGGGGTCGGACTCGGAGTGCTGCTGTTGAGAGCTGCTGGCTCTTCTTGCTTTCTTCTTCTTCTTCTTCTTGCAGACGACGAGACGAGAGAGAGATTATTTGAGACTCTCTCTCTCTCTCTCTCTCACACACACACACACAAAGAGAAAGAGAGCAGAGAGAGAGAGAGAGAGAGAGTGTCGTCAATGGCGACGACGTCCAGATAGCATAGCTAGGGTTTGCAGGTGGGCCGGGGGAGATGGCCGCCGATTCGAGCACGGCCATGACCTTGTACCAGGGCGTCCCCTTCCACCAGCAGCAGAACCAGATAGAGATAGAGTCCATGCTCTCCTTCCAATCCTCCTCCATCCCCCCACCTCCCACCATGCTTCTTGCCCCATCCTCCTCTTCCTCCGACTTCCGCAACTACAAGTTCGTCACTTGTTCCCCCGCCGATTGGCCCCACCACGACCTCGCTATCTTGAACGACGGCCTCCTCAGGTTTCTCCTTGATTTTTCCTGCAATTCACCCTCTCTTTCTTTCCATTAACTCAATCAATTCTACTCTACTCTCCTTCCTTGCTAGATATGCTCATGAACCCAATATTATCAAGTACACCAAGATTGCCGCAATGCTGCCTACTAGGACTATCAGGGATGTCGCTTTAAGATGCCGATGGACTAAAGTAAGTACTCCGTCCGTATATATGCTAGTACTTCCTTTTTCCCTCCCTAGCTCCATTTACCTACCATGCCACTGCATATGCTTCTCTTCCACCTAACTTACCTTTATTGTCTCTAACGCCCATCTACATACTTTCAACTAACAAGTATAAATGATTATTAACTGAATGACAACAAACTATATATCAATGCCTCTTTTTTTTCTCTTACTTTCATCCCAACCTGGAACTAACCAATTACCAAATGCAAACTTCCTACACAACTTGATTGCAAGCTGGAATAACATATCATATCTCACTTTAGCTTTCAATGTTTGCCCCTAGGGCCTATATTTCTTAACACTGTTTATAGACTCTTCCTAACTTACCAGGTGTAATTGCCATTGCCTATTTTGTTCAACTGCCATTCCAGGACAACGAAAGTAGGCGTGGAAAACTTGACCAAGTCTACACGGGGAAAATGATAAGGGACTTGAAGGTATTCTTTCATTCAACGATTGTTCTACTTAGACATCTCATCTGCTACTCATGGTTCAACAAAGCACTAGGCGCTACTCACGTGGCGCCTAGGTCAGACCAACTAGTCTAATCCAACAAGTTAGCAAGCATATTACATAAAAAAAAGTAGACTACATAACACTGAAACACCACCCAATGTAGTCCAGCTGCCTAATGCACCATCTAATGCCTAATCATGGCGGCTACCTGGGCACTGTTTTAGGATGTCAAGATCCTTTAGTTCATTTCTGTACTACTGCTCACCCCCTCCTATCCCCTCTCTTCTGCATTATGAAGTTGCTTGGACATAACTGCAGGACAACATGGTTTCGTCTACCTTGGCAGCAAATATTCAAATCCAAAATCCAAACAATATGGTACCATTCTCAATATCAATGCATTATCAGGGTCAAAACAGCCTACTTCATAAGGAAGGTCAGTCAGTCCCACAGTTAAACATATTATGTTTGTTCCTTCAAATGTGATCACTTGTTTTTGTGCTAGTGCTTTATATGTCATATTTGAACTTAAGCTGTTGGCCAAAGTTGTTTGAAGAGCAATTCATTGATATTGTCGATAGGATAAATGGTGTAGATAGGTTATTTCTTCTTGTTCACTTTGGGTAGTTCAATTCTAGTGATTTGGTCCTGTAGCCTAGCGATTACAGTGCTCAAGTAGCACCTCTAGGTCCTGGGTTCAACTCCCCACATAAGTGAATTACAGGCCTAGTTAAAAAAACTCACTCGCTGGCCCCTCGTAAAAACACGTGTTAAGAATCGACCTATGGAGGGTGGGCCCTCGTGTAGGGGGTAGGTGCCTCAAAGCACAGGTTAAGGACTGATCCATAGGGAGTGAGCCCGCATGCGGGCTTTGTGGGGGGCTAGGGCTCGTGGCTTTTCTCAACCGGTTTGGTTGAGGCTTCTTCTTAATGGAAAGCCATGGGGGCGGTCATTCCCCTGCTGATCGAGTTTTTTCTCTGGTAGCTTAGTGTTGCACCTGATAGTACTAGCACCCAGTGACTAGGATCTATCGGCTTCTCCTAAGTTTGTGTGTCTAGATCTATGGGCTTCACTAATTATCTGAGAGTTTACACTGAGAAATTATATCAACCTTATTTGAAAACACAGAATCGTGAATTCGTGATTTGATCATGGTTGTGAAGTTGGTGCTCTTTATTATTACCCTAGTCGTTACATGCCAATCGTGATGCTTGTATCTGTTCTGTTGACACGGTTCTGTTCTTTTGTACCATGGAGTAGTAGCAATAACTCTGCTTAGAGAAGATAAATTAATTTTTTTCTTATGAGATATCCTGTAGCTATTTCCTGCTGGTTATATTTGGCCCTGATGATGTTCGTTTGTTCCCATTCTGAAGCAGTCCCTGTTTTAGATAGTGCAACTCAGCATCTTTTGGAGGAAAATAACCAGTTACTAAGCCAGATTGCTGAAAATATCGAATCTTTCAAGGTTTTCTTACTGATATGTGCTATCCCTTATTTCTCTATCCATCGATAGGTGAAAGCTTAAGTTGTTGTAATCATGCTTGAAATTTCAAATTACTTACAGATGGTGGAGAATATGGATCTCTTTCTGCGGACGAATAATAATATCAGAACAGTTCTTAAAAGGTATGATATTGTGATATGCTGCATTTTGCTCATGTTTGATTTACTTCGTGCATGCTACTTTACGTACACACAACACGCGGCATGCATAAGTTGGTTGTGTCACTTTCCTGTCATCTGTTTTAATTTCAGTGTGTTCCTGGCCCCTTGCCATTGCCTGTACTTTATCAATATGAATGTGATTGGAGCAGGGTTCACAAAACTGCTTAGTTTTCATGAAGTTTCAAGGTTTTTGAGCCAGCTCAAGCTAACAAACCATTTGGTAAACTGGTCATTCGAAAAAAAAAATCAAACTGAGTTCAAGATGTTGACAATTTATCCTAATTTTACAGTTTCCAAACGGTTTTTGAAAAAAACAACAAAAACCACTTGGATTTTTCGATCAGTGAACGATTTTGTGAACCCTGGATTGGAGTCTTGCATTTCTTGGACGAAGGAAGTTAACTTCCTGCCTCTGCACCAATTAAGGGTGCATGCAGCATGTGGACACCATGATTTGAACCCTGATGGGTGGAGAATATGGTGCTTCCCTAGAGAGTCTTGCATTCACCACTTGTGCACGTTAATCTTAAGTCAAGGAGACTCCTTTTTTGTGCTTGCAGGAGTCTGCCACTATGCCCCACATATATTAACGAGCATCGCTATACTTACAATCTTCTGTTTACTATGGTTGTACAATCAAATGTTTCTCTCCTAGCGTTATTAATGGCTGCAAGTTCTGGTCCAATAGAAAATTTGGTTCCACCTCCACGTGGACAGCGTGGTGTTTGATCGTATTAAAAATTTAAAATCGTATCTAACATCGAACGCATAGTATTTTCGTATATTAATGCAGTGAGATGCAGAAGTAAGCATGATCAAGCCGGAACATTTTACCGTCATATTGATGGAATAAGCCTTGTGGTCTTTGGTCCTTGTGGTCCTTCTCTTGCTTTTAGGTTGTTTTTCCCCTTTTAGGACAGCATCCTTTCAGTTTTGCTTTCAGCATCTTTCGGTTTTGCTTTTAGCATCCCTAGGACAGCATCTAGCATCTCCTTTATGCTTTATTCAGTTTGGATGCTCTCTAGGACAGCATTGCGTTCAAATTTTAGACTAGTGTGGGCAGCAATTAGCTAGCAGCCATCCAGCCAGCTATGGCTATATATATGTATCCAACCTCCCTCGGGAAGGTATGGCTTTTGTGTTTGTGAATGAAGAAAACCAGAAAATTGCCCCATCTCGAGTGCCATCCTCTTCTCAATGAGAGTAACCATTGAAATTCTAACATCTGGTATCAGAGCAACACTTTCCTGTAGGCTAAACATCTCCTGTTCCACCCCTTCCCAAGCTCGGTTGAGCACTCAGCCAGCAGCAACAGCAGCACCATCTGCTCCTCCTTCCCCTTTCCCTTACCCCTCTCCACACAGCAGCCCCCCGGAGGCGCGCCATGTCCGACGTTCGGTCGCCTCGAGCACTCGGCGTCAGCAGGATGCCGAGCTCGCCGCAGCAGAGGAGCGCAGGCGAGCAACGGCTCAGACCGCTGCAGCAGCAGCGAGGGCGGCCAGACTGGCGGCAGTGGAGTTGGCAGCAGCCAGGGCGGAGGCGGAGGCAGAGGCGGCGGAAGATGCGGCACGTGCGGCGGAGGTAGAGGTTGAGACCTTGCGCAGCAGCATCAACGGCTCCATCGCCGGCGACATCACCGCCGACAGGGAGCTTGAGGAGCTGGCAAGAGGAAGGACGCGGGAGCGGGCAGAGCGGTGGGCAGCAGCCCACCCCCACGGCGGCGGCGGTGGCCCAAGGGACCGCGCGCCCGCCGACGGGAACCCAGACGGGCGCGGCCGTGCCAGCGGCAGCCCGGAGCCCGCGCGCGGCCCTCGCAGGCAGCGCGGCTCTCCCTCCCTTGACCGGCGCCATGGTCACCACGGCGTCCAGACGGTGGTCAGGGACTTTGGTCCCGGCGGTGGGTGGCCTACCCTCACCAAAACCAACTACATCGAGTGGGCCGCGGTGATGAGGGAGAGGCTCCAGGTGCGGCACATGTGGGAGGCAGTCCGGTACGGCGACGTCGACTACGACGAGGATCGGCGGGCACTGGATGCCCTCATCGCTGCAGTCCCGCCCGAGATGCAGTTCTCGCTTTCCCAGAAGCGGACTGCCAAGGAGGCCTGGGACGCCATCGCTGCGGCACGCATCGGCAGCGACCACGCTCGCAAGTCCACACTGCAGGCACTCCGCAAGGAGTGGGAGAACCTAGCCTTCAAGCCAGGTGAGGATGTTGATGACTTTGCCCTCCGTCTCAACACTCTTTTGCAGAAGATGGTGCAGTACGGCGACGACACCTACGACGAGGAGAGAGCTGTCGAGAAGCTCTTCCACTGCGTCCCAGAGAAGTACAGGCAGATCGCTCGCTCGATCGAGTCTCTGCTGGACCTCTCCACGATGTTGATCGAGGAGGCGTTGGGTCGCCTCAAGGTCGTCGACGATGATGAGCCACAGCCTCTCTCAGGGCCTATCACCATTGGCGGGAAGCTCCATCTCACTCAGGAGCAGTGGGAGGCCTCTCAGGGTGACGGAAGGAAGGGGGAGTCTTCTCCCTCGACAGGCGGCCGCAAGCCGCGCAAGGCACGCGGAGGTGTCCAGCTGCGGTGGGCGTGAAGACGTGCCGAGGGTGGCGCTCGCAGAGGCGCCCAGGGCGGCGCCGCTGGCAACCACAAGCCGGCACGAGACGACACCTGCCGCAACTGTGGCAAGCTTGGCCATTGGGCCAAAGACTGTCGACAGCCACGACGTGGCCAGGCCCACGTCGCACAGGTGGAGGAAGAAGAGCCGGCTCTGCTCCTGGCACATGCAAGTATCGAGCTTCCTCCAGCGACACCGGCCGCAGCGGCTTTCCTCCACCTTGATGAGCCGAAGGTACTCGTCTCCCTCTGCAACGGCTCCAGCAACGACAAGGCTGATGGATGGTACCTCGACACCGGTGCCACCCATCACATGACCGGCCGACGGGAGTTCTTCACCAAGTTCGACCCCAGCGTCTGAGGCTCCGTCAAGTTTAGGGACGCCTCCGGCATAGAGATCAAGGGCGTTGGCTCCGTCACCTTCACTGCCAAGTCCGGTGAGCACGGGCTGCTCACCGGAGTCTACTACATCCCCGCGTTGAGGAATTCTATCATCAGCGTGGGACAGTTGGATGAGAACGGCTCACGCGTGTTGGTCGAGGACGGACTCATGAGGATTTGGGATCGCCGTCGTCGCCTTCTTGCCAAGGTTACTAGAGGCACTAATCGACTCTACATCCTCAGCGCGCAGGTCGCACAACCAGTTTGCCTCGCCGCTCGTCGGGACGACGAGGCATGGCAGTGGCACGAGCGCTTCGGGCACCTCCACTTCGAGGCCCTGAAGCGCCTCAGTGCCAAGGAGATGGTGCGAGGCATGCCGTGCCTTGACCACGTGGAGCAGCTCTGCAACGTCTGCGTGGTAACGAAGCAGCGGCGGCTCCCCTTTCCCCAGCAGACGAGCTTCCGAGCCAAGGAGCGGCTCGAGCTCATGCACGGGGACTTGTGTGGCCCAGTGACACCGGCCACACCAGGAGGACGACGTTACTTCCTGCTGCTCGTCGACGACCTCTCCCGCTACATGTGGGTGATGGTCCTCGGCAGCAAGGGAGAGGCTGCGGATGCCATCAGACGCGCGCAGGCCGTTGCAGAGGCGGAGTGCGGCCGCAAGCTGCGTGTGCTGCGCACCGACAACGGCGGCGAATTCACGGCGGCTGAATTCGCGTCGTACTGCGCTGATGAGGGCATTCAGCGCCACTACACCGCGCCGTACAGCCCGCAGCAGAACGGCGTCGTCGAGCGGCGCAACCAGATGGTTGTGGGGATGGCTCGGGCTCTTCTCAAGCAGAGGGGGATGCCGGCCATCTTCTGGGGGGAGGCGGTGGTGACAGCCGTCTACATCCTCAATCGCTCGCCTACCAAGGCCCTCGATGGCAGGACACCGTACGAGGCTTGGCATGGGCACAAGCCGGCGGTCTCCCACCTACGGGTCTTCGGCTGCCTCGCGTTCGCCAAGGAGCTTGGCCACATCGGTAAGCTCGACGACAGGAGCACCCCAGGGGTGTTCATCGGCTACGCGGAGGACTCGAAGGCCTACCGCATCCTCGACCCGGAGACACAGCGTGTGCGCACAATGCGCGACGTAGTGTTCGGCGAAGGGCGAGGGTGGGTATGGGACAAGGCGGTGGATGATGGTTCGACTCCGACGTACGACGACTTCACCATCGAGTACGTCCACTTCGAGGGAGCTGGGGGAGTAGGCAGCTCTTCTTCACCGAGCGTGTCTACCCTAGTCCCCGAGCCTCCACCGACTCCAAAACCAACACACCCTCGAGCCACGACTTCGACTATGACGAGCTCTTCGTCGACACCACCCTAGCCGGTGTTCCCACGCACTCCAGCACCAACAGCCACTCCTCCGGGCACGTCTACTCCGACGCCAGCTCGTGTTGAGCGCAGCCCGGTGGAGTTCGTTACTCCGCTCTTCCACGACGGGGAGCGCATCGACGCGTACCACGACGGCGAGCAGCTACGGTACCGTACGATGGAGGATCTTCTCGGCGACTAGCCAGTGCCGGGACTGGTGCCTCGCAACCTGGAGGCGCAGTTGCACCTTGCGTGCGACGACGGTGAGCCTCGGTCTTTTGCAGAGGCCGAGAAACACGCGGCATGGCGTGCCGCGATGCAGTCGGAGATGGACGCGGTTCAGGAGAACCGCACCTGGGAGCTTGCTGACCTCCCTCGTGGTCACCGCGCGATCACCCTTAAGTGGGTGTTCAAGCTGAAGAGGGATGAAGCCGGAGCCATCGTCAAGCACAAGGCTCGCTTGGTGGCACGCGGCTTCGTGCAGCAGGAGGGGATCGACTACGACGATGCCTTCGCTCCCGTGGCACGGATGGAGTCCGTGCGACTCCTTGCGCTGGCTGCTCAGGAAGGCTGGGGTGTCCATCACATGGACGTCAAGTCGGCGTTTCTGAACGGCGACTTGAAGGAGGAGGTCTACGTGCACCAGCCGCCGGGATTCGTGCTCCCCGGCAAGGAGGGCAAGGTGCTACGCCTGCACAAGGCCCTCTACGGCTTGCGGCAGGCACCGAGGGCGTGGAATGCCAAGTTGGATTCCACGCTCAAGGGGATGGGCTTCGAGCAAAGCCCGCACGAGGCGGCCATCTACCGGCGGGGCAATGGAGGAAATGCCTTGCTGGTGGGTGTCTACGTCGACGACTTGGTGATCACTGGCACCAAGGATGCGAAGGTGGCGACGTTCAAGAAGGAGATGAAGGCCACCTTCCAGATGAGTGATCTGGGGCCTCTCTCCTTCTACCTGGGGATCGAAGTGCACCAGGACGACTCCGGAATCACGCTTCGACAAACCGCCTACGCTAAGCGCGTCGTTGAGCTGGCTGGGCTCACCGATTGCAACCCAGCTCTCACTCCGATGGAGGAGAGACTGAAGCTGAGCCGTGACAGCACGGCGGAGGAGGTGGATGCTACACAGTACCGGCGTCTTGTGGGGAGCCTTCGCTACCTCACCCACACACGGCCGGACTTGGCCTTCTCCATCGGCTACATCAGTCGGTTCATGCAGCAATCGACGACGGAGCACCAGCAGGCTATGAAGAGGATCATCTGCTACGTTGCGGGGACTCTCGACCACGGTCTCTACTACCCGAGGTGTCCTGGCAAGGCACACTTCGTCGGGTACAGCGACAGCGACCACGCCGGCGACATCGACACCAGCAAGAGCACGAGCGGGATTCTCTTCTTCCTCGGCGAGTGCCTCGTTAGCTGGCAGTCGGTCAAGCAGCAGGTGGTGGCCCTGTCCAGCTGCGAGGCCGAGTACATGGCGGCATCCGCCGCTTCGACCCAGGTGCTCTGGCTTGCTCGACTGCTTGGTGATCTCCTCGGCACTGGCTTGCTCGACTGCTTGGTGATCTCCTCGTCAGAGACACTGGAGCAGTAGAGTTCAGGGTGGACAGCAAGTCCGCTCTGGCCCTGGCAAAGAACCCCGTTTTCCACGAACGGAGCAAGCACATCCGGGTGAGGTACCACTTCATCCGAAGCTACTTGGAGGAAGGGAGCATCAAGGCGAGCTACATCAACACCAAGGGCCAGCTTGCGGACTTGCTCACCAAGCCTCTTGGGAGGATCAAGTTCCTCGAGCTCTGCTCCAGGATCGGGATGGCCCAACTTTCCCACAAGACGATGCACAAGACTTAGGGGGAGAATGATGGAATAAGCCTTGTGGTCTTTGGTCCTTGTGGTCCTTCTCTTGCTTTTAGGTTGTTTTTCCCCTTTTAGGACAGCATCCTTTCAGTTTTGCTTTTAGCATCTTTCGGTTTTGCTTTTAGCATCCCTAGGACAGCATCTAGCATCTCCTTTATGCTTTATTCAGTTTGGATGCTCTCTAGGACAGCATTGCGTTCAAATTTTAGACTAGTGTGGGCAGCAATTAGCTAGCAGCCATCCAGCCAGCTATGGCTATATATATGTATCCAACCTCCCTCGGGAAGGTATGGCTTTTGTGTTTGTGAATGAAGAAAACCAGAAAATTGCCCCATCTCGAGTGCCATCCTCTTCTCAATGAGAGTAACCATTGAAATTCTAACACATATTTCATCACTCCCTGTATAAGTTAGCTAATTTGTTTATAAAAAAAATGTTGTAGAATGAGTGAGACGCCTGGTATCATGGGTCAGATGCCTCCCTTGCCAGTACCTGTAAATGAAGGCAGCCTGAATACACTACTCCAAATGGACAGAATGGTAAGGCTACAATCACATGTCTGTAGGACACCCCCACTAAATGCATAGCATTGTTGATTTGTTGTCCTAAGTAGTATCCATTGTTGTATGTTAAAATTGTGCCTGGTCTTATCCGGCTATTATACGGTAACAACTACTAGCAAGTACAAAATTAATATTTCTATCATAGTTTGAAGAACTGAAGCCATTGCTTACTAATACATATGTTAATAATATGAAACTTGCTATACCAAAAAGGGACGTAGAAAAAAAAAGGGTAAATGAAGCTTCAGCCGTTTTTTTCCTTTTAGTTAGATCCTTTCTTTTTAACTGTGTTGCTCCTTGTTTTGGGTTTTGTTTTTCTACAAGGACTCTGCTTATCACCAGTAATGTTTCATTATTTGGTTCAGCTTTGGGTTGTTTTTGCGTTTGGAACTGTTATGATTAATCTGTTATTGTTGTTTTATCCTGTAGGTTGGTGCCTATGGTATACCATGAAACTCCCATATGGACGCGGGACTGATGTAAAAGATCCTGTTTGGAAAGGGGGAGAGATGTATTGCATAGCATCCTATTGGGGAAGTTAACAGAGAGGAGCCTTTGCCTGATTTGTACTAATGGCATGCAGACAACCAAAGGATGCTAGAGCTTAGACTAACCAAGGTGCCACGGGATAAGTAATGTTTTTTGAGGATTTTCTTTTTCTTTTTCCTTTGAATTGTTTTAGCTGTCGTGTGTCTATCCTTGATTCTTGGGGAAGAACATGCCATCAGTCAGGCGGGTATGCGGGTACTTTCTTGGTTGCTGCAAGAAAGTGGAGTACATGCTGCCGCTGCACTTTATTCAATAGAAAGGGAATGTCTGTAAATATCGGGTCAGGTGTGGTGGTGGTTGGTATTCTAAGGCCGCTGTTAATGTAAAAGAAGTCTGTTCTCTCGGTACAACTGATTCTTCATCCAAGGGAAAAACATACAACTAACTGAGCGAATAGCGATCATATTACATATTATGCCTATAATGCTGTCATCATGGGGTATATATGACACAGTTGTGTTTACTTGAACTATCGGGGGTGTAGCTCATATGGTAGAGCGCTCGCTTCGCATGCGAGAGGCACGGGGTTCGATTCCCCGCACCTCCAGTTCCCTCGACTTCTTTTTTTTTGTTGGCTGATGTTTCTACTGGCAGAAAGCCACAGACAACCAGGACGGTGAATGTTGTGGATACAGGGTACTGCTGACAATGAACAGACATTCATGGCATTAGTATGAGAAATAGATGGATGACATCAAAAGCAAAATCACACACCACTCTCTTTTATCTTATAGATCCAAAAATATTTACAGAAGCTGCAAATATATTGTTCTGAAAACTACAAGTCAAGCTCCCCAACATAACTGAATTAAATAAACTGACAAGTGCTTTTCTCAACCCAAGATAAGCTGTAGAAGCCCATTGCCAACACTTCAAATACTCTACCAATCTTTTGTCTTTTTTTCGTCCTCATTCATTCAGAGTTAAACAGGTCCAAGCTGCATGCGCTTCTTTAATCTTTGTCCATGTGATGGTGGCCACCAGTGATATGAAAATCGATGACACTTTCAACTTCTCCTGGATTGCCAACTTATGGTAAGTCCACGTCCTTCCCTTCGAATGCATCAACTAACACTGTTGCAATTAACCCCAAATGCATCTAGGGATTTGTTGTCTGCTGATGAATGGCCTTCTCTCCTCGGATAATCTTTGTAAAAAAAACACAAAGGTCCAATAAGATATGCGAAGAATCGTTATTAACATACTTTTCAGGCAAAATGAACGGAGATGGCAACTTTGTGTGCATCCCACAGAATATCCATGAGTGGTGATCTATATGTTTGTCATTTTGGTTTACTCCCTCTGTTTTTTTTTAATATATGACACCGTTGACTTTTTGAGATACGTTTGACTATTCGTTTTATTCCAAAAAAATATGTAATTATCATATATTTTATTATGACTTAATTTATTGTGAAATGTTCTTTAAGCATCACTTTTATATATATATATATTTGCACAAAAAATTTGAATAAGACGAATGATCCAACGTTTGTCAAAAAGTCAATTGCGTCATATATTAAAAAACGGAGGTAGTATTTAGTAAGGTTTCTCAACTTTTTGTACTGAGCATTTTTATCAGTTATGTCAAGCGATAATTGAGATTTGCAAGCCATAAATGCTGACGTCAGATATGCAATATACAAAAAGGAAGAAACAGGAAAGAAAAGGGTTGCATACAAATTTGCCAGGAGCCAAGTTTTTGTAGATAATGATGACATCCCCAGCCTGAAGACCATGTGTCTTCAGAAATTCACCTGCCAATATGAATACAAAATATCAATCTACCATGTCCACATCCGCAGGAAATACTCAATACTTTCCATGTTGAATCATACCTGCAGAATCCAGAATGTACATTCTGCTTTTGTTATTTGGCCAGTACCTGAAATAGCATCATTGACTCTGTGAATTAGTAGTAGCAAGTGCTAGAGTATATCTAGGTTAGGCAGCAATGTATCGGTTTCTCCATGCTGTGAAAACTGATCATGTAACCGAACCAGAATTAGCTATCAGGCAGCTGCCACAAGATGTATGAACCTATGAACTGCTTTACAAATTTCAGATTTCTAAACATGCTGTGGAACTTAATGCATACAGTGCCTTCAACCTCCCACTTTTTCTTAATCTAGGCATCTTGTTAAGTCATTGCAATTCAGAACCATTTTTTCTTTGTTGTCTTTCAGAAATTGAATGTGAGAGATGTCATAAGATGGCAGGAAAGGCACCTGTACTTAAACTTCCATGTCACTGGGAGCACCATGTCGTCCATGTGCAGTATCAAAGGATCCCTTTGCAACAAAGGTGGAAGACTAGCCTCTGCATCCTTCTGAAATAAATTCAGACAGTTACATTATGAAGCATAGTTTAGACCACATGAAAGTTCTCACAGAATGATACTAGAGAACTTCCAAGAGACAGAAATACGGAACACACCTTGGGTAGCACAATTCTTCCAACATTTCCAACATCACTCTTTGTCAGCTCCTTGCGCAGAATGACTTGGTATTCTCCCGAGTTGAGTAGTTTCTGGCATAAAAGCACACTCCCATGAACACAAAGGAAATGAAGTTGCTAAATTATGACAAAAGTATGTGCCTGTGTACTGCATCGGTGTTTTGGCTAATCATCTTTACAAGCTACTTGAATTACTAAACTAGTAAGGAATTGCTGCTTCATTTGCCCTTCTGCTCAAATGACTATATCGGCATTGAGTAATTGATAGATACTTGCTCCATTACTTATGCTATGTGCTTGCCTAATGTAGATTAAATGCAAGATAGAAATTTGTGTAGTAAATCAGATACAGACAGCATGTTAAGTGTAGTGTGTTACTCACAGTAGCACGACTGTCATGGCCTTGCTTCGACTCAGGGAGAGTACCAACTGTCTCAGAGTGAAATTCAACATTGCTGTTTCTGGTTTCCAATTCATCACTGCTCTTAACCACTCTAGGCAAAATCTGGTTAGCATCCATTACGGTAGTTAGATTATGTGTTATGGAGGATGATGAAAACTGGAAGGGTTTTCCAAATCTTGAATGTTCTGATGTATATACCTCTGGTTTCTTATCTTCCTTGGCAGATATGGGTCCTTCTGTGGGAGGCATGTGGGTGCAAATATTCGGTGCCATGGACGGTGAAGTAAAAGACTCGACCCCGTAGCTGGATGCAGGACCTGTAATTTAAACAGGATATGTGGAAAAAAGTGAGGATGGCTGGGTGAAAGAATTTGGCGGGACGCAAATAGCTGCCCCATATGTACATGACTGAGAAAACCTGGCTATTAGCTAATGCCAAAGTGGAATACAGTAGCTTAGATGTACTACCCATATTGATGGAATGATGGAAGCATGGAGAGGAATAATGTAAATGCCTCATGGACCTACTTGTTCAACATCAGAGGCACATGAATAATTAAAATGAGCTAGGTCGGTAAAAATTCCTAGTTGTTACAAGCAACATCTGTAGCTCTGAACAAAGCAGCGGAAGATTAATTATGGTTATTGCTTTAAAAGGAAAAGGAAAAAAAAAAGGCAATGCAGTACATGCTGGTTTAGTTGGAAAGGAGATAGCTTTTAACATACCTGGTGCGTCTCTAGGATGATTGTTGTTGGCAAGGCGCAGGTGGTCGTCGTGTGGCGCAGGGAAGGAGGTGGGGTAGGCGTTCTTGTTGAGCATGTAATGTGTCCAGAAGGCATAGCAGGGGGAGAAGCTGTAGTGAACGGCATTGCTGGGGGCAGTAGAAGAGTGCGCGGCAAGGGAGGTGAAGGCGCTGGTGGAGGCGCTCCAGTCCGCGAAACCTCTGGGAGTGGCAGTGGGAGTGTGACAAGGGTGAGGAGCAGCATTGTGATTGTGGTTGTGATTGTGAGAATTGTGAGTATTGTGATTGTGATTGTGGTTGTGGTTGTGGTTGTGCGGGTGGGGGGGCTCGGCTCCTGCAATCCAAGCAATTACATTTACATACATACATAGATGGGCCAATTAAGTGAAGTGAATGAATTGAATAGACAGAGTGAGGAATGATTGATCACCCTAAATACAATACATACATAGTAGGAGTAGACCCAAAATGAAATCAATCAAGCAGAAGCGGAGGGCAGGGGAGGGGATCTCTAGATTAATAAATGGTAAACAAGGACCTCAAGATTCTCTTGTTCCTTTTTAATAATAGTATAGTATATAGTAGTAACAGATAAAGAAAAAGATCTGAATTTTGGTGGTCTGTGTCCTACCTGCTGCCCTAACATTCCTCGAGG
This sequence comes from Oryza meridionalis, assembly GCA_000338895.3. Classification (NCBI taxonomy): domain Eukaryota; kingdom Viridiplantae; phylum Streptophyta; class Magnoliopsida; order Poales; family Poaceae; genus Oryza; species Oryza meridionalis. The sequence goes on from CM002531.2 coordinate 88,231, forward strand.
TAAGAAAGAAGAAGATGTAGAGAGAGAGAGAGTACCGGAGGAGGGGGCGGGGAAGGGATTGGGAAAGGGGACGGTCTGCTGGTGGACGGCGGCCAGGAGAGCCTGGTAGTGGTAGGGGTGGCCGCCGCCGCCGCCGTCGCCGCCGTCCATTTGCCCCATTGTTGCCCTGTTCGCTCGCTTTCCCCTCCCTCACTTAATTTCTCTTCACGCACACACCATATTCCATATACTCAGAGGCAGAAGGCGCAGAAGGCAGAGGAAGAAGAAGTCGCAGTCGCAGGCCACAACCCCCCCTAGGCGGCTAGGCCCCAGGAGGAGGAGGAAGAAGAGGAGAGGTGGAGACGGAGGCGAAGGAGGAGGCGGAGGCGAAGGTGGTGGTGGTGGTGAGGTGACCCGTTCTACCAGCCTGCCTCTCTCTATCTCTCTTCTCTATCTCATCTATCTGGAGTACCTATCCATCCATCCATCTATTCCTGTCCTCTCTCTCTCTCTCTCTCTCTCTCTCTCTCTCTCTCTAACTGTGAGCGACTCACCCTCCTCCATCTATCAGGACCATCACACAGTTTGTTACTACTACTTCTCCTCACTAGTTACACTCATCATCTCTCTCTTGTTTTCCTCCTAACCACACTTTCTTTGGACCACTCCCCCCCCCCCCCTCCCTACCAACTATTTACACTGCTATTCTTATATGTAGGATAACATCTAGTATATATTTTCCTTAGGAGGTAGTAACATTTAGAAGAAGAAAAAAAATATTGTCACCCATTCATCATCTTAATTTATTTTACCAGTTCTTTTAATTTATTTCTAATTGAACTACTTTAAAACATACATGTCATTACCTATAAGTGGGCCCACTAATCATAGAATTCACATCCTGATGTTGACACTAATCGTCTCTATCTTTGACTATTTGAAGGTTAGGATGTTCTAGGTATCTACACATGAAAAAAAGAAAAGAAAAGAAACACAGTATTGGACTACTAACTCAGGCAATAAAGGTTCAATTAGGATATGTATATCTAACATATCCATGATAGAAGAATTTATTTAATATCATGGGTCGTTCTTCTAAGAGAAGATAGTTGGATATCGTATCAAATATGGAAAGAACTAAAAATACAATCTTCACCACACGCTCTAATATGTGATATTCAATCTATACAACCTTCATTAGCTAGTCAACAAAATAGATGGACCAAATATAATATTGCGTTGGACATAGAAAGAGGCTAACCTTAAAAAGGCCAATACTAAGTCTAACCCTAAGGCCAGACACAAAAATTTTATAGGTAAAATTTTAATCAAACATGGGTCCCGTATAGTAGTTCTCTTAAAGTATTAGTAATATTCTATTATTAGACAAATTTTTATCCTAAAAATTCACAATTATTTATTTAAATCTTTTGGCTTTGGGGTGGGGGAGAATTTAGGGTGAGCTTTTGAGGGTAAAATCTTGGCTCAAGCTTAGCTAGGCAATTGTAACCAATCTACCAAGTTGAATTACATAGTATAGAAGTAGAACATCATATCGAGGGACCAAGGACTGCAGCATCTCCAAGGCATACAAGATATTTCACTTAAAAGGGGCATAAGCAGGGTTCTCCTTTCCTACTAAAAATGGTGAAAACTACTCGATTTTATGAAACCGCTAGGGTCAGTTTGCAAAACAAACAAACAAACAAACAAGTGGTTTTGTATAGAGTTGACTAAAAGTCATTGGTTTTTGCTCGATCTTCAGTAAGGAGCGGTTTTCTTCTCGAAAACAATAATGTGAAACCTAATGTACTTCCTCCATTCATTTTCTATCATCATATTTGATTTGTGCAGCAATACCAAGATAATCTAGCACATCAATTAATCAAAATCAATCAACACTATCAGCCTTTCATATCATTGCAGGCCGCTGTTGACGGTCGTTAAGTGCAAACTGTAACCAACAACTTTTGCATAAAAGAAATGAAATATACTATCAAAACTTAGTGGTGGGGGTTTACTACTAATCATTTCCACTAGTTTTGGTAAACATCTGTATACATGTCATTTAAGGAGAAAATACACCCACCATGTGACGAAAATGAACCTCTTGGCAATTATGTGCGAGTATAAGGACTGGAGGGCCCACCTAACAGTTGAAACTGACCTAAAGTAGGGCCAAACCGTCCTTACCACTATAAGGACCCACCAGTCAGTCTCCTGGTTAAAGGAGTGGCCAGGAGGTGGGACCCAGGGGTCGGCCGAACAGGGGGTTTAACTAAACCGCCACTGGCTCCCCTCATCCTGGCCTTTCACGTGGACGTCCCTCGTAGCCTCCCAATGATGGTTGTGGATGCACCAACCTCCACAACCATCGTTCCAACCGTCATATGAAGGCTTATCTAGAAGAGACCGAGTTCAAGGAGGATGTGGCATGGCAGTTTATCTATTAATTGGGAAGAGTTTGTTTGTTTCCTTTTATATTTAGAGAAGCGTCTTTAGTGTCCCATAAGGACTTTATGTTTTCCTTTTATCTTTAGAAAAGTTTTTTTCTTGTCCAACAAGGACTAGTATCTACCCATGGGTATAAATATATACGCACGGGGCATTGTAAACTATATCCACGATCAATACAATTCGGCACATCGCCACCCTTTTACTTTTCTACTTTTTCGACGAGTTTATACTTGTCATGGCTGTTTGCATCGGCGGGGCTAAGACTTCGACGCTCTGATCTTGTCAATGTAAGCACCTATCTATCATATATCTTAGTTAATCTAGTTTGGTAATTCAATTTACTTGTATCGACTAAGATTCGTTTTAGGGTTTATGCCGGGTACCGGCTAAATTACTTTACCATATTAGATTAGCTAAGGTATCCACCACTCTAAAAATCAGTCAAGGGTTTGATTGTCTAGATATTATGTTTCTTTTCATACTTTGCACTGCATCAGCCCTATTCGTGCTTAGAATCATACCCTCTAGCCTACTTTTTGATTGCCAATGAGGGTTTCATCGGGGTTTTAGCCGATGAGTTATCAAGACGTTGCATCGGCTTATAAGGATTATATACAAGTTGGATTTAGCCGATCACAATAAAGGTTTCACTGTTTATCTAATCGTTTGGATTTAATGACATCGGACTTCTAGCCGATGTATGTTTTAACTTTTGAATCAGTGCTTATTCTATCATATTGTTAGCCAATTGGTTTCTATTGGATTATATTATTGTTTTGTTACATTATCATTAGTCGATTGTCTCTATTTACATTAAGTGTCAGATTCTACATCAACCATATAGCCGATAGCTGAAAATCCTATCGGCTGGAATTACTCCATCGGCTTGTCAGCCGATCGGCTTGTCAGCCGATCGGCTCATTAGTTATCTATCTTGTCAGTTACAGGATCAAATGGACTGCACGCCCGCATCTCATCAAACTTTGGACCTACACTGGAGCTAAACAGATCTTCCAGACCATTGTATTCGTCGACTTAGTTCGCGCCAACATAATTCCGGCACCATCGACTGAGCGCGGATTTTTCGTCAACACAACCCTACCTAACAGGACGATCAAATGGAAATTTTCTTTTCTTTTTTAAATATGATGATTAAAACGGAACAGAGGGAGTATAAGTTATTCACAAGAAAAAAAAACTAATAAGAAAAAATAAATACAAAATTACGATATAACATATCGCACAACTATCCTTATTCTCGGACAACATAGTAATTCCTCTCTAAACTCTAACATGAAAAACAAACATGATGACTTTGTCACAGAACACTATTCATGTATAAATTTTGATCACTCATCTTTTTTGAAAAAAAATAACAAAAACAAAAAAACAAAAAGATACCATATTATCAAAACGTGTTGTATCCTAAACATAAGCGTTAAGTTTTCACTCATCCTAGTCTAACCATTTTATAAATATTAGTGGCCAAAATTTAAAATGTGCCAATCAATTTGTGACAAGTGTTTGGTAACGAAGAGAGTAGATAATTTAGATAAAATTTTCATTTTAACCGCTCAACTGCATGACATCGAAGCAAATTTCCTTTCAGTTACTATCCCTCTACAGGTATTGATTTTGCAGGCTATTCTTTATGTACAAAAAAAAACACAGTTTTTGGTAGCCAAAGTTGTAACCCCTAACTGATTGCGGCTAAAGTTAAGGGAGAGTATGATTTAATTTGACAAACTGAAGTGTGAAGAAGCGACATGAGAGCAGTTCTGAATATCCACAAACAACATAACCATAGTATATCAGCATTTGTTGTTTCAATTAAGTTGATGAAATCAGATACAAGTCATGAGTCAATTCACCAAGGAAGCAACATATAGAGACAGAGAGCAGCAAAGGAAGGAAGCCCTTGAGAATGGAATGGGGAATAAGTTGCACTCCAATCAAATCCAAAAAAAAAAAGGAGGGATAATTAAGTCGTCTAATCATTCATTCATTCATTCACTTGATGTGCAGGTCGCACTGCAAGCACTAGTAGTAGTTCCAGTACTAGAAGATCACCACCACCAGAATCAATCGATACTGCTGCTCCCACTAGCATACTAGCAATGTGATCGATCCGCCATTTACAAAAAGAAGGAATTATCCATCCATCCATCCATTGGACCGGTGGCCTAGATGTCGTCGTCTAGCTCGTTCTTCTCTTCCTCCTCTGCACCATCTCATCTTCTTGGTCGTCTTCATCAGTGCCTTTCTTGGGTGGCTGATCTACCTCCTGCTCGCCTGCGTTGCCACCAACATTGTTCTCCTGCCATCATAATATTGATGAATTGTTTGTTGTCCAGTAAAAAACGGAGGGAGGACCGGAGGGAAGGCAAAGAGGAAGGAAAAGGGAAGAGAGAGCATACGTCGCTGCGCTCGCCATTGTGGTACTCGGCCTTGAGCTCTGCAGCCTTGTCCAAGTAAGGCTTCTTGTCCTCGTCAGACATGGATTTCCACCTCTCCCCTCCTTCCTTGGCGACAGCGGAGACGCTCTTGTTGTCAGGGTGCTCCGCCTTGTACTCCTTCCTGAAGTCACTCCTGCATATTATGCATATTTAGATATTTTCTTCTTCTTCTTCTTCTTCTTCTTCCATGGGATCCCATGGAAGCCAAGGGAAGGGAAGGAATGTTTGCTACTTACATGAAGAGGAAGAAGGCGGTGGGTGGGCGCTTGCCCTTTTTGGCCCCCTCGCCATTGTTGTTGTTGTTGCCGCTCTTCTTCTTGCTCGCCACCTCCACGGCCTGCTCCACCACCTGAGCCTCTGTAAGCACACATCATACGAAGATGACGATGAGAATCGCAGATTCGTAGGCAGACAAAGAGAGTGAGAAATGAGCAGCAACCTAGGCTGATGCGGATCTTGTCGTCGAGGCTGCAGTTGTGCATGTCGATGAGGACCACGGAGACGCTCTTGCCGCAAGCCTCGCTGCAAACCAAACCAAACCCAACAACTCCCATGTTTGGATACTACTTGGATTGCAAATGAAAGGGGGAAATCAAAGAAAAAGGAAACTGACTGACCAGCGGGTGAAGGCGCTGCCGTCGCGCGCGCGCTTCAGGACGGCGGAATCCGTCGCCTCCACGCGCTTCCTCGTGCGTGCGCCGGATTTCCCCGCCATTAGATCTCTCTCTTTCTTTCTTTACAGAGGAGATGAGATGAGAGGAGGAGGGCTATGGATTTGGAGGAGATGGAGGTTTGGCGGCGAGTCGGCGACCGCCACGCGCTTATATAATCGAATCGAATTGGGGGACCCAAATCCAATTTTATTTGCCCGCTCCCCGCCCGCGCGCAATCTCTTCTCTTGGATGCCGCGAAACAACATTCATTACTTTACTTGGCGCCACTCCAGCCGCTCATCTCGTCCGTTGAGCCTTCCATCTCGCGGGATCCGACGCTCCACAGTGCTCACCGGGAATCAGGAGCTCCGCGCCCACCCAAATTTCCAAATCCATCCAAATTTCCAAATCCCCGCTTCGTTTTGGTTTGGAGCCAAACTGAAAGCATTTTCATTTTGAGGTCGGCTTTCCCTCCATCCCTCCTCTTCAGTTTAGTTTGGTTCCCTTCCAAGGCTTGCTAATATTATATTCTCAAGTGCACATCTTAAGCTATACCAATTTCATTTCTCGACACAACACAGCCACAAAACATCAATTCAACACCAGCTGCTGTCAATTTCATTTCTTCATCCAACAATCCAAACTCAAGGAACTACTCCCTCCGTCTCAGGTGGGGAAGTCGATACCGGCGCCGTTGGCTAGGCTGATGATGCAATGGGAGGAGCTGCTTGAATAGGTGGATGAATATCGGTGATCAAAGGCCGATAATTTGGAAAGGTACCTCCTGGCGAATAAACTGGGCCTGCAGCCTGATGTTCGGCTACTGAACCATCGGCTATTGACTTCATCATGTTTGACAAGGTATTGATTAATACCCCAGATTGATTGATTAAAGCATTGTGTACAGCATAGTCAACCCGGTCTTGAAAGTTATTGAAAAATTCCTGTGACGCACTGCCATCTTGATTAAGACATCCTCCTTGTGGTCCCTGAGTGCCATCACCTTGAACTCCATGTACTCCTTGAGAGTGGTCGCCTTGATTTTCCTGAGCCGATCCATCTGTAGCACCTTTGTCCCTCGGTTGAGCCGAGCCATCTGGAGCTTGTTTTTTTTCTCCCTCCTTAGAAGAACTGGTCTCAGGATTGTCAGCAACTACTTTTATCTTGTACTTCTGAACAAGCGTTCCCTTGCGAGTCTGCATGAACGAGTTTAGGAATTGATCTCGTGCCTGTTGCATCATTGCCTCGAACTCCTTTTTCTGGTCGGGTGTGAACTTTTCTGGATCAATGGTCACGGCATTCCCTTCATTGACGTCAATCAAGCCTAACTTCTGGATTTTTTCTTTAACAGAACCTGGGCTAGCCGAGGACGGCGATGGTGGCGGCTTCTCGGCCATGAGGAAAATTGCTTTCTGACTTCTAATCGGTCCCACTGGGCGTGCCAAAAGCGTGTTGACAGAAAACACGAGGCCTAGGAGATCTGCTTAACTCCAGTGCAGGTCCAAAACTCGCCTTCGGATGTGTGAGCGCGCCAGTTAATTTGATCCTACAATCAACAAGAAACAAAGACAAAGAAACTGCGATTAAATTCATAAATGATAGCCGATCAGCTAGGTGCCGATGACATATCATTTCTTTTAGGCCGATGTCATGTGTGCATCGATCGGCAAGTATTAATAAACAAATCAGAACTAAACCTGCTCGATCGGCTGTAGATATTAATGATATACAATCCTTATATCAATATATACTTAAATCAAGTGATTGGGATAGATCGGTCACCTTGCCGAGACAGTATAAATTATTTAGATCGAAATATATATTAATAGTGAAACTATATATATTCATAGCATAGCCGATCAGATAGATCTAGCGTGTATCGGCTAATACTCCGATACTACTTTATATTAAGATGTTAAAGCAAATAGAATATACCAAACAGAAGCCTAATATACTTAAATGCAACAAGATCTTAATGTAAAGGGCAGATTTAACATATCGATCGATCATATAAGATAAAAGAAGTTAAATCAGGTAAGATCGGCTGAAACTCTGATACTAATCTAATCGGCAACCAGAAGGCAGGCTAGATATTATAGTTCTAAGCACGACCTAATAGGTCAAACTCAACTGATGCAGCATTAAGTATGAAAAGAAGAACAATATCTAGACAATCAAGCCGCTGGATGTTTCATAGAGTGGTAGATATATCACCTAATCCAAGTCAACATCGTTATTTAACTTAATCGGCTGCCTTCTACTAACAGATGTTAGCCGATTGTGGGTTAGATGACGATATTACCGAAGATTATGTGAGATATATGATAACTCGACGAATCACATAGACAAGATTAGAGTATCATAAAGATGGAAGCACTAATCCCGAGAACACAAGTCGTCATAACAAGTTTTACCTCTTGTTGAAGATCGAAACCGATGCAGCTCAACCCGAAAGCAAGAACTCGTCGAAACGAAACGAAAGTAAAAAGGGTGGCGATGCGCCGAAATTGTGTTGAACGTGTGTGTTAAAAAATTACATAGGGCTCGGGGTCTTATTTATACCCGAGAATTACAAGATATGTCCATACCGGACACGACTATTATCTCTAACAAACTCTAAAATACCACAAGTCTTTGCGGCAGACTTTTGCTCACATTTATCTCTAAGGAATTTACATAAAATATCCTAATTAATAGATACAATTGCCTTTTCAAGACTCTATCCATGCGCGGCAATCATCTTGAAGCTTATCAACTCGAACCCGATATCGTACACAAGTCGTATTGTCAGAATCGGCTGTATCATTTAACCCAGTCTGACTCGGACTTAGCCGATCCTAGTCGTAGCCGATCCGGACTCTAGCCGATTCTTACTCTGTTTCCGCGACAGCCCTTATCTTCGATTCCGCTTCGATCTAATCTCCTTCTCCGATGCTGATATTACCAAATTTAGTCGTTAACAAACTTTAACTGTTTGTCTTATTTAAAAAAATTTAAAAACATAAGTTACGTATAAAGTATTATTCATGTTTTATCAACTCACAATTATAAAAATAAATAAATAAGATAGATGATCAAAGTTAGACACGGAAACTTATGGTCGCAGTTAAAATGGGACAGAGGGAGTAGTACTACTACCACTACAGCAATTCACCACAAATGCCACCCTTTTCACCAAACCACAAAAGGTATCTTCACACATATGTACACGGCTCATCTTTTTTCACTGGAATGTAGTGTAGCAAAGCCATTTGGGTTAGTTTGCTGAGTACTTCTCATCCACAACTTAATACTCAGGTAAACTGTCTTATATTCAATGCAGTGCATCATGAACCCTAATTCAATCTTATTTGACTAAGCAATAAAGATAAGAAGCTAAACAGCTTAGATTAGGCTCATTTGACTCGAAATTGTTCATGTCGAACCAAGATGGCACCGATGGCTTCTAATCACAGGGATGATGTGAATAAGGAATTGAGTAGGCTAAAGTTAAGCTCTAATACCACAATGTTGGAGTTCTAATTCAAGATCTTATTGTTTTAGCATATAAATAATCACCTTTCAATTACGGAAATTAATTCTCTGACTTGAGATGAAGCCATTAAAGCCGATGTCTGATTTAGAAATAATTTCATTTAGAGGCTAAAATAATTTTTCATCAACTTTATTTGGCTAAGAAGGCTTATAAAAAAATTTCTTAACATTATAAGCATTAAAATTGACAGGATTTAGTTAAATTTGCTTTTGACCTAGGGCTTCCGAGGCCGGCCCAAACTTGGGCCGACCCGTCTTTGCGCGAGCCCAGTTCGACGGCCCGCAAGTCGAGCAACCGAGCGCGGCCCACATACGCGGCAATGCCCCGATGCACTTCCGTGGCCCATTGGGCTGCGTAGTCAGCGGCGGCGGCAGCCCGACACGGGGCAAATCTGAACCGTCCGATCTGATGGACGGCTCTGATCGTCCCCGCGCCGGATGAAGCGCCGACCGGGAGAGAGGAGCAAAACCCTAGCTCCTAAATCCTTCTCTCCCGATTCCCTTTCTCTCCGGCGACGAGTGAGCGGAACGATGGCGAAGGCAGCGATGGTGGTCCAGCGAGCTGGTGCGAGTGGGTAGTGATGACCGCCGAGCAGCTCCTGCTTCACTGGCTGGGGGGCGCAAGCTGTGCCACGGCATCGGCGGTCCGGCGAGGCGGGCGCGCAAACGGTGATGAGCGCCGAGCGGCCCAGATCTTGTCGGCAAGGCAACGCCAAAGCCAACGCTTCTCGTCTCCGGCAAGGGACAGTGGAGGGGTGCTTCAGGACGGCGCGCACATGGGAACCCGACGTGACTGCGAGGAGGAGAAGGTGCGGCGGTGCCGCTTCCCGAAAGCTTCGGTGAGCTTAGGGGCTTCAAGTCTGGTAAGTAACTTGAACCCTGAGCTTAATTGATTTCGATTTTGGCTCTTAGGGTTCTTACCCGAAATTAGGGTTTTTCGAATTTGGGGAATTTTATCGGGAAATTTCAATCTATTTTATTCCCTCTTTTTAAGTCTGGGGAGTTTCGATGAAATAGTTATTATTATTATTATTATGAGTAGTTAATTGTTATTATTATGATAATATGGGTATTCTATTTGTTATATATATGGGTTTGTTTTAAAATTATTATTATTATTATTATGAGTAGTTAATTACAGTAAAAGGGGAAAAAAGAGAGAAGGGAAAAGGCGACGGCAGAAGAGTAGAGAAGAGAAGAGGCGGGATCTGGATTGTGGAGATCGAGGATGGTGAAGACGGTGGTCGGCGACGAGGCGCAGCTCAAGGCATCGGAGGAAACCCTCTCCGCCTCCGCCTCTCCAGCTCAGGTTTACCCTACTCTCTCATCGCCGGCAGCCGCAGCCATGGCTAGATTCATCTTGATCTTGATCGCAGGTGGGGCTCGTCGTCGGCAAGCTCAGCGCCTCTTCCGACCGTGCCCTCGCCTACTCCCTCATCCCCACGCCGCCCACCGATTCCGGCGCTCCCGCTTGCTCCCTCCTCCGCGCCAAGCCCGCCGCCAAAGCTGCCTCTTCCGGCGCGTCCTCGTCGTTCGACTTCGATGTCGACTGGCTCGCCGAGCACGCGCGCCAGGTACTAACGTTCCTTCCCCAACCTAGCTAAGCTACCTCATCACAATGCCAAATCCTTTTATTGTCTTCCTCCTATATCAGATGCACAAACCCAATATTTTCATATATCAAAATCTGATGTAACAATCACAACCCCCATAATAGTATTGCAAATCGGAACCCCCTTAGTCTCACTCATGATATCTACTTTACGTGGGTAAGATGCGAGCTCCCTTTTCCCTATTTTGTCTTGGAAACATCTGAATGCATACCTTCTATCAATCACAGGTCTCGAGGATGCTTCTTGGAGGAATGACCGTCATAGGTATTTACATATGGGCGTCAGAAGCTTCATTCAAAGCGACTTCCCCTGCTGTTTTATCACAGGTACCAACCTTCTCCTTCCATTGATAATATGGGTTTTGGGAGTCAGGTTTCATCTTTATATCATGCCATTTTCTTTTGTTTTCGCATCCACGCCTTTTTTTTCCCCCAATGATGCCTCGTAATGTGGCATGGACCTGTAATGTAAAGGATAATTTGCTTCTCCTATTTTCCAGGTTCTTAGAGCTGTTTCTCAGGTAGCTCCTTTGTATGGCACTGGTGTTGATGAGAGGCTGCTCATTCATATTTCTTACAGCCCAAGAAGGTGCTCCACTATTTATTTTTTGCGGCTATTGCATTCTTACCCCTACTTTGAAGTTCAATTGTGATTTTACCCTCGTTTTTTAGGGTTTGCATTTTTACCCTTGTTTTTTTATTGAAATGAAGAATAGATTTGCCCCTACTTTGGATGGCTGGGTTAACGGTGTTAAGTCGAGTACCAAAAGACATTTATATCCTTGCTTCTATTGCAGATTTTCCATTACTTCTGAACAAACAATTGTGTTTTCACCCCTTATACATGAAACTTGGAACTAACTGTCGAAACAAGATTTCGGCAATATAAAGGGGTAGCGCACGAGACCTAAAAGTGGATGGATGCGGAGACAAGGATTTAGACAGGTTCAGGCCCTCTCGATGAGAGGTAATACCCTACTCCTGTTTGAGGATTTGAATCCGCCGGATGTAGTATTGATCTGACGATCTGGTTGTGAATCATGCCCCCTAGAGGACCTCCTGCCCACTTAAGATGCGGAAGCGTACCAGAAACTGTAGCCATGGTTGTGAGTTGAATCGGCGGCGAGGGTTTTGATCTTCCAAAACAATAGGCAAACCTAATTTCTCCAACTATTGACGGGATATAGTGGATTGGTTCGTGCCCTGCTTTGGGGACCTGACCCTGTATTTATAGGAGAACTTGAGTTGTTGGATTCCTATTCTAACCCATCACAGAATAGGAAACAACATCCGGTCTCTACACGTATACAAATCCATGTTTCTATAATTAGATGCTTTGGCCCTAATATAATTCTAGTTGATCACCTTATTTTTGGCCAATTGTCATAATAGCCATAATATGTGTATGTGTATGTGCATCCACCTAATAGGAAATTATTCTAACAATCTCCCACTTGGATCACATGGTTAAACACATATTACAAAATAATCTGTATGAGCTCAAAAATGCTATTATTGTATTAAGCGCCTACAACAATCCGGTCCATCAATTATATCAATAAAGGATCATGGCTTTTGTCACAGTAAGAGTAACTCAGCCAAACAATGGTCACATATATTAACATACTGAATGACATGGATCAAACATGGACGTGTAGCATGGAAATTATATGAATGTGATCATAACATATCTATTTCCAATGGGTCCAACTTAATTCTTTAGTGAGATCAATTTATTTCATTAACCACACATGATAAATGTATGAATCAGAGTGAGAAAAATAAGTGTTTCTGCAGAACAAATAGCTTTATGCCTTTAACTAAAGAAAAAATGTCACATATGCATTAAAAATATTACAAACTCCCACTAAAATTGAATTTCTTCAATTAAGCCTACACCCATACGAGCAACATGCTCATGAAAAACTTTGGGTGCTAAACCTTTAGTAAACGGATCCGCAACCATGGAGTTTGTACCAATATGTTCTATTGACAACTGCCCACTCTGAACCCTTTCCTTCACAACAAGGAACTTGATGTCAATAAATTTAGACTTTGTCGAGCTCCTATTGTTGTTAGAATATAAAACCGCAGATTTGTTGTCACAATATAATTTTAGTGGTCTATCAACATAATCCACTATGGGCAGCCCAGTGACAAAATTCCGCAGCCACAAACCATGATTTGATGCCTCGTAGCAAGCAATGAACTCTGTAGCCATAGTGGATGAAGCAACTAGCGATTGCTTAGCACTTTTCCATGAAATGGCTCCTCCAGCAAGCAGATAAATGTATCCTGAAGTTGACTTGCGACTATCTTGGCATCCGGTAAAATCAGAATCAGAATACCCAATGATCTCCAATTGATTTGATTTCCTGTAAGTGAGCATATAATCCTTTGTTCTTTGCAAATACCGCAACACTCGCTTGGCTGCTACCCAATGATCCAATCCGGGATTGCTTAAAAATCTGCTTAGTATTCCAACTATATATGCTATATCTGGACGTGTGCAAACCTGAGCATACATCATACTCCCTATTAATGCTGCATAAGGAACCTTTTGCATTTGCTTAGTTTCAAACTCATTCTTGGGGCATTGACTGTGATTGAATTTTTCTCCTTTAGCTACAGGGGTGTCTCCTGGTTTACAATTTTGCATGCCAAATCTTTCCAAAACTTTATCGGTATAGCTCTTTTGTGACAATCCAAGTATACCTCGACCACGATCTCGGTATATCCGAATTCCTAATACAAAAGAAGCATCACCAAGATCTTTCATTTCAAAATTCTTTGATAGAAATCTCTTAGTTTCGTGCAATGAGCCTATATCATTACTAGCAAGCAATATGTCATCACCAGAAAAACAACCTTACTCCCACTAAATTTATGGTACACACAATCTTCCACTGCATTTATCTCGGAACCAAATGAGATGACAATTTCATGAAATTTGTGATACCACTGACGGGATGCTTGCTTGAGACCATAGATGGATTTCTTTAATTTGCAGACCATTTTATTCGCATTGCCAGATACAAAATTTTCCGGTTGCACCATATAAATTGTTTCATCAATGTCACCATTTAGAAACGCAGTTTTCACATCCATCTGATGTAACTCAAGATCGAAATGTGCCACAAGTGCCATAATAATTCTAAGAGTCTTTCGAAGAAACCGGAGAGAAAGTCTCTTTATAATCAATACCTTCTTTTTGAGTATAGCCTTTTGCGACAAGACGAGCCTTATATCTTTCCACTTTGCCCTTTGAATCCCTCTTGGTTTCAAATATCCATTTACATCCAATGGGTTTAACACCTTCCGGCAACGGAACGTCGTTGTCTTTCATGGACTTAAACTCATCATTCATGGCATTGATCCACTTTTGTGCATTAGGGCTTTGCATGGCTTTCTGAAAATTGATAGGATCTTCTTCCTCTATTCCAACATCACCCTCATGCTCCTGAAGAAAGATAATATAATCATCTGGAATTGCACCTTTTCTTTCTCTAGTGGATCTCCTTAATGGCACTAGTTCTTGAGACTGTTGAGTTTGTTCTTCTGTAGTTTCCTGATTTTGAGAGGAATTTTCTAGGACATTTTCTTGATTTGCTTCAACAAAATCAGGTAAAGTAACTTGATCCTGATTATTGTTAATAACCAAAGGAAAAGAAATAAATTCCTCTTCATGAATTTCTTCAAAAATAATGTCCCTAACCTTAACCTTATCACCCCTCGCAAACTCAACATCCTCAAAAAACTTGGCATTTCCCGTTTCAAAAAGTGCCTTAGTAGTGGGATCAAAAAATTTATAACCCCTGGATCTTTCAGCATATCCAACAAAATAGCTACTAACAGTCCTGGAGTCCAATTTCTTTTCATTAGGCCTATAAGGCCTAGCCTCAGCTGGACAACCCCACGTGCGGACATGATTTAAGCTAGGCTTTTTATTTGTCCAGTGCTCGTACAGGGTTTTGTTAGTCGCTTTAGTTGGAACTCTGTTGAGCAAATAAGCTGCAGTCTTTAACGCTTCTCCCCATAGTGACTCAGGTAATGTAGAATGACTAATCATGCTTCTTACCATGTCCTTAAGCGTTCTGTTTCGTCGCTCAGCAACACCATTCATCCTAGGAGAACCTGGCATGGTATACTGAGGGACGACACCACATTCCTCAAGAAATTTGGCAAAAGGCCCTAGACGTTGTTCACCTGATCCATCATATCGACCATAGTATTCACCACCACGGTCTGATCTGACAGATTTAATCCTTTTGCCAAGTTGGTTTTCCACCTCGGCTTTAAAATTTTTAAACACATCCAGTGCTTGAGACTTCTCATGAATTAGATATATATAGCCATATCTTGAGAAATCGTCCATGAATGTGATAAAATATCACAACATTTTCTTGACTAATCTCTCGTCATCTCGCGATGCTGCTACATCCTGCTCATGTGCTCCACTCCAAGCCGTATTTGCCGGTCCAAATGCTTCTCTAACTGCAAAACCATGCTGATACATACATCAATATTATAGTTTGTTTGTTCTTAAGATTAATCAAGATGTGCACACAAGAAAGTATGTTTGGAAGAAAAAGAGAACAAATAGCATCTGGAAGACTGAAGTAGGAGGCTTACTCTGCACGCGTCGACGACCGGCCACCGTGGCCTGCTTTTCGCACCGCCGCGAGTCACCACTGCTAATTGCTGCTAGCGTCGGGGAGATGTCGCTGCTGCCTTCTGCTCGTGAAGCCGCCGCCGCGCCCTGCTGCTTGCATCGAAGTGCGCTTAGAAGCACATTGCATCGAGGCGTGCTTAGGAGCCGCCGCCGCCTGCTTCTCGTGACACCGCGCCGAGGAGTGGCCGCTGGGGCTTGCTCCTCGCGTTGAGGCACGCTAAGAAGTCGCCGCTGCTGCATGCTGCTCGCGTTGTCGAGCCGGCTCGCCGGAGCCGCCTCCGCCACCTGCTCTTTCTCCCCTAGAGTTTGGGGATTCCTTGGTGTGGGATAACAAATCTGACCAAACATATTTACTCAAGGGTAGATTGGGAATCCCATATTTCCTAAATATTTTTTCCCTTTTCATTTATATTTCTTTAACTTGATATTGTGGGACCACCAAACTACCGTTTAAAGTAGGGGCAAACAATGACTTCGTTTAGAAAAAAACAGGGCTAAATATGCAAACCCTAAAAAGTAAGGGCAAAATCAAAATTGAGATTGAAAGTGGGGGTATAAATACAATTCTCCCTTATTTTTTCCTACATTACTTTGGTTCCTTCTTTAACTGTCCATGTTCTAGAACCATGAGCTAGAAAATCACTTTTTTCTTTAACTAGTACCATTTCTACTTTCTTAGTTCTTTTTTCCTTTTGCTTCATGTGGTTCGGCTTGCGTTCTGTCTATAGCCTACCCCAACTTGGTTGGGCCTAAAGCCTGATGATTTTATTGTACTTTGTATTCTTCTCCAAGTAAGTTATATGGGGTCAGTTGTCCGCTTAGCACTTGAATCAAGCTTTATCACTTGGTGAGCCTGGTCATCACCAAATCAATTGACATAAATGAAAATTTAGTGTAGTTCAGTGTTATGGTGGTTCTGGTATTACAATTCTCCTTCTTTTGTATGCCAACTGATGATGCTGCTCTTCAAATTCTGCCCTGCTCAACTGCATTTTGAGTTAAGCTATTATATTTTAGGATAAATTCTCAGTACATGCTGACATGCACACCTCATAACATAAAATGAAAATTTTGATGTGTTACAGGTGGGCCTGTCGTATATGTGATATGAGCTCAGGACGTTTAAGGCCATGTGACTTCAAGTATAGTAAACTATTAGCTTCTCTTCAAACTTTCAGATGCACATATAATTTTGAGATAAGGTACTGCTTTTTGAATTCTGACGCATCCTTAGATCCAACAATTCTTGTCTACTTTATGTCACAAAGCTAGAAAAACACCATTCGATGAAGTGTTCTGGACTATCAAACATTAAAGATACATAAAAAATCAACTATGCATATCAGTTTTAATGTGTCACATGCACTTTAGTTAATCCATGCATTTGGCAATAGTACATTTCCCTGTATTGCAATGAGATCCCTTCTGTCACATTCTGACTGATGACATACAATTTGCATTGCATACTGCCATAGACTGCCAGTTGTTCAAGCTGAGCCTTTTAAGAAGGTTATTTCGAAGGCAATCAGTCATCTCACGAAGCAAGTGCAGAATGCCAAAGCTTTGATTGATGGAGTCCTGGTATTTACACAACTTCTTAGCCCTTATTCAGCTGGAGAAGTGAAAAAAAAATACTACGAGTCAGAATAATTTGCATTGTCTTAGAATTTTGGAGTCCTCTAGTTTTGTTTGTGCTTGACATCCTCTCGTAGTTATAATGTATTTTCAACTAGTTTTTGGATGGCATGGACAACACTTTGGAGGGGCCACATAACGTTGAATTTCTTGTGCCTTTCAAGAACAATTTGCCTGCCGAAGGTGCCCTAGCTATTGCTATTTCCTATTATATGTGATGATCAGTTTCTCTTTATGTCATTATGGGAGCCTTATGGTAAATGCTTGCACTAAAGAATGCAGTTTAGAGGGTGTTGCTGGGCTACTTCTCTTTGCTGGATCTGTCAGCGCCTTGGCATACTTGGGCCCAAAAGAGTCCATTGCAGAAGTTATATCTGATCTAAAGGTAGTTATAATATACTAATTTCCATTATTTATCACTGCACCTTGTCACTTTTTCCCATGATGGACTAGCCAGAACTTTATTACCACCTTCACATGCTAAGCTTCTATGATTGAATCTGATTGATTATCAAGGAAGTGGCAATGCATTTAGTGGTGAAAATGTGAGCAAGCTCTTCAGTTAGGATTTCAGCACTGGATTGGGAATTTCAAGAATCTGATCCTGGAAAAAAATACTGAAACTTGAGTTGTGACTGTAATGTAGCTATATGTCTTGAGTTAAGGAGCTTTATGGCTACTGGAATTTTGATTCTGAGGTATTATTTTTTTAAAGATGGGATTCCCTTATATGGTACTGAATAGTGAATAATGTCCAAAGGGTTCATATCATGAATCTCCCTTACATTGGTTGATTTCTAGTCCCAACCATCGTTTTATAGAACTACTCGAACACTTGTCGCTGTTCAGCAAACTAATTAGTGCTTTGTGCTGTCTGTCGACCTGTGCGTATTCAGCTGGACATCATCACAAGCCTGAGAAGCAGATTGGATATCATACTAGATGAGGCAGATGATGACTCTACTACTAACAATTTGGAGAATTCACTGTCTCAGAAGGCCACCCAAGTTGTTTTTCATGAGTTGAGGTACTTCATATTTTCCATGGGACATTTATATTTTGGAGTGAATCGAAGTACACAAACCATGTCTTACATTTTCAAGAAGTCAGGCCTGTTTGGTGTTATGGTCCAATGGAACATATCTTGATGATATTAAATTAAAGCATTAAGATTTCCTGTATTTACAATAGATAGAACAACAAATATGTCGCCACTTAGTTTGTTGTTTTCTTTGTGATCTTTGCAATGTTTTATGCAGCTGATTACATCCTTCTTTTCGCATACAGAGCACCTTACAGTTTTCCATTCCCTAGAAGAATTCTGATACCTTGGTTGGCTGGCTCCTATATTTGTGACTACTTGCAACAATCAGAAACAACGGAGGTATTTGTTTTTTCGTGTAGCTAATCTGAATGCACAAGGGGCCTTTTAATTGTCTTAATTGTCAAAGCCTACTAGTAATATTCCAATTCTTCTAGAACACATTATTCTTATATAGTACTCCCTCCGTCTCATAATATAAGGTATTTCTCCTTTAAATTTATCCGAAAACATAAGGGATTTTAGGATTCAGAGTCAATACTTTATTCTCCACTTACCAACTTTTATGCACTCTAGGGTGTGTTTAGTTCACGCCAAAGTTTGATTGAAATTGGAACGATGTGATGGAAAAGTTGGAAGTTTATGTGTGTAGGAAAGTTTTGATGTGATGGAAAAGTTGGAAGTTTGAAGAAAAAGTTGGGAAGTAAACTAGACCCTACTTTATTCTCCACCATCCACTTTTATACTAGTTTATTCCCCAATCTACCAACTTTTATACTATTTTATTCTTTCACCTCTCACCTTTTGTACCATCACTTCATTTCACTACTTCCTTAATTTTTACCAAAAATTACATAATCCCTCATATTATGGGACGGAGGGACGGAGGGAGTAGTATTCTATATGTTGTTCGCTGGTTGGTTTGTGGTATGTTAGTTTGTCTAACATATCCACGATCGGCTAGAATAAATGATAAGGTTTGGTTTGGCTGCTTGACACCCTTATGTGTGACATGTGCAGGATGCCATGGAGCGCTGCAAGGAAGTGATGTCGCTTGAAGCAGATATGGGAAACTATTCGATCGTAGAACCAGAAAGTGCATCGGCTGCGACGCTAGGATCGTTTTGGGATGTGGTACCTGGAGCTTTGTCAAAAGCGCCTTCAGAGCCTGGTCTGAAAGAGATGAACTCTGGACAGAATGGTTCGAGGAAGAAGCATGGCAGCAGTTTCAGCATTCTAATGGCGTTTGTAGCACTACTGATTGCCGTGTTGGTTGGATGCATATTCACATTGTCTGCCACCTTGAAGACCTGATCATGTCAAATCGACCGATATGACATATTTTCTGTTTTGTCCAGAAAGAATTAACTCCTGGACTGGAGTATGATGAAGAAAATAGTGGACGTCTAGATCGCTAAAAATCTGGTATTTCTTGTGCGGTGTTCAACAATTATCTATCTTGTGTGACAGCTGTGGGCGAAATCTAATTAATGCCCATAACATGAACCGTAGAATGTGCCGCACATCGATGATCCGTCTCTTTGATGAGAGTGACAACTGTGTACTAGTAGTAAGTTACTATAAGCTCGCTAGGTTGGTCCTAAGTAGCAAGAATGCAAGATTCGTGGCTCTCTTTCCACCCAACTCATTCCGGACAAGAGATGGACGGCACATGTTAATTAGATTGTCTTTTGGCATCGAATGTGTCCCCCTCCTAATCTTTGCATTAGTTCTGTTGGTTATTTTAAATTAATAATCAAGGAATATGTGACGTTTTCACCTTGGGGAAGCTGCTATCGAAATGCATTCCCCTAAAATTATCTTCTTCCTTTGAAGGTGTTGTCCGTCGGTATCAGATAATCTCTATCACGTTGATCTAGTTGTATCGGAAGATAACATTAATATGTTATAGAAAGAAGCAATTCTCAGCTATGAATTGATTGGGGGAATTTGGCATCAAAGTCAGCGAGCAAACAGCTACTTGCTTACCATGTCGTCTGTATATGTTAGGATTTCGAGATGTGAAGAGAGGAATATATTGACAATGACCTGGATAAATCTCGGTGCATGCCGTTGCAGCCAAACTGAAAGGAAAGGGACAATGCTGTTCCATATTTGACGCCGTTGACTTTTTTTTAAATATGTTTGACTGTTCATTTTATTCAAAAAATTTAAGTAATTATTAATTCTTTTCCTATCATTTGATTCATTGTTAAATATACTTATATTTATATATATAGTTTTATATATTTCAAAAAAGTTTTTAAATAAAACGAACGATTAAATATGTGCTTAAAAAGTCAACGGTGTTAAATATTTAGAAATGCAAGGAGTACTAAAGAAAATATTTTATGTAGAGTACTTAAGATTTTACCTGAGAGAATGAGGCCGGTCTGTTCATTTGTCCCTTGGTTGCATGAATGGCGTAGACACTACTACACAGGAGTACGTTTGACATTTTATCCGGCTGGACAGGATAATCTAGATTATCCTCCTTTCCACCGTTGCCGCTGGGGCCAATCCCTCCTTGGACTCCGGCCACGATCAGCTCCTCGGCATGCACATCCTCATGCCCTCCATCTCCAACCACCACTTTGATATGACACATCAGCACCACGCTGCCACATAAGATCTCGCTGGAATCATGGCAAACTGAGACCGAGATAACACCTTCGGAGCTGTTTGGAAGAGCTTAATTTGAAGAAGCTGGAAAAGTGAAATTGAATTTCACTGATCTAGACTGTTTAGGGTAGCTTCTAGCAGCTAGAGATTAAGCTGTCGATCTACATTTTGAGAGCACGAGGGCATGGGATGGATGGACGAACGAGTTTAAGGGGAAAAAATATTCTTTATGATACATATATCAACTCTTTTTCACCGTTTAAATCATTTTCCATAAATTGGAAAATAGCAGTTCCATAAATGTAACAGTTATGAGAGTTTTTATTATAATAAATTTGTTAACGGCATTTTCACGAAATTTAGAAGGACATACTTGTGTTTAGAGGGTGTAGTTAACGAGCAGTTATACTGTATTAGTTGACCATGGCAGAAATACATCATCAGTGACAAATAAGAGGGAGAGGATCCTATAAATCCTGCGCGGCGAGCAGAGAAGAGAAGAGAAGAGACGAGACGAGCAGCGGGTGATGGCCGGCGTGGGCGTGGTAGTAGATCCGGAGGCGGTGGGCGGCGGTGGAGATGGAGATGGGCGGAGGAAGGAAGGGTTGGCGCGGCGGGCGGTGGAGAACCTGAGGTTCCGGTCGGTGTGGGGCGAGGTGAACGGCGCCATGGGCGACCTCGGGACGTACATCCCCATCGTGCTGTCGCTGGCGCTGTCCCGGCAGCTGGACCTCGGCACCACCCTCGTCTTCACCGGCATCTACAACGCCATCACCGGCCTCCTCTACGGCGTCCCCATGCCCGTCCAGCCCATGAAGTCCATCGCCGCCGCCGCCCTCGCCGACCCCTCCTTCGCCATCCCGGAGATCATGGCCGCCGGCATCCTGACCGCCGCCTTCGTCCTCTTCCTCGGCCTCACCCGCCTCATGGACCTCGTCTACCGCTTCGTCCCGCTCTCCGTCGTGCGTGGCATCCAGCTCGCCCAGGGCCTCAACTTCGCCATGACCGCCGTCAAGTACATACGCTACGAGCAGGACTTGGGCAAGGGCAAGTCCCTCGGGCGGCGCCCCTGGGCGGGCCTCGACGGCCTCGTGCTCGCCATCGCGGCGGTCTGCTTCATTGTGCTCGTCAACGGGGCCGGAGAAGAGCAGAAGCGTCGACGTGCACTCCCACAGTCTCAGCAGGAGCAGGAGCAGGAGCAGGAGCAGGAGCAGCAGCGGCAGCAACAGTGGCGTCGTCGTTTGGCTGGTTCCGTTCCTTCGGCTGTGGTTGTGTTCGTGGTGGGCGTGGCGTTGGCGGTGGCGCGTCACCCAGCGGCGGTGCGGGAGCTGCGCGTTGGGCCGTTGCGGATGCGGGTGGTGCACATCTCTCGGGAGGCGTGGAAGCAAGGGTTCATCAAGGGCGCGCTGCCGCAGATCCCGCTCTCGGTGCTCAACTCGGTGGTGGCCGTGTGCAAGCTGACGCGCGACCTGTTCCCGGAGCGCAAGGAGTCGGAGGCGGCGTCGCCGACGTCGGTGTCGGTGACGATGGGAGCCATGAACCTGGTGGGGTGCTGGTTCGGCGCCATGCCGTGCTGCCACGGCGCGGGAGGGCTGGCGGGGCAGTACAAGTTCGGGGGGAGGAGCGGCGGGTGCGTGGCGGCGCTGGGCGGGCTGAAGCTGGCGCTGGGCCTGCTGCTGGGCGGCTCCATGCTGCGTGTGCTCGTCCAGTTCCCCGTCGGTCTTCTCGGCGCGCTGCTGCTGTTCGCCGGAGTGGAGCTCGCGGCGGCGGCGAGGGACATGTCGACGAGGGCGGAGGCGTTCGTGATGCTGCTGTGCACGGCGGTGTCGCTGGTGGGCTCCAGCGCCGCGCTCGGCTTCCTCTGCGGGATGCTCGCCCACGCCCTTCTCTACCTCAGGGCCTACGCGCTCAGGGAACAGTACACCCATTTGTAATTCCAATTCCATTTCTTCATCATCATCTCAAAAATGCATGCATGATGCACAACGCCAGCCAAACATTCATAAATAATCACTCAATACAGCTCGTTCCGTATGCTGTCCAGGAACATTCTCAGGTCCCTTGCTTTCCTCTCGTGTATTACATCATCATCATCAGCATCGTGATGAACCCTTGATCTGTCGCCTATGGCCGGCGACGGAGAAGATAGGTCGATGGTGGTTCCATGGCCGACCGATGCCACACCACCACCTCCTCCTCCTCCTCCTGCTTCATCTGTCTCAGTGCTGTGTGAACCAACATTGCTTATGTCTGCCAGGGCTCTTCTTCCACCTTTCATACCATTATCACCACCAACCAGGGGTGAAGACAGATCAATCAGCTGGTTGTCAACATCACTAGTACTTGATTGCGTGCTAAAACTACTTTCTGACTCCATCTTGTTCATGTTCATACCAGCCACATTGACATCCTCGGCCATCATCTTCTTTTGGGACTTGGAGAGCTTCCGAAGAGGAGGAGAAGGAGACGACAGATCAACTACATCTTCCACAGGCACAGTGTAGGCTGCTGTCAGAGTCTGACACACACTGGCTGTAGCACCCAATATGCCACCACTATCAGCTTCAATACCAAGCAGCAACTCTTGGAGCCGTTCATCAACATCTTTCACTGCAGCCTGCCCTGATTTCTTTGGCCTTGCTCTCCTCTTCTGCTTCTTCTCTTCACCCTTCTTCTCCAAAAATTCTGTTATTTTCTCCGGGCACGCACTGCATTTGTACAGGCAAAAGCATTTAGGAAGGGCAACTTAAGAGTAAAATGAAAACTAAAATGAAAAGTGCATGAGCGGCAAGTGTTTGCTGCATCAAGCAACTAACTTCTGGATTCAATAGGCTTCTACTTGAACTCCTAATATGTGTCTTATTCATGCTTTTTGTGCACAATCGCACCTCGCAATATTCAGAAAAATGTGCCAGCAGCACACAATCACTGTTGCTATTGCCGGATAAGAGAGGACTGTTACAGTGTTACTACCTTTTAACAAGATCCCCAGGGACTACTGAAACTTGGAGCCCTTCTATATTTCTCCATGAAACCTCATAACATTCATTCCCATGAACTTTCCTCTGCTTCACAATCGCCAGTACAGGGCATGGTACTGGAATCTGTAAATTAGATACTTAGACTTGAGAAAGGTACATGTAAAACGTTTGCTTCAGACAAATCAAAGTTTTTACCTCACTCAACAAAGGTTTTATTCCTAGTGCTGAAGACGCAGAGCGAAGGTCTGAAAACCTCCGAAGTTCTCTCTCAGCAATTTTCGGAAGTATATATTGATCTGCAGACATACAGAAGAAAACAAGTCAGGATATTCCATATCTATTAAAACATCTTACTGCCTTCCTCTTGCACATACTAATAATGCTAATCATCATAACAGTTGAGGATGTCAGAGAGTACCAGTTTTCTCTGGACTCCAATCAAAATATTCCTCGCATATTTTTTGAAGCTGTGGCCGAAGAAACGGGTGCTGTCCGCATACCCTATGGAGATAGAACAAACGGACCTTCAGAAAAGCAATTTAAGCAACCCCTATCTTTAACACCCTGATCAATTTTCCACAGAATCACCCAAAAATGACAAGAAAAATATAAAAAGGTGAACACATACTGAAAGCAAAGTATCATATCAGCAATTGGGGCTGAACCTCAAAATCCGAGACAAATAAACTATACAGCGAAGTAGTTTTCCACTAACTCTTTTACCTCTGCACAGCTTCCGAATCAGGTGAGTGACATTTTGGCTCCAGATATGCATTTATTACGTCACGAAATTGACCATCAGAGTCTTGGGTCATGCCAACCTCTGTAAAACAAGGATATTACATAAATGATGTTGCGTATTCCCTGTCCACAACATGTTTATGGCATAGCTAATTACTTAAATTTTAGAGAAAAGCACCACAGAGTCTGCTTACTGCAGGAACTTGCTTTGGGGCACATGTCGTCCACCTTGTTTCCACTATTTTTCCCTTTACATTTTCTTGTAGCTTTAACTCCATTCGACAAAATCTGATCAAGAATTAAATTGTCGCCTACAGACTTAACAAGCCGGCATGCTGTTTCCTGGAACATTAAAAGAGCACCATTACAAATATAATGATCAGCTCCATGATTCCCATCTGGTCGTTGAGTGTGGGATTTCATATAGAAACATATAAGAACAGATGCATGTTATACTAAGACAATGAAAATGACAGTTTTTTTGTACTTACTGGGCCAAACCCATTAACTCCGTTAGAATAATCACTACCAAGGAGCACTGCAAGTGATATCTGGAAAGGTTGTCAAGTCAGGACAATAAGAATTTACGCATTATCGCACAAAAAAAAATCCTGAGAATCAGAAGCCCAAAAAAAAGTCATTGGTGGGAGATGTAATATTGTTATTGCATCATATTGTCATACAAGTCATCAGCAATTACATGCAACATCCCGTAATCTCTGACTAATACATGATAATTACCCAAAGGATTTTTACGAGTGCGCTGAAACATTTTCTTGTGATATCAGAGTTAAGAAAATGGTGTTGCTCTATGCATACAACTTGCAAGTTCTTGTTTTAAATCAGCACATTGCATTCACTTACCAAGCTGTTGTACCTGCAGTGCAGTTTACTCTATTACAGAGTAGTTGCTTTGACCGTGTTAAGCCATTAACTGACAAAAGTCTAAGTGATCTTTCTAGGAGCATAAGGGGCATATTTAAGTAAGTTTATTTTACATCTTTCTCACAAACAGTCAAAACATTTGTTCAGAAGAGATCCCATAAGTTGAAACTCGGGCAGAACAAATTCATTGCAACTTACCAGCGAGTTCCTGCCAAAGCCAAGAGTTTTCTCTATGTCTTCCATTTCATAGCAAATGACATAGCCACCCTCCCCTAATTTGATTGAGAACATGAGTAGGATTTCCAGATAAATATATAAGCAAAGACTAGTTGATAATAGAACAAGGCAGCAGGCAGCAACAAAATTGTTGATGAGTCGTGATGCAAGCCAATAAGCAATCAGCTTCACCTATGAAAACATCTCTATAAACAGTCCTAGCGCCAAAAAGAAAAGCATCCGAGTCTGAAGTGAAACAGCCATCCTGAAAGAAGAAAATAAATAAATAAATAAATAAAAAAGGGGGGCAGGTACAGTTGATGTGATTAGCACAAGTATCATCATACTTACACAGAGTGACTCTAGATCTAGGGATGCACACTGTGCTTCAGCCTCCTCCAATCTGTTGAAGAAAATAACGGTGAGACCATGTTTAGTTATATTTGGAGAATGGAAAGCATGTATGTACCCGTCCAAGCAAGGGATGCCGAGGGCCATGCCGAGACGCTTGGCCTCTTTAATCATGCAGGAGAACTCGGAACCCTTGTTGCGACGCAGTGAAATGGATGGGTGTGAATCTGGAGCAGCCTAAACAACAGGGGAGTACAAGTAATTAAGCAAAAGATTGGTATGGTTGTTTGCAGTGCAGAAGTAGAGAGTGAGTGGCAGAGACATGAGAATTGGATCCGAGGCGACGGCGGTAAGTGGCCAACTTAAGTGAAGGTATAGCCCCATCTGACAAACAAAAAATTACAATTTGGCGTCTGAGTGTGAGAAATACTCCACTACTACTACTAGAAAAGTAGAAAAGGAGAATGGGATTGCAATACGAGACCGGTGACGAAGAGGAGGGTGCAGTTGAGGGCGAGGAGGGCGCGGATGCGGTGGAAGAGGTTCTTGAGGTAGACCTTGTCCTTGGCGAAGGCCGGGGAGCGGTTGGCGCTGTACATCTGGACCAGCCAGCACGACAGGTCCACGCACACCTTCTTGTTCCTTCCTCCACCATTTCCCATCCATTAGCAAACCCTCCCCGGAAATTAATTTTAATGGCGGATCGATCGATCGATCGGGGACTCACTGGAGGTGGTGGAGCGGGAGCTTCTTCTTGCACGACTCCAGGATGTCCCACAGGTTCTTCACCCCCATCTCCCGCCTGCACTTCCGCCCCTACTTCCGCCGGACCGGACTCGGACGAGACGACGGACCTCAACGGCGGCGGCGGTGACTCCAAACTTCAAATTCCGATTTGCATTTCTTTCTCTCTCCAAACACCAAACTCCAAATGCGGTTTGAGACAAGGGGAAAACGGGAGAGGCCTTTCTTCGAGTGCGCTTCCTTAACCCATAAAATACGCTTTCTAACCACGGTTACGTATAACAAGTCCACGCCGGCCCAACACTCCAATTACGGCCAATCCTACAACCGCGCCGAGTTTTGGGCTGGTTGGCTTGTCCTAAATTAGAATTACTTAATTTCAACAGTGTTCCGTGTCTATCTGATTAGCCAATTTCTGCCAAACCTAAAAAGTAGACCATTTTAATAGTTAACTTAGGCTATTTTGGCTTCAATCCAAACACAACTTTGCATTGTCAAGATTAGCCATGCTAAAACTTGCTAAAATTTAATATTGACAAAAATTAGTAAGGTCAAGTAAGGCCACAAACCAAACCAGCCCTTTATCACAATTCTATTTTTCTAAAATAAAAAATTATACTAATACTAGAAAATTAACTAGTATTAAGCAAGTTTTTTATATGTGTAGCATAACTATCCCCATACACCCCTATGTTATAACCATGCATGGTACTAAATAGCAGTATCGGGGTGTTTATATTACCATGGTGATGCTGTGCTACTAAAATGGTGGAGGAATATTACGTCTGCTATGTGAAAAATAGTAGGTGTTATTTGGTACATATTATAAAAAATACAATCCTTTTAGGTTAAAAATAATTGTTGTTTTGGATAGGTACACGATGAAAAAAAAAGCATCAACTCCTAATTTCTGTTAAAGGCTTCAATATGAAACGTGATAACTTGATGAGGCATGCTCCCGACAATATGGCAGATGACTTTGGCTTGCGATCTTTTACAATGTATGTAATGTATGTAGAAATATCAATAAATATATGGTTTTACTTAAGTATATTTTAAGATTAATCTGTGTATTATATGGTCTCCACGATTATAAAGACAAATGTTTTAGAAGTTATTGGTAGTCAATGTTTTTAAAGTTTGATATTAGTTTTGTCTAAATAGATAATTATTTTCAACATGAAGGAAGAGTACCGCATTTTTTTACTTATCTCCATAACTCATATGTCGCCTATAATATGATATTGTTTCTATAAATTAAGCACTACTCTACCTCACAATATGCAGAATTGAGTGGTTTTCTTATTTCGCTACCGGAATATATAACCTTCGCCATATCGCTTGCTATACAATATTCGCAGGAGAATCTACTACGACCCCACTATCCGCTATTCATGTACCTGCGCAACGCTTTATGTATTCTCCATTGTTTTAATTACAGAGAAATAGCATGGTCACAACACTAGTATACTAATTTAAAAGCAGAGTCATCGTCATCCTTCCCCGCCATCGAAGTTCCCACTATAAAACTGCCTCAAAATAAAACCACCATACCCAAAAACCTAGTATATATTTTGTTGGAGGCATGTTACGAGGGCTTTCGACCGGACCTGCCGAAACCAGTCCACAAGCGAGGAGTCAAGCCGGAGGCGTCAAGTTCAACCAGGACGAAGCCATATGGCGAAGGCGCATGGCAAAGACCAAAAGACCATGTCTACGCCTCGCAACCAAGAGGACCATATGGGCGAAGGGTGCATGACGAAGGCCATGCGGCGAAGCACGAAAGCTTCGCCCAAGCTGGAGCCGAGGCGAAGAAGGAGGACAAGAGGGCCGCCAAGCCCATGGGCCCCCTTCCGCCATAACCAGGCCGGCCTAGTTGGCCCATTTAGAGCATATAAGTGTAAATGACACAGTGTGCCCTCAATAATGTCCCTATCATAAGGGTATCCATGTAAATTCCCCTATAAAAGCTAAACCCTAATGGGAGAACCTGTAATAGAATTATAAATAGCCCCCTAGGGACATGTAAAGGGGATCCCGAAGAAAAATCTTAAAGTAATACATTTACTGTTTCCAACACTGTTGAGTAACCACGTCTTTCGACGTATGCAATTATCGCTTCGATAACATATTTCTCAACTACTTTAAACAATAAATTTAGTATTTTACCCCTTTTACAAAACTTATTTTATAATTAGATCGTGGCAAAAACTATATTAGAAAACGAACCAAATCTTAGTGCTAAACTTCTTGGTGCTAAGGGAAAACTTCTCAACGCGGGGACCTTTTGAGCTCGCTGGCGCTAACATGCATCCACGGATTAAAAAGAATTAACATGCCTTAATCAGCATGGAAGTGAACGTGGTGTGATGGTAGCTCTTGCCTACGGCAGCGATAGCAACCCTAGTTCGCATCTTAACGGCAGCGACACAATTTTAGGCTTTTTATATATTTTTTTTCTGGTTAGGTACTAGTTTGTGGAGAAAATAAGGGAAATGTTGGATGGTTTGGACCATCAAAAGCTGAAATAAGGGAAATGTTGGATGGTCTGGACCATCAAAAGCTCAGAAACCACTGTACCACAAGTGAGCTACTCGAAATGATTGGTCATTAGTTTGCCTTTAAATAGACGGCGGATGCTCAACGCCCCAAGACCTCTTGCGCTGAGACGTTGGATCTCGGCGCAATGCGTTTGGCGCTGAGAAGGAGGGCGCTTGGCGTTTTAGTTAAAGTTTTTGCTACGGCTGTTTGTAAAATAAGTTTTAGAAAATGGTCAGAATGTCAAATTTTCAATATTTTAAACTCTTTCTCCATCATCATAGTTCCCCACTTAAAAAAACCGTCTCTAAAAACAACCCCACAAAAAAAAAACCTAGTACGTATTCATGTGAAAATCAACAAAAAGAAACATATAGAAAAAAACCTATATATAATTCCAATCCCATTACAACGCACGGACATGACACTACCTAGTTGTATTAACATGCATATGTGTCTCGTAGCCATGTTATACAGGTTAATTAATTGTTTGTTTGGGTTTTCAAGTAGAAAACAAAATATTTTGTTGATGACTATTTAAAGTGCTGTTTTTGTTTCCCAGCTTTAACTTTTGGGGATGCATCTCTCTCGATTAGGCTGTCGTTTTCTTTTTGCTTTATTTATTTTTGCACCTCATGCTGATGCTGGTAGCCTAACGAGTAGAATCCTTTTCCGTACGTGCAACAAAAAAGAACATTATATACTTCCTCCATACTCGTATTAGAAGTCGTTTAGGACAATGTTTAAGTCAAACCTTGAGAATATAAATCATGAATAACTCTCAAGTTGTTGAGTTTGAAAATGTAAAAATTATATGAATAGATTTGTCATGAAAAATATTTTCATAAAAGTATACATATGTCACTTTTCAATAAATATTTTTATAGAAACAAGAAATTAAAGTTGTATTTTGGAGACCGTGTCGCTGTCCAAAATGACTTCCTTTACGAATACGGAGGGAGTATGTTGCTTTGTATAAAAAAGCAAGGAAATTAAAGACAAGGCTCGCCCATATATATACTCCTATATTTCACGGTAAAATTATGATAGTATAATCGGGATATATAACCAGATATACAGTAGACGACAAAAACAATTTGCTATACTTAATCCGTATATACACATACACAGATGAACGCAATATATTATGTATTTAACAGATGTGTACGTAAGTACATATGTACACTCGGCCATATATATACATGCATGGTATAAGATGCACGATGGAATTGAGGAATAATAGTTAATTAATTACAAAGCCACATAACACGCGCGCGCACACTCAGCGCGATGTATGTATATATGGTACGACACTACTACGGGTGTGTGGCTATAGATCGATCGATTATATGTAGAGTAATACTAAATAAATATAATGAAATATATATAATAGACGGCGGATGCTCAACGCCAATACCCCTGGCACGGAGGTCGATTTATGGATGAAATCAAATACGCAATACTTATAGAAAAAAATCTTCGTTTATTGGAAAAGAATTAATATACTTGTAATGTCGATGTTGGATCTCGGCGCAAGGCGTTTGGCGCTGAGACAGAGGGCACTTGGCGTTTTAGTTAAAGTTTTTGCTATGGCTATTTGTAAAATAAGTTTTAGAAAATGGTCAGAATGTCAAATTTTCAGTATTTTAAACTCTTTCTCCATCATCATAGTTTCCCACTTAAAAAACCGTCTCTGAAAAGAACCGCACCAAAATAACTGGTATGTATTCATGTGAAAATCAACAAAAAGAAACATATAGAAAAAAAATTCTATATTAACATTGTAGAAAAAATCACATTGCCATGCACGGACATGGCACTAGTTAGTTATATTAACATGCATATGTGTCTCGTAGTCATGTAATACAGGTTAATTGTTTGGGTTTTCAAGTAGAAAACAAAATATTTTGTTGATGACTATTTAAAGTGCTGTTTTGGTTTCCCAGCTTTAACATTTGGGGATACATCTCTCTCGATTAGGCTGTCGTTTTCTTTTTGCTTTATTTATTTTTGCATCTCATGCTGATGCTGGTATAGTAGCCCAACCAGTAAATCCTTTCCGTGCAACAAAAAATAACATTATATATGTTGCTTTGTATAAAAAAGCAAGGAAATTAAAGCCAAGGCCCGCCCATATATATACTCCTATATTTCACGGTAAAATTATGATAGTATAATCGCGATATATAACCAGCTATACAGAAGACTGCAAAAACAATTTGCTATATATACGTACACATATGAGACGCAATATATTATGTATTTTACAGATGAGTACACGCGTGTGTGTATATATATATATATATTATTTACACTCGGCTAGATATATATACATGCACGGTAATTAAAGATGCACGATGGAATTGAGGAATAATAATTAATTAATTACACAAAGCCACGTGATATGCGCGCACACACTCAGCGCGATGCATATATATACATATACACATACATATACATATACATATATATATATACATATATATACATATACATATGTATACATACATATATATACATATACATACATATACATACATATACATATATATATATATACATATATATATATATACATACATATATATATATACATATATATATATATATATACATATATATATATATATATATATATATATATATATATATATATATATATATATAACGACACTACGTACTACGGGTGTGTAGCTAGATCGATCGATTATATGTAGAGTAATAAAGAAATGATGATGAAATATATATGTATAATAAAATGGAATTACATGGCGGTGTATTTAGTGGAGTCGACGTTGGCAGTGGCGAGGACGACGGCGACGCCGAGGAGGAGGACCACGAGCGCCGTGAAGTTGACGAGCAGCGCCTCCGGGGCGTACCTGGACAACTGGTGCAGCGGCGGGGCCTGCAGGAAGGTGAGCTTCTCGAGGAAGCCGAGCTGGGCGTTGGCGACGGCGAGCGCGAAGACGAGGAGGCCGAGGAGCGCGTGCCACGGGACGGCGGAGCGCCTGGTGTCGTGGGAGGCGCCGGGGAAGAAGAAGGTGAGGAAGGCGAGGAGCCAGTGGAGCGCGTAGAGGGAGATGGTGACGATGCCGATCCAGGAGTGGAGGGAGTAGAGGTTGGGGATGTCGGCCTCGGCGTGGTACTTGAACACCGCGTAGATGCCGACGCCGCCGAGGGCGAGCCCCACGGCGTGCAGCCCCAGGTGCGCCTTCTTCCTGGCGTCCCTGCTGCTGACGATGATGGAGAGGGAGCGGTAGGAGAGGATGGCCTCGGCGGCGAGGACGACGAGGCCCAGCAGCATGAGCACCGGGTGGGTGTTGAAGATGAGCTGCTTGT
Organism: Oryza meridionalis; assembly: GCA_000338895.3. NCBI lineage: Eukaryota > Viridiplantae > Streptophyta > Magnoliopsida > Poales > Poaceae > Oryza > Oryza meridionalis. Next base: position 120,688 of record CM002531.2, read on the forward strand.
TGTGGGAGCGCAGGGCGAGTCCGCCGCGGAAGTGGACGCACCACACCAACACCATCGCCGTCGCCGCCACCGCTAGCACGTGCGCCAACACCACCATGCACCCGCCGCCGCCGCCATCGCCGCCCTTGATCACCGCCTTCATCGCCATCGATCGATTGTTAATTTGATCTTCCTCCCTCCCTCCTGTCCTCCAGTAGAGCTAGCTCTCATGCACTTCAGCAGTAGCTAGTGCGTAGTAGTATGTGTTCGTTCCCCAACTCAACTGCAAGAAAGAAAAGAAAGCACTAGTTTAGTTAGTTGGGTGGCGGTTACAATTACGTGGGCGCCCTGCCGCCGCGCGCGCAGATGCCGCTGCCGCAGCCACAGCCACCCAGCCAAGCCAAGCCATCCACATCAACTCGATATATCATAGAGGGTTGTTACAAAACGGAATCCCGTTATAACAAGATAGACATATTAACTATTCTCTTACATGACTATCACAGGTATCAGGTCCTAAGTATCACAGGTATCGGGTGATAGGTATCATAGGTATCGGATACCATGCAGCTGGTACCACAAACAGGTATCTGGTATCAGGTACTGTCTCATAGAAGAGTATCCCGTTCCAATGGGATACCGTTGTCTAGGTTTGGTATCAGGTCCTAGGTATCACAGGTATCGGGTGATAGGTATCATAGGTATCAGATACCATGCAGCTGGTACCATAAACAGGTATCTGGTATCAGATACTGTCTCATAGAAGAGTATTCCGTTCCAACGGGATACCGTTGTCTAGGTTTTCTGTATATCATATCACCCGCTGCCCCCAGCCATCTCTTGACAATGATTTTTTTTGCCCCCCCTAGAGACCTCGAGCAGATATATATATGTCCTCGATCGATCGATCATCTCCAGTCATTTCTTGCTAAAGTTACAATGTAAATATTGTTTTTCCTCTCACTATATGTTCATTCTTTTTTAAGTTACAATTTGTTTTACTACTTCGAATTTCTATCTGTACAAACTATATAAGAAAAAAAAGAACATATATATTAAACTCTGACTTAGGAATATTCCTTAATTGTTAGGGATTACTCATCACACCGTTTCTCAAACAAAACAGACTGAAAAATAAGTTTGACCCAAACCAATCCACACCCTATTATATCCTTTGAACCAAATGAACGCCAATCGAATTGTGATACATCTATATGAGGTATCTATCTGGATTCCCTGAATAGGAAGGCAACCATACGTTGGTGTGGCTGTGGCTATCTGCATGCACCGCATCCTCAGTCCTCACCACGCTAGCTCTACTTATAATTAAACACAGATCGACTGCATGCTATATATGCAGCAAATTAAAATTTTGATTTATTTGCCTAGAAATAAAAACGAAATAAAATTGTATTTTATATGTATAAATCAAGATGCTTGATAGTAATTTATTGTAATAGTCTACATATATCATGTGGGGTAGTAATTAGTTACTTATCAAATTAATTAGTTGCACTTTATAGAGACTGTGTTAATTAACTAGCCAGCTATAGTGTACACTGTCTACAAAAAAAATACTACTCTTAATACTTGGCCAATTAAGCTATTGCACACAAAGCAACAATTATATTGTCAATGTTGATTTTCAACACGTACCTTTCAATTAATTCGTGGTATAGCGACATAGTCCCTCGCTCGATCAATCAATTGGATCGATTGGACTAGCTTTTGCTTTGCTTTTCTTTGTTTGCTTCATCGTATATATGTAGGCATGACGGGAGGATTAAGTGCACAAGACGTGTCCATTCTCTACGCTTTCGTCGCGAAATAAGTTCACTGCTCCGCAGTGGAGGAGCTAGGTTTGGGGGAGAGGGGGGGGGGGGGGGGGGTTTCAGCCTTCTTCTTCCTCCTCCAGCCTCCTCCTCTCTCCCTCCATTTTCTTCTTACTCTCCTTTTTCCCCCTCTCCTCCCTCAAATTTTCATGGAGTCTAGCCGGATAGCGGGGGCTCGAGCCCCTCCCCCCCACCCCCCGGCCCCCACGCTAGCTCCGCCGCTGCTGCTCCGTCCGTAAAGGGACGCCTCCTAATATTACGAACCCCTTCACAGTATTAGAATGCGTCTCATCCAATCAAAATCCCTTAAATTTTGGGACAGAGGGAGTAGCTTAGATGTTTTCTTTTTTCCTTTTGAAACCGTCAGCTAGCAAGAGATCTGCTGGAATATATTGCTCTGTTAAATGTGTGCATGTATGGAGTGGAGAGAGAAGAGAGATCAGAGTAGCGGTAGCAGTGGTGGAGCCAGGATAAAATTATAGTGGGGGCTCCTTAGCCTTTTGAGCCTTCTAACAATCTCAGACAAAGTCTATTTTAACCCCCTTGCAATAGATATATGGATTTAAATTTTAGGGGGGGTATTAATGGGGGCTCTAATGATTCATTAGGGGGTAGGGGGGTCTAAAGACCCCAGCCCCCACGCTGCCTCTGCCACTGAGCGGTAGGTAGTTGTTTGAATTTTGTAAAACATGATAAAACACATATTGAAACATGTCGCTATAGAATATGAAACATTAAGTTTTAACGGTTTGAAACATATGTTTTTATTTTATCGGAATATAATCATGTGATATCTTACTATAAAGATTTAATTACAATAAATACAATGATATAAATCAAAGCAATAGAATAGATAAATATATAGTTTGGGAGAAAAATGTACCGCCCGTTCCATCGTGGCGTCTAGCGGGAAAATTTAATTCTAAAAACCCTATTTGCGAAAGTCGTTTCTCTGCTTGATGTCTGTGTGCGTGCCAATCTCTGATCTCGAATCCCCGATCCATCGTCGAATTCAAATCCTGAATCCAAATCTCTCCAAATTCAAATCTCTCTATAAAAGTCTATTTTGCCTCCCTCAGGTTTGGTGGGCCGATTTTCTCTCCTCGGCCCATCTCCCCCTCTCGGCCCATCTCTCCCTCTCTCAGCTCTCCCCTCCCTCGCTCTGCTCGTGCGCCGCACGCGCGCATGCGTGCGCGTGAGCCGACGCCGAGCCGAGCGCCCTCCCTCTCTCCCTCATTCTCTCTCTTTCTCTCCCCGCTCCATCCCCGGCAAGCTCCCCGCCGCATTTTCGGCACCGTCGCCTCGCGCGCGCGCGCCCGCGCGGTCGCCGCCCGTGCCGCGCCTGCGCCGCCTAGCCCCGCTACTCTGCCGCGCCAGTGGCCGCGCTGCCGCTCGGCCCTGCGAGCCAGCGCGAGTGCCCGAGCTGCATCGCCCGCGTCCGTCCAAAACCCTGAGGCAGCGCCTCCCGCTCCCATCCCTCTCCTCCCCAAATTGGCATGGCTCGAGCTCCCTTTCTGCCCCTCCGTTTCCCGCCTTCCCCTCTCGGACCGACGCCTCGCCCTTCCTCTGCCCCACCGCTCGGTTCCAGCGCCTGGACGCAGAGGAGCAGCCGCGCCGGGCCAGCCGTCGCCCATGCCGTTTGACCCCGCGCCCGTGAGCCCATTCCTTCTCCTCGAAGCTCCCTTGCCCCAGCACTGCTCTGAGGTCGGTTTCCGAACCGACATTGCCACCTCTTAAAAGCCGACCCTCCCCCTCTCGCTCGATCTCCCTGTTTCGCTCCAAGCCGCCGCGCCATTGCCGCCCCGTCCGTGCCCTGTTCGCCGTCGCCTTCCACCGTTGCGTGTGCCGGAGGAGCCGGTGCATGCTAGGAACGGAAGGGGACTCCGGGTGCACCCTCTCCTTCCTCTTCCTCGGCCCGAGGCCGGAGCGATCACGCCCCGCGCCGTCGGCCATCGTCACTGCGCCTGCCCGCACGGTAGTGCTTTCCTCCGTTCTCCCTCCTCGCTCCATCTCTTCCCCTTAGCTTTGAGTAGCAGCTCGAGTAGACCCCCAGTAGCTAGCTGGTGCCGTCCCAAGCCTTGCCGTCGCTCGCTGTGTGCTCGCCACCGTCGCCGCCCGAGCTCGGTAGCAGCCGCTCGTCGCCGGCCTCCCTCGGTGCGTTTCCTCCTAATCCGGCGCAAGGAATGGATTCCCGGAGTCGCGTAGATGCTCTAGCTCCCTTGAATCGAACCCTAGTCGCGTCGTCGCCGTTTTCCTCTTTTCTCGCCGCCGCCGCAATCCACCGCTGTCGAACCTCCCTCCAGCGAATCCGAGCCGTTGGCTCGTCTCCCCTCATCCCGTGCTACCTCCCGGTGTGCTCGCTTTCGCCTGCATCGCCGTAGATCGCCCCGCCGCTCGCCGCCGCCGTCCGCCGTCCGTTCCGGCCGGCGTCGCCGTCTTCCTCCCGCTGGCCTGCGTGGCAGCCACGTAGGCGCCACGTCGGCGCCACCTCGGCCGCGATTGGGTCAAGCTGACCCCGGTCCGCCGCTCCCCTCTGCCCCGCTCGCGCGTGCGGTCCACCGCGAGCCGTGAGGCTGCGCGTGGGCCCGCCGCATCCGCGACCTCCACGAGCCGCGCACATGCACCGTGCCCCCCTCCGAACCCTAGCGCCACGCTGCCTGCTCCCCGCTCACGGTGAGCCGAGCCGCAGACAAGCGGGTCCCACTCGGGACCACGCAAGGTGGACCCGGCCCACCGGTTCCCCCTCCCTCTCTCTCTCCCCGTACGTGCCTTGGGCCGCCTCCTCGGGCCGGCCGACCCATTAGCTCGGCCGAGCCGCGCCTCTTCTCTCGGGCCGCGCCCTAGCCGCCCGAGGGAAGTCTGTTCCCCCTCCCTCTTTCTTTCCTTTTTCAAAAGGGTTTAAATAAATCCTTTTTCCTTAGACCAAAAATCCAATAATCCTAGAAATTCAATATCTTCTCAACCGTACATCCGATTGACTCCTTTCAACTTCCAAAAATCCTCAAATCTCGAGATCTATCTAATGGCACGCTTAGAGGTCAATAATAGGGCTTTATTTTCGCCGTTTGTTGAGTTGTCCCGTTTCGCGTGTAGTTTCGGAGCCCGAAGACCCGCAGTGCGAGGATTTCGAGGATCAAGCTCAAGATCTCGAGCAAGGCAAGCCACCTTTGATCATCTTGCACCTATAATTTAAATCTAAGTATTTCTTTTCCGCAAATATTGCATGAATAAGATTAACACGAGTAATTTGGCCGCGACTTGCAAGATAGCCTGTCGGCCCCAATCCTAATTGCTGCAATTACCCTCCTTGAATTATTGAATACTTAAACCTCCTTTGTCAACTGTTGTGCTTCGATGCACGGGCCTTCGGGCACGCGCATCGGAACACCTCCCCTCAAACTTAAAATGTCCAACGATGGGTAAAACTTGGGGTTTTACAAAAGACTTGGAAAAACCCGACACGTGGGTCGGTGTTTGCGAACTAAATGAATTTCCAAAACCGCAGACCGGGGGACGTACCGGGAGTATGGTTTCCCGCTCTTGCACTAAGGACCGTTTCCTTTCAATTTCATCCGAACATATGACAAGTGCGACCACATGGGTGTAATGGGACGCCCCGGGCTGAGTAATTAGCTAATCAAGGGAACCATGATGCCAAGAGACATGTGGATTCAACGGGGTGGTGCCGGGGAGAACCCCCGGGTTTCCTGGCACAGTATGGTCTGGGACCTAACCTGGTGTGGGTCTGGGACCCCTCTCGTTGGCATATGGTAAACCTGTGTCGGCTTTCGACATGCATTGTCATGAAAGCCTCAAGGTCTCCCGACGTGGTCGTTCTGCACGGGCTGGGTGATCCGGGTTAGTAATGTCGTGTGGGTAAAGTGTACCCCCTCTGCAGAGTTTATTAAACTGTTCGAACAGCCGTGCCCACGGTCATGGGTGGATGTGAGGTGATTCGTAGCGTAGTTTTGTTTGACTACTGCTTGTGAAATTACTGTTGTGGAATGGGTTCGATGTTTGGAAAAAAAATCTGCGGCTGATGGGATTAGCTAGGCTCGGGTGGCCGTTTGAAAGCTGTTGGCCGGGTGCCAACCTTGAATCAAGCCAAAGACTGATACATTGCACATACTCCGACCGGACGAGACGCACCATCTCATCCGTGTCGTTTGAGAAGCACTCACTTAGTCGTTTCCAAAAAGAAACTTAACTAAAATCAATTGCAAAACAACAACCCTTCCTTTGAAGCCTGCATTAAACACTTAATTCCCATGACTTGCTGAGTACCCCTGTACTCACCCTTGCTCTATATAAATAATCCCCCCCAGTTGCTGAAGAGGATGAAGTGGATCCCGCTGATGAGGAGTTCTTCCAGGAGTAAGTCGGCTACGATGAGTTTTAGGGTTTCGGTCTAGTTCCCAAGTCGCGCCTGTGATGAATGGTCCAAGTCTTGGCTTCCGCTTCCCCTTTGTAATGCAGTTGTGAGCTCGGGATCTATCCGTAGCCCAACATGACTGTACTCCTACTCTGTAATAAAGAGACTTCTGTTGCTGTGATATTCTGTCTTCCTGTGATACCAGCACTATTTCCTGGGACTGGTATCGATTAACAGGTTAATTTGGTGCGTTATGGGCTAGTTCCGCTCGGGGCGTGACAAAAAATCCATTCAAACTTAAATGTGAGTTTATTACGTGCATGAAAAGATGACATAGAGCATATATGTGCTGATGTGTGATCGGGCCACAAATTTTGACAATTTGACCCTTCGCAAAAACTATTTTTATAAATGAACCGCCGCCAAAATTTATTTCAAAACTGACCTTTTGTTCAGCATCAAATCGTGTGGCGCTGAATTTAGACACCTCAACATCAAATAGCATGACGCTGAATGTACATTGGCACGTTGACTTAGACTCCCATCCACGGTGAATGCCGTGCCACCGCGGATGAGAGGCTAAGTCAGCGTGCCAACGTACATTCAGCGCTATGCTATTTTGTGTTAAGGTGTTTAAGTTCAGCGCCACACGATTTAACGCTGAACAAAAAGGTCGGTTTTGAAATAAGTTTTAGCGATAATTTATTTGTAAAAATAGTTTTTGCAAAAGATCTGATGCATGATCGGGATCGGCACATGTAGTAGTACGTGGGAGTACCTGGCTAGCTAGATAGCACAGTACGCACGCAACGTGTTTCGAACGTAACATCCGTACCTTTTGCCGTTTGCACGAAACCAATACCTAATTAAGATAATACTCTCTTCGTATTTTAATTTATGATGCTGTTAACTTTTTAATCAACGTTTGACTACTTATCTTATTCAAAAATTTTATATAAATATAAAAATACTTATGTCATGCTTAAAAAGTATTTGATAATAAATCAAGTCACAATAAAATAAATTATAATTACATATTTTTTTAAATAAGACAAAAGGTCAAACGTTTGTTAAAAAGTCAACGGTGTCATACATTAAAATACGGATGGAGTAATAGTTAATAAACCCATATAAATAAGCTAGCAAGCCAGATCATATAGATGGACAAACTTAAATAAGCCTGTTGGTTATTTATATATTAATTTTTTAGTTTCTCGTTCAACTTCAAGGACAATGTATCTGGGTGTGTTCGCAATTTCTGTTTCCCAACTAACTATACATGGAAAACGAATGGTCTATTTGCGCGTAATTAATTAAGTATTATCTTTTTTTAGAAAATAAATTGATTTGATTTTTTAAGTAATTTTTATATAGAAACTTTTTAAAAAATACACCGTTTAACAGCTTGAAAATCGTACACACGAAAAATAAGGAAAATGGTTGGGAAAAGGGGTGCTGAACACAGCCGTAACATATGCGTAACCTTGCCGATCGGTCGAGTGGATAATTATATAATTAAGCACATGAGCTAATTTGGCCCTGCAGTCAAATTGATTGCCAGCAGGCCGTCGAGCCAAATCAACCTTCCTACATATATACAGTACTGCATGGCGGCTTTGGTTTAGGAAAAAAAAACCACGTACTGTATATATATCATGAACACCACCAGCTCATCCTCGTAGAATATAGTTATATTATAATTGATATAATTATAATATAATTACATTATAATTTATAGGATGTAACTTATACATAACTTGTATATAACTTATCGGAACTCACATGTGGACATTGTGCCTAGCGCCACAAGCTAAGCTTGCAACCCACTTTTTCTTGCAGGCCGCACAAATTGATCGTCGTGGCAATCCGATGGTAACAAATTCTAAAGTTTTGAGGGTATTATTTTTCCTTGTATGTCACACAAATCTCAAGGCAATCTGACGATGACATATGTATTTAAAAGTTTTACGAGAGAAACTGTCAAACGCTTTTTAGCAATTCCATTTATATTTCGATCGTGTGTAAGTTTAGCGTAGAATTATGTATGGATTGTGTAGGTCAATGGTTTTGTATCGGAACCTGTGAACTAAATTAAGTTTCAAACAAGTTATATTTGAGATTTGTTATTAAAAAAATATTCACTGCATATTGGTGCAACTATATGCTACCATGATGGACTTGGATTTTGACTGAGATATCAATAATCAATAGTTGCGCAAGCTTAATTAGTTGAGTGTTATATATAAGTAAACAATTCGCCAATTTAATTTCCCCTTATTTATATATTTTTTTAAAGATAATGGATAAACCGGGCGGCCACTGTGTCAAAATTAAAATTTCCCTTCTCTAGTATTGTAATACTAATATTGGATTACTGCTTCACATATATAGTACATGTACATAGTATTGTTGAAAAAGATTGGGGAAAAAATAGGATTTGGTTTTGTAAGGGTTAGGAAACATCCTCCTTACGCCCGGCCGGTCAATCCATCGATAAGAGGGAATGGAATAATTAATTGAAGAAAGAGAAAAGGAAATCGATCATCAGAAGGGTAATTTAACTAGCACTCCCTCCATCCTATAATATAAGGGATTTTGAGTTTTTACTTACACTATTTGACCACTAGTCTTATTCAAAAAATTTATACAAATATAAAAAACGACAAGTTATACTTAAAATACTTTAGATAATAAATTAAATCAAAAAAAATAAATAATAATTCTAAAATTTTTTAAATAAAATAAGTGATCAAACAGTATAAATAAAAACTTAAAATCTCTTATACAATATAATGGAAGGGAGGGAGTACTCCTAATTGGTACATCGACGATCTGCGCAGGCGACGACGACGTACGACTGACTTTATTACCGAGTCTGGAGACTTGTCTATATATATATACCGCGCAAGCTATAGCTGACTCGCTCCTAGCTACATATAAACATAAATAGGCAAAGCTAATTAAGCTAGTTCCCTCCTGATTATATTGATGGATGGCAAGAGAAAAGACGATAGATAGCTAGATGTAGCTTAATTAGCTAGCTAGCCGCTAGGAGACTCTATGTAGAGCTCACTCATGTATGCATATATACTTGGATCTCCTCTCCTCTCCTCTCCTCTCCGGTCATCTCATATATACATATCTATATCTTAAACCAAATTAAGATCGATCAAATACAATATATCGATCGATCATGAGGGGAATTAGTAGCAATAATCACAAGTCGGAGGAGGAGGAAGGCGTGGCCTTGGTGCAGGTAGCGGAAGAGGGCGAGACGACGACGAAGCAGCAGCAGCAGCAGCCGGACTACTCAAATAAGGCGGCGGAGGAGGAGGAGGCCGGCTACGGCTACAGCAATTGGTGGTCAACGTGGGTGTCGCCGGCGGTGAAGAAGCGCGTGCTGGCGCCGGGTCGCGTGGGTATCGTCGTCGTCGTCGGCGGATTCGTCCTGCTGGCCTTGCTCGCCGCCGTCGCCGCCACCACCACCACCACCTGGCCGCAACTCGTCGATTTCACCGGCGCCGTTGTAAGTCCCTCGCTCAATTATATTTCTTCAATATATCAATTCGATCGTGCATGCATATACCTAGCTTATAATTCATTCATTCATTCATTCAACTCCGATGTGATCGATCCACTTGTTTTTTTTACCGCTAGCTAGCGACGATGCACGTACGACGCACGACCACAGGCCCAGGAGTTATATTTATTTATTAGTTGATGAATTGAAATTAGTATATACGAAACTTTAATTTGTCGCTCAAATCAGCCTCAATTAAAATTTCAACATATATTGGGGTTAACAAATTTATTTTGGTGGAGTTTTTTCTTCTGAGAGAAAGAACTTTCCAAATTATATTATATAAGGTATGTAATAATTAATTGTGATCGAGATTACATTTAGTTTTTTACTCTACCAAAATTTAGTAACGATGAAATTTGGTAAAGTTGTGAACAAATGCCGGCCGGCCGGCCATAATTTCCAAGTTTGACGTCAAACACCGTACCCAATACAATCTAGCTACTTTTATTTGGTTTAGCACCTGGATTACTAGCTAATTACTAGTGGTAACTAACTTACAGAATGCTCATGCTGTCACGCATTGAATGTTGACTAGCTTAATTCTTCTTTCCACTAACAAATGACCACATCATGTATAGCTAGCTACAGATCCACGGAAACTAGCTAGCGCTGCTTGTTAGTGCGCATTTCCATTTTCCACCCTCTATATTAATTTACACATGTATACACCTGAATCAACATGCTTCGATCAATGGAGGATATGCATCTTAAATTAATTAATTTCACCCAATTGTATTTTGTATGCATATATAGTTGGGCTTATAACTGTACTTGTAGACGACTGACAGATCAATTAATATAATATAGATAGCTAGATGGATATATAGATCCAGTAGAAAGCAAGCAAAGCCATGCAAGCAGTATGGTGCGTGTTCACGACGAAAGTGCTTGATCACGAGATACACGGCACTGTAGCTAGTTTGTTAAGCTAAGCTGAAGTAGTTGATTAGCTCCTGGGGATATTTTGCTTAGTAGTACTCCCTCCATAGTTTAATTGTACGACGCCGTTGGCTTTTTAAACAATGTTTGGTATTTGTTTTATTTAATTTTTTTACAAATATAAAAACATGCCATACTTAAAAAACATTTGATGGTAAATTAAGTTATAATAAAATTAATGATAATTACATAATTTTTTTAAATAAAACGAATGGTTAAACGCTGACAAAAGATTAACTGTATTACACATTAAAATACAGAGGGGGAGTATATATTAATCCAGTCAAAAGGCTACTGCATCAGATATATTTATAACGAGTGAAAAAACACTACTAGTACGTATAATTATGTTACTATTACTAGTGGTTCTATGGTTCTGCGGCCGCGCGCCTTGGTTTTTCACAAGGAAAGTAAACCAGATGATCATGCATCACAACGCACTATAAATCGCCAAAAAACAGTAGTGGGACATATATGCATGCATGTAGTTTACTTAATTTTCAACACACATATTTATTGATTAAAATGTAGTACTCTAATTGTAGGACGTACTTTTTTTAAGAAAAATTAAACTCGGTAACTTTTAACTAATAATCTAACTATGTACTACATATACTAATTGTTATGCATGTTATATCAATAGATCTATATTTTAAAGTATTTTCTTGTGATGCTAGTTGCATGTTTGTTGAAAACATAGATTGAAATAAATTAATGGTCAAAGTATGTTATTAAAGATCGTGTAAAAAAATATAGACATTATAATTTAGGACGGAGCTAGGGAGTATATATGTTTCCATTAGAGATACAAAATTAAAAGGAGACACTTCATTACTTATGACAAATTAACCCCCTCATTAGTTAGAATTTATAGTGAAATTAAGATTAAGGGTAGTATAATAATTACGTAATGCGCGTATATGGTTGGTTGTTTTTAGCCATCGTATAAAATAGCTGATTTTTTTTTTGGCATAAGTACATATATACGTGTATGAATGGTATAAGTGCTGAGAGGCTAGCTGTTGAGTCAACTGCGTACGTTGTAAGTACATAGAATATATAAGGATGCATGACGTTACTACTCACCGCTGTACGTTCTCAGGGTGGAATAATTCATTTACTAACAAAACCGCGCGTTGAAATTAAGCGCCACAACATGTGGAAAAACTTGTTCGAATTTTAATTTGGCTCGCAGACTTTGAGCGATCGAAGAACTAGATAGCTAAGCGAGCTAGTGAGTACGTGTCCAATCCATCACAATCGATGATGGTTGAATAAACATATACATTAGGCCATTATCATCTTGACCTAATTAAAGTAATTTTAATTTAACAATATTTGAAGCTGTGCGCTTCCGATGGAGAGATCGACAAACAACGGCTTCACTACGGCAACTTAATAAATTTGATGGAGATGTATAGCTGTACGTGTTGCTCGTCGATTCGTCTTGGTCGTGGTCGTGCTCGTGCATGCATCAATATTGATGGAATTACAACCACTCTTCCTTACAGCTAGCTAGTCTTGGTCGTCCGTCATGCTTTGCATCAATGGAATTACAACTAGTATTAATTAATTCCTCAGTAATTAAGTAATAAATAGTAGTACTAGTTATTTTACCTAATCATCTACACTTATTAGCTAGTATCTGACTGATCATATAGTAATTAATAAATTTTATCATATTGTCTGAACTGTATATACATGCATGACGGATGGATGGATGGCCGGAGCAGTCGTCGTTCCTGCAGTTTGGCAATGGTGATGGTGCACGGCGCCACAGGCCTCACCGCACTAGTCTCGTTTCCATTCCAATTCCGTTCATCTGCGGCAGCGGCAATGACACGACCACATGCCCCCGCTATGCGGCGTCAGCTCCGGCGCCGGAGCCTGCATCGATGTCGCCGCCGCCACCACAGACGTCGACGGTGGACTACTGCCCGTCCTACTTCCGGCACATAGAGCTGGACCTGGCGGCGTGGGTGGCGTCAGGCATCAGTCGGGAGGCGGTGGAGCGGGGGCGGCGGCAGGCGCACTTCCGGCTGCTGGTGTTGGGGGGCCGAGCCTACGTGGAGACGTACCGGCGTGCGTTCCAGACGCGGGACGTGTTCACGCAGTGGGGCATCCTCCAGCTGCTCCGCCGCTACCCGGGGCGCGTCCCCGACCTGGACCTCATGTTCAACTGCGACGACATGCCCGAGGTGCGCGCCGCCGCCTACCCCGACCGGGCCGCCGCGCCGCCCCTCTTCCGCTACTGCAAGGACCCCTCCACCCTGGACGTGCTCTTCCCGGACTGGTCCTTCTGGGGATGGCCGGAGGTGAACATCCGGCCATGGGCGCCGCTGCTCGCGGAGATGGCGGAGGAGAAGGCGCGGCTGCCGTGGAGCCGAAGGGAGCCCTACGCCTACTGGAAGGGCAACCCGGACGTGTCGCCGCTGCGGCAGGAGCTCCTCCGCTGCAACCACTCCCTCCCCCCCGACGACACGGTCAGGTTGTACCGCCAGGACTGGGGCTTCGCCAACCGCAACGCCTTCCGCGACTCCAACCTGGCCCGCCAGTGTCGCCACCGCTACAAGATGTACGTGCAGGGCCGCTCCTGGTCCGTCAGCCGCAAGTACATCCTCGCCTGCGACTCGCCGGTGCTCGCCGTCGCCACGCCCTACCAGGACTTCTTCTCCCGAGGCCTCGCCGCCGGCTACCACTACTGGCCCATCGACCCCTCCCACTCCAAGCTGTGCCGCGACATCCGCTTCGCCGTGCGATGGGGCAACGCCCACCCGGCGCAGGCGCACCGCATGGGCCTCGCCGGCAGCGCCTTCGCCACGGACGACATGGCCATGGACTACGTCTACGACTACATGCTGCACGTGCTCACGCGCTACGCCTCGCTGCTCCGCTACAAGCCCACCGTGCCGGAGCGCGCAGTGGAGCTGTGCCCGGAGTCCATGGCGTGCCCCCGCCAAGGCCGCGACCGCGACTTCATGATGCAGTCCAGGGAGCAGTACGTGGCCGACTACCAGCCCTGCACCATGCCGCCGCCGCCGCTCACCGCCGATGAGGCCACCAACATGGCCCACAGGGATGCCGAGGTGCTCAGCAACATCGACAAGATGATCATAACGGCGGACGAGCACAATTAACCAATAATAACACATTTCTTAATTATGTGCTTGCTGCTGTAATTGTTACCACGTACTAGTGTACTAGTGTTGATTTAGCATGACAAATTGAATATCCATTCTCAGTTATTGTATCATGTAGGCGCGCACATTTGATTAAACAGAGGAGAACAAATTAAAGCAGAGTACAATAGCTAGCTAGTTTGCCAATAAAGCAGAGTCCGAGATCTGGCTACCTCCTTCGCACATTCGCAACTATATTTTTTATTTTTCTTACAGCTTGTACAAGTTAAATTTAAACTTGTATATTTGTGGAGTGATATATTTCATATTAATCTATGTTACCAATTTTTTTTTATATTTTTAATTGATTATTTAGATGGCATACACAAAACGAGTGTATATCTTCTCGAGATATGAAATCATTTTCCTGGTGTTGGCTAAGACTTTTCTGTACCGTTGTGCTTGCACATGAATTGGATGGTTTTGCCTGATGATGAGCTGGGGGTTTGTCTTGTGCCACTGGTATGAGTGCTGTTGTGTGCCGTTTCCTTAAATAAAGCCAATGTCATGTAATATTCTGAAGAGAATATACAAATATGGTTTATGAGTAATGTCGTTATCCCGATAAATCAATTTTTGGAAGAAGGGAAATTAAATCTGCCCAAAGTGAAGTGTTGAATTACTACATGGAGTATGATGAAATGATTTGTAGCTCCCGGGGATCAGCTGGCGTGACGGATTTTATTGATGTTCAGGTAGTGGGTTGGAGTGCCGTCTCTGAATCTCTGATAGTTTGAGAATGCTGAAGTAACACAATACAGAACTGAAACTTGGGATGACATTTTTGGGTAACATCGGAGAAGTCTATAGTTAGTGCAGGGAGTTGGTAATACATTACATTGATCGATCAGGTAGAAAGCAAAATGGTGCAGCATGCATGATGGATTGCAGATGGCAGAGTGAGTGAGTGAGCAGTTAGAAAGAAAGGAGGCACAGACAGGCAGCTAATGCAATGAAACAACTGCTCCAATGTATAGTGGATTGAATGTAATGGAGCTAGCAAACTTCATCCGCAACAGCAACTCTCAACCTCTTTTCTTCACTCACATATATACAAGTATGAATTGAAACTCATCATTTAGGCTGAGTCCTTACATATATATACAACCAGCAAAGATCTCAGGTCAATGATAATATTTGATTATTAAGCAGTTAGTAGTATGATTTGATGACCCAAACAACTACTACAACTCCTCTGCAAATAGAGTAATATGTATATATAGCAGAGGGCACTCTATATATACCTTCATACATAAGGGGATAGATTGCCAACACCAAGATAATATAGATCGATCAAATAGTAGCAGTAGTAAATTAAGAAAGCAGAAGAGATTATTGATTAAGCAGGCAGCATGAGCGGGAGCGACACCTTGGGCAGCGTCCACGTCGACGAGCACGGGCACGGGCACGGCAAGGCTTCATCGTCATACGACGGTGCTGGTGCCCCGGCTCCGGCGCCGGCGCCTTTTCAGGGGCACCGCAAGGTTGGCAGCGGTAGCAGCGACGTGCCGTTCCTGCTGCGCAGCGGCGGCAGCGGCGGCGATGGCCTCCGGCGGTGCCTGGGTCTGATAGACTTTGTGCTGAGGGTGGCTGCCTTCGGCCCCACGCTGGCCGCCGCCATCTCCATCGGCACCTCCGACGAGAGGCTCTCCGTCTTCACCAACTACTTCCAGTTCCGCGCCAGATTCGACGACTTCCCGGCTTTCGAGTAATTCATTCTTAAGCTACTACTACTTATTAGTGGAGTATTACTATTCAGTAATCAATCAAATGAAATGAATATAAAAATATATATATGCAGGTTCTTCATTGTGGCGAATGCGATCGCGGCGGGGTACATGGTACTGTCTCTGCCCTTCTCCGCCGCCACCATCATGAGCTCCAAGGCCACCGGCGTCAAGCTTCTGCTGCTCATCTGCGACACCATCATGGTGGGTTTACTGACGGCGGCAGCGTCTGCGGCGGCGGCGATGGTGTACGTGGCGCACGAGGGCAACCTGCGCGCCAACTGGGTGCCCATATGCTTGCAGTTCCACGGCTTCTGCCAGCGCACCAGCGGCGCCGTCATCGCCTCCTTCCTCGCCGTCTTCGTCCTCATGGTCCTCATCGTCATGGCCGCCTTCACCATGCCCCGCCGCACCCACCACACCGCCTCATAATACATCATATTCTAGCTTCTTCATCCGCGCGATCCAATGACGAGCTCCAGCAAGCAGAGCAAAAGCGTCAAGTTTGATTTGATTTGGTGGTTTGATTGCATTTCTCTGTACGTACCCTCTGGTATGTGCATGTGTCCTGTTTTAGTTCCTTCCTTGTGTGCATTATACTATATATGTGTATGTATTCTTCTGCAATGTGCAACAAGCTAAGCAAGCAGAAAATTCTTGTTTTTTTTTCTTTTCTTCAAGAGAGAGAGAGAGAGAGAGAGAGAGAGAGAGAGAGGTGAAACAAGAATGAAGTGTAATTAGCTAGTGTGATGAATGCAATGGATTACTGGTTGCAATCAGCTGCAACTACATATGTATTTGATGAGTTAATTTCACTCTGCATGTGTGTGTGTGTGTTTAGACAATAATTATCAACTTGAAGTTGAATATACATACATACACATGCAAATTAAAATGCAATCCAATATGTGTAGAAGATGTATCAATCGATATATGGCAGGCAGGATATATTGATGGGAGAAGGAGCTAGGAGGAGGAGGAGGAGGTGTTTTGTATTTGTTGCCTTGAGCGGTAGAAGGCCATGCCCCTGATGGCGTCGGGGTCCATGGCGAAGCCGAGGAGGCGGTAGAATCCCACGACGCGGGGCTCGGCGTAGAGCGCGATGTTGGAGACGCCCTTGCCTCGCAGGTCGGCGACGAGGCGCTCCATGACGGCGCGGCCGAGGCCGAGGCCCTGGCACGACGGCTCCACCACCACGTCCCACACCACCGCGTTGAACACGCCGTCCCCCGCTGCGCGCGCGAACGCCACCGGCCGCCCCGCCGACGACGACGCCGAGTCCTCCAGCCACACCACCTCGCTGTGCTCCAGCGCTCGCCGCAGCCGCTCCTCCTGCCGCCGCGGGAACCCCACCCGCGCGAACACCTCGTTCAGCGCCCCAACGTCCAGCCCCGTCGAGCTGCGCCGCACCGCGAACCCGCGCGACGCAAGCTCAGAGTCCGACACCGACACCGCACACGCACACGCACACGCACTCCTGTTGGAGTTGTTGTTGAAGCTCAAGGTGGGCAGTGGAAACGGCCGAATGCCACCGCGAAGACGGACACCAACGCGGGGCCGCGCCGCCTGCATCTGCATCTGCCTCTGCCTCTGCATGGCAATGTCCTGTGGTGCACACACCTCCTTAATTCAGATCACCGGACCCATTGGGCTGGGTGTGCGTTACAACAACTATTTTGGGTGGCCATGGATGGCTTGCTTATCCTCTTGTTTTTCAACAAATAAACAAACACTCTTTCTTCTTTTTATGCATGTATGGATGGATGGCATGCATGTATATCAATCACCCCTCTCTAATCCTAATCTAATCTCTAGTGCTCTTTTACTGGCCTACATATATGGAAGAGGATTTTGATCACTCGAGGGATATCCCTCAAATGGTTATGGTATATCTCTTAAATGGGGATATACATGTTTACATGTCACTCAAATGGTTATGAAAAAATTTAAGAATATGTATTAATATGTGATATATCACTCCACAAATATGCAAGTAAAAATTCAATTTCTACATCTCGCAACGAAAAAAACAAATTTGACTCTGAATATACATTAACTAGCTGCGGTTCAATTTGTTTTTTTCGTTACGAGATGTAGAAGTTGAATTCGAACTTGCATGTTTGTAGAGTGTTATATCACATGTTAATACACCTTCCCAATTTTTTTATAACCATTTAAATGACATGCAAATAACGAGGGATATCCCCTCGAGGAAATAAAACAGTTTCCCTACATATATATTGTTTACCAATGAATGAATTTGTATTTTCAACCTTCTGAATGACATTTTCCTTGAGCATACTCTATATTATATACTACCACATCAGTAATACAAAATTATTTTCACCACACAACAGCTCAACATTTACAAGGTATTTGGTTGCTAGCCATATTTTACCATAATTTGCCACATCTAAGATTAGGCGTGTTTGATCACAGCTGTTTGGTTTGTAACCACATCGTGGCAAGGTTCTTTTATAATAAATTGGGTCCCACGCGTCATTGACTCATAAAAGTGTGGCAAGATTCTATACGCCTCAACTTTGGCAAGTGTAACAACATTTATTAGCAAATGGTGACACAATATCTCGGATATATCTTACTTGCAACTGAAACCCAACCAAACAGCTCAGATCAATTCAACCAAAACTTGAGGGGATAGTGCGGAGCGTTGTGAAAAAATGCACCGTTAGCTCCGATTTAAACCAAAAGACACACCATCCGTTTTCGGGCTTGTTTACTTTGCTACCATTTTCAACCTTACCTTTTTTTTTTTGGCAAAGTTACCAAAAAATGAACAAGCCCTTCATAGTGCTACTGTATGGCTGTAAGCTTAGTGTAGTCCCTACTGCAATTTTATTCTCGATTGGGTTTCAAAATAGTGGAGTAATATAATATCCTCTTGTTGGATATATAAGAGGATTTTGGGCCTAATATATAGGACGAGTATTAATTGGAAGGAAATATTAATCGGAAACGGGATCAGTATCGGTAGCGGTAGGAAGATTGTCGATGCCTCAACTGCAAATACCGTATTGAGCAAACCTTGACAACAATAGCTTACCTCACTGCACGTCATAGGTTTCCCTGGGCATATTTTACCATCTCACACCTTACCAAGGGAAACAAAACACCCAGCAATACAATGGTAAAATAGCTACAGATCAAACATCTTGCACATATATATTACAAGTACAGTAATGTGCAACTGAAGGCATGGGGGTTTGACGACCAACAGCAGCAAGTTATTATTGTGTGTAAGCATATGAAAACATGCACTTTTGCCTTCCGCATATATTTATTTATAAAGACATTGTTTTCCACTGGGAAAGTAAAGTCGTGATGAGAGAATTACATCGTGCTTCTTTACCCGTCTCACACACACTGACAGGATCGATAATTCTGCAAAAGAGGCCCTTTGATTCCACGGTAGCCAAAATGGCGGGCACCAGCAAAAATAACATAAAACAAAATGCAGCTTCATCAGTCTAACAAAATTCGTGATGTTTCTGCCTTGCAGTATCTGAAGCCACTCACATTGGCTAGAGAACATGAAAATTTTGAAATTACAAGTCTGTTTGCTGTGGAGAGCTGGGTCGTCTCGCCTGTCGTCCTGGTGTCTAGCTCTTCTAACTAGCAGTGCGTTCCTGGATACTAATACACAAAGCACAATCTATTCTATTATGCCCCCTTGACCTTGCGTGATGGTGGTCGCCGGAATATGTTGATGAGATCATCAAGACCCTGATTAAAAAAAAAGTTCTCAACTGCAGGAAAAACAAAGCTTCCTGTCTTATATTTGAAGGCTTGAAATGATACATACCCGTGTAGTGATTACTAGGAAACTGAAGAGAATAATTAGGTAGGAGCCAATCACCAGAAGGAACAGCAAATCAAAAGTAACACTTGCAACCTGTGAATGATAATTCGAAGAATGTATGAGGTTATTTCAATGTGTTCATATCTTGCAAAAGTCCCTTTGAAATGAATTCTTTGTTGCTATTAAGCAATTCATAACAGAATACATTAGCAGAATATTATAATACTCCCTCTGTCTCAATATATAGCTACCTCTAGCATTCAAATTTCTCTCATAATGTACTTCTCGACCTAATTCCCCATCTCAACCAATCACAACTATCCCTGATTTAGTTTCTTCACCTACTTTCTCATCTTAACCAATCACAACCATTTCCAATCTCAGCCTTAATCCCTCCAAAAAAGAGGCATAAGTAGCTATATTTTGAGACGGACAAGCATAAACAATAAGGAATCACAAAGCAGGGCATATGCTCTTCACAATAAGCTTATTAGACCATTCTGCTGCAAGGTTTAATTGTTCTACTCAAACGTGAACAAATGACACAAAGCCTACACACTTACCTGATATACATTTAGAGTTGCCTTTGTTGCATCATAGAAAGTGAACATGCCATCAAGAACATCGCTTTGAACGTGGACATCAGCAGTGTGCTCAGATAGTTCCTGCAACAGGGCATGAAATGTCATGGTTTGCAAGAAATCTATGAACTAGGTGAACTAGATGAATACTCTATTTGATAGAAGGCAAACAAACCTTTTTTAGGGCTGCTATAAAGGGATCGTTCTTCTGAAGAAACGGTGCAACCCGTGGTGTTCGTGATAAAAGATCCAACCAGGACTGGATGTAGTGAGGGTTGATGGCTAAACTGCTGTTATCCGCAAAAACATCAATATTCTTTCCTTTTAGTCCATAGATGTGTCTCTGTAAATGGAATTAGTATATAAGAACTGGTCAACTTCAGTTCAGAAAGGCAAAGAGGCAACTAGTCAGCTTTATTAATATCACTCATTAATCATAGTAGCTATTTTCAAGCCATGATGCCCTGTGTTTATCACATTTAAGAATGCAACCTAAATAGCGTGAACAGAAAAGCATTGTAATATGCATGTAAAACTGATGCACCATCATAACCACGTGAGGTTCTCCATTGACATTTTACAAAGCTACACAGTAAGTTTTATGCAAAGTGGGAAATCAGTTGAACACTCTACCCTACATGCCACAGGGACAGTCAAACTGTTCTTTAATCAGAATAAAAGCACTTACCAGGTTCAAGCAACAACTAGAATCTAAAACAAGTAACCACTGACCAGCTTTGCAAGTTCTTACACAGCAGAAACCCGCAAGCAGTACAGATCATCCAGAAAACAATAATAAATGTAAATATACAATACTGAAATAACCTACATTCTCTAAAATTATTTCAGCTGTATATAATGGGACATTTAACTCTAGGCCACTTTTAAGATGTGGCAATTAATTATTTGCCACTCGCTGTCTATGACATGTGGGCCCTCATGTGTCTATGACATGTGGGTCCAGTGGCAAATCATTTATCACCATCCGTAAGAGTGGCAAATAATTAATTAATCCGTATATAATAGACTGACCCAAGGGGGGCATGTTAGAACAAATAATAAAACAAACATCATCATGTATAAAGCAAAATGAAGAACTTCTACAAGCAATGATTTAGCTTACCGCAAGACTTTCAGAAACTAATCTGACAGTTCTAATTACTGACTCAGCATCTGCTGATTCTCTGCAGTGAAAAGTCAAATACAAACAGAAGGTTAGAAAAAATGGACACATAAATTAATGATGTAAAAGGAAAACATTATAAGTGCTTTACCTAGTGTCATAAAGGCCACCGGTGCTTTCTAAAAAGTCAGGAGGAGAGGACAATTCCGAAAGTGTTAGTGCAGTCACCCTAAATCTTGAGAACTGCTCATGTTCCCACGCAACCTGGAAGTTTTGAAAGCATGTTACTTGGCAAGCTACAAACATAAGACTAAATATAATAGGAACCCTGAACAGTCCAAATAATACGGTTCCAAAATTACATCTTCAAAATTGGTAGGTAGTAAACAAGGATAACATCTAGTGATATTATCTTGTTTGGAACTAATTTATAAACTGGCCCTTATGCCAATTACAAGTTAATTCTTGATCATGCTTTTCTTTTATTCCATGCCATGCTACTACTATGCTAAAAGAAGCAAATCATCCAGCAGAAGATATGCAAAATTGCAAACTAAATTAGTATGTTGGTACATACTATGCACAGTATGATGCATAAATGCAAGAGTGGTTGTGAGGATTGTGATGGTCATGAAACAGGCAAGTTAGTAAAGTTCTGCTGTTACAAATCAGTGGGTTGAGAAAACAATGGGCAGAATAAATATTTAATTACGCATACTTAGGACATATGAACTAAGAACCATTCAGACAGTCGAACAAGGGAAGCTAATATGAGGGCCAAACAAATAAAACCATGTAATGGCACTGCAGGAAGAAATAAAAAATTCACAGGGGCCCTTAGAATACATTTTTCTTTTAATGAGGTCTCTCTTGTGGCAATCTTTTCTGAGTCAAATTTGATTGAAGACGATGAGCTTTCACGAAAGTTCTCGTGTCAAAATTCTGTTTCTTTTGTATGCACCTCCACAAGGTTTTCATCCATCATTCAGTTCCATTTGAGTAAGAAAAACTATGATGAACAGTCCAATACTAGCCTACATGACAATTAAAAGCACTATGTACAGTATTTAACATCATCAACAATTGATAATACTTCTGGTACATATTAGAGTGCCGTGTTGACAACAGAGTCCAACAGATAGACATGTAACACATTGCATTGAATGCAGTAAAATCTATAAGGATCATATATTATGTGGGTACCATCACCATGTCCATTCCTAATCAGAACTAATGGTAATATATACTCTTTAAAAAAGTGACAAGTGCATACCCTAGGATTTGAGACATTAATCTTCTTGTGCTTGATTCCAACTGAAACACCCATCTCTTTAGAGACATCAGAGAAATCCTGAAAGCAAAAGAATTCAGAGGTGTAAAAGTGACTGCCCTTTACAACTAATAACTGTTATGCACCAACATGCTTGAAATGGTCAACATACTTCAAAGATTTGTTTAATGTAGGGGTTTTCTGGTGGCTTTGACACATGCATCCAGAGTTCATTGTCCCAGGAACCAACGCTGTTCAAGCAAATTGCATAGTCAATGCTCTCACGCACACGCTGATCGAAACTTCTAAGCCACTGTACCAAAATTTAAAAAAGATACAGCCATGAGTTGATAAAAACAGATGCCACAAAGCAGATTTTTTTTTAAAAAAAAAAACTGAAGATAGTAACTAACCTTGTTAGTTCCATTGTAATTGTAGGGTCCACCAGATGTTAAGCCAAACAGAAGGTTGTACTTGCCTCTGGTCTTAGGATTTGAATAGAGGCGTGAAAACAGTCTTGCAATCTCTAGAAGAGCCACAGCTCCACTCCCGTTGCTGTCGCTTCCCACAGAAAGTGCCTGAGAAAATATGCATTTATGCAAAATATCTAGAAGAATATAAAGAAGGCACTAGAAACATTTTTCACGAAGACGTACTGGTGCAGCACCGAAAGTATCATAATTTGCAACAATGGCAATAGTTGGAAGTTGTTCAGTTTCACCCTCTCCTTTCAATCCAGGTAACCATCCCTGCAGATCAAAGTATTCATCTCAGGTATGTTCGTTCTCACAGATAAACAGTATTACTTTAGTAAAATATCAGCTAGAACAATCACTTCCAACAAATAGCCACAGGACCATGGTTTATCCAGTCATCTCCGAAAGAGAAAAGGATCGATACATTAAAGTATAACATAGATAAAAATCAAACAATAAACACTGAAGCAAACTGTAAACTAATGGTACGAGGAGGCTACCTGGATATTTGAAATGGTCGGAGATGCCACTTTTCTAGGTTCCGGTGTAGACACGACAAGCTTGTAACTACAAATGCAGACAAAGGCAATTAAAAGAAGGCAACATGCAGTGTAGTATCATGTTATACTGTTGAAAGTACAACATGCCAGACACGCTAAAGTAGGCTCGATTTCTTATTCTTGTATTACCCTCCTGTTGTTGCTGAGGCTGGCTGACCTGAAGAGGCAATTTTACGTATATCCGCCAGCAGGTTATCAAAGTGGTCATCCTGGAAAGCGAAGTAGACCGGATACTGCACGGAGTAATGGAAATAAGTTAGCTACTATAGAATAGTTATTAAACAAAGAGGGGACAAGACATATATGGAGTAGAAAATAATGGATAGCATGAAGAAAACACTTGGAATGAAGCTAATTCGTAGGGGGGATGATATAACGTATCAGTCATACATAAAACTGAGACCATATGTGCATATTTGTAGTG
The DNA here is from genome assembly GCA_000338895.3 of Oryza meridionalis. Taxonomy (NCBI): domain Eukaryota; kingdom Viridiplantae; phylum Streptophyta; class Magnoliopsida; order Poales; family Poaceae; genus Oryza; species Oryza meridionalis. Next base: position 144,553 of record CM002531.2, read on the forward strand.
TTGTTACATGGAGCAGATACTATCTCCAGTCTAAGGAAAATGTGGTTCTAGAGCTCATCAGGCACACTGATTAAGCATTTAATAGCTTATAGTTTTTCGTGCAATTTGTGGCTGCTGTTGGTATGCCTACTCCATTTCTGTAACTATCGTGGATGGCAATCAATTGATAGGGGAGCACGGCTGAAAATATTGCCTCCAAAACGGTATGTATTTACAAACCGATTTGGTAAAACATAAGAGTTGGCAAGTAAGTGTAGGAACATACAGTAAAGGAGTATGGAATATTGAATTGGTTGCATGAATGAGAGAGGAAGTTAAGACTTACTGGCACTTGTTGATGCAAGAGCAACTGTTCCAGCTCAGCCAGAGAAGCCTTTACTTGTCCCTTGTCGTCATTGTTGGCCTTATCATGGTTTAGTTTTTTAGGGAGTAGAATGAGCAAGCCTCCGAGGTATTTTTTGTCCGCCAAGTAGTCTAAATGTAATTGAGCAGCAGTTCATCAGTGACAAAGACAATTAAAGCAAACAGCGCACGCCAAACAGAGCAGAGGTGAGCTCATGGTAGACGAGATCCGATCTCTATCTATCTATCTATCTATCTATCTATCTATCTAGTGTAGGGAGATGAGAAGGAGAATTGACTTGAGAAGGGAATTAAGCTGGGTAAATAATTGAAGAGAGAGGAGAGGAGAGGGATGTACCGCGGAGGAAAGCGAGCGGGAGATCGAGGAGCGGCGCGACGAGGGCGGAGCGGGAGAGGTCGGCGGCGGCGGGGAGAGGGAGGGCGGCGGCGTGGTGGTTGAGGGCGGCGGCTCGGGAGCCGAGAGGGGCGCCGGCGAGGTCGTACTGGATGAGGCGGTAGACTCCGACGGCGGCGGCGGCGTCGCCGAGCTCGACGCAGGCGAGGAGGAGGAGGAGGACGGCGAGGGCAGATGAGACGGAGGCGAGCAGGTCGCCGGAGGGAGACGACGACGACATCTAGCCTCTCTTCCGCCGCTTCAGTCAGTCAGATCCACGGGGGCGGGGGCGGGGGCGGAGATGCAGATGCTTCCGATCTCATGTACTTCTTCTAGTCTAGTCTAGTCTAGTCCTACTCCCCTACCCAATCTCTCCTCCCTGTTCTTTGCTAATTTGCTATTATAATTTTACAAAATTTTAAAATTTAAGATATATCATCGGTATCTCAATGACTAGGATCCATATGAATATGAGTCAGGATGGCATATCTTAAATTTTGCAAAATTATAATAGCATGGCTCTAATTTTCCCCATTTCAAAACACAAAACATGTTTTTTCTTTTGCTTGCTCTTACAATAATATAATAATTAACGTCAATAATATCAAATTAAAACAGTTTGTTTCTGTATATGTTCATTATTTTGAAAAAAAAAGTCTCCTTAAGTATTCAGATTGGTTTACTTAACCTCGCTAATTATGGAACCGATACTTTTTTTTTCAAAAAATGTAACAAGATGTTTTACCCTTAAAATATAAAAACCGGTTTAAATTGGTTTTACATGTGGTTTTCATATGTACGCGATGATGTGGCGATGGTTTTGCCCACGTGGTGGAACGGAGGGTACATGGATATAACGATAGAGAATGGGTTAAGTAATTATTTTTCACAAGTGAAAAACGGTTTGATAATAATATACATTATTGGTACTACTATGAAATTTTCATACATGTCCATCAATGAGAAGAAGTTGGTGGGCCAACTTAAATTTAATGGACTAATATTTGTGCCATACAAGCAAATACCAATGCCACATCACCACCTACATGCCTATAAAACCAATCTAGGAGGTTATTTGATCCGGATTCCGTACTTCATGGGGTCAAGTAGACCAACCACAATAACAGTTATCTACTTTTTCTTAATTATTTTTCTATAAACAACAAATATTGGGTCACCACGATAATCTAGTGACGAGATGGAGAGATAGAGTGTCAGAGAGGCAACACAATGGTACTATTTCAGCTTAGCTAGTTCTCGATTTTCGTTAGCACGCTTTTCAAACTCGCTGCTGGAGAAGGGGACTTTAGTTCCGGTTCACAACCGTTTATAGTTACGGTTGTGCAACCGGGACGCACCATCCAGTCCCGGTTGAAATAACCGGATTAAAGATGCATACCAAGTCAAAAAAAAAATATGTGGGATATGGGATTCGAGCTTAAGATCTCTCACCTCAGCTCTCACGCGCGTTATCATCCCACCTACTACACACATCTGACTTGAATAGAGATGTTTTCTTTTTAAACTAATCCTGGAGGCATCTTTAGTCTAGGTTGGTGGGACTTAAAAAAATATGTAGAATGTGAGGTTAAAGATCGTTGGGGACCTGACATGGCTCGACAGCTATTGAACCGTGACTAAAAATAATCTTTAGTCTAGGTTCCATTTCGACCTGGAACAAATATGATTTTTACCATCCGAACAAAGATCAGCTCTCCAGTAGTAACTGTTAAACGGTACATTTTACGTGAAAACTTTTTATACATAACTTGTTTTAAAAAATCTAATAAATTTAGTCATAAAAACTTTATATATTACTACTTAATTAATTAATTAATCATATGTGAATCACGTTCCTCGTTTTACGTATGACTAATTAGCCGTTTGAAGCATCTAAAGACTACGCAGCTTTAGTTCTAATTAAATGCCTAAACACAGAGACAGATCGACAGGCGCTCCCGACCTCCCCTCGATTAATTGATTAATTCGATCGATCGCCTGAATCCACTGCTGAAATCGATCTACATCTTCTCAGAGTTATGAGTTAAGTATCCCACTACTGGATATCTGGATTTCTACTCCTTGACGAGTACTCAGAATATTACCCTAGTGTTTCTGGCTCAACCAAGATCAACTGCTGCTGCTGATTCAGTGACAATGAATATCGATTCCTATGGGCCTGTTTGGCACAGCTCCAGCTCCAGCTCCACCCCTCCTGGAGCTGGAGCTCAGCCAAACAGTTTCAGCTCCACCAAAACTGGAAGTGGAGTTGGGTGAAGCTCTCTCACAAAATGAACTGGAGTTGTGGAGCTGGGTTTAGGCAACTCCACAACTCCACTCTAAACCCAACTCCTGAAGTTAAATTTAGGAGTTGGAGCTGTACCAAACAGGCCCTATGTTTCAGTGTTCTGTACTATATCTGTGCCTTCCATTTCTTGGTTGAAATGAACTGCTTCTTCAAGTGATCATCTTATCACACGCTGGATTGAAGTCTTTGCAGTGCACCACAAATTCAATTCTTTGGAGAATATATATACTATAGAAGATGGATGGATTCTGAATAATATGCTCAAAGTTTTTTTACTTGTTCACTCTGGTCTGGTGGCACATCGCATTATTGGAGTTTTCTACTCAAACAGGTACACAGTACACCTTCAGATATCTTGCTGACTTAATTTTCCTTCCTTTATTTTTGTTTAACGAAATGGAGAGATCTATTCCTAACTTCGTTTTCTTATGCATCTTTTATGATAAAGAAGAAAAATACTTTTATTAATGTAATGTTTATTACTTTTCAAGAAATCTGTAGCTCATTGAAGGCTGCTTCTGATTACATAATAAACCTAGTTAGTTGGTTCTAGCCTTGTTGTTTAACTATATGATTTATATGCCGAACATTGATCCTTTATTCCTACCAAAATAATAAAGCATTGCATTGAGAACATACAAATTAAGTGCAACAATATAATATAATCCGGCGGCCCGTTTCTTCCTAGCCGCCTGATGTGCAAAAAAACCTGCAAATTAAACCTTACCTACTAGCTATCACTTGGCGGTTGCTCACTAAACTATATATTTAAGATCTAGTTCAATCAGGAATTAGGTGATAAACTATTATTGGAAAAATGGGTGATAACCGTATCTTTCCTCATTTAAGCGTTTGGAATATATATATATATATATATAGCAGTACAACAGCCTCAACCAAATATTAATATATACGTAATACAGACTGATTTGCTTTAAATTGTACGCCGGGCGCCTCTGTACGTACGTATATATATGTCCAAGCTGAAGCTTTTCTTGCTAGACGAATCCACTACTATTAGGCGGATCCAGAACAGATTGAAGTGGAGACTCATCCGTTTCTTCCTTCTTCAGTCCCCCTACTTTTCATTTTCTCACTCTTCTTCCTATTTCATCTCTCCTTCTATCAATAGTGATCTCGCGGGGTAAGGGGACGAGTCCCCCTAGCACCCACACTGGATTACTATATATAATGTCCATGCGCAATACAGCATTAATGTTAGTTGCAACCTAGATTTCTCAAGAGTACTTATATATGGTCTTGTCCGTTTCTCCAACAAGACTGAGATAAAATTTTGGATACTTGCGGCACGCTTTTCAAATTACTAAACGGTGTGTTTCGTGCAAAAACTTTTTATATGAAAGTTGCTCTAAAATATCAGATTAATCTATTTTTCAAGTTTGTAATAATTAAAACTCAATTAATCACACGTTATTACCACCTCGTTTTGTGTAAAAAAACTTAATATTCATCTACATCTTTATTTTTAGAAGAAAAGAACACCACCTATATGTATGGTTAATGAGATGTACATTTTGTATAAAACCTGAAAGTAACCGAGAAAAGAATCAGAATCGCTAATACGTACGGTGGACAAAATGCATGTTACTAAGAAAATACTCTTATAGTATATTGGAAAACTCAATTCATCCTTAAAAGGGATATCCCTTGTTTTTCATGTCAGTTAAAAAGTCATCAAAAAATTTAGTAGGATAGATCAATATGTGATATGTAATTTTACAAACATACAAATTCAAATTTAACTTATACAAGTAGAAACAAAAACAACAAATTTGACTATGAATAGAACGCGTAATTCACGGTCAAATTTATTATTTTTGTTTCGAATTGTATAAGTCGAATTTTAACTTGTATGTTTGCGAAAAGATATATATCATATATTGATCTATCTTAATTTTTTTTTAAAATTTTCTTGATAACATGCACAAAACGAGGGAATGTCCATTCGAGGATTCCACTTCCTTATACATGTGGCATTGTGGATTTGTGCTAGCTATTCCAAAGGAAATGCATGTTTATCCAGAAAAGATTAATTAGTGGAGTAGTATTAATTATTAGCAAAGTCATGAAGAAATTAAATCGATTGATAGGGCTATGTGGCCAAGTGTTGGGTGCTGACTGTTGAGATAAGAAGAGTGCATGTATTGTGTATGGGGGTGTTTGGGGGGGGGGGGTGGTGGGGATTGAAGCGCAATCTACAATTCATTGATGAGGTTAATTAGTAGACGCTGCATGGTTGTTGTCAAACTTTACTTTGATGAATTAGCAGATTAGCAGCTAATATAAGTAATTAAGGTATTTAATTTGTTGTTGTTGGCCGGGCTGGTCCAGTCCAGTGTTGTGTGCGAACCTGCAAACGGCTCGATCGATGGGCGCTTCATAAAGTCGCAACGCTACTGTTCTGCTCTGCTAGATATATCTTGATCGATATGATCTCCACTATATATATAGTGCTAGCTTATGAGATCAGCGAGGCCACCATATACGAGTATATATTAAGACACAGATCGATCCAGTAAGGTAGCTAGCTAGGAAGAAGAAGAGGGCGGGTTGTGGTGCAGGTGGCCATGGAGTCGCCGGCAAGGTCGTGCGTGTCGTCGGAGGCGGAAGATCAGCAGGCGGCGGCGGCGATGGTGGTGGCTGGGTGCCCACGGTGCCTCATGTACGTCATGCTGGCCGTCTCCAACACAAAGCAGCCCAGATGCCCCAGGTGCAACACCCCCGTGCTGCTGCACTTCCACAGTCTTCCACTCCAAACAAAAGCTAGCTAGCTTCACCAACCTATACCTCACCTACTTAATTCATGTCTTCTTCTTCTTCTTCCCATTTGCGAGCTTAACAATGCTTACATATGCAGCCCTAGCTTGATGAAATCATACTGCTAGCTGCATGTTCTTTCATATTATTAGCATCAACTAGTTTTCTTTCTCTCTTAATGGCTCATTTCATCTATGTAAGGTATACGGGATACAGCTTAATTAACCTTGTGCAAACCAACGACCATGCATCTATATATGAACTGAACACGTACGCTTCATTAATTACATCATTAGTCAAGCTTCTTGTACATAATATGTGAGCTTAATTATATAAGCTCCACTACACTACTTTCTATCGGTAGATGGTGTTTGAATCTCCTGAAAATAAAGATAAAGATAAAGATCAAGTATTTCACGTAAAACGATGTGGTAATAACGTGTGATTAATTGAGTTTTAATTATTATAAACTTAAAAAATGGATTAATCTGATATTTTAGAACAACTTTCATATAGAAAATTTTCGCACGTACCACACCGCTTAACAGTTTAAAAAGCGTGCCATAAAAATCCAAAAGTGTATCCAGTCCTTTTAAGTAATTTCGCTCTAATTTATATAGATGATTATCGTGTGTTACTGCACAGCACCTACACCATCACAAAACACCAACCACACATGCATGCTAGCTTGATTCCTCAATGCAACCTGACCAGGATCGACCAGGGGATCTCATCTTGTTAATTATTTTTACCTTGTGCTGAGCTGATCGACTACATAGGTTATCTTCAGTTTAACACTAAATGATCTGCGAGCGACTGTAAAACAGAAACAGTCCTTGGAACAATTGCACAACGAGCTAACTTCCGTCCTGGTCCGCCAACTAATAGATTAGAGATGTGACTAATCAACCCCTTTCTCTCTCTCTCTCCCTTAACATAAAATGGACGGTCAGCTACCCAAGTAGCAGTAGTGTAGTACCCAACTTGTGTCCCTCTTAAAGTCTTGAATAACATGAATGACGAAGTAGAAGAGCACCAACAGCTCAGGCACTCCACTCCAATCCAATCCGATCCGATCATGACTTGTGTTTGTTTTACTTGTTGTTAAGCCTAGTAAGCCTGAGTCTGTTTTGCTGTCATGTTTCTTTTCCCCCCTCTATATTAATCTTATATTCTTATGTTACTGCACTTAATCAATAATTTCCACTGTCTCGTCTTGGCATCTACAAAGTTCAATCTCCACCCTAAAACTTGTTTTGCAAAACCCCTACCAGTTTGTATGACATGTTTATGGGAGCTTAAGATTTTAAGAAACAGTTAATTGGTAGTCAACTCGACGGCTATGATTTGAATGGAAAGAAGGCTCAAAACCTTGGATTAACATGCAAACGCCGTGTGATGAAACTAATAGAGCGCTCTTTAGAGCAGGCACCTCTATTTCAATTGGAAATGGCAAGAAGATCAAGTTTTGGATGGATAACTGGCTGGAAGGAAGATCGCCTAAGGAGTGCTCTATTTTTTGACTGGCAAAGGGAAAGTCAAATTGCCTAAAGATGGACTTGGAGAATAACCATTGGTTAAGTTTTCTGAATCAAATTACTTCGCTGGAAGAGATTGAGGAATTGATTCAGTTAGGCTCTCGACTACAAGAGGTAGCACTCTTACAAGACTGCCCCGATGATATCTTGTGGAAATAGACGGAAAATGGACAATATTCAGCGAAGAGTGCATACTTAGCACAATTTCAGGGTTCTATCACCTGTGCTTCTTTCCATCCAATATGGACAACACAGGCTAAACCAAAGTAGAGATTTTTTGGATGGATTTTACTTCATCAAAAGGCTCTAACTGCAGAGAATCTGCTTAAAAGACGATGGCCTTGTGATTGGATCTGTTGCCTTTATTGCACAAGCGCTTTTGAAGATAATTGCCGTTTAGCTAAGGAATGCCCCTTCTCAATAGCATTGTGGGGCAAAATCTGCCAATGGCAGGGACATAGTAACATTCCTCAACAACACACAACGAATTCCCATGCGGAGTAGTGGAATATGTTATGCCAAATCTCACCAGCATCTAGAAGAAAGAAGATTCTTGGAGACTTAGATTATTACATGGTGGAATATATGGATTGAGCGCAATCGAAGGATTTTTCAACAGATTGAGAAGACTGAAAATCAGGTGGCTTCTTTGACTCAGGAAAATATAAACCAAATAAGCCTCTCGAGAAGACTCTTTTAATGGGTTTCCCAACTTCTAGTTTATTTTCTGGATTCTACCACTACAATTTTTTATAATCTAGATGAAAAACTATACCAGAGAAAGGCAAACCCGTAGCGTGTGCTTTCTTTCAGCCTTCCATGAACAAAAAGCCTTTGTGTCTTTTCAGTCTTCAGTAGGCCCAAGGGACGACCAACCAAATCTTATTAAGCTGGCCCGGTTTGTTTGCATTTACATTGGCCCAGCCCAACACACCTGTCAAACCTTTTTATATACATCCGAGCACCCAAAATGGATCTTATGCTGGGCCATATATCGACTGAAAATGAACGGCTTTACAAAATATTGGAAAAAACTCAGAAATTTAAACATACATCATATATACTTGGCTTCCAAAAGTTGTAATTAATCACCTTAGTTTTGCTGTAGTAATGTGTTCAAAATAAGTGGAGCATAGCACGTGAGAGATCTGTCGTCAGAGAAAAGATGCCGGCCGGTTATCACTGAACAAATGTACTTTGTGTTTTCAGATCGAGCCAGCAAAGGGTTCACTGCTTGGATCCACAAGTGTGTGAAACTTTTGCCCAAAAACATGATTTCAGATACATGCAGCTACTATGCTTGAAAACAAACTATAGGGAGGTAACCAACACAAGACAATCACAAAGCATATTACTTTTCAGAAAACGAGATGTGGAAATGCTGTTTGGATTTGATGATTCCTGCTGGGATGGCAGCCTTGTGTTACTCAACTTTTGCATTTAGTTAATTTATTACTCACCCTGATATTCCTTATAAAGTTTTTCTAGCCAATGTTATGTTGATTTGATGCAAGAATACACAAGTGAAAGGTTAGTTTTAAAGACATCAAATTTACTGGATGACCTTTCTCTCACAAAACAGAGAACTTATGCGCCTTGTGCTAATAACTTATGCGCCTCAAGAATTGAACAAGCCATAGCACAGCAACTAACACATGTAGGATGTCTGTACTTCACATAAGAGACAAGCCTAGTCCATTATTTTAAAACTACAGGCTAAAGTTAATTAGCTGATGTCTAGTCTCTTTTCAGTTGTAGACATTTGTAATTTCCAGTGGGAAAATGAATTTCATCCAATCTTAAAGGCATATCTCAAGAGTTTAACTTAATTAGATGCAGTAAAACTTATTTTGTTTGGTGTGCAAATTAGAATATCAATTTCGTATTTCAATATGGATACTTGACTTATTTTGTTTGGTGTGCAAATTAGAATACCAATTTCGTATTTCAATATGGATACTCAATATCAAGGTACCAGGTATATACTTAGGATCCTTCTTAATTATCTTAATATTGATATCATCTGCAACAATTTTAATTGGTCTATTTTGACTTAGATCATCATGACTACAGAAACAATCTTCCGAAACGGCTAAAACACATTTTCATAGGCAGGTGTAGCAATCGCATAGCCTCAGGTGTCTACAAAAATAGGAATTTTTCCATGTTATGCTGCCCGACTACGCAAAGAATTTTCGGCAAAAAAAAATTCCAAAAAGATCCTAGAAACCCTAGCTCGGGAGTATCCTTCTGCTGTTGCCGTCTATATGGGAGGGGGAAGAGGCTGCCACTGGATATGCCCCTCCTGTTGCCACCGCCAGCAGATCCGTGTGCGAGAGAGATGGAGAGACCTCTACATCCTCACGGTAGGGGGAGAGGTCGCCGGATCCGCCCCTCCCTTTGCCATCTTGACGGATCCACAATTGAAGTAAAGTAAAGTAGAGGAATAAAGAAGAGAAGAAAATAAAAGAGATAGAAGGATGTTCAGCCGGTTGAGTGGGGAAATTTGTAGGCGAATCTCTTACATGTTCGCGTTTGAAAATAACCTTATTTTCTTTCGCAAACGGGTTTTTACTGGACACCTCAAATCTTTTTACATACATGTCACATTTTAGCTTGTTTTTAAAGTTAGGGTGTCTGTAAAAAAATATTCTTTTATAGTGCATACTATAAACAACTAACAACTGTGTACGGAAACAACCTCTGTAGACGAAACCATTAGTTTAAGTTTAACAATACAACATGTATTAAATAACATGTATTAAATAACAGGGAATCGTGAGGAAATCAGGAATCCTGTTTATTCCTGTTGTCTGCTAGCTGGAGAGCTGAACGAATATTTTCTGGTTCACCATTTTCTCTCTCACACTCTCCCCTTTTGGTTTCAATCATTTGCATTCTCTTGGAGTGAGCTTCTATTTGGTTCTATTCAACTGTTAGGAAAAAGAGTTTTTTAAAATAGGCTCTTAGGGGGAAAAAAATCAGTTTTGGCGCATCTGTTTCGATTTAATGTTGGATCAGATATATGCAAACGCTACTCGCTTGAATATTCAGATAGCCTTGTATATATCCTAGAGCTAGCGGTTGAACCGGCCGGCTCATCTATTTTGTCCATCTCTGAAAACAAAATCCAAGACTGCAGTGGATTGGCTGTTACACATACCACACAAACACAGTACTAGGATTCTCGGTATTCCCTTTCTTCCCCATCCTTACATACATACAAATCAAATGGTAGAAAGGATTGACCAGACAAATAATACATGCATGAACGTAACACTGCTACAAATTTCTAGCTTAATCTGCATGCCCTGCTTATTATGTAGTAGCTGCGTTTGTTTGATCTGGAGTGGCCAACCATGGAACCAGTGGCTATGAACTCTTGGAATGCAGACAGCTAATCTATTACTGAAACTGTGATTTTGATATCTAGTCACAGACAACATCTGATCTCCAACTTTTTCTGGTACAAATTTTGAATGGAGATTGGTTAGCTACAGCAAAATGGGTCAGGTTTTGGGGCATCGATCGGCAGTTGTGGGCATGCATGAGTGAAGAGTGTCAAGGACATGTGCATTGTGGAGCCATGCATAGTGCATTGCGTTGCATTATTGCGCCTGCACTGTATATGGTCATTTGCCCTCTTGAAATTAAGCCACAAACCCAGAGCAGAGCTAGCTAGGTCCATTATATTGGAGATGAAGCGTAGGGTAGTACAACCTTTGTGAAGTGCATACTGTTTCTTGTCCTTGGAAGGATAACAAACATGTACAGTAACTACGATATGTCTGGTGCTAGCTAGCTCTTACCAATTATATGTGATGAGCAGGCAGTATAGCAAGAAACAATTCTGCAATTGAGCAATGCTATTGCTAAGCTAGCTAGCTGCATGTTCCACAACAGTGGATCTGTTAGCAAGTGACGCATAATATTGTTGTGCAGTATGTGTGGTCCTTATGAAACAGTTATCCTTCTCTGAATTAACCATTATTACCTAGCTAGTTAGCTCAGATTTTTACGCAAGTTCATTTGGAGCATTCATATATACATATTTGCTCCGTGTAGCTAGAGTCCTAAATTATAATTCCTCCGTTTCACAATATAAGTTATTCTAGCATTTCTCATAAATCTAGACATATATATATATGTTTAAATTCAGTAACATTAATATGAATGTGGAAAATATTAGAATGACTTATATTGTAAAACGGAGAGAGTACGCAGCAGTGTGCGAGATATGATCTCCAGGATTGAACTGCAGCGAGCAATGCTTGCTGTTCCCGAATAGTACGTACTGTAGATACAGGCGACAGGATCTGCAGGATATCATGCGTGCCACAGCCCACAGTGAATATGTTGGCAGTTGCATCAGGCTTTGGAACGAAGAATTAAGAAATCCGAGATGATCACATCGTCAAAGATAATTAAGGAGCATATATAAGGTGGTATTTCAGGATATAGTAGTATTTCTCCAAATACTATCTATATACTCCCTCCGTTTCGTTTTATTTAACACCGTTGACTTTTTAGCACATATTTAACCGCTCGTCTTATTCAAAAAATTTAAATATTTATCAATTTTTTTCATATCATTTGATTTATTGTTAAATATACTTTTATGTATACATATAGTTTTATATATTTCACAAAATTTTTTAAATAAGACGAATGGTCAAACATGTGCTAAAAAGTCAATGGTGTCAAACATTTCGAAACGGGAGTATATTCTATAAATCTTCATTTTACCAAATACATATATATACTGGTGGTTCGGCTGCATTACACGTGTAGTAACTAGGATACAGTTGGCGCCAGCAGTTTTTGCAACCACCCTAGCTACGATGCACAATCTGTAGGAGGAACGACTGAAAAAAAGGAATTCAAATGTGGTGGCTGCAGCCAGCCATAATTCCTTAGAGATTATACTCAAGCCTCACCAACTTACAAGCTAGAGAAACTCAATAAATATGCATGTCACAGGTTCCCTGTGGAGCCTTAATCTTCATGCCATAAGATGAGGAAGTGTTCAATGTGCTAAAGGATGAAAGAAAGATGGAAACGAAGCTCTAGAGGTGAGTGCAATAAATTGAGTCTCATGTTTAGCCACACTTGCATAAATGCTATATAATTTTATATAACCAATTTGGTTTGTTTACAAGTTCATAAGAAATGAAGGGGTTTGTCTCGTTGGTATCTACATATTGTATCACATTTTTTTCCCTCTTGGTACATATATTGTAGCACTTTGCACACTCTGTGCTAGTATGCATGTACGGTTTGTGGCAAGTGGTCACACCTATATTAAGATTATTTATTTATATATTTTGTGCAATTGAGTACTTACATGCCCGTGACTAAAATAATATGATGACATTTAGTATTACACAATCTTAGATAGAAAAAAAAGTTGTGGAAAACTATAATGGACAACCATTTGCATACAAACCAAGGCAAATAGCTATAGGCACCAAAATGGCAACACAGGGATACTATTTGCAACAAGCAGGCAAAAATTGCTACAATTCACCACCATTCATTTATTTCATGAATATATCAACTAATAAATTTTGTCCTACTCTTGATGTCTGGTAACTTCAATAATAGTAAAATTTAGAAGTCACTGCAATAATAATACAATCAATTTGTTAGTTAATATAATATATTACTCCCGTCTCAAAATATAGTAACTTTTAGCTATATATGTATCTAATCATGCTTTTTTGTCTAGATACATTGATAAAACTTATTATATTTTAGGATGGAGGGAGTAGTACATTCATTTTGTCAGTTTATTTCTCTACCTGTTCATGTCTAATTGATATTGAAGGGGAAATTCCATCCGCATTTACTGCTTGGGTTGAAATTTTCTGTTACATATATATTGGATTGGTAAGTCATTCAGATAATTATATGCACTCCATTCAATTGCTCCCGGTATTCATTCAAATCCGTATGTGGTTTAGTCAAATGTACTGTGGATTTGAATGCCATGTTTAGTAGTAGTACCGATTACCGAAGATGCACAGATGTGCTGGAAACAGTACCAAACAAAACTGTAATGATCTGAGGAATTATCCTTCGTGAGCTGTACGTGTACGTTATAATGTTTTTTTTTATTTCTGTAAGATTCAGGATGTTGTCCCCTTGCTAATTTGTTTTATTTTTGTAGTACTAGTGTGGAAGTGCTCTGAAAACCATAAAGAAGACAAAAAAGAATACTCCAGCCTGCCTGAAACTGCTTTGTTCATCAGAGGCGAAGGGTTGGATTATTTATTAATCGTACGTGACATAAAGTTTGTGATTATATTATACTAATTGGGAGTGCAGCATGGCATTGGCAGGTTCAGCCAGGTGAGAAAGGAAAGGAATCTGCATGCATTGCACTAGCAGCAGCATACAAGTGCAGTACTGGAAGCAGAGCAACCAGCTGATATATATCATGCATGTAATTAAGCAAGTTTCTCGGCATCCTGAACTTCATGTGAAAATTGAAGTTTGCTTCATTTTGCAGGGCAGGTTGAGGGACATGACAGATGGATATATTTTATATAGGCAGATTAATGTGTGTGCATCAATCTTAGTATATTCATGTTACAGAGGAGTTAGTTGTGGAGTCGATTAATTGATCTGGACTGGATCGGAGCCTCTTGTGTGTTGTCTTTGTCTCCAAGTGATTAATTAGTTGTAGCAAGTATGTGCACACTTGCACATACTCCATATGTGTACTGGACTGGAGTCAGTCACCTATCCTTTATTATTCCATTTTGGAGTTAAGCGGCAGACTAACACTACCACACAAAACCCAAGCATTTGAAGATCCATCGATATAATTAATCCATCGAGTCATTGCATGCATATATATTTATTGGATCACTTCTGCTTATTAGAGCAGATACAATAGTAGACTATTAGCCAGCTATAAATATATTTTAATGAGATAAAAGATGAGAGAGAAGAGCAGCGGGCTACAGATCTGTAGCCAACCGCAGTATGTGTATGATAGGTGGGACCAGGTATTAATAGTGTAGTATGTAACTATTGTATGAATTGGCTATTAGATCGGCTATAGATAGATCGGCTATAGATGAATTAGAGTTAGTAGTGGGCTATACTATTAAACTTGCTCTTAGTCCAAGTGATTAATATGCACGCACGCACAAATCTCATTCAATTCATCTATGAAAATTTAACCATATCTGAGAAGGCATAAGAAGGTAACATATTTTTTTATATAAATTTAAAATCTCTAGTACTAGATATATCAAGATATCAATAGTGTAAATTTAGGTATCTTGAGATATTTTCTTAAGAACCATAAAATTTTACCATTTACTTATCTTTAATCTGATCAAATTACTTTGTAGTACTAAGCAGGATCGAGGATAGGCGGCCTGTCCTAAGTGCACTACTCTAGTGCTTAATTAGCTGTACACAATCCCTTCAAAAAAAAAGTTGTACATAGATACACCAGAAAACATATCCTATGCACACAAATTTTTCGTGCACACTGATTAATAAATGTTACGATTTTTTTTAAAAAAATAGATATTTACTTATAATAGTATTACACATATATGCAAAGTCTTATATTCAAATTCATTATATTTTAGCCGTAAAAACAAAGAAAAATCTGATAGTTTTAATAAGGGTAAAAATCTGTCAGAATTTTGTTACAGCTAAAATATAATGAATTTGAAATAAGATTTCACACATAGATATAATACTATTAGAAGCATGTGTGTAATTTTTTAAAAAATTTCTGTGACATTTACTAGTTGGTGTGTATAGGATATATCTCCGACACACCATATGTGTGTAGTGTGCTTAGTTAAATATATATGTGTATATATGGTAGTGCACTCCTAGCTACTACATGCACATATATGTGCCTAAAATCCTCTTTCTCTCTCGAGCTACATCGATCGATCGGTCTCACACGAGCAAACTTATTAGCTTCTCATGGACTCCGGCCGGTCCATCTGAATTCTAGCTTGTCTCCCATCCGATCCATATCAATACATTAGCTAGTAGTTAGCCATGGTGAATAGGAAGAAGAAGAAGAAGACCAAGCTTGGTATCACCTCTCTTCTCTTCAGCAGCAGCAGCAGCGGCAGGGACACATCCACTACTACTAGTGGCTTGCCGTATTCGTATTCGTCGTGCTCCAATATGTCGTCGTCGTCGGCGGCGTGGCAATGGCCATCCTGCAAGCAGCCGAGGACACTCTCCTTCAGGCAGCAGCAGACGATGATGAAGACCATGAACTCCGCCTACTTATCCGCGGGCTGCTCCTTCGCCTCTCGAGACAGCCACAGCTCCACCTGTAGCTGCTGCAGGAGCAGGACGGCGTCCGACGCCTCGGCCTCCGCCGACGCCGTCACCCGCGCGCTGCGCTCCGACCGCCTCTTCTTTGACCCTGACGCGTCCCCGGCCGCCGCGGCCGACCTCAATCTCAACAAGGCCAAGGCCAAGAAGACGAAGAAGAAGGTGGAGGCGTTCGGCGGGGCGACGGCGATGACCATCGAGTCGTCGAACCCGTACCGCGACTTCCGGGCATCGATGGAGGCGATGGTGACTAGCGGCGGCGGCGGCGGCGGTGTTGATGACTGGCAGTGGCTGGAGGAAATGCTGGGGTGGTACCTCCGAGCCAACGTCAAGAGCACACACGGCCTCATCATTGGCGCCTTCCTCGATTTGCTCGTCTCTGCTGCCGCCTCGCCACCTGCTTCTTCTTCCTCCTCCTCTCCGGCGGCCAAAGGCAAATATTCCTCTTGCTGCAGCGCCTGTTCCTCTTCCTCCATCAAGCTGGAAGAAGAACATCAGCTACCACATTACTAATATACAATTGATCCACACATCTACGGTAATTAATGTTCGTTTAATTAATCAATTCAATGGATTAGTTATATTTTGGAGCGTGCATTTTATTAACTACTCCACTGGTACATCATATACTAGTATATTCGAATTTCATACATCCGCAGAGCATGCCTTTTTTTTCCCTCTCAATTTGTGAATAGGCGGAGTCGGTCGCCATCACCATATGTACGTGTGATATTTTAATTTGTCAGTCACCGATCTCTCCCAATGACATGCTCCCTTCGTACTAAAATAAATAAATTATAAGATGAAATGTGATATATATTAATTATTACTATGATTCTGAAGAAGTATTCGGCATAATGTGATACATCTCAGCGCGTTCGGCATACCAGGCTTTCTTCCATAGCCAGCATTCCTTTGCCTGTGGTGATCCTCTCTAGCACGCAAAGGGTCCTGCTAAATGCAGGTTCTTCCTTTGGTTTGCTTTCCAGCAGCGCTGCTGGACGGCTGATCTCCTCCAGAAGCGTGGCATTGATAGTCACTCGACCTGCCTTTTTGCGCTCAGGATCTTGAAACGGCGAACCACATCCTCCTCGACTGTGTGTTTGGTCGGCAGGTCTAGCTCCGTGTGCTGTCGCCTCCTGGCTGGGCTGCCCTCTCTCCCCCGTGGCAACTGGTTCCAGGACTGGTGGCCATCCTCCAGGGCCTGCTTACCTGAGCATCTCCGCGCTGGCTTCGACTCCCTGGTGCTCCTGGTCTCTTGGCAGCTATGGAAGGAACGAAACTCTAGGGTTTTCGACTCTGCGCTCTCTTCGGTCTCAGTAGTTCTGGAGTCCATCCACTCAGAGGGCCATCTGTGGTCTTTGGCTAGCGTTGCCGCTTTTGGGGACTTGTTGGGAGTGTAGAGTGGCTCAGCCCCTTCTCGCTGTTTGGAGTTCGTATTTAGCCGCCGTAGTTTTTTAAGCTCCAACTTCTTTTTTGTTTTTTTCCCCTTCCCTCTGCATAAGCCGGTCTGGCTGATTGCGTCGTGTAAAAAACTCTTTTCTTCTAATATATTGGCGTGCAATCCTTTTGCGCGTTCGCGAAAAAGATTCTGAAGAAGTATGTCCAGATTCGTAAATCAGAATATCACATTTCATACTAAGTTTATTTATTCTATAATGAAGGGAGTATATACGTGTGCGCATTAATCGATGGCAGATGCATATCTCTCTATCTACTATGGGATGCACTACATAGTTTTTCATAGAGAAAATATGTAATGCAAAACTCTATAGATACTACAAATCTTTTTTTTTTGCGGGGATAGATACTATAAATTAATCGATGGCAAATGCATATCTCTCTATCTACTATGTGACGCACTACATAGTTTTTCATAGAGAAAATATGTAATGCAAAACTCTATAGATACCACAAATCTTTTTTTGCGGGGATAGATACTATAAATCTGAAACTACTGTAGGATAAAAGATGAATGTCTGATATTTATCCATATCTCAATGAGTGGTATAGTAGTGTTTAGTGAGCGCCCAGCACAGCTAGCCTAGATAGGCCAGGCGTGCTGCCTTGCTATGTTGATTTATATATCGATTGAGATCTACCGGAACAATGATGCATGAGATGAGATCGATAATTGTATATCCTGGGGCGAGCAGCTAGCTTGTGATCATTGGACATAAGACGGTCGATCAGACATCATTAATTACAGTATATAATGCTGTACATTTCAGTAGCGCTGTTGGACGACTGATCTCATCCAGAAATGTAGCATCAATAGCCACTCGGCCTGTCCCTTTTGTGCTCAGAAGCTTGAGACGGCGAAGCACATCCTACTCAACTGCGTGTTCGCTCGTCAGGTCTGGTTACGGATGCTGTCGCCTCCTGGCTGGATTGCCCCCTCTCCCCTCAGTGGCAGCTGGCTTCAAGACTGGTGGCCATCTTCTAGGAGTTTTGCTCCGGTCCAGCAGTTGGTACCTAGAGGTACCAAACAAAATCCGACCGTTCAATCAACCGGGGTACGATCGGAAGCGAAGAAAAGAGCGACAACGCCATTCCTCTCCTCCTCATCCACACGGGCATAACGCCGCCGGCCCGCCGCTTTCCGCCCTCCCCACGCACGGCGCTGTTTCCTCAGCTCTCGCCCGTCTTTGTCGCTAGAAACCAGCCCACCGCCGCAGCCTGTGTCTTTCCCCCACGCACGATGCAATAATCTCCCCTGAGACACCCGACTGTGTCGCCGTCGCCGTCGTAGTCTCCTCCCCTATGCGGCTTGGTAATCGTGAGCTTGTTCCTCAGCATCGAAGACACGGCAACCTTGGCTTTGTTGCTCTGCATCGGTGGTTGTTATTGTCTTGTTGAGCCTTTCGCTAGGGTGATGAATTGGGAGATAAATTTAGGAGCATAAAGGACCAGGAATATGTATGACAGATATGAAGTGTTGATTTGCTGCGGGATGATGGATCTGGAACAATGCTCTTAACTATCATGCTTGATTTGTCCAATTGATAAACCATGTTGATGGGAGACGCTGAGTTTGATTTCTGCTGTGTGTTAAGTTTTGTTCGAACATAGATCCCGGTGGAATTTGTATTGAGATATATGAATGTATATATGGAGTGTGGCTGAATTTGTTCTGTTTATCTGCTTGATGTGTCTGAATGTGTCATGCGTGAAAAGATGTTGCAGTACGCATAAATTTATTAAATCGACTTATTCTGGTGAGATTTTCTGATTGTTTAACGTAGGGTCTAATGGAAGAACTGCTAGTCTGCTATACCTGTGACACTGGAATAGAGACTCGCGGGAGTATTTTGTTGAGAAATAAGCCAGTTACCTGCTAGCAGGCAAGCCCTGTTGTTTTTGTTCTCCTACACAAACAATTTTGAAGCACTGTACATTTGATAACTTGCTATCTACTATACATAATGCTCAAAGGGGAATTGTCAGGTTTAGTAACTTGCTATCTAACTTCACAGTGAAATAGAATATTGAGTACACTTCTCTGCACATTGATCCCAGGTTGGTACCCATTATAAAAAACAGAATTTGATTGAACAAATTTCATTATAACATAGCTGCAGTCCTCCTTATAGAATTAATTCACAAATGAAGTTGCTCTCAAGATGAATTGAGTGCTTAATACAAGATTGTTTTCATATCAGGTAACTGGATTGTTTCCGTATTGTCATCTCTCTTGACCAAAAGGAACACAATAACAACCACAGACCAATTTATTTTATCTTCTCTCCTTTTTCTGCTTCTCAAATTCTTCTTGCATGCAATTTCCATGGCCAAAATCTATTCAACCAAACCCAACCTGCAGCGTCATCGTTGCTGCATGCCAATAATCCCCTGGAGCTGCTGCCGACCACAACTCCTTGAACACCGTCACCGAAGATTAGCGGAGTGACGCCGCCGCCGTTGCAGACGATTCTTGGAGCGCTAACGCCGTCGCTGAAGACAGCTCCTTGAGCACCCCCATTGCCACTGCTGCCGAAGACGAGTGGAGCGCCGCCGCTGCCGCCGTTGTAGAAATCTAGGGTTTGCCTTTCAAAAAGCATCGTCCAAACGGAGAGGATCGAATGGACTTGAACTCATTTCCAACGCGAAAGTACAACTTTACCCTTCCACCTCACTTACTGAACACAGGTACCACTTCAGGGAGCAATGGTATCTGGAGGTACCAATCAACGTCAGCCGTCCGATCATCCCTACTGGACGGCTCATATTTGGTACCGGACCAGCTTGTTGGACGGTAAAAAAACTCTTCTTATAACTATTTGACTAGTATTTAAGATTTACAGAGAAACGAGTACTGGACATACAGTTAGGGGAGAAATTAAAGGAAAAAGCAGTTCCAATCGATGTCAAAGTAACTAGGTGTCAGCCAAAGTAACTAATTAACAATGAACAAGTAAGTATGTAGGGTTAACTATACTGAACTGAAAATAACTGCCATATATATATATATATAAAGAGAGAGAGAGAGAGATCTCTAAAGAGATGAGTAATAATTCGATCAGTAGGAGATGTGGCAGGCGGTGGGGTGGAAGTGGTGGGGATTATTATTATTAGTGGTGGTGGTGGCGTTGGAAGGAGAAGGGTGGAGGCGGAGCCTGAGGGGGCAGTCGAGCTTGATGTTGGGGCCCGGCAGGCTGATAATGGCGGACGGGGTGAGCTTGATGTCGGTCTTGGCGGCCATGGTGAGGTGGATGGAGTAGGTGCCCTCGGTGTCCTCCCGGCGGAAGGCGGCGGCGGCGAGGCCGCCCAAGAGCTGGTGGCGGCCTTGGAAGGAGGGGGTGATGCGGGTGGTGTTGGTGGAGGCGGGCTGGGCGAAGTCAGGGAGGAGGGTGTGGGCGAAGCGCTGGTCGTGGTAGTAGGCGTCGGCGGCGATGGAGTGGTAGCGGAGGGCGAGGCGGGCGTTGTGCCTCGTCAGTTCCACTCCCACCGACAGGTCGTAGCTCAGCGTCCACGCCTTGAGCGCCAGCGAGAAGGTGGACAGCTCCGCCTCCGCCGCCGTCGCGTGCAGGAGGTTTGGCCGGAACATGAGGTACGCCACCATCGCCACCACAAGCACGCACCCCATCCCCGCCACCACGCAGCTCACCACCCCGCACACCGCCGACCGCCGGCAGGGGTAGCAAACCTCGCCGCCCGCTCCCATCTCGTCTCAAGATCGCATCAGATGATCAGTACTGGAGTTGGATTGGAACTGGATGCGCGCGCGCGCCGCGAGACTAGGACTAGGGATCCGAGTAACACGAACGAATTAACGAGCCGCTGCATGCATCTCATCTCATCTTTGCATGCGTTGAATAGGCAACTGTCTCTACAGCTACGCCATGGAATTCTCACTTACGTACCCGTACCCAATGCAACCTGCAAGATATTACATACAACCCACTTACTTCCAGCCACGGCCTAACTGGAAATGGGCCCCCAACAAACAGTTTAACAAACAAGGAAAAAGTTCTCCTTACATCCCTCAATTAGGGGGTCGAACTTTAGGAAAAAGTACACCGAAGGTCCCTCAACTTGTCATTGGGATAAAAACCGCCCTCAAACCACAAAACCAGATATGCAGAGTCCCTTAACTATGCAAAACCAGTCATTCAAGATCCTTCGGTGGTTTTGACCCCGGTTTTGGTCTACGTGGCGGCTGAGTCAGGGTGGGACCCACATGGTAGGTGTCCACGTAAGCCTCTTCTCCCTCTTTCCTCTCTTCTCTCCCTTCCTCATCTCTCTCTCTCTCTCACTTCTTAGCAAGCTGACGGCGAAGAGATGCCGGTGAGGAGGATGGCGCGACGGGCGGTGATCGGCGGGGAGAAAGGCGGTGCGCGATGGCCAACTGCGACAAGGGGAAGGAAGAAGGGGTGGCGACAGCAGCCGATGGGGACAAGGCGACCGGCGGGGAGAAGGGGCGGCGCGCGGGAGGAGGCGGGCTGTCGATGATGGCACCGCGGCCGCGTGGGGCGTCGCTTGTTGCCACCGCCGCACCTCCGCTTCCGCTCCACTCCGCTTCGCTCGCACGCCGCCTCCACCAGCCACATCCTCCCGTCCGTGCTCTCCGCCGCGGAGAGATCGAGTGCCACCACATCCTCCCATCCCCCCTTTGCCGACTCCCTCCTCGCAGCATCCTCTTCGACGAATAGCCAGACGAGGCCAACGGGTGCGAGGCAGGAGAGGAGATCCGGCCAACGACGTGGTGACGGGCAAGGCCGATGTTGGCGCCGTCTCCACCTATGCTCCTCCAGCGTCGCCCAACAACATCGCCTTCCCGGTGGTCAGCGGCTCGGTGGCCTCGGACAAGGCGAAGTAGAGCAATACCGTTGCTGGTGCGGCGGTCGCCGAGGCCCAGAGCGAGACGGCCGCGTGAGGTGGGCGTCCAGGGAGATGAGGAGGGAGCGGGAGCGGCGGCGTCCAGGGAGCGTGAGAAGAAGAAGAGGGCGGTGCCCACCTTGGACAGTGCGGCGGCAAACCGTGGCGTACTCCGCCGCCATCCCGCCTGCCACCTCCCCGCACCGCGGCTGCTGCTGCCGCGCCCGCCGCGCTCCCGCTCCCTCCTCATCTCCATGGCCGACGACCACTTCAGCCTCCACGATGACAACGACGACGACGACGACAACCCGTTCCCCGCCGCTGCTAACACTGCCACCGCCGACGACACCGACCCCGACTGCGCGCGCCGCCGTGGGCGCCCTAGCGCCGGCATCCCCATGCCCTGCGAGAGTAGAGAGCGAGAGGGAGGATATATGCTCCCTTCCCCAAGCCTCACCTATCCCCTCCCCCCTCCCTCTGAGCTGGCAGCCACAACGCCAGCGCCGAGGGAGATTACCAGGGCAAGGTTCTCCAACAACGCGGCCTATTCGGTTGCGAAGAACCCCGCCACCACATGAATCCCCTGACCTTGTGAGGGCCACGGAGAAGGAGCAGGACGACCAGCAAGGGCCATGAACTGGCATTCGACCAGCTCCCATTGGAACATCTAATGTATCTGCCACGGGGAAGAGATTAGTGGCGGATTTAGGCGACGCTGCTGCCTGCTCCTAACACGGTGGGGATGGGACCAGGCTCGCAAGTGGCAACTGGGGGAGGGGGCATCTATGTATGACGACAGCAGGCTCGACGACGACACTCTCGCATCGTCGCCGACCGACTCAGCCCTCCCCGTGCTTCCCCTCTCATTCCCTTGGCTCTGTCGAGAGCCTTCGTAGCCGTAGGCGGTCGATGTGAGTGCAGTGCACGATGTCACGCCCTCAAGTTTCCCTTTCTAGCTTTAAAATTCGTTTAATAAATTACCTGAAGAAATGGTTCGATTTAACCTAGAGCTAATCCCTATTTAATAAATGCAATTAATAATTGGAATTGGCATTGTGGGATTTTTCTTGAGTTCCACATGTCCCAATACATTAACAGGATTTTTTGTGGAATTTTCAGAGTCATAGAAATAATTTTAACCAATTAAAATCAATAAACCGCAATATATAAATCCCAGGAAATAAATTTCCTTTTTCTTCTTTTTCTTTCTTGGGCCGGCGCCACAATCCTCCCCCTTGAGCCACTGACATGTGGGGCCCGCTTGCCGGCGCCCCCCTCCCCTTTGCAGACATCCGTCCTGGGTTATATTGCGCAATAAATCATAAAGGCTTTTCTGTTTGCAGTAAAAACACAAAGAATCATCTAAAAATCATAACTAATTCATTCGAGCTCTGTCTAAGTCCATTCAAGACTCAGTAAATTCATTTAAGTCCCTAGAATCCATTAAAAATGGTTTTGTTTCCTCTTTCAGTAGACTTATAGCATGTTTTGCGTTTGTGCTTTGTTTGTCGCGTAGTTTTCGGCCGTTTCGTCGCTCCGTGGTACCTCGAAGACGTTGCAGAAGTCTCATCAGTGCGAGAGCAAGGCAAGACATGCATTACAATTGATCATATCGTACCCAGTTTACAAATGTCCCGCTTTCTATTAAATGTTGTGTTATTTTACAATGTCATGTTGGATGGTTCCTATTACTCAGCCATATATTGGTTCCCTTATGCCATTGATAACTTGGGTATTAATCAGACTAGATGTTGGTTTAGGAAATGCTTAGCTATGCTTAGATCCACTAGCTCACATAATGGGATAATTACATTATTATCATGACGAGCTGCGTGCTCGAGACATCCGGCCATGTTTCGTTGGTCGTAATTATCCAATTAAAATGCAACTGAATGGTGGGTTGTGGGTGCATGGTATTGCTGGTCGCACCCATGGCAATTAAGGACCGGTTCATGGGAAACCCTGGAAAGCGGGAGTGGGTAACTGCTTGACTTGTAGTATAGCTCGACCCTTTTCTAGGCACCGATGGCGAGGGTGGGCGTGATGGAGTTGGGTCGGCCGGGGTATCCGGTTGTCCAGCTTCCGGATTCACCGCGACGCATGGGGGGGACTGCCCACTCCAGGTTAGGAGTGGGGGTGAAACCTCAGTGTGGTGTGGATGGTTAGGGGAGAGTTATGCGATGGGTCTTGTCACGATTTCTTCCTTTGCAGTACCATGGTGGTACTTCGGGACATGGCAATATGTGCGGAATCGTGTCTTGTGAGTACAGTTGTACACCTCTAGCCAGAGTTAAACTATACGAATAGCCGTGCCCGCGGTTATGGGCGATCAACCAGATTCACCGTGATTAGTCCCATTCTTAATAATTGGCTTAATGAACTGTTGTAGTTCAAGTGGTTGGTTGGGCTTGTTGCAACATGGTGTAGCGTTGGACAGTGATGGTTAATACTGCTTAATTTACTACAACAGTTTTACTGTTTTCAACTACTGTTTTTAAATGCTTGCTTTACGCAAATGAACCTTTAGCCTCCCTTGGATATATCTTGCATCATACCTTCTCTTCCGGTATGACTTGCTAAGTACAGTGGGTAGTACTCAGTCTTGCTCTCTCTTCCCCACACCAGAGCTGGAGTTCTTCTCAGTTGGAGCTTTATCTGAGAAGTTGATTTCATCGCTGCCGTCAAGGATGCCTGTGAAGTAGAGTCGCCTCGCTGCAGGAGTCAAGATTTCAAGTTTAGCTCGTTTTTTATGTTTTTGCTGCATTTGTAATCTTTTATATGTTTATAAGACGTGGATCTGTATGTCAATAATTATCGTTTGTGTACTTTGGCTGGTCCTGGATATGAGTTTTAATGCATATTCTACTTAGAAATTCGGGTTCGTAAATTTCTAGGTGTGACACGCTAGGAACAATGTTAGTAGCTAGGGAGAGAGAGATCAGGGGGTGGAAGGGGAAGGAGATAAGAGTGAGGATAACAACTGGGTCCTACTGCACTTTTAAATTTTTAAAATTTTTTAACTGGATACCCACTGACATGTAGGTTCCACATATATGTTTTATTTTTAGGTTTGTGCTATATGTGTGCCTCTTATTTTTAACAGGATTCCCACCTACATGTGTGTCCCATTGTTTTTTCTTCTATTAACACATAAGCATCATGTAGGCATCTCGTAGACGAAAACCAATTCAATAAGCATCCCATGTCAGCCAAAAAGCTCTTGGTACCACTGAGGAATTCGATTTATATTGATTTTGGATATAGGGGATGCTTAATACCCGATTTTATGGTTGATAGATGTACATTGCTACTCTGCCTCTATTTGAGTGACTTAAAGTGAACATTTTTCAGCAAACAACTAGTAGGGCCTAGCTACCGCTCCTTTCTCTCTCGCGAAACCATGGCATGGAAATTTACTAGTCAAAACTCAAAACAGATATGATCTTTCAAAAACCAAATTACGAGTAACAAGCTAGGGTCAAAACAAAGTACACCCAGTAAGCCTTCAAAGAATAAAAAAAAACCCACCAGTCTAGTATTGTGCCTCAAAGAAAATCCAAGGAATTGAATTCTGTGAAACACAGGGCTATTATTAATCTTGACATCCATGAATTTGTATTCCGGCAGTTACATATTCTCGTACGTTCACCCTGCTGGCAATTGTATTCTTGCATATCACATATTTACATTAGCTTATAAATTGGCGTCAAAAATTTAAAAACTTATTTTAAGGTTGATTTTAAAGTTTATTTCATCGTAGTTTATTTTTCGGCATCGACTTTTAAATCGTGAGTACCACACAACTATAAAAAAAAATTTACCTACAATATTTTTTACTTCTGTGCCATTTTCGCCTAAGCAGCTGTAGGCTAAACGATCGGACCAAGCCAACTTTGCTAAGGTCTTCTTCGAAACATATGAATTTTTCATAAGAAACATTTTAATTTTTCTAAAATTTTTATGAAATTCCTCCAATCCAAAATAGGCCCTAGGACCGGCCGGCTGTGAGGATCAAATAGTGCTGGCAAAGAAGATAAGGTTGATGCAACAAGCCATATACATATATACGCATATGTATGCAGAGATATATATGGGTGTAGATGTTTGCCCCACTTAGTTTGGACAAATGCACGCAAGAGTCCAGAAATGTCATCATGCAACTATAAGGACATCTCAACTCCCAACCATCTCCTTTTCTTTTCTTGTTCTTTTTTCCTGATGATCAATTTATTTTCTACTTCTCCACTCAACTGGACATATAGATCGATCTTTCTAGCTAGTGATGAGTACTGATACTAGCATGTCAACAAATTAAAGGAGCTAGGTAAGGTACCTGGTGACCAACCCTTTGACAACTCGTTAATTAGTGAGTGTTAATTAACAATGGGCAGGTAATTTTCATCTGTAATACCTTTTTGTCAATAAATGTTCCGGGCTGGCGTTGAACAACTGCTGTAGTTTCCTATATATATATATATGCCTAGCTAGACGTTTCATGTACCAATTGTAATATGCCTAGCATTATTTCTGCTACTAGCTTGTTTAATTTATTGATTAATAGCTAGAAATAAATTAAAGGTGAAGAAGGTGGGAACACTCTTTGTTGAAAAATGAACAGAACATTAATTGATTACAATGTTGCAACTATTTAGTATGCATGTGAAGATAAGTACAATTATTATATATTCTAGTAGTAATTACAAGATTGTAGCAATTGCTTAATTATCCCCTCTCTATATGCGAATTATTACTACAAGTAGCTGTACGTACACCTGAACCATGCAGCTAGCAACAAGCATGGAACTGTACGTAGTACCAAAAAAATACAGGCATGAAAATTAAGTAAGAAAAAGGTCAAATTAATTCGTACTGTAAATACATAAAACCACTGGTGGCAGGCATATATGCAAGATTACTCCGATCCTCACTCGATCAGTTGAGCAGAGCTTAATTATATAGCTTCTTCATCAGGGCTGTGCTTGTAGAATGTAGATCGATCAATTAAGCAAGCAATTATGGAAGGAGGAGAATTAATTAAGGATGATATGATTTCTTGGATGCATGAGGAGATGGATGAATCAGACGTCGACGACGCAGGCGGCGGCTCGCTGGAACCTGAAGTAGCCGTTGCCGCCGCCGGAGTTGGAGCCGTAGCTTCCCCGGCCGTCGTTGACGATGAGCAGGGCGGGGCACCTGACGCGGAGGTGGTAGTGTCCGGTGATGAAGGCGCCGGCCTTGTAGCGGATCCAGCCGTCGACGCGGATGGTGACGAGCAGGTAGCCGGCGGTCTCGTCCTGGGTGATGGAGACGGCGAGGTAGGGCGGGAGCTGGACGTTGTTGCCGGAGAGGAAGGGGGACCAGACGGTGAGGTCCGGGTGGCCCTGGTACACCGGCGGCAGCGACGTCGGCACGGTGATGCGGAGGCCCTTGTACTCGGCGTACACGTCGGCGCGGTCGTAGTAGATGCCCACGCGCTCGTTGCCGTTGCGGGCGGCGAGGGTGGCCTGCATGGTGACGGTGAGGAAGGAGAAGTAGCCGGAGGAGGCGGCGCCGGCGTAGGAACCACCGGTGGTGACGTTGAGGCAGACGACGGTGAGGTCGTTGAGGTAGAAGCGAGGCTTGGTGGGGCGGAGGATGAGCCAGACGATGAGGACGATGAGGAGGAGCAGGAGAAGGATGCCGAAGATGGCCGCGCAGCACCGCCGGTACAGGCGCTGCCGCTCGCAATCCTTGTGTTGCTCGCAGTGCTTGATCGACATTATATTCTTGCTAGCTAGTATTTCTCTAAATTTCTTGTTTATTTCTTCCCAACTAGCTTGTTGCTTCAATTCCTTGTAGCAACTAACTGGGACTAATAATCCATCTTACTAATAATTGAGAGGTATGGTAGGAAAGGAAGGGCAGAGAGTGAGTGAGCTAGCTACCAACAACAATAAGGTAGGAGGAGGAGAAGAAGATGGACAAGTAAGTGGAGAAGAAGAAGAAAGAAGATGGACAAGCAAGTGAAGAAGAAGAAGAAGAAGAAGAAGATAGTTGGTGGCAGGCCACATCTAGCTATCTATCGTTCGATCGCTACATGTCATGCATCCCCATGTGGGGTGCCTAGCTCGCTCGCTGCATATACTAGTGTTCTTTCTTTCTGTTTTGCACGCTCGTACGTACTCCATGCTTTCTTCCTGTAATAAGCAGACACATTATTCAGCATTCAGCTGCGTGATTAATTTGACTGCATCATGCAGGGCTCTCTCTCTTTTGTTACCTACCTATGTGAGATCTACTAGCACTAGTAGTTCATAATTGCCGAAATTTCCCAACCGATCTTTCTGCACTAGTGTTTGGTTGGTGGGATAGGATGGGATGGGATGGGACGAACCCACTTTTAGAGGTGTTTTGGTTGAGGGGCAAGTGGGATGGGTTGGTCCCTAGAGAGGAATATTCCTCCCAGATTTGGGACAAACCCATCCGGCAAAATCGGCAGGACGAGCTCGTCCCACTTGGACGGAGCACATGGCGTCTCCTCGGCGACCGCCGGCGCTCGTCCGCGCCGGCGTTTCGCCACGACCGCCTGCCACCACCTCCGCGACCGCCGGCGCTCCTCCACGACCCCCTGCCTCAATACCGGTCGCCGCTGCGAGCGAGATGCTCAGCGCCATCCCGCCGCTCACTGCGATGCTCGACGAGAGTGGTTGCGGCAGCTGCGGTGATGTCGACGCGGCGGGCTCGAGTGGCGGCGAAGCTTGGAGGTAGGGAGGGCAGCGGCGGCGGATCCAGAGGCGGGGGACTCGGCGGCGGTGAAACTTGGAGGTAGGGAGAGCGGCGGCGGCGGATCCGGCGCAGGGGATCTCCCGATCCAGCCGCGGCGATGACGGTGGGCCAGCGGGTTGGGTGCTCCGGCGGTGGTGGCTGTCCTGCTGCTGCCGCTATGCTTGATCCGGTTGTTCCACGCGTGGATGCAGGTGGCGCAATCGACGGTCGTTGACGGTGATGGCAAACAGCGTCCATCCCATCTCTCCCTCATCCCTTCAACCAAACAAAAAATTGGGATTGTCCCATCCTACAAACCAAACATGTGAGTGGAATCATCCCAACCCCAAAATCAGGGATGGTTTCATCTCATCCCACCTAGTCCCGAAACCAAACACATGCTTAGATGTGCTTAATTAATTAAACAGATACTTCAGAGGCTGGTTATTATTTGTTTTTCAGGTGAAAGTAATTAGTACCAGCATGAGTAGCTAGCTAGATATAGAGGTGGGAGAAACACTATTTTTTTAAAAAAAAAATTTGTGGAGAACAACTCTTTTTATTACTAGCAGATTAAAACATATATACGCTTGTAAAAATGCTACCGCTGTGGGCGGAAAGACTGTGCCATGCTGATAGGACTGTTGTCGAGTCCTAGAAACATATTCTATCCTCTCATCTCCGTTCAAATATAACTTAAGTCTCTATACTTGATCTTCTTTTTAATTGAAATTCAGGTGGGAAGCTCTCCCCAGGATGACCAGTCTAAAAAAAATGTACGTATCGGAGGGATTTCCGGTCACGGATCACCGGCGAGAATCAATTTTCACACCAAACTGCCTAGGAAAAAACGTTTCTTGCTGATGGGCTTCCTAGGGCATAGTTTGCGAAAACATATATACGTTGGCGGCATAAAAACCGTCAGCGATCATCATCGATGGTTGCAGGCAATCTGTCTCCGTCAACGAAACTAAAAGTGAAATCATAAGTAATTTCCCATTTTGTAGTAGTGAAATCATATAGGCCAGGTGGAATTAAAAGTGTGAGTGATTGAGTGAGTGTGGCATTAGCTCGCGAAAGTGGATATATATACATATAGAGAGAGATGGCGGCAGGTAAGCTGTCAAATTCAGACAAGTCCATTTCATCAACATCAACTTTTTGTTTCTCTGTTTTAAATTCTTTTTGGAGAAAAAAGAAAAAGGAACAGGACGATCGAGAAAAGGGTAGGAGGCAATCGAAGCCAGGGATAAGTGGACCACAATTAACTTAGGCACGCAGAGGCCGATGGATCACCTGGCTTCTTGTCAGTCTCAATTTCGATCTGAATATTGTTTTGCTCCAGTAACTGCACGTATACATGTTTAGTTACAAATATGTAGCATATCACGTCATCTCTCATTTTCCTCACATGCATGTGCCGGCCTGCCTGCCGGTAATTAGCTCTAGTAGCATGCCATCCACCGATGGATGCATGTTCACTAATCCAGCACTCAATTAGATCAATTAGCTTGATTAGTTAATAAAACAATTAAGGGTTGAATCAAAGTATAGAGGCAAAATAATTATGTTTGCTGCGTCGATACGATCCACATCCACCACTGCTAGAAAAAGAGTTTTTCCTGACGGTCAAAATTGATTTTTTGCTTGCGGGTAACCAGCGAAGGCCAGTGGAAAATGCATTTTCACTGGCGGCCGCTGGCCGCCAACGAAAATCGAGTTTCGTAGACGGCATGTTAAGACAACCTCTCGTAAAACTACCATCTTCACTGGCAGCAATTTAAGAGGACCATCAGTGAAAATATTTTTTGGGGTAAAAAAAATTGAAAATCAGCACACGCTGGCTACCATGGCCGCATGCACAGCCCACCGCCTAGCCCCACCATGGAGGCTCCCTTGCCACCGCTGAGCCCTATTCACAGCTGGTCACTGCCGCCACCGGTCGCTGCCGCAAAGCTTGGAGAGGAGAGGCTCCCCTGCGCCACCTCACTCTGCTGAGCTCGGCTGTCGCCACTAGATCAAGCGCCTGCAGGAATCCTCACCGCTGGTCCGCCTCCTGCGTGAGTCGCCGCGGTCACTCCCTCCCCTTTGCCTCCGCTGAGCCCGAAGAGAAGAGACTCCCCTATGCCACCCCACTCCGCCGAGCTCGGCCGCCTCCCTAACGCCGTACCGCCATGGCTGCCGCCCTCCAGATCCGCTCTCGCGAGGGAGAGCTCGGGCGGCCGGTGGTGGATCCGCCGCTCCGTGGCCCACTGACGCTGGATCTGGAGCCCTTCGTCGCCTCCCTAACACTCTACCAGAGCCGTCACCACCATGGCCACCACCCTCCGGATCTGAGCTCACGAGGGAGAGCTCGGGCAACTGACGGTGGATGTGCCGCTCCGTGGTCCGCTGACGCCGGATCTGCGGAGGTCGATCACGTGCCGTCGCCACTGACGCCGAGCGGCGTCACTACGAAGCCCCGCCATGCACCGCCGGTTCTTTCCCACGCGTCACCTCCGAGTCCCCTTCTCGTCGTCGCCGCCGCCGGTGGGAAGGTAGGAGGAGATGGATGAGACGACTGATGGTGGGTGAGGAAGGCGTCGCTGGTGAGGGAGGAGGAGAGGGAGGCAGTGGGTTGGTGGATCTGGAGAAGAGAAGGAGGCGATGGGTGGGTGGATGTGGAGATCCGGTGGGTGGTGGTGGTTTTTAATGTCGTAATTTTTTTTAGTTTGCCAATGATTTTTTTTTTTGCTAGCGGACCTATTTAGCCGCCTCCAGTGAAAATAACTATTATGTATTTTACGGTGACTTGATTTATCGTCAAATGATTTTTAAACATGATTTATTTTTTTATATTTACATAACATATTGAATCAGAAGAACGTTTATGGTTAAACGTTAGTAAAAAAAAGTAATGGCACCATATATTAAAAAAAAGGAGATAGTAGCTCGTGAAGCATGCTGATTGGTGGCAGATCATGCTCGATCGCCCCCATCGTCGCCAGGTTATATTCCTCGTCCAAACTAAAGAAACAATTAAGCTACATCAGAGACGGTCATTATCTATAGAGTAAAAAGTGCACGGACGGTCTCTAAATTTGTGTGGGTGTGTCAACCAGGTTCTTGAACTCTCAAAATAAATTTTTGGGTCCCTCAACTTGTCTCGGGTGTTATATAAGTCCAAATGGATTTCAACCCGCTTCGTGTGCTGACGTGGCATGTTATGTTGGCGCCTACGTGTCAGTAGAACCCATATGTCAGCCACATATAGAAAAAATAAGGACATGTTTTTTCTCCTCTCTTTTTTCATTTATTTTTCAAAATTAAAAACATCATTTTCTCCTCTCTTTTTAAATTTTATTTTTTTTCTACGAGACTGACATGTGAATCACACTGACACGTAAGCGTCACCGTGGCATGCCACGTCATCTCACGAAGCAGGTTAGAGCCCGTTTGGACCTATATGACACACATGACGAGTTTGGGGACCCGATCAAAAATGTATTTTGAGAGTTTAGAGACCTATATGACATATCTATACAAATTTTAGAACCATCCGTGCACTTCACTCTTATCTATACTATACTCCCAAGGAGATCCTACTACAATCGGAAAGATTTGACCAACCATCAATTAGGCCATGTTTCTTTCAGCTTGAATTATTATAATCTAGATTATTAAGTTAGATTACTATAAGCTAGATTGTTATAACATGTAGTAGAATAAGCGGTTAGTTGTTTCTTTCCTAAATTATTAGAGCCTAGATTATTGGGTTTGCAAGTATAAAGAGGGAGTGGGGTGGTATGGTGGGTAATTTTTCACCCAATAATCTGAAAAAAGGCTCACCTAAATGAGCTTATCAGATTATAATAAGCTGGGCTCCAGATTATAATAAGCTACTTCAATAAGTTGTCTGTTTCTTTCAGCTTACTCTTAATAATCTGGATTATAATAATTCCAATCTGAAAGAAACAGGCCTTAGTTGGATCAAATTATCCCAATCGTAGATTATATTAGAAACTTAGGCTAATAAAATCTTGCTACTAACTAAAAATATCATGCACTCTTTAGTTTTAAATATCTAAAGAGTAATTCCTTTTTAGGAGATTGCTGGCCTCGGCCGCCCGATGCACTACTATACGTATGCAATATTGTATCTAGCCACTAGTTTATTCTCTTTCCCTCTTTCACACTTTAAATATTTTAAAGTAAATTTCATAAAACTATAGATACTTTGCATGATCTATCACAAAACTACATATTTTAGAACTAGTTTCACAAAACTACAGATTTAATGTCTTCGTTTATCATAAAACTACAGGTACTTTGAACACTATATCACAAAACTACAGATTTAAGAACTTGTTTCACAAAACTACAGGTTTAATATCTTCATTTATCACAAAACTACAGATTTAGTGTCTCTATTCTCACAAAACTACACATTTTAACAATGCTAAAACCTGTAGTTTTGTGAGAATGGAGATACTAAATCTGTAGTTTTGTGATAAATGAAGATACTAAATGTGTAGTACTGATAAACGAATACACTAAATCTATATTTTTGTGAAACAACTTCTTAAATCTATAGTTTTGTGATAGATTGTACAAAGTACCTGTAGTTTTGTGATAAACGAAGACACTAAATCTGTAGTTTTGTGAAACAAGCTCTTAAATCTGTAGTTTTGTGATAAATTGTGTAAAATACCTGTAGTTTTGTGAAATTTACTCAATATTTTATCTACTAAACTACTTATCCAATCTACAACCTAATCGCACCATTGTATCCATTATAATTAAATTTTTACTGCAAGATATTATATGATTATATTCTGATAAAAGAAAAACATGTGTTTAAAACTGTTAAAACTCAATGTTTTATATGTGATAGCGGCATGTTTCAACCCGTGTCTCTGTTGTGTTTCGCAAATTCATGCAACTACATGCCTCTAATCTCTCTTCTCTCTCTTCATTCCATCCATCCATGCATCCATGCATTCATGTATTTAATGATCCTTAAAAAAATTTTCTCCTAAATTACTTATCCGATCTACGATCCAATCTCTATGTTGTATTCGTTGTAATTAAATCTTTACAATAAAATATCACATGATATTATATCCCGATGAAAGAAAAAATATACTATGTATATGTTTCAATCTGTTAACCCTCGATATTTCATATATGAGAGAGACATGTTTTAATGTTTGCCTTCACTGTGTATCACAAAAATTTTAAATGTTTGAATGGTTGATTTTTTTCACCGTATATAACCTAATATTTTAAGGAAGGTCAAATGAAATATTTGACCGGTAAGAAAATCAAACACCCGATTTGGAACATTGGACCGGTAAGAAAAATCAAACACCTAATTTGGAGTTTGCTCTTTTTTTTCAAGCTATTGTTCCATTGAGAATAGGAAAGCTCCAATGGAAGTCATTTAGGTCCGTGCATTGCAGCCACAGACATGCATATCGCCTCATCCTACCCTGCTTTAACATAGCCAGCGAGTAATACCTTTATTATTATGCAGTATATAATTTATTTACAACTACAAGTTAATTATTAAATTATTACTGTGTGATCCTCTAGCTGTAGCTAACCCGCCGCTCCGAGAGATAAGATAAACCCGCGATCGAGTGAGAGTCGACGATCGATGGCGGCAACTCTGCCGTCGTCGTGGTTGCTCTTCCTCCTGCTCCTCGGAGTTGGCGCCACCCCGGCGGCCAGAGGTAGCAAGAAGCTGAGTCCCCCGGTGTCGACGGCGTACGAGTGGCCGGAGCGGTTCCACGCGGTGGTGGTGTCGATCAACCTGACCAACCACAAGCGCGGCGGCGGGAGGCTGCAGCTGATCGAGCTCTACTACGACTGGCCGCACGGCCGCGACCTCAACATCGTCAGGGACCAGCTCTCCGGCGACCCACCCCTGTACAGCGTGGAGTGGGTCAACGGCACCTCCTACCTCTTCGACACCGCCGCCTCCAGCTGCCGCACCTTCCAGTTCCCCGTCGGCATCCTGCCGCCGGACTGGATCGCCACCGCCGACTACCTCGGGCGAGACACCGTGGACGGGTTCGAGTGCCATGTGTGGAGCAACTTCCTCTTCTCCCGCTACTACGCCGACGTCGCCACCGGCCGCCCCGTCCGCTGGATCTTCAACGGCAATACGCGCCATGTGCTCGTCTTCGAAGCCGGTGTAGTCCTCCAGGACTCCTCCAAGTGGCAGGCGCCGCCTTACTGCTTCTTCGATTCCTCAACGCCGCCGCCGCCGTCGCCGCCGGCGGTATGATCCATCCATGCGAGGCGAGGGCGAGGCAGGCATATTCCCACCTATGCGCACTAGTTTGTGTGTACTCCTATGTTGTTACATAAATACAGTTTCCTCTGTACCAAAGAATTAATTATTATTGTTAGTCAATTAGATATATATATATACTCTGTACCAAAGAAGAGACTAATATAACAAATATATAAAGAAAATTTATGGCTTTTTTTACAAGGTCTCTCTGGAGGTAACTAGTTAATTTCACACTCAGAATATGTACTACTTATTGTATCTTCTCCGGACAATTTTATATAATACCAATTAATTAACTACTACTATGCATCTGGCTATTAACCATTTCTTTAAGCCCTGGGAAGGGAATGGGAACTGATTGATAGTTAAAATCTGAGGCTGAAATTGTACTCCCTCCGGGCTGATAATTAATACTTGTCGTTTTAGACAAGAGTAAGGTCAATCTTTAGAATCTTTAATTATTGGGATATTTTTAAAATATTTATCTTTCAAATATGGTGACTAAATGTATAAATTAGTCTTAAAAAGTACTTTAATAAAATCATATATTTGTTAACACTTTTATACATACTATAATAAAAAATAATGATCAAAGTTTTTTTTGGAGACCGTATTCTTGTCCAACACAATAAGTACTATCAACCCGGAGGGAGTAATGGAAGAGGGAATCTCGGGAGCTCTGGTCCACCCAGTCAGAGGCATCAACAATCACACCAGCACAAAATATACACCTTTATTGAGCGACCGTGACATTAGATAGATCGACAAATATCATATCTATATCTATACCTAACTAAAAAACATGTAAATCTTTTGTAACTTTTTTTCGTCATCGTCTCTCAGTCAGTCTCGCTCCCCTTTTCTCTCCCTCTTTTGGATCCTTTTTCGTTTTTCTCTCCCTCCCTAGCATTCATCTCCCTCCCTCTTGAACCTTTTTCCGTATTCTTTTATAAGGATTCTGTAATTTTTACGAGTCCGATACAATGCGCGCGCCTCTAGCCGTAGCCCGTGTCGAACCTAGCGCCACCGTCACGTCGATCTGTCTCCCTGTGTGTTTTCTACTCCGATTGATTGTGAAAATCGATTCCCCACTCCTACCTAATTATTTTCATCATGACAAGCCACATAGTCGCGCTTTGCGCGACTTTGAATGCCATTTTAAGAACCATGTATACGCGGACAGTTAAATATTGATAATAAGTTGAAGCCAAGCCCATATAATTGTCATTTAATTTAGTGTTTTTGAGCACAATGAAAATATAACAAATTAGACAGCATAGAAACTACTGACAATTAAGGGATTTCTTGGTTGCAAGCACTGCATTGAAAATATTCTAGAGGTCAATTCATCAACAGCTTGCCAAGAAATTTCTAGTGTTTATAAATAACTGTCAACTCTTCATTTATCCATTCACATCTGATTTCAACTGGTCAAGTAAAATATGTTCTAATCGAAACCATGTTATGGGAAATTCTGTTTAGTAGTCGGCTAAAGGAAATAGGAGCAGCTGGTACATGTTAAAAATATGAACATACAATTCAGTCTATAGTGTACAAAATCTGTCGGCAAGAATTTAGGCCCATTCAAAACTTCATGAGTTAATGTCCCAGAAACTGTTTGCAACATTGCCGAAGTTAGCATTAGGATCTCCAGCTGCAGCATACTCTATTAGTCTCTTACTTTCCCTAAGTACAGGTTTCGGAATATCTTTCCTAAAATCCCATGTGCATAGTTAAGTAGTTAACCTATCATGCAATCATTGAAAATGAATTACTTTCAGAAACCGGTAATAAAATATACTAAATTACAACAACAACATATCATTCCATAAGAGGATAGAGACTAATGTTACCCTGTTGGCTGATACTTGTAGAGTGCGAACAGGATTTGACCAGTTATTCAGGTTAAACCTTAGGAGCTAGCCACAGCTTTCAGTCCAACTTCAACCAAACGAAAAGATCATCAGTGATGAATTTAGAAATTGTAAACATGTCTTTGCTATCATCAGCCTGGAGATCTTCCAAGAAAAAGCAACACAAATACTTATAAATAGTGGCAAGTGATGGCTTGATATATAAGACACGTAGTGCACCAGCTGTAAACAGGAATTTACATCTGCACATGGCTAAAGGACTAGGTTTATAAGAGTTATGGTCAAAAAAAAAATAAAAAAAGATTCAGATTTCAAAGGAATTCACATGTACATTTCATTCTTGTGGATTTCATAA
Source organism: Oryza meridionalis (assembly GCA_000338895.3). Lineage (NCBI taxonomy): Eukaryota > Viridiplantae > Streptophyta > Magnoliopsida > Poales > Poaceae > Oryza > Oryza meridionalis. The sequence goes on from CM002531.2 coordinate 181,809, forward strand.
CTCTTACCATTTGGAATTGTTCGTGGAGCGCAGGCAATGTCAGTTTAACACCTGAGAATATGAAAAAACATGTCATTAATTATAAGATACTAGAAAACATCATATATCTAGCAAAGACCATAACAGGAAAAGGATAAATCTTCTGATCGACAACACAAAGCTGGAACCATTTATTTACCAAGTTTTGGTTATAATAATCCATGGATTCATAGTGTTGCTAAAACTCTCATGGTTTCCAGGTCTTTATCATAATGATCTAGTTTACTAAAAAATTGACAGAATATCAACTTGTTGATATGGTGCTATTTATTCCCTAGCAACAGCAGACAACAGTGTTTTTTGTAGGAGCAACTTTTGAACAGCTAGTCTATCAGATATTCAGAACTTCATATACTCACTCGTGCACAATCTGGCTTGAAGTAGAGCTAGGCAAAGTTGGTGCAGGGGATAAACTCACCCATGGTCCAGTGAGGCTGGATGTAAACCGACAGTTGGCCGACGAAGATTGGTTGCCGCTATGCCGCGGTGGGGGTTCTGGAAGCGGCGCTCGCAGAAGCGAGCTCCTTCTCGGTCTCGCATCGTCGCGCCTCCACCCCCTCATTGCGGCAGCGCGGGATCTGCAGTCGCTGCTTAATCGCCATTGCCACGAGGTGGAAGTGACAATGTGTGCTGTTCATCCTTTATGTCCCCTAATCCCTTCAGTGTGGAAGACGGGCGATGCTGGAGGAGGCAAGTGGACGGTGGCCAAGCAGTGTGGAGATGGCGACGGCGGCGGCGGCGAGGAGAAGCGAAGCGCAGGCGCACGGCATCTGGGCCTCTCCCGATTCGGAGCGGTTGAGCGGATAAGAGAAGGGGTAAAATGAAAAAGTAAGTTTTCCCCAGGGTACGTGGAAGGATCATAAATAGATAGGAGATTCTTCAAGGTTCATGAAGAGATTTTGCCAATCAAACAATCTAACGGTCTATTATAATATCAGCAGAGAAAATCAAACGGTCAATATTTCTTTAATGACTTTGCAAGAAAGCTTGCAGCTTTCACTATTTTAGATTTCCGCTTTCATTTCTATTTTTATTCGCCGTATTTAATCTTCGTTTAATTGTCAACAATGATGGCTTGCCGGTGAGCTTTCCCGGGCCCTTTTTTTCTTGAGTTCTGCGGATTCGCGTCAATTACAGGGGAACGAAACGAGGATGTCAAGTGGATAAAAAATCCTCAACCAAATTTTTTGAGATCAACAAAGATTCGGCTAAATTTGATTCGAAAGATCAGCTCCAGCATCATACAGGCACGGGACTATTATCCGAAGGTTAAAGACGCTACCAAGCACGTGGGTCTGTCTTAGCCGTGAGAGGAGGCTGCTGCGGCTGTGCTAGCTGGGCCTACGGCTCTACTTGTGGATATTCACCCTCGATAATAAGATTTAGTGTAGCAGCACAAATCTCAAAGCAATCTGGGCCATTAATAATAGTTTGAGAATTAAGGGGGATTTTCTTTTGAACGTGCAATATGCAGAGTCTCTCTAGAATATGGCACCTCCCAATATATATTTCTCAAAGACCGTGTTTGCAAGAGGCTCTGCCACCACTGCAGCCGCCTCCGCGCGAACTCTAGCCTCTCCGCCACCATGCTACCTAATTCGGCTCTGCCATCGCAATATTGAGAGAGAGGGGATGGAGAGGAGGCAGGGAGAGGAAAGAGAGGATGATAGATGGGCACTATATTTTATTTTTTTGATTGTAATTGCCATGTTGGACGCTACGTGTATCAGCTTGAACTGAAACCGACTAAAATAGTGTTGGGGGTAAATTCTTCGTGTTTAAAGAGTTTGGGGTGTGAAATATCTTAATTTGAATAGGGGGGTAATTCACATGACCTTGATAGTTGAGGGTCGTAATTCAAACTTTTTCATATATGTTACTAGGCACTAGCAAAGCAAAAGCAGGAATATCCAGGGTCTGATGAAAGCTAGGCCCTTCCATTGCAGCCACAAACGTGCATATCGATCACCTCATCGTAGCCAGCTACCTTACCCCGTATTTACGTACCATTAATGTATATTATTTATTGTAGTCAGGGGCGGAGCTAGCTAGGAGGGGTGCCCAAAACCTCCGGTCAAGAAAATTTTTTAGCTATAGTTTATCTATTTTTATTATATGTGCATCCCCTGAATCCAAATTCAGACACTCATATCAGTTTAAATTTGGTCTAAACCAGAGTAAAGCAAGCGAGTGATCTACACATCTCTCTATTTCATTTTAGCTCCACCCCTAACTGTAGTAGTGTAGTGTATATACTCCCTCCGGTTTTTTAATATTTGACGTCGTTGTCTTTTTAAAATATGTTTGATCATTCGTCTTATCAAAAATATTATATAATTATTATTTATTTTATTGTGACTTTATTTATCGTTAAATGTTCTTAAAGCATTATTTTATTTTATTTTATATTTACTTAAAAATTTTGAATAAGATGAATGATTAAATGTTTATTAAAAAGTTAACGGTGCCATATATTAAAAAAACAGACAGTTTATGGTAACGTACGTTTCATACATCGTATCCCTACTATTATAAAAATTGAAGATGTCTTTGTCGGTATTTTGGTACGTCATCCGTATATGAGTCGGTTTTTTTAAGTTCGTTTGCTTTTGAAAATATGCATCCATATTTGAGTCAGTTTTTAATATCGTTCACTTTTGGTAATACGGAAGAAATTGTATAGGAAATCTCGCATACTAACTTGAGATGATAGATTTCTAATTGCAGCTCATGATTTTCTTAAAAACAAAATATATATCCGAGCGAATTTAACAGTGAATTTCATTTTAACTAAACCATATAACAATAATAAGATTAAAATAGCCTTCACCCGTTGCAACACACGGGCACTTTTTTCTAGTATATAAAAAGTCACAATACACCTACATCATTGGAGAGATAATCCCCATCTCTCTGGTTTTTTCCCAAAAAAAACCCCCCAATTAATCTCTGTGGTCATATACCATACATATGTATGGGCATATGGCTGTCTCTGTCTGACAAAAGAAAAGGAAAAGAGAAAGGAGGCTATGTAGATGCAGCGGTAGTCAGCTGGTGAGGTGAGGTATATACTCCAGGCCCAGCTAAGCGCCAGCGGCAAAGAAAAAAAGAAAATGCAGCGGCTAGCAGATACCGGAGCTGCAGAGGATATATGTGAGAGCGACAAAAGCAGACTGAGAGTCTGACACACACATACACACACTGCAGAGTCGTTTCTGCCATTCTTGCTGGTTGAGTTGGGCTCATTCCGTGTGGTGCATCTCTGTTTCGGATGGCCTTTGATGACACGATCGATCGAGATTGATATTATTTGATGGAAAAGTCCATTTCGATACCCTGTCAACTATGGGTTTGAGTTTTATACGTGTCCCTCAACCGTAAAATCGAATGTATAGCATAGTTTAACTATTAAAACCATTGTAAATTGATTTTCTCGATGGTTTTATTCTACGTGACATTCATATACTATGTTAACTTGTATTTATCCCATATAACAATCACATTCACATGACACTTAAATTAGAAAAAAATTAAATAAAAATATAATGAGCCCTATGCATCAATAACACATTTAATCCCTTGCTCCTCTATCCTCCCCCTCTCTCTCTCCCTCTCACCTTTAGCCCTCCCTCTTCCCAAGCTCGTCGGTCATCCCTCCTTAACCAATCTCTTCCCCATCTCTTCTTCTTGATCCTGTGAGAGACTAGGCACAGTAGCAGCGGTCCTATAGCTTTCACGCAACGTTCACCTGCCCTCTAGCAGGAGCTCACCGATATACATCTTGCCAACGTTCAGTGGCCGGGAAGGTTTCAGCAGTCAGCAGTCAGCAGTCAGGGTATACAAACCACAGACACGCATGCATATCACCTCATCCTTCCCGGCCAGTTAGTATACCCTGCTCTAACCTTGCGAGTACCGTACCACCTTTATATAATTTATATTTACAACTACTTAATTAGTTACTAAGGACAATTTAGCAATAAAGAATTGAATGGTAATATGAGATTTTTTTTATGAAAAATAAAAACAATACATGCTTTATTTTTAAGTATCATTTTGCTAAATTCCTTTGAAAATTAGTAAATATTTGTTTTTTCGTTTGAAACCTCCAAATATTACTTCTCATATTTCTGGGAATTAGCTTGTGCGCATTGACTCAAAGATGTTATTAGGATAATGGACTAATATACACTGCGTTCCGCAATCTAGAGATAACGATCATACAAATATTTGACAACTTCGGATGGAGATTTACAAACAGACTTAAATAAATATTTTTTTCTATTATGTGTTGATACTATTAGTTATTGTCTAGTTATTTCCTGGTTTTTATGCTCTTTATTGTTGTGTAATAGGTGGATATAGCTTGTTTCAAACAAATGCCGGGATTCTTTCCATTATTTTTTTTTAAAAAAAAACTTAATTAATGACTGTAGTTTAAATAAATTTGCATATGCCTCTGGGCCTGTATATACCCAGAGATCGGCTCGGGCAGATAACCCGCGAGAGATGCCGATGGCGCCAACGCTGCCGTCGTCGTGGTTCCTCCTATTCCTCGGAGTCGGCGCCACCGCGGTGGCCAAAGGAGGCAGCAACAAGCTGACTCCCCCGGCGGCGACGGCGTACGCGTGGCCGGAGCGGTACCACGCGGTGGTGGTGTCGAACCAGACCAACCACCGACTGCAGCTGATCGAGATCTACTACGACTGGCCGCATGGCCGAGACCTCAACATCGTCAGGGACCAGCTCTCCGGCGACCCACCGCGCTGTGCAGCGTGGAGTGGGTCAACGGCACCTCCTACCTCTTCGACACCGCCGCCTCCAGCTGCCGCACCTTCCAATTCCCCGTCGGCCTCCTGCCGCCGGACGGGATCGCCACCGGCCGCCCCGTCCGCTGGATCTTCAACGGCAATACGCGGCATGTGCTCGTGTTCGAAGCCGGTGTAGTCCTCCAGGATTCTTCCAAGTGGCAGGCGCCGCCATACTGCTTCTTCGCTTCCTCAACCTCAATATAATGTCGTCGCTCGATCTCGCTGCCTCATGATTATATTACTTGTGATCAGGTTCGCATGCATATATATTGGACCAGCTGATGATTATATCGACCCATCGATCAATTCATGCCAATAGTCAATCCTGTGCACGCGCGTACAACTTACTGAGTATATATGTTGCATATATAGTTTCCTCTCTGCTACCATTAATTAATTAACTGTGACATACCTGAGTCAATACATATATATTCTGTGCTAAACAACACTAATATACCAATCTATACTTACTTGCACAGTTCTATTTTTTTCTCTTGCTATATTTAATGAAATTAACATTCTCTACTCTGGTCGTTAAAAAAAATAATACAACACCTTATTAACTACTACTCCTTCCCTCAAAAAAAATATTAACTACTCCCTCCATCCTATTATATAAATCCTATTATATAACAACCTAGTATCAGATATAACATCTCAGTACTACAAACCCCTAAAAAAATATTAACTACTCCCTCCGTCCTATTATATAACAACCTAGTATCAGATACGACATCTCAGTACTACAAACCCCTAAAAAAATATTAACTACTCCCTCCGTCCTATTATATAACAACCTAGTATCAGATACGACATCTTAGTATGGAAAGGGAAGGGATGATGGGGACGACATGATGCAATTTCGGGCACAACACAACAACACTCATATCAATCGATAGGATACAGTACCTTATTTCTATAATATTGGATAAAACATAATATAATACTACGAATCTAAATAGTGTGTGTTTCATTAAATTTTAGTTTGTTGTATTTTAGGGAGATGGTGAGGGAAAATATACTATAGTGGAGTGTTGTAGTGGAAGAGAGAATCTCAGGAGCTCTGGTCCATCATATAGTGACGTACACCAACAAGCAAGCGTGACATCACAACTATCGGCATTATTCGGTAGAATATTCATGCAAATATATATTTGCAATGAGATACTAAGTTACTTTCTCCGTCTCAAAATATTAAAAGAAAATATGATCGGATGGGATATTTCTTAACATTATGGATCTTGATAGGAAATGACGCATTTAATTCTAGGTTTATATATTTTGAAATGGAGAAATTAAAGTATTATATGGCAGAAACAGAAAGCGAAAAGAGCAGGACGAGGCGTGAGCTTATGGAGAGGGGACTGAAAAAACGAGAAGCGGGATGTCTATATATCAAGTAGTAAAGCACTGTGTTTTTTAGTGTTATCGTAACTTCACAACAGATAGCTTTCGAACAAGTGCTTTAAGCAATACGGTACAATTTTTATTTCGAATCATATTTTTGCTAACAGTGAAATTTGGTAAGTTCGGAGTAATCATCGGTTTAGGGACAGCATCGGCTTCGAAGTCCTGAGATTAGCCGATGAGAGTTGTCAAGTCGTCAGTTGTCAGATTCTTGCTATATTCGGTTAAGGAAAAATTGGTCTACTAAAGAAAGCTTATCCAGAAAAGACCGAGTTTGAAGAGAATGCGGTATGGTAAGTTTATCTATTAATTAAGAATAGTTTGTTAGTTTTCTTTTATCTTTAGGAAGGTGTGTCTAGTGTCTAACAGGGACTTTATGGTTTCCTTTTATCTTTATGAAAGTTTCTTTCTTGTCCGACAAGGACTTGTATCAACCCATGTGTATAAATATGTACACCCAGAGTTTATGTAATTTATCTTCACGATCAATACAATTTGGCGCATCGCCACCTTTTACCTTTTCTACTTTATTTTATTGTCCGGCGGGACTTGGCAACTGACGTGGGGCTGCATCGGTGTTCGATCTCCGGCTTAGGGGTAAGTCCAATGTTCCGCCGGCCCAGGCAATTATATCGTTTACGTCGGCGTCGTTCAAGGCTGCATCAGTACATTCGACCTCTTGGATTGCTCTCGTTTGGATGATATATTTGCCTACCTATTTATCATATGTCTCTGTTAATCTAGTCTTAGCATATCAATTTAGCTCTATCGGTTGCTTCTCGTTTTAGGGTTTCTGCCGGTATCGGCTAAATCGCGTTGCTAGATTAGATTAGCTTAGACATCTACCACCCTGAAAACTCAGTCAACGGCTTGATTGTCTAGATATCATGTTTCTTTTCATACTTAGTGTTGCACCAGTTAAGTGTGATCTACTAAGTCGTGCTTAGAACCATAATCTCTAGCCTGCTTCTTGATTGCCAATAAGGGTTTCATCGGGGTTTCAGCCGGTGAGTTATCTGGACGTTGCATTGGCTCATAAGGATTGCATATACATATAAGTTGGATTTAGCTGATGACAACAAAGGTTTCACTGTTTAATCTAATCTTGTGGATTTCATGATATCGGACCTCTAGCCGATGTGTGCTTTAACCTTCATATCGATACTTATTTATCATATCATTATTTGCCGATTGGTTTATACTGGATTATATTGTTATTTTATTACATCATCATCAGCCGATTGCCTTTATATCATTATCTACATTGGACATACAGCCGATTGCTTAAACCCTATCGCTATCGGCTGTTATCGGCATCGGCTATTATCGGCTATCGGCTGGAACTACTCCATCGGCTTGTCAGCCGATCGGCTGTTTTGATCTACTATTTGCATATCTTGTCAGTTGCAGGATCAAACTGACTGGCACGCTCACATCTCATCAAGATTTGGACCTGCACAGGAGCTAAACAGATCTCTCAAGCCAGTGTGTGTTTTTCGTGTCAACAATTTTATACAACCCGTGATAAAGTGTTGGGGGAAAAAGAAGGCTGAAAAGAACCCTCTATTATCTCCATGTGCTTATATTTGTGGCTGTTTCTGTCTGAAAAAGAGAAAAGAAAGAAAAGACGAAAGGCAGCGGTACATGAACATGTACTTGTCAGGTGAAGTGAGGTAATTAAGCGGCTAATAGAAAAAAAAGGTAATTAAGCGGCAAAGAGAAAAAAAAAGTAATTAAGCGGCAAAGATAAAAAAAAAGAAGAAAAGAAAAGGCAGCAGTGAGCAGAGGATGAGAGCCAGAGGAACAGGCAGATACACACACTGCAGAGTCGCCTCTAGCATTCTTCTTCTTGTTGTATTTTTTTTTTCATGTGACTGATACTTTCTTTTAATTTTTTTCCGACCAGATTGCTAACGACATGTGGATCTTATTTGTGTTTTTATTTTTAATTTTGAGTAAATTTTTAAAAATAGAGATATTTAGATGAAACTATCACAAAATAAATTTAATGACATGTATCACATAACTACAAATTTAGCATCAAATTTTTCATGAAACTGCATATTCAAGACATCATATCGTATCATAAAACTATAGAATTAGAGATAAAGTTATTAAAGAACTATAAATTTTAGAGTTTAGATCCATGCATGGTACTATTATCTCTACTATTATAAAAATTGAAGATGTTTTTACCGGTATTTTGGTACGTGATCCGTGTATGAGTCAGGTTTTAAGTTCGTTTGCTTTTGGAAATATATATCCGTATTTGAGTCGGTTTTTAAGATCATTCTTTTTGGTAATACAGAAGAAATCATATAAGAAATCTGTTTAAAAAAACTCACATGCAACTTGAGACGATCGGACTCCTAAGTGTAGCTAATGATTTTCTAAAAATATATATATCCAAGCGGACTCCCACAGTGAATTTCATCTAACTAAACCACATAACAATAATAAAATTAAAATAGACTTCACCAGTTGCAACGTACTGACATTTTTTCTTGTTTATTTAAATTTGTAAAAGCTATAGTTTTATGATAATATTGATGTTAAATATGATATCTTAAATCTGATAATATTTTCTGTGAATGACAAATGGGTCTCACACATATTTTTCAATTCTAATGCCACCTAAGCGTCACGTCAACACCACGTGGAATGAATACTATCCTCCAAAATCATCGAGGGAGTTAAATTGTACCGATTTTAATAGTTGGGGGTCGATATATCATGTACTATGATCAGGATACGAATCAAATTCGTTTATTAGTTAAGGGAGTAAAAGTGAACGTATTCCACTTCATATATATGAATGCATGGGCTCTGCTAGCTAAGCTGCTAATTATTAATTGGGCCATGATTTTATACGTGTGCTAGGCGCAACGCATGCACGTTTGCTTCATTGAGCGAGCTGAAGGACATACTGTTGGAGCTATGAAGCTGCACTGTGACCTAATTAACCTACGTCGCCTTCCCAGCTCGTACCTGTATGTACGTGCTAATTAAGCTACTGTACTACTCCTAGTCATTACTACTGTCAACAAATTAACTAAAGTCATTCGTATATTTACTTTATTTTGCCTTAGCTAATGTAACTGCAAACGATTTACTACTGTGTTCATTTTCCTTGAGAAAAATACTACCGTGTTCGTCATAATTAAGTGGCTGTAATTAATAACTGCATACAGCTACTTAATTACGTAGGCTAGCTAGGATAGATATGAATTGATCGATGAGAGACTACCTCTGTACGTCTAGCTAAGGTATATACATACGTGTCGATCGATGATGTAGATGGTTGCTACTATTTTTTCTTATTTGGATGGATTCAACGTACGTAATTGACCAGACGAAGACGACTAGATCAATCTACCCTTGACTTTGTCTCCTACGTACGCTCTCTTCTGACCGTCTCTCTAATTCCTAGCTACTATACATCGATCGACCTCTCTAGATCTCTACGTGTGCATTCACTCCGTTTTTTATACTCCCTTCGTTTCATATTATAAATCATCACCGTTTCATAATATAAGCCATTTAACTTTTTATTAGTCAAACTTTATTAAATTTAATTAAGTTTATAGAAAAATTTAACAACATCTAAAATATGAAATAAGTTTCACTAGATCTAACATTGAATACAGTCTGTTTTGTGTCAAACATAATACCTTATATGTTTTATCAGACTTAAAGAAGTTTAACTAAAAAAATTAAACACTTATAATATAAAACATAAGGAGTATATCTCTATATGATGAAAAACATCATTTATATAGAGGATTTTTACGGTATAATATACTAATGGTATATATCGATAGTATAAAGAAGATTGTGTTGAAAATTTCTCACAAAATAGAAAATGTTCTTTAGTACGTAATTTCGTGTTAGATGTTAACTCACATAATAATCCTAATTGATCATGCGTCAGATCGGATTACTGACTGGATACGTTTGAATAAATGGCACAAGATCGGATCTATAGATTGCTCAAACACATAAAAACATTAGGGCTTGTTTGGTTTGATACCAACTTATTGCTCTACTAAAATTTTGGTAACTTCAATAGTAACAATTGCATATTTAGTTTGTTACCAAATTTTATCCATAATAGTTCAAATACAATACTATCCAATTTAGTAGTGTCAAAACTTGCCAAGGTTTTAGCACTACCAAGATTTTGATAGGGCAAAAATTGGTTCCAAACCAAATAGGCCCTTAATTTGTGTTGAATAGCTAGAGTGGGAGAGATTATCTAGCATAAAGAAAGACCATTTTACCCCATTGAAATTTTATACTGCAGTCGATTTAAATGGATAGGCAAATCAACCTAACCCTTGAATTGTTTCTATTACCGGTATACATTGTACCATAAAAATTCTCTCTCTCTCTCTTTTATAAAAATTCTCTCTTTTAGCGGTATACATTGTATACGTACTAACGTATACCAGTATACGTTAGTACTACTGGTATATGTTACTATTATAACATATAATAGTAAGATTGGGATTCTCTATGATTGATGAATCAGAGAGAGAGAGAGAGAGATACAAAGATAGATATATATAGCCCATAAATCCATCATCCACATGTGATTAATCTCTGCCTCCTCCTATACTACACTACTACTACGTCAACGCCTGCGTTTTGAGTAATTACGAAAAAAAAAAACTGCGGGGTTTGACACCATCAAAACATGACAAAGTAGTAGTACAAGATATGGTAGTTGCTTTCCAATTCAGTTCCAGCAACAGCAGCTTGAAATCAGTCTAAGCGCATTAATCTAGCTTAGCTGCTCACTCCAATCTCGATCAGCAATCGGGCTAACTTAGCTCCTCAGAGTACACATATATATAGTCACACGACACGTTCTTCTTATGTACATGTATCCTTCAAACAAGCCCTTTAATATATATGTTATTTTGTTTAAATAAAAGGCCCTTGAAATGTTACTTGTACGTATTATATATGAAGATACTACACGATAGATGTTATATTGTACACACATAAAATTTCTCATACATAGTTAGCTAACTATGTTGATAAGAAAGCATCGCATTTCTTTCAAGTCTTTGTAGAAAAGACAAATTATGCAAAAACTGGAGTAGATCAGGTGGTTATGTACCTTATGATAGGACCTACTAATTTATACTTTTTATAAAGTTATTGCCCACTAAATCTAAAACTCAACATGCAACATTGCCACATTATCACCCATTAGCAATAATTGCATATTTAACCTCATGCAAACATACAACGGTATCTATAATTTATTTAATTCTACAAATCAATATGTAAGATATCCAATCATATCCCCTCACATCATTAACACAATATTTTAACAAATCTATCTATTATTTTTTATAATATTTAACATATACTTATCAATATGTTTCACATTAAAACACGGGTATCATTTGTTTCATGATAAGCACTGATAAACCCTAATGATTTATTTCATTATTTACCCTGATTGTCGAAAAAAACATATTGAGAATTGCTTAGCAATTCCCGTAGCAAAATGCGGGGAATCATCTAGTTTTATAATAGTAGACATTGTACCCGTCGACGTCAAAGTGCTTGTACTAGTTTTTCTTCCATTTCAAGGTACGCTGATTCATAGAGATAGGAGAGAGAGGTTATGCGCGAGTGGACATTTGTATTGAGTTTCATAAAAAGAATAGGAAAAGAAAAAGAAAAACTGTAGAAAAAATAAATTGGGTTTATCACGGCACGTAAGTGGTAATAAGAAAAGAAAAGAAAATAGGTAATGGGTAGAGAAGATTGCTAACTTGATCGTTGAGCTGCTGTCGGATGAAATGAAATGAAAGGTAGGAAGCTTCTTAACCGAAGAAAAAGAGCGGTTATGTAGAGTATATAATTATATCCGCAGTAAAGCGAAAGAGATGTATGTATATATGTGTGACGACTTGGCCCACTCAAATCTATCAACCAAAAGCTGATGAGAAGAAACTGACTGACTGAACCATATATAAACCAATGAAAGCAATCCACGTCTATACGTAAATAGTTAGGAACAGATTCAGCACAAAAAATGTATCGTATTCAAGCAGCAGAACATCGATTGAGATCGATCGATCGATGGATGATCGGTCCAGCTAGCTTAATGAAATTATTAGTAATTTGACGTTGTCAAAAGGCAAGCGCATTTTCCATTTTTTGAGGACAAAAGGCAAGGCATTGGTGATAGCTACTGCAATTCACTTTTTCTTGGCTATCGATATATCGATCGCTAGCTTTAATTTATACTAATATTTTGCAATCGATCGATGGAGTGCGTCCATGTGACCTTTTGTTGACTCGATCGAACGATGTATCCTCCTACCTCAGCTTACATATATGCATACCAAATCAACGGGAAAAATTCAAGCAACAATTAATAATTTCAGTTAGATCGCCTGCAATATATATAATTTCCACCTCGATCTCTCTCTCTCTATATATATATATATATATATTTACCAACGGGGCCGGCTAGACACAGTTTACTTTCAGGAAGGCAGGCAGCAGCTATACTACTATCACCCAGATCGAGCTGAAAACAAGTTCAGTACGTACAGTCGTTCATCGCTGCTCCCCTTCAACCAACCAAAAACTTAGGCTCAGGTCATGGAGCAGCAGTTGTCCTCGCCGTCGGCGTCGCAGCGTGGCGGCGGGAGGGAGCTGCAGGGTCCACGGCCGGCGCCGCTCAAGGTCCGCAAGGAGTCTCACAAGATCAGGAAGCAAGAGCCGGTGCAGCAGCTCCGGCAGCCGGTCATCATCTACACCATGTCGCCCAAGGTAGTCCACGCCAACGCCGCCGACTTCATGTCCGTCGTGCAGCGCCTCACCGGCGCCCCGCCGCAGCCGCAGCCGCAGCCGCACCACCCCACGCTCTTGGCGCAGATGCCGCCGCAGCCGTCGTTCCCTTTCCACCTCCAACAGCAAGATGCTTGGCCCCAGCAGCACTCGCCCGCCGCCCGCCTCGCCGCCATCGAGCATGCGGCAGCACGGAGCTCCGGCGCCGACCTGCCACCGTTGCCGAGCATCCTGTCGCCGGTGCCGGGGACACTGCCAGCTATCCCGCCGAGCTTCTTCTCCCCGCCGTCGTTGATCAGCCCCGCGGCGCCATTTCTTGGTGCAACGACTACTTCTTCTGCTGCGCCATCGCAGTCTCCAATTGGCGGCAGCGCCTACTATTGGGATCTCTTCAACAACATCAACATGCAGCACTAGCACCACCAAAATTAATTAATTTCATCCATCAATTCAGATATATAATTTGCACGGGTATGGCGCGGTCATCATCACAATATTGGTATGCATTTAATTACTTCCTAAGCTAGTTAGGGTTTACCATAATTTTTTTAGATATATGACGTCATAGTCATACAGGAGAAAATCCACTGTCAGATGATAGAGTACATTGGGATTAATTATTGACAGATAGTCGATGCTAATTACCTCGTTAGCTAGCTAGCTTAGTTAGAGTGCACCACTGTAACTAACTCTAGCTAGCTGCAAGGAAGCTTCATCATATCGATCGCCAGCACCTACTAATTGATTTTCTCCGATGTACTTGCTGTAATTTTTCACTCTTGTAGGCACCCCACTTAATTTGGAGGTGATAATATACCCAGATGCCACAGTGTATAATGTAATATTCACTTCATTTATTTTTTATATAAACTACAGATATGTTAACCAGTTGTGCTCTCTTGTACTCCATCCGTTTCAGAATATATATAAGACCTTCTAGTATTGCCCACATTCATATAAATGTTAATGAATTTAGGCATATGTACTCTTGATTCTACCGTACGTACCACTATGCACGCACTGCGGTTAGTTCAGAAAGGAAAAAAAATACTGCGAAAGTATATGATCGATCATTGAATTAAACATGCATTCATATATATACAAGAGTGCAAAAGAACTAGTCGTTCTCTCTCTCCTCCCTCGTCCTAGTTTTGCGCGTAACAGCCACATCGCCGCGGCGAGGCTACACCAACAGGCGCTCCTTGGACGAGCAGTCGCCAGACCGTCGTCAGGGAGACAATATAATGGATGCCGATCGAGTTTGGCGCCTCCTCCGACGCCGTCGACTTAATGTTGGTGAGGGCGGCCTGCCTTAGGAGCCTATATATATATATGGTTTGCATATATAGCTCTGTCCAGCATCCATCCCGAGCTCCATATATCTCCATTGCCGTTGACCTGATCTCGTCGAGCTGAGGCCTATGAAGAGCAGCAGATCAACATAACGAGCATCAACCTCTCCACGCTCCTCCGCCAAGATCTCGACCTCACTGCCAACATCCGTTGCTAACAAGTCTAGTTGGAGGCTGCCCAGTGAAACTTCCCATCCTCCACTGTCACATTGGAGAAATTCATATATAGTATTCAAATTCTATAAGAAATTTTCCCATGTAGCCACTTGATTCAAAGAATTGAAGCTTTAATTTCCAAATCCTATGAAATTCCTATGGAATGGCTTATTTCATATAGGTTTTGAAGGAAACATAGCAAGAGCTCTAACCTCTTGGAAAATTTCCTTTGGGTCTATCTCTCTCATCCGATTTCTGCGTTTTTCATGTCATCCAATCAAACGGTCATTCGTATGTTTTTCCTATCTTTCGCAATAATCTATTTTAAACTTACATTCATGTCTTGTGTTTTTTTTTCTATTCCTCCGTTTTCTCAATCATGCGATTCAAAGAGGCCCTAAATGTTTGGAGAGCTAAAAATATCCACTCTATTAGAGAGCTCCGGTGAAGTGTCCAATGCATGGAGATACAAATGATGGCAAGGAAAAATGGCATGGAATTTCTGTTTTTAGCCTACTCACTCATTAAACAATCTTAAAATAGAGTATTTTCATTTGGATCACTTTTTCATTGTTGTAGTAATTAATTATCATGGGTTAATCAATCGCACAAATTTGATGGTTTGGATTAAACTATCTATTAAAATCAAGACAAAATTTGTTCTCACCTGTCAAAATTTGTTCATTACCAATTATTGCTTTTAAATATGAATTAACCACTCGTTATAAAGATAGATTAAAATAATGGAGGGAGTACTCGTGTAATTTTATTCTTTTTTGTGCTGGCAAGCTTCTTAATTGTAACCATTTAACTGCAAAAATGATGTACTGTAGGGTATCACAACAGAGGCTGAGCGCCTTGTTGACTTGCTGAGTCCAAAGGACACTGACGTGTTACCGGAGTTCTGTAGATGTAATAAGATCAGGGAATGTACATCAACAGTTTTGCTCAAGCTTTAGCAGGAATTTGCTTGCAAAGCTGCTGATGTTGCTGCTGCTTCAAACAACACATCAGATAGGTACGGTATATATTGTCTGAATAGTAGTATATCTTAATTTCGTTTCACTTGATTCAAGATTGTTGCCCATCAGATTATATTAGCGACATTAATTTGATTATTCTCTTCTTTCTATGATCTGTAGGGTCACTGATTCAATGGAAGGCTCTAGTAATAAGGATATGAATAGCTCAAAGTGGAAGTTGAACAGTAATCAGGCGGCGGAGGGTAATTCTAAGGAGAAGAGGATGTTCAGAAAGCAATTTTAGTATGGACGTTCAGAAGAGGTGAAGAAGAGTCTATATGAAACTGCCGACTCATCTGCTGCAACCATAAGACAATTGGAAGACAAACAAAAATAAAAAATGTCACACTTGGCTGATGATGGACTGGAGAAGATCCATGGCGGCTTTGATTTAACAAAGGATGAGGTTAAGTCACTGCTACAAAGCATTAAGGAGACAGCTTACACCACTGATTGATCTTTGATTTGTAACCATGTCAAAGGTCAATGTGGCTTGAGGCTGTTATAATTTTCTTTACTTCTGGCCTATTTTTTTTTGTTTTACCAGAGACCAAAACAAAGTTGATTATTATACTCTATCAGGCAAACTGAAAGATTCTGAAGTGAATAACTAAAGAATGCAGTAAAATACATGTACAGGAGCAGCGAAGGCCGCTATAATACGAAGTACTTAGGTGCAACAACTACAGCTGTACAAGTGTTCTGAGGTCGGCTTTGCCATCGAGGATGGGAAGCAAACAATGGTCATCTTCTAATCAGTCCACAGATGACACCAACAGTGAATTTGCAGCCATTCTGTTACTGCCGTCAAATCGGCAAGCACATATATATACGCATATACCTTCATTTGAAGGAGACCTAAAGAAATTACACATTCTGTGGAGTTGCTAAGAAAGCAGCTACAAGTTAGCCTGTTTTACCAAAAAGAAAGAAAACAAAAGAGCAAGATAACCTTTGGTATGATACTCTATCGAGGTGATTTCTTCTGTATCTTAGCTCTAGAACGCCGACTGGCTCCCCTGCTGTTTGCCTGCTCAAAAAACATACTCGATTAAGACCGAATGTTCAGAACAACAACCCAAGTCCATCATACTACCAAGGACTGGACATACAAATACACAATTGAATTACTCCCAGGTTATGCTACTGAGCAATCATACTGCACATTTATCAAGCCATTGAAGAAACATTCTGATACTTTAATTCAACTCCTCAAGACTAACAAAATGTGATAACTCTGTGTTATATGAATGAAAAAGGAAAAAAAATAATTCTTACCTGGGCATGCTGTAAGATGTTTTCAAGTTCGATGACAATCTCTGCAAAAACAGGCCGGACATCAGGATCTTCGTCCCAACACCGCTGGATCAGTTTTGACAATCTCGGGTTCACACTTGAGGGAATCTCCAAGCGAAATCCCTAAGCAGAGAGTGTGGGAAATTGAGTCAATGTGGATTTCTGTTTAAAGAAACACAGAGACAAAATAATTTGCTAGTTTGTCATTATTCATGTTCATTTCTGTCCTCTTCTAATATCCTTGAAGCGTGGTACTTTGGTTCTGTTTGATCTTGTGATTTACATGGATAAGGAGCATCCCTTGCAACTCCAAAAAATTTGGGATTTTCTGGAATCTTTTACAGTGGATGACATGGAGGTAGCACCACAACGAAAGCAATATTTTCTCGAGATGACCAGAATCAGATACATACCTGCCTTACTCCTAGTGCAGCCTGCAAGGGCGTCATGTTATCGTATGGGACCTATAGCAGAATTAAAAATTACAGTGTTACCGTTAATAATCACAATATGGTATGTTCAAACAACTCAGAATTAAGCTCAAGCAGAATGTACACCAGGGCCAAACCTTCAAAGTTACCAGTTCCCACAGAACAATAGCAAAGCTGAACACATCTGCTTTGTTATCATAAGGCTTATGATTAATGATCTGTTGAGACAAGCAGCACCTATGAGATTCTCATCCAAAAGAATGGAAAAACTCTTGCAATCAAAACTCTGGTCAGAACTTCTCATCTCATGCAAAGATAATTTCAGAGTGGTAAACAATGTATCCAACCTTTTCCTACAACTGGATCTTATTTGTCACTATCAAATTATCAATATAATCAATCTCACATAACAGGTAAAGTTCCAAAGGCATCTTAGATTCCGAAGGACACTGATTGACCCAAAATCTTTCAAAGTTGATAATGTAACACTGTTGCAGTGATGCCTGCATGGGGGAACTTAAGAAGTCCAACTTACACCTCTCACATGGATGGCTTAATGATGGGTGGTTCATCGCTCAACAGTAAGTTGGAGAAGTGATGCCCTATTTCGGTTTGTGCGGCATTATCCACTCCACATTATCTAGTAGTAGTTTCAAATCTTGACTTTGAATTGGATTTATCTAAAAAGGTATCTCATACAAAGCAGCAGATTTTCAAAACTTAGGTTACTCAGAACTCACAAATTGGTTATACAAAAATCTGAAAGAAAAATTTCAACACCAAGCAATTCTTAAAAGAAAGGCAGAGTTTAGTGAAGAGGAGGCATGACCCATTCCAGAAAAAAATGTGATGCAAGGAGCCTACGCTTCACAACTCACAAGAGCAAATAAAGGACCACGCAAAAGCAAAAGGTTTACCGATAGTTTCGCACATCAGATAACAATGGAAACTAGGAAAACTGAGGATGGTATAGTGAACACAGAAGCTTCCTAAAAGTTATTTCTTTCAACAAAAAAGAAGAAGTATGAATCACAATGGGCACAAATTAAATAGTCAACTGTACCTCGGGTGCCATCCATCTATAGGTTCCAGTTTCAGCAGTCATTTGTCCCTCCTGATTTCCTTGTCGAGCCACACCAAAGTCGGCGATCTTCACAACCTATTACCAGTAGCAGATATACTCAATACAAATCTGGGAGATTAGTCCATTTCAATTAAAGGAACAGAATTACATCTTCAGGACCATAATGCGGTTTCGCACATGAGGCATGAAATTTCACAGTTCAAAACTGAAAAACAAAATTAATACTGACAAAGTACAAGGACTATTTGAAGTCAAAGTTCTTAAGCAACTCGATTTTTTATAAATGAAATCTCCCCTTTGAGCTATAAAATGTTGTAGAAAATCCTCTTTGAAATGCCGTTGCCCATCTGCAAGATGTGGACTGAAAATCTTTGCATAATTCGAAGAAAAAAATATCCCATCCCAAAGCAGTGTCATATGATTGAAAAGTGGATAGCAAATGATTTGCTGTAATAGTACCGATCACCTTGATATATTTTTCTAATTTTTAGATATCACTACCACATATCAGAAAGAAGAAGAAAATGGGAACTGAGAAGAATATTCAGTACGCATACTTGATGATAGCCCATGAGCAGGTTTGCAGTCTTCAGATCTCTATGAATGATGTTATTCTGATGCAGATAATCCATTCCCTTTGAAATACTGATAGCAATCCTTAAAATCGTAAGGAGGTCCAAAACATTATTTTGCTTGTGAAGAAAGTCATATAAATTCCCTCCAGGCATGTATTCTGAAAGAAAGAGAACCAACCACAAGACAAAAATGTGAGTTCAGTAACAGTAAGCCAGACAGGACATGAAGCATGATTCATTCGAATCTGACTCCAACTATGCAAGTCTAAGACCTATTTGATGAATAATTAAAAACTCTTTGCTATATATTACACAATTTTCTTGAAAGTATGGGAACTTCAAAATTAAATAGTCTACCTGAAGAACAACATCAGATAGATGGCCATAAAATGGATGTATGTTTGTGTCAATACCTAAATACTAGCTTCTGCTTTAAGCCTATGTGCGCACATGCACACGTGGCAACAACAGCATTGTCAATGCAAGTCAGCACCAGTGGTTATGGAGGTGATTCCAATCAAATATTAAGGAAAAAAAAGATATAAATTCTACCTGTTACAATGCAATACTTTTGAGGCCTTGTGCATGCCCCATAAAATTGAAGAACATTTTCATGATTAACACTCCTGGAGGAAAATATCTTGAGTAAGTCAGAATAAAATGAAACAATTTCAGCAGTTTATAAAAGAACTTGCCTTAGAATAAGTATTTCCTGTAAGAACTCAACTTCTGACGGATTGTTGAAATGAGAATCTCTGAGAATCTTTACAGCAACATCAAGACCATTGTAAGTTCCTCGATACCTGTGAAACAGAGTAAAGATGAGACTCGACTGGAAAATACTGTTATATGGTTTTTGTGTATCAGAGCCAAAACTAGGTTAATAATATCCATGGTAATTTGTCAATTGGCATCATGGTAATACATCAACATTTCCTTGTCAGTGGAAGCCAGCAAACTATTGTGGTCTGTAGAGGATAGAGCGTCACACCACCATATCAGCAGTGAAGTGCAAATAATTGAAACTTGTAAATTATTATTCCCATAGTAAATGGTGATCATACTAGACTGTTAGCAAACTGCAAGTGCCAAATAATTCTTACAAGTCAGCAGAAGATCCAGTAGCAATCTTTTCCCCTGTTGTTAGCAAGTTCCAGTCAATTTCAGAATCTCCAACCTGCTGTTGTAGCTCAGCTATTTTCTGCTGATTTGTCGAGGCTGAAGAATTTGTTGAATTAGATGGTGATGCCTACATATTACATGGAATAATTAATCTAAGTCTGCTAGGAAATGTCGGTAATTTCCTTGTGAGTGAAACTAGAGCTTTGCACGTGGTACTGCATTTACATGAAACAAGCGAGAGACGAAAAACCATGCGGATGACTTATGATGACCGAAACAGAAAGGAATTAAAGTAGGTTGAGTGTAGGGGGCATCATACATTTTTGTGCGACAATGCCTCCTTAATCTTGATGATCAAATCATCTGTCTCCTGCGTGTGAAGTTGCAAAATGAGCAAGCAACACTT
Source organism: Oryza meridionalis (assembly GCA_000338895.3). Taxonomy (NCBI): domain Eukaryota; kingdom Viridiplantae; phylum Streptophyta; class Magnoliopsida; order Poales; family Poaceae; genus Oryza; species Oryza meridionalis. Next base: position 202,329 of record CM002531.2, read on the forward strand.
GCATATACAAGAGCACATAAAGAAAGAGTAAACGATATTATCTGTGTGCGTGAAATGTGAGCTGGTAATCATAGAGAGTTTATAGATGGATGTAGAAACAGGTATGGTTATAGAGTGACCTCTGTGTGCCAGCCATCAACAACAAAAACGTCCAAACAGAAGCCATCAGTTGTGGAGTAAACATGGGCTTCACGAATATTAAGTCCAACCTCAGACAAGAGTAGAGTGAGCTGTTGAAAAGATTAAGTAACTATTAGTGGTAAGTAAATTGGCAATTGTAATATGGAAAGGAAGGCAGAAGTAGGAGATGGAAAATGAAATATTACCCTGCTAAGAAGCTTGGGCTTGTCGAGGGAAGAGAAGATAATCTCATGAAGAAGCTTAGTTTTGGGGTACCTGTAGGAAGGGAATTCAGTAGGCAGTAATTATATAAGTACTCTCTTCGTATTTTAATGTATGACGCCGTTGACTTTTTGACAAACGTTTGACCTTTCGTCTTATTCAAAAAATTTATGTAAGTATAATTTATTTTATTGTGACTTGATTTATCATCAAATATTCTTTAAGCATGATATAAATATTTTTATATTTGCATAAAAATTTTGAATAAAACGAGTGGTCAAACGTTGGTTAAAAAGTCAACGGCGTCATACATTAAAATACGGAGGGAGTACTATATACTATAGTTGGGGTGTATAAGGTATGAGCATGATATATATGGTATCATATAAATCTATACAAGTGATCCCCACTTATAGCGTAGTTATTACACAATTTCCTGCACTGTGGTTGATCCACGTCATCAAAATGAATGCCAGCCGTTGGACCAAATCTCAACGGTTTGATGGTTATTGCTTGCACCATGCACACGAGAAAGCCCAACTGAATTGAGCCCATCCCGGCGGCCTCCCTATCTGCTCGCTCTCATCCCTTCACAAGTGTGGCGCATCGGCCGCCAGGAAACACACCACCGCGACAACACTGCCGCCGCTTCCCCTCCTCTCGCACTGCTGCTCCTCACGCCTGTACGTTCCGCTCCTTCACATCAGCCACCCCCTCGCGCACACCAATCCCCTTCGGTGGCGTCGTCTGTTCCTCTTCTCCAGATTGACTGATGGACTACCAGCCTACCACTAGCTACCCACGGGATTATTCCTCCGTCGCCAGCAACAAGCAGTCAGGAGTATCTTCTTAAGCCTTTTTTAAGTCCTCAAAATGTACCATTCGATCATCGTCAGCTTCTAATAAGACTCTTAATCCATCATCCCCGTGTGACCGGCCAACCCAACCATATGCATCTTCACCATGATTAAGATAATGGGAAAATGCCAGGTATGCTTTACTTTTGACAGTACAATATTGCTGTTTCTTCACACCCAGTTACATGACAATTTGTAAAAATCGAATCAGTTCTTAATTATCCATACAATATCGTACGGAATCTATTAAGGCTGGGAGTCAGACAAAATATATAAGACAAGATTTCTTAATTCTTATATATGTATATGCAAAATTGCAGCTACACTAAGCCTAATGTATTTGGGTTGCCTCTGTTTCTACTGCAGAATTTGTGCCACACCAATTTCTATGAACGAGATTGATATCGTACTGGTATTTTTGTTTGATTTGCTTCGGATTTATGCAAGACAACATTTGAACAGGATCAGTGCCATCTGTGCACAAGTATCTCACAACCTTTTTTAATGTAAGTATTCCACAACCAATTTATTAGATTGTGCTTATAATCAGGTTAGACTGGGTACTGCATATGTACACTTTGCACCCTTTTGACTGCGATTTGACAAATTGTTTTCTTCTGTAACATTCAGGAACCCAAACTCTTTGCCCAGACCTTTTGATGTGTTTTACAGTATTATCAGCAGTTTGCGCGGCTTTTCTCTGCACTGCTTGGTTTCATCATTTTGTTTGGACACAATTAACCAGATCTTGCAGTGCTTGCTTTGTGTGAGCTTGACCAAAGAATGTGGTGTGCTGATCCTTATCACTATGCACCCCTTTATTCAAAAATATTGTGTTCACTTTATGGAAATCATTTTTTTTTACATTTGTTACACTAACAGTTGTTCGTATATATCTCATATATACTTTATAATCTGATCTGATGATTTGCTTGCTTGGCTGCAGGTACTCAGCGAGCAATATTTCTTTACCGCTAACTAGATTTGTCTTTAATTAAAATGATATTAAAAGGTATTCATAGATTTTAACTCTGAAAAACTGGATGCATAGCTAGCAGGTATACATTTTTTCTCATTCTCAACACAAATATATCCTTAACCATTGCATGATCCTGTGATGTTTTAGAGAGAAATTTGTATGCTTTATTATCCTCTAATGTACTGATTCAGTGTTTGTTCAGCTAAATATCTACCTTATTTCATATGATTCTTGAGTTGTTTGCAGGTCGCTCAACATATATTTGGCCTATTCTATGATTCTGCAAGCTATCAAATATGTTATTTAAAGGCATGTGATTGTGGGGTTTTTTTTTTTTTTGTGCTTATGGCATGCATGATGTTTCCTTAGTTTTCCACAGCAACACGAGGGGTTTCATCTAGTGTATTGAAACAAATAAAGACATAATAATAAAGTGAAAAAGCGAATGGAGAGATGAGGAAATAAAGAAAGTAGTACCTAGAGGAGATGGACATGGAGCCGGTGTTGTCTCCTGTGTCGTTTCTTCTTCTTCTCTCCAAGCTGAGGTCTTCCATGAGCCTCTGGCATGGATCGAAATCGGAATCCGGTTGGAGTTGGAGTGGAATGGACTTCTGGAAGCGGGCGTGGAAGACGGGGCGATTCTGTGGGTGGGCGCAGTGGGTGAGGATCCTCCAGTGGAGGAGGACGTCGTCCACCCTGTCAACGCCGAGGTCGAAGAGATACCTTTTGGGGAGGCGCGACAGGTGGTGGACGAAGGCGGAGGCGTCGTCGGGGAGGGGGACCTCCTCCTTCTCCAGCTCCAGGATTCGCTCCCTCAGCTTCCTCTTCATCTCCTCGGGGTCCTTCTCTTTATTCACCATGTCTGCCTCTGGGTGTGGCGGCGACGAGCTCTCCCCCCAATCCTCCCCCTCCATTTCCATCTCCCCCTCTGCGCCCCTGCCTGCTCGCGCTCGCGGGGGCCTCGTATTTATAGCCGCCGTGCGTGGCGGTGGCGCAGGCTCCGGCCGGCGACCACCGATTGGAGTTTGGACAAGACGACGACGACGACCACCGATTGGGCTTGAAATACTAACGGATTTAAATTTCCTTTTTGAATTCAATTTTCTGTCGAATGGGTTTTGTTTCTACTACTAGTATTTCCTTTTGAGAATATTCCGATCTGCCGTGGCCGTGTGAACATGAACAATGGGGACACCTTGCGGTCCAGCCAATGGGGACACGACGCGTGGCATTTCCTTATCCGGAGCGGAAAGGGGTCGGATCTGTGTAGAGGGATGGACGGTGCGGATGGTAACTACGGACGGCTGGGATTTTCCCCGACACCGCGGGGTGGATGCGGATGCGGATGCGGTGGTCCCACCCACCGGGTTGGGACCTGGATGACGCAAGATGCGACTTTAATTTGTTTTTGAGGGTTTGGTTGGGGTGGGGCCCACAGAAAGGCGTGACTCTGACCGCAGTTTCTTCCTCTTCTATATTAAAAAGAATTATAAAGACCAAAAAGAAAAAAAAAACTCCACAAACAAGGTGACTCACTCGTGACGTACGCTTCTTATCACTATACTTTGTATTAAAAATATATGATAAAAATGTAACCTAAGAGTTTATTTTCTCTCATATATACTGGCTCTCGTAGTTTGTTACCCTCTCCTAGGTTGATTTTTTTATAGAGGAAATAGTAATTAATATTTTATTTTTTATTGAAAATAAAAATAAAATGATGTATTTAAATATTATCAGCACAATTATATATTCAGATCTTGGAGCTCCGGATTAAAGATGTATGAATTTATGAAGCTTAGGAGCTTTATCAAACACGTACGATGTAAAGAACGATGGAGTATTACGCTATCATCGGATGGCAAATGCTTTGGTTGATCAGCCATTTAAGTAAAAATAAGTTAACCAATTTACCTTGAAGTTTAGCTGAATTGGATGTAGCTTTGGCTGATCAGCCAAAGTATTTGGCCAATCGATGAGGCTAGCTGTTAGTAACTTGCATACAGTATATTTCTAGACTGAACAGCACGCAGTGGTCAAAACCCCAAGTTCACTTAACAATTTAACAACTCGATAAACTTGAGACAGTTTAGTTAATTAAGCGATCTAGCAGCTACTAGTATGGTTGGGACAGAGATTTGAACGTACGGAGAAAACGAGGAACCATTATTAATTTGATGACTGCATTTAAAATGCGTTACTCCTTCCATCTAAAAAACTTAATTTAAGAGAAGATATGACATCTCCTAAGATAATAAATCTAGACCCAGGATAGTAAATAAATACATGCCGGCCTATAGCTTTAGAGTTGGTTGTATTGTTTTGGGAGGTTCGGATTTTAGGAGAAAATACAGCCACCGTAAGCTCCCAAACATGTCCTGTGTGTGTATATATATATAGAGAGACACAGACATAGACATACATACACATATATACATATATATATATATATATACATGTATAATATCGCCGTGGTTGGATTTGGGGTCTTAATTATCATTCTCCGTATATATAATGTCATGACATATCTTAATTTTTATTCTATGTGACATACAACCTCCAATCCAAAATACATCAACTTTTATGTATAAACCTAAACAAATACTACTATTTACCATAGACTTACAGTTAAGAGTAAAGTCTATCACCGGTCCCTAAACTTGTACCGATGTGTAATCCCGGTCCCTAAACTCGCAAATCGACCGTTCAAGTCCTCAAACTTGTTCGACTGTGTCATCCCGGTCCCTAAACTTGCAGATCACTCATTTACGTCATCCAACTTGTTCAGTTATGTCACCCGGTTCCTAAACAGGATGGTCTAAAAACTTTATATCAAAAAATAATTCATAACTTTTTCATGTGAACTCTAATGAAGACAAACTTTATATCAAAATTGTAGCCCTCGACGCGACCTACAACTTTGTAGTTGAAAAGTTTTTGAATTAAAATTGTTTAGGGTCCCAAAATATTGTTGCATGTTTATAAATTTTGAAAATTTAATTTTAAAATTACATTTTGGGACAAAAAATGACTTAAAAATAAAAAAAATTAAAATCAAGTTTAGGGACCCGGATGATATTTAAATATAAAGTCTTTAAACCGTCCTATTTGACCCAGATGATATTCAAATCAAGTTTAGGGACCGGGATGACACAACTGAACAAGTTGGATGATACAACTGAACAAGTTGAATTTTTTTTATTTTTAAGTCATTTTTTGTCCCAAAATGTAATTTTAAAATTAAAATTTCAAAATTTATAAACATGTAACAATATTTTGGGACCCTAAACAGTTTTAATTCAAAAAATTTTTAACTACAAAGTTGTAGGTCGCGTCGATGGCTACAATTTTGATATAAAGTTTCTCTTCATTAGAGTTCACATGAAAAAGTTATGAATTATTTTTTGATATAAAGTTTTTAGACCATCTTGTTTAGGGACCGGGGTGACACAACTGAACAAGTTGGATGACGTAAACGAGTGATCTGCAAGTTTAGGGACCGGGATGACACAGTCGAAGAAGTTTAAGGATCTAAACGGTCGATTTACGAGTTTAGGGACCGGGATGACACAGCGGTGCAAATTTAGGGACCGGTGATGGACTTTACTCTATAGTTAAAAATTATCTGGTAAAAACTAGTGGAGGTGGAGGAGCACTGGATCAAGAACTCCTGTCGGAAAAACAAATGCAATAAGTTCAATTAGCAAGCATAGGTACCCAATTGCAGTTCTACCTCGTGTTATTATATATGGATGCGCACTAAGCAAAGTCAATTTGTCGTGCATATTGTGATATTCAGATTAATTATTAGACCAATTGAGGTGCTGCCGGCCGCTTAATTAATTCATCTCACGCAACACAAAGATACCGTTGAAACTCAAGATTTAAAGGCTGCAGGAATTAATAAAAGCCATGTTTATCTTGTACTCCCTCTGTACTCGTAAAGTAAGTCGTTTTAGACAGCGATACGGCCTTCAAAGCACAACTTTGACTTCTTACTTCTATGAAAATATTTATTGAAAAGTGATATATGTATATTTTTTTATGATAGTTATTCATGATTTATATTTCTAAGATTTAACTTAAACATTAACATAAATGACTTCTTTTACAAGTACGGAGGGAAGTATATATGAACTCCCTTGTCTCTTGGTCCGATCGATCTCCCCAGAACTTTTCAATCTGTATGCACACTAAATCCACCAAAATTTGCAGTTACTATCTCTGTTTTTTTAATATATACTCCCTTCATCTATTTTTGATAGATATATTTCTAAATCTGAAAAATCTATTTTTGATAGATATATTTCAATCCAACAACCTATCATCTTAATGACTTTCTCGAATTTAACACGTGACTCTCTATTCTTTCACACAAGATTGGCTACATGGGCATCGAGAAATATAAATATTAATAAATCGCTTGTTTACGAGGAATAACTAGTAGAATGTTTAAATGGATAATAAATAGAATTACTTATTCTTGTTCTGTGTGCCAAGATGAAATATGACTATCAATAGTAGATGGAGAGAGTATGATGCATTGACTTTTATAATTCGTAGGACTATTCGTGTTTTCTGGAAATATGTATATGAATAGAAAGGCATATAAGACCTGTTTAGATGGGACTAAAACTTTTAAATCCCTATCACATCGGATATTTGGACACTAATTATAAATATTAAACATAGACTATTAATAAAACACACCTATAATCTTGGACTAATTCGCGAGACGAATCTATTGAGCCTAATTAATCCATGATTAGCATATGTGATGCTACAGTAAACATTCTCTAATTATGGATTAATTAGGCTTAAAAAATTTGTCTCGCGAATTAGCTTTCATTTATATATTTAGTTTTATAAGTAGTCTATATTTAATACTCTAAATTAGTGTCTAAATATAGAGACTAAAGTTAAGTCCTTGGATCCAAACACCATCTAAGGCTCAATTAAAAAGTACTTTTGATAATAGATCTCGTGATATTCTTTTACTTTACTTATAACTAAGTAATTAAATAAATGCTGATCAAAGTTTGAGGGAAAAAACATCCTGATCAACTGTGTCATGTAAAAAGAAAAGAGGAGTATATGACAAGTTGGTATATTCGTAAGGGTAATTGTTTATTTGACCATGTTTTGACCTGTAACTACTAATTTAATATTACTTTTTGAAGTTTACTTATTTGACCCTTCTTTTCAAAAACGAAGCACCGGTCTAACCTTATTCCGTTTGGGTGAGTTAACGGTGTTAATTTAGAGGTAAATAGTCTATTTTGCCCATACTTATTTGACCCTGTTATATCTTACTTGTTTGACCCTATTACATGTCATACTGTGTATATATTCGAATATTTTGACATATTTGTAATAATTTTGGCTCAAGTTTGACAGATTTGTCACAAATTTGAATCATTTTATATTTGGAATGTGGGCGACAGATCCAGCGACAGCTCGAGGCGCGGGCGACGGGTCCGGCGGCGGAGCTCGAGGCGTGGGCGGCGGATCCGAAGGCGGATCGGGGCACGGGCGGTGGATCCAGTGACGACGCATGGTGCGGGCGGTGGATCGGGCTTGGGGGGGTGGCGAAGAGGCAAGAGAGAGGGGCCCCTCTGCCGCCGCCGCCTTCTACCTCCACGAGCGGACGCCGGCGGGGCTCCGCATCACGCCGCCGACGCCCCCTCAGAGCGTCGCCGCCGCCCCCTCGCCGACGCCCCCTCATAGCACTGCCGCCGCCTCCCTGACACCCCCTGAGAGCTCCACCGCGCACACTCAGAGCGCCGCCGCCGCCGCCCCCTCAGATCACCGCCGCCGCACGAGTCGCACGAGAGAGAATGTGTCGCACGAGAGAAAGAGAGAGTTGCACGGTGGATGGATAGGGTTTCTGAGGGTATTTTGGGCATTACGAATATTAGTTACATTTTCTTCTCTTTTTTTTATCCAACCCTAACGGAGTAGTGGAAAGGGGGTCAAACGGGAGCTTCGTTTTTAAAAATGAGGGTCAAATAAGCAAACTTCAAAAAGTAGGGTCAAATTAGTAGATACAGTTCAAAACGGAGTCCAATAAGCTCATAACTATGGTTTGGCAAATGGCAATAATCCAATTAACATATTTAAAACATTAGCTTAAATATATCATTGGACCCACATATCATTATTCCACTCTATTAATCTTTTCTTCATGTCATTTATTGTCAGTCTCCAATTCTTTCAACCCAGTTAGCCACCGCCATTGCCACTGTGGGAAACTGAGTTACCGCTCGAGCACCCACATCGGTGATGTCACTGTGCGTTGCGCACCTTCCTAGGGGCGTCGTCGTGCACGAATTTTAACAATTTGACTCTTTGCAAAAACTATTTTTACAAATAAACCGCTGCCAAAACTTATTTTAAATTTGACCCTTTTGCTCAACACCAAATCATGTGGCATTAAATTTAGACACCTTAGCGCCACGTCAGCTAGGCTGAATGCCGTGCCACGGCGGATGGGAGACTAAGTCAGCGTGCCAACGTACATTCAGCGCCATGCTATTTGGCGCTGAGGTGTCTAAATTCAGCACCACACGATTTGGTGTTGAGCAAAAGGGTCATATTTGAAATAAGTTTTGGCAGCGGTTCGTTTGTAAAAATAGTTTTTTGCAAAGGGTCAAATTGTCAAAATTTGTGTGTCGTCGTGACACTCTCGCTCACTCTCTCTCTCTAACCCATGTCTCTAGTGGATTCTCTAGGCGAAAACTTGTTTCGGATGTCCGAAATACTCCCTCCTTCTCTAAATGTTTGACGTCGTTGACTTTTTTAAACACGTTTGACCGTTCGTCTCATTCAAAAACTTTTGTGAAATATGTAAAACTATATGTATACATAAAAGTACATTTAACAATAAATGAAATGATAGGAAAAGAATTAATAATTAATTAAATTTTTTGAATAAGACGAATGGTCAAACATTTTAAAAAAAGTTAACGGCGTCAAATATTTTGGGATGGAGGGAGTAGCTACGGCGATATTATATTCTGGATTTTGCAACTTTCTTAAATTGTCACATTGGAGGTTCTCCTTATTGGTGAGGTGCCCATGTGACAATGTCCTCTTGGTTCGTGTTCGACGATAATGAAAATGGTATGACCTACGCGAATGGCTGATTTATAGTTTAATTAATAGTAAATTGCATTAACGGTGCATCAATTTGGCAGGTGGGTACAGTTTGATGCAATAACTTGAGAAATGAGTGTTCTAGTGCAACAACTTGGCAGGTAGGTGCAATTGAGTATAAGAACTTTATAAGTGATCGTATAAATGCAACAACTTGCATGGTAGGTTATGATTTTGATATAATAAATTAAAAATTTATACGACAACTTAATTATTTGGAGCATTTTTTTATATAAATTTAATTTTTAAATTCTTATTTTGAAGTATATTTATATTTTTATCCTAATAACTAATAACTGAAAGTCAATTAAACTGGATTTAGAAATTATTACATTTCGGTTGATATTTGAAAAGGTGAAGAAAACAAAAAAAATTCTTAAAGGTAATTGGATGTAAATTGTACTACTATGTGCAGTATAATTCTTAAAGATTAAATTGTAATATCTGGATGATTACTTTGTAATGGCATATTGACATCGTGAAAAAAAACTAATCTAGCTTATGCTTAGCCAAGTTGATGCACCGAAATAGTAAATTATTAAGTTAAACGCACTCACTTGTCAAGTTGTTGTACTCGGACGTTCAATTCTCAAGTTCTTGCACTATATCGCATCCACCTGTCAAGTTGTTATACCGTGGGTGTAATTTACTCTTTAATAAATTGCTCTCCGACGAACCGAAATTTCAAACACTGGTGATGGGACCAAAATTCGTTCGGTGCAAGGATTAGCTGTTGATATCGAAGGTTCTATTTTTCCGGTTCGAAGAAGACGAAGATAAATAGAACTGCTCGTAAATCCGTTGGTAGAAAAAAGATGAGTTATTCTGTCTTTAAGATGGCACTGTAGGCAGTTTTCTCATTTTTAGTTGGATTATAATTTTATAATTCGTAGACATTTGTTCTAGCTATAACCTTTATAAAAATTGATTATAGTCTTTAGAGAATACTACCAACCTCTGTAAAATGATACCTTTGTAAATTAGTGATTCCTACTAGTATTGATATTAGTAGGGGGAAATTGTCGATACTGTGGGCCTGTTCGACATAGCTTCAGCTTCAGCTCTATCTCTTCTAAAGTTGGAGCTCAGTCAAACAGTTTTAGCTCCACCTAAAATAGGAGCGGAGCTGAGTAGAGCTCTCTTACAAAATGAACTGGAGAGGTAGAGCTGGGTTTAGGCAGCTCTACAACTTCACTCCAGACCTAACTCCTGAAGCTAAATTTAGGAGTTGAATCTCTATCAAATAGACCCTACCTACAGATAGGCCACCATATATTCTGCAAGATTGCAAACTAATTAAATAAGTATTAGTATTACAATTAACAGACAGCAAACTAATTTGTTTTGTCATCAGGCATACTAGCTGACATACTACGGTACCAGCAGCCGTGTTATTGCAGGTCTCTCTGGAAGATTATTATATACTCCCTCCATGTTTGACGTCGTTGATATTTTTAAAAATGTTTGATCGTTCGTCATATAAAAAAATTTAAGTAATTATTAATTCTTTTCCTATCATTTGATTTATTTTTGATTACGATGAATGGTCAAATATGTTTAAAAAAGTTAATGGCGTCATTTAGAGAAGGAGGGAGTATATAGGTGCAGTGCAAATTAATTGACGAGGATCTCGATCTGTCTGTCGAGCCCTAGCTCCACGAAGATGATATAATGTGCAGCTCGACCAACCTATCAATTCGTAGGTTGATCGTTAATATTAGTAACTTTTCTCAGTCCGTGGTTCTCAGCATCTGATCTGCAAGCCATACTATGACCTTCTCCTTGATTGCCTTAAGCAATCCACCCGCTTCCTGAAATTAAGTTTTATATAATTGCAGTTATTAGACGATGAATTAGCTAATTAATTAATGGCTAAATATTGCGGACAACACGTACTAGCTTAATAATTAGAGTACTAGTTAGTAGAGTAGTAGTCTTTCATGGTTGGTTGATCAGTCAAAATTATGATATATATTTATTTTATACGATCTTAAATAACATATTTGATCGTTATTGTAGTACGTGTTATGTTCTCAATAAATATAAAATTAATTTAAAATATGAATCTAATGATATAACTTATATAACACTTAACATATATATAATCAGTAAGATTATTAGGTAAAAGTTATCGAATCTAATTATCCTTAAAAGATAGCGTACTGTAATTTTAATTTAGGGCAAGGGGTACCTCTTTGTTCCAGCCATCAACGAGAAATACGCTGAGAGAAAAGGCATCGAGTGTGGAGTACACATGGGCTTCACGGATATTCAGTCCAACCTCAGACACCAACGCAGATAGCTGCATATTATTTTGTACTCAATAATGGACATTATTTCGATCGGTTGATAAAAAAGTTAACTGCATATAATGTTTGCACAATATAATGCTGCAACTAATTAACTAAAACCATGCATGCATGATAATTCTCCACAAAAGAAAAAAGAGAAAATGATGCATAATATACTACTCCCTCCATCCCAAAATATAAACATTTTTAGCTATGAGTTTGTCCAGATTAAGAGCTAAAAATTGTTAAATTTTAAGACGGAGGCAGTAGCTAGCTAGATTAATTTAGTAATGAACCGTATCGTGTGTTACCTGACTAAGGAGCTTGGGTTTGTCAAGGCATACGAAAACAATCTCATGGACATGAACCCTGCTGTACAAACTATATATCTAATTAGTACATAAGCTATATATTTATCGACAAATTTTCTTCTAAAAATTTGACAGATGTAATTACAGTATAATTATAGTATGATTACACTGTAACTGGATGTAACTTGCATGTAACTTGCATTTCACATAATTTTGAATTGTATATTAATTTGTTTCAAGATTTGTGTAAGTGAAGAAGGAAAAAAGTCACTGCACGCATATATGTGAAAAGATTCTTTCCCACGACCTCCGTTTCACCAAAATAGCATGTTACGGAGAGATTTTTGAAAGTTACAGTGTAATTATATCATGATTATACTATAATTACATCTGCCAAATTTTTAGAAAAAAAATATTGATAAATATATAGGTGAACCTAGTACATGTATACATTCATGCTCCTGTGGTTTCGTGGAACTCAAACCATAAAACCTGGGGTTTTCTTTTTTTTTTAAAAGAAAAGAGGTAGTAGTGAGGCATATATATATATATATATATATATACAGGCGCACGTACGTACCTGATGATGGAGGAGGAAGGGATAATAGTGAGGAGGAAGCGGGCATGGACGACGGGGCGATTGGCGGGGTCGGCGCAGTCGGCGAGGAGCTTGCGGTGGATCAGCACCTCCTCCGCCTTGCCGCCGCCGCCGCACATGTCGACCAAATACCTCGCCGGCATCCGCCTAAAGTGGAGACGGAGCTGGCGGCGTTGGAGCTGATCGTCATGCTGCTTCTGCACAGTACGGCCACTCTCCACCAGCCGCTCGTATATCCTCTGTGCTGCCGCCGCCGCCTCATCCTCCGTCACCGGCGCCATGCTAATTAATTATGCACTAGCTAGGTATGCGGGCTCTCCGGCCGGAGGCCATCAATGGTTGCTCATTCTTCATATTTATTTACTCCTAACTAAGTAGGAGTAATTAAGAGGAGTATTAGCCGCCTCCTTTGATCCATCCATCGATATCATCAGATCGATTGACTAGCAACAATGCAAAAGCAGCAGATCCATCCATCCATCCATACACTCCATGCATTAATCAAATCAATTACAATTAATGTAATTAAGGTGATACATTCATTTAGTCATATCGATCTTTCCAATATATTTATCTTAATTACATGGCGTCTAGTGCATGTCTCTAGCTAGCTATCTTCTAGGGGATGCTGGCACGCGCATGCATATATATGCACCACGAACAGAAATCATGCACATGACTGCGCTTGCCGCTTCACACAAGTTGGACTCTGCTTCAAAAACTTTTAGCCGTGCGTTAAAACTTTCATTTCGAAAATCATAAACTTTTAGTTTCAAACTAGGAAGAAAGCCTGCGCAGATGCGCGCGGGCAGTTTTATGAAGACAACTTTTTTAAAAAGTTATATCTCACCATTTATAAGCCGAGAAATATATTGCATACTTTAATATATTTAAGTAATAAGGTTATCTCCTAGATTAAATAAAATCACTTTGCCTCTGGTTACATATAAATTTTCTTGTTGTCACTTCAACCTATTATCACTGTTTAAAAGCCAAGTACCTATTCATAGATGAACTCGTAATGTATCAATAAAATAAGACTAATACATCATTAATACATTGAAATATCCAATCATTAATACATTGAAATATCCACTACACGTAAGTGTTTCGTGCCTCACCAATTTTCAAAACTATATATAAATATTGTAAAAATACGAGTTGTACAAATTAATAAAATAACATCAAGTTATACATAAATGCTTCTCTAATGCGTGAAGCCGATTGTAGTGGCGAGACTTTCTTTGTCTGTTGCCTTGAAACATGGGTCCCATATCGATGTAGTTGTGCACCTCCAGACTAACATGGAGCACAATTTTAATACCTAATTTACTATCACACCCTTATCGAGTTGTGCATCGGTAAGTAGTAAGTTGAGCACTATATGTGACTGGTCTCCACTGGGACCGTCTTAACTCAACCATATGTACATCCCTGTTATACTTATAGCAACGTAGCAAACTATGTTATACATGCTTATGCCCTTCATGAAAGGAAAAAGAGAAAATGGAGGTGATCAAAAGAATGTTATTTTTATGTTTTGAGAGTAGATTCATGGTATAGAGTAGACACCACGTGTTTATGGTGTTAAACATTACGCAATTTGAAAATGAGCGAAGTTGTAATTCGACGGTACTAAAAGAGAAGAAGATGGAGGTGATAAAAAATGTTTTTTTTAAGTTTTGGGTAGATTCCTGGTATAGAGTAGACACCATGTGTGTTTATGGTGTTAAACATTTATATTTTGACAAACATTTATAGTTTAGCGCTTGGTTTATTTTCAATACTTATTATTGATAATCACATGAGACACCTTTACTAATTCGAAGAATATATATTTTTTTTCAAATTTATTAATAATAACTAATTTGTGGGAGTATATGGGAGTTTTTTTATTTTTTTTGTATGATACAAATATACGTATATTTTTTTTTGGTTTTATCTTTTTTTTGATACGATGGCTTTATTCTTTTACCGTACGTATGTAGGTTTTATTGTTCCTTTTCAATCTTACGTACTTTTTTTTGGCGAACCTATTCTCTCTCATATGTATAGGTGGAAAGTATCAGTATTAGAGATATATATCTAATCTAATGATCTAAATAACGGGTCCATCAATTTAAGTGAAAATCAACGGTATAGATATAGATATAATCTAATGGTCTAAAATAACGGGTCCATCAATTTAAATGAAAATCGACGGTGAGATTAAATAGTGCCACGTGACGGTTTAGGAGCGTTTATAGGAATGCCACGTGTCATCTTGAGAGTGTTTGTAGGACGTTTAATGGACTTTTAGTATATAATAATAGATAGATATAAAACTTTATCTCAAATCACAAACTTCCATGATACTTTCATCTCATAATTACAAAAATAATTAATTGACAATCTAAAACTTTTATACCAAAATCACAAAAACTTTCAATTCAAATCCAACTCTTTCATACAAAAAGACATAAAACTTTTATCCACAAATACTCAAATTCATCTTCCTGTTCAGTTCTAGCCACCCATCGATGCCTTCCAGGCCATCACCCAAGTACCCAACCACCACCATAGCCCCAAGGTTAGGGCACCGAGTCCAAAGACCTGAGAGCATCGGAACATGGAGGAGCTTGAGAAGGAGAGGAATAATATTGTAGGAAGAATGGCCGTTGCACGCATAAAAAAGGGGGAGGGGGGGCGGTGGTCTTAAGCCTCTAAAGTAGACCTTATATATTTGTGATAGTAGTCTTTACGGGATGCATTTCGTTGAGCTAGCCATATATACATAAAGACTACCCACAAGGAAAAAAAAACTCTTCCCTCTTTTTATGGTAGTGCTACTCTCTCCCTCTCTCAATGACTGCTCTTAGGTTCGTGGAATCCTTCTTAATACCCTTCTCTTATGAGTATGACGATAGGACCTACTAGTTCATATACATTGAGTATGTCTCTAGAAAAAAAAAGAAGACGACGGAGGGACGCAACAAGCAACCGGGCATGGCCAGCCTGAAGGAGGTGAGGCCCATGCAGCCCGTTAAAATTAGGCCTTCCTCTATCTTCCATTTTCAGGAATTCGGCCCACCAGTTAATAATCACCGGATGGTTAGCTTGAGCTAATCGACTCGCTCTCTTTATTAACAAAAACAATACTCGTAATTAACTTTGGTTGGTTGGGTGCCATTTTATTTATTGGTTGAGGTTAGTTGGATAGAGTAGACTTGCTCGGTATCTTCCAAATCGGTTCATATTCGTGTTTACTGGATAGATAGATATATATATATATATATATATATATATATATTATATATATACACACACACACTAGTGCTACTAGTACGTAGTATCTTGCCAAATCTCAATCGACCTCATAATGATAATGATAATAATATAAAGAGAGGAGTTCATCCATCATCCCCTTGCAGCCTGTTGCTCTCTCAAGTCTCAACTGCTTCACACTGTTGCTCTCTTCCCTCTTTGCACCTGCAACCACCACCACAACCATCGAGGAGGCTGCCTTGAGTTCTCTTCCGCTCGGAAGCTTTGCTTTCTTTTTCTTCTTCTTTTCAGATCCAAGGTTAATTTCAGCCGACACACACAGGAATTGAACCTGTCTGTCTGCAAAGTTGGACGCTTTCTGCAGATTCATTTCCTTTGCAAGGGGGTCTGGCTGATTTCATTTGAGGTTTCTGAATAAGTTGGGGAGCTTGATTTGGAGAGGGTAAGATACGGATGTTCCTTTTCCTTCTTCCGCCTGATTAATTGATTCCATCCCTACC
This sequence comes from Oryza meridionalis, assembly GCA_000338895.3. Taxonomy (NCBI): domain Eukaryota; kingdom Viridiplantae; phylum Streptophyta; class Magnoliopsida; order Poales; family Poaceae; genus Oryza; species Oryza meridionalis. The sequence goes on from CM002531.2 coordinate 218,626, forward strand.
ATCTCCTCCTCCATCTTTCTGGAGAAATTCTGATTTGGTTCCTCTTCTCTTCTTTGGTTTTGCACTTCGCATAGAAAAATACAGAAACATTTATATTTATCCAATTCATTTCTCTAGCTACACAAACAGCGCTTCGCTTCTCTACCCTACCCCTTGTGCAAGGTTCTTGCAGATCTTGAATTTCTCCGCACCAACATAGGACATAGTATGCAATCTATTGCACATCACAAAGTTGGGATAACAAGAGCCAACCTTTTATCCTCTCTAGTCTCAACAGATAAGGGGTCAAAATTTTACAACGCTGGTGTATGATGTAATTAGATTTGTAATTAACGGGGCGTTTTGTTGGCCTTTCACCATCACGGAGTTGGTCGCCTACGTTGAGATCTTGTATTAAGTTTGTGACAATAACTTGTACTCACTAACCGCGGTAGCCCACCACTTTAGACTATTCAAATGGGAATGGTATGCTCTAGAGTAGGCTTGACTTAATCTACATGATTGAATTATTTGTCCTGGATTCCTTGTTGAATGCTACTAGTCATCTTCCATGGTGGATGCTTTAGTTTTATTCCATGGCACTAACTGCTTTGTGGTCTTCATTGCTCTGACATCACCGAGTAATCACTTTTGTCCTTCTCAGGTTACTTTTTTGGGGGTGATGTTTCGATTTGCAAATCAAAACAAGATTACTTAAGGTATTACCATGGTGTACTACTGTGATTTTGTTCTCCACGTACTTTCTGATTGCAGGAGCTCAGCAGTTGCTGATGTTTTTATCTTGTGCATATGCAGTGCTGCTAAGCTCAATTGGAAGTGGAAGATCTTGGTCACGCGGCATCAGGTGAAAGTTTGGTCGCTGTGCATTTTTCACAAGGGATGTCTTTCCGCAGCATAGTCCGTGATGTTAGGGACAGCTTCGGGAGCTTATCAAGACGGAGTTTCGAGGTGAGAATTTCAGGCCTCCCTGGTCTTTCTGGCCATCACAGAGGGAAGTCCCTTGGATCTTTGAGCGAGCTGCGTGACAGACCTGTAGTAGTAGATCAAAGCAGATGGGTTGGTCTTCCTCCTGAATTACTCCGTGATGTGATGAAAAGACTGGAGGAAGGAGAGAGCAATTGGCCGTCCCGCAAAGATGTTGTTGCCTGTGCAGCAGTCTGCAGAACATGGAGAGAGATATGTAAGGATATAGTGCAAAGCCCGGAAATCTGTGGAAAGCTCACTTTTCCTGTGTCTCTAAAACAGGTAAAATCATGCTCAATTATATGTATGGTACCTTTGTGTAAAACTGTAAATGATTACATGAGATCAATCAAGCACCTAGATATATGCTAAGAATGTAAAGTCTTACCAAAGTTCTTGTGAACAACACATGTAGTCTATGGATAGCCAGCCAAAAGGATATTCTGGACTGGGGATGGGTGTGGGGGCACATCATCACCCCAACTCCTTTTAAAAGTGTAAAGAATTGTATAGCTTATATTTGTTTTGCCACACTTGTAGTGTAGAACAACCAAAATGAACAAATGGTTGTGTTTCAAATCATAGCAGATGCTATGTTTATCAGGTAACACTGAAATTCTTGTAGGCAATTGAAATTAAAGACTAGATTCTGCAAATAGATGTGTCCTCTTATGAATGTCTGCACCTGTCTTTTATTAGATAATGGAAGCTTTATTGATCTCAGTCAAGTTATGTCTGCACCTGTCTAACTTTGATTTTTCATGTACAGCCTGGGCCTCGAGATGGTTTAATCCAGTGTTTTATCAAAAGGGACAAATCAAAATTAACTTATTATCTCTACCTGTGTCTTAGCCCTGGTAAGTATATGTAACCTCATCTCTTATTAATATTTAAATACCTACCGAGTATTTTCTCAGTATACATGAAAGTTGTCACGCATGGTTATTCTTTTTTCCATTAACATTGGTTTAGAAACATAGATGGATGCAATGCTAATAATATGATTTCAATCATGTAGCTGTGCTCAGCGAGAACGGAAAATTCCTTCTTGCAGCTAAGAGGAATCGTCGGGCAACTTCTACGGAGTACATAATTTCTGTGGATTCTAAAAACATCTCACGGTCAAGTAATGGTTATGTTGGAAAAATGAGGTGATGTACCATCCTTCACTTCAGTGTTCCTGCCTTACTTCATTTACTTGAGTTTGGCATAGAAATATGCATTGAAATCTGACACTGCAAACACAAACAGGTCAAATTTTCTTGGCACCAAATTCATTGTCTACGATACACAGCCCCCGTACAATGCTGGGAGCCTCATGTCATGTCAGCATGGCAGCCGGCGAATCTCTTCTAGGAGGGTTTCCCCAAAGTTACCCACCGGTAGCTACCCAATTGCTCATGTGAAATATGAGTTGAACGTTCTTGGCACTAGGGGGCCGAGGCGTATGCAATGCACCATGCATTCGATCCCAGCCTCAGCAGTTGATCCTGAAGGTGTGGTGCCTGGTCAGCCAGAGCAGCTTCTCCCTGGTCCATTCGAGGAGTCGTTTCGCAGCACAAACACCTCCTCCAGGTTCTCTTTCATGGACAGATCTCTGGACTTCAGCAGCTCCCGCTTCTCGGAAATCAGTGGATCAGCGAACCAACAGGGCGAGGATGATATACCTGAGGCTAAGGAGAGGCCTTTGGTTCTATGTAACAAAGTGCCAAGATGGCATGAGCAGCTGCAATGTTGGTGCCTCAACTTCCGTGGCCGGGTAACTGTGGCCTCTGTCAAGAATTTCCAGCTGATAGCTGCTGCGTCCTCTGAATCTTCACAGTTGGAGCAGCAGCAGCAGCAGCAAAACCATGCTTCGAGTTCTTCTTCGGCATCCAATCATGACAAGGTGATCCTGCAGTTTGGTAAGGTTGGCAAGGACATGTTCACCATGGACTACCGGTACCCTCTCTCAGCATTCCAGGCTTTCGCCACATGTTTGACTAGCTTCGACACCAAGCTGGCTTGTGAATAACATACATCAGTACTATAAGTAAGTGTGTTTGTATAGCGTGTCAGTGTGTATGTGGATAGTATAAACATCAGTCAGTCTCGTTGTGTGCAGATGCAGGTGTTGATTTAGTTGTCTGTTCTTCTTGTGTGGCAGATGTGAACAAAGAATGGCAACACATCTCAAGTGCAGTTGTTTGCTGCTACTACATTTATATCATGTAAGTAGTAAACTTATTTGGAGGTTGGAAGTGGAACAACCCCAGGCTCCTCTAGTTTCTCGAGAGGGTATGCATTTTACTTGCGAATGTGATTTATCTACCCGGTCTATATATCTTGGTATCCTTGGATCATAGCTGCTATATGAGAGAAGCTACACTGCTACAGCCTGCATATGTGCTTGAAGGAGCTACTTGGAAAGGAGGCAATATCAGTTGATCGATTCATAGGCATGCAGATTATGTACAATTAACACTTAACAGTAATGAAGCACCATTCCTGCAATCTTGGAAACAAATCCTAGATGAAAAAAAAAGAAACCTTCATAAACTGCTTAACGGGAGATCTTTACAGGAAGAACCCTATGATATGACTGACTAATCAACAGCCCACTCAAAATCCCAGGAAGAGATGGCAACACTCAACATACGTCAAATGACATCCGGATTCCATTTGTACACCTGATGAATAACAAGTTGTTGGTTGTCAGCAATCCATGAAAACAACTTCACTTTTCACAGCCACATTCATGTATTTGTCAACAAAGTACATCAGGATGTTGTTTCTTCTCAGGAGATGAAGGGAGTGCAGCACTGCCAGTTGGCAAGATCTCCAGATCTCTAACCTCACTAGAACTCTCAATCTTAGTTCTTGTAATTGGGATCTCATTGTCTAAACCAGGTGAGCAGTCAGCTCTGCGATATTTCACGCCATTGCTTTCAACTCCCAACTCTTCGTCACCCAGTTCATCTGACCGACGTTGTGAGGTCTTAAGGATGTTGAGGCCCATCTCAAGATCATCCTCGACTTTGGCTCGTGGACGGTGGGGTGTCTCCTCTTCTGCTACATTGGAACGGCTGATTCGTGGCGGTGCTACCCCATGGTCCTCTTGAACAATTGCTCTCAGGTTGATCCTTGAAGGCGCTCTTTTGGTGCAGAAGAATTCAGAACAGTTGTTCATGCAACCACGGTCAAACACGTTGGGTTGGTTGTTGTATTTATACTTGAGGTTCTCATATGTTGTCTTCAAAAAAGGAAGTGGAAATTCAATTCAGATCATAATTTTCAATTTTTCATAAATGCAAGAAAGAATTAGTGTACATGATGCATCATTGCAATACTTAATTCCATTTCTATTCTCAATAAAAATTCATCCAGTGAGATATGACTTGATCACTAGTGCACTAAATTCAAAATAGCAGGTAGGCATTTCGGACCTGTGGTTATGTACATTACTACATACAAACCTTCTGCATGATATTTAAAGGTGACCTATAACCTTTGTCAGCAGAAAGGCTACACATTTTATACTTTACCATTCACTCTGTATAATTGGAGTACTAACCTTATTTGTTGCAATGAGGTAAGAATGGAACCCTGTGAGACCACCAACGAACCAGAAACAGATGAAACAATATGCCATAATTGCCACTGATGCTGGAGATTCTTTAATTGCCTTTATCACTGAATGATGATCCCTATTCATGAGAAGCTTGATGTGCAAAGCGCACATTGAAAATATGTAGATGCACAGGATGGCTGCTGAAGATACAAAACAGAAGAAGTAGCGATAATTGCGCTGCAAAGGGGAAAATAAAAGCATATTAACTGAGATGGTTTCATATGAACAGCTGTCAGGGTGTAGAAACTAAAGCCACCCATAGCTGGATTATTTTATTTTGAAAAGAAATTAAACATAACAGACCTGTCCAATGCACTGCCCAACCCAAGGACAGTGGTGATCAAAGCGCTCGACACAGTTATCACATTTGGAACAGTGAGAGCAGCGGGGAGGTCGATATATCATGCAAGTGTCACAGTATTTTACTTTCACGGGCACACCATTGACCAAAATCTCCTTGACCCGTGGAAACTGAAGAGTGTGTGGAGCTGAAGCATCATGAGAAAACTCTTCCACAGGTGGATGTGAGTTCCGTGGTACAATACCTGGATCTTGAGATGAGGTCAAGAAGAGCAGTAACAGTACCTAACAATCAGGTTTTGCAGAGAAGGATCCTATGATTTTGGCGGTGTCTGTAAAAAGTACTGTGAAATAAAATACGATAAAACAATCTACACACTCTAGAGATAGAATATATTTTATAAATTTTGGAGAGCAGTAAGATAAATGATCATGATAATATATACAACTGAGTATTTGTAAGAGGCAAAGAGGACCAATTGCACTGAGAAAAATGAAGACCAAAGTATCAATCAATCCAGTGAACATCTTCTAAAAAAGGCATTGAACATGATAACTCGGTAAACACACAAAAAAAAGTTTGGTTCATCAATTAATGAGATATATCGAAGGTTGAAACAGGGTATGTCATTATAATCACAACTCGGATGATCCATCACTTGATAAACTAAAAGGAACCTATAAGATCCCTTTCCATTAGTAAAACTATGCTCGGAGCGCTTTTGTCAACTGTATTAACAACACAACATTTTAAGGCAATGAAGATGACGAACCCCAGTGAATTACCAATTCACCTCATGAAAAGGACTACAGCTTTGCTAACATATTGACCTCTACATTTCTGATTACCAGAGAAGATGCAACAATTTGTTAAAATATTGAATTCCCAAAATACTGCTGAATTCATGATTATATTATTTGTTCCATATGGATAGTTAGCAGCTTTCAACAGATCTTTCATTTCAATCACATCAGGTTTTCTGTTGAAGGGTCTAAAATAAAGTTGCTTTCTCATGATTGTTGGTGACAGGACAAATCCTACACAGGAACTTTAGCATAATTCTGAAGTACAAAGGCACAGAAAGCCTACTTACATAAATTGAGAGGACTATGGTAACAGCAAGAATTGCATACCCTGCATTATATGCAGGAAACATGTGTATGAGATGCCTCGCCACAAAGTAGCAGAAGACGGCAACCGGGATTGCGATTAGAGAGAAAGATAGCAGAGTGGCCTTGGCATCTGGTCCAAAGATAAACCTTCCACCGCACAAGATTATCTGAACAAAGAGAAACGCGTTGATGACACATTAAAAATGTTTATATTAACTGCTGGTATAAACTGCAAGCAAAGGTGAAAATTCCGAAATCCTAAAAGGTTTGATATGATATTGTGTAAAATCTGGAGTTGTCCAACTCCATCAGAACTCCTATCAAGGCCATTGTTTTTACACTAGCCTGAACTCTGAATAAGACAAGTTGCTGAAAGCAATAATTCTAAAGAGAAGAGTAAAAAGAAGATTTAAGCAACGTAATGTTTGCAAGTGGAGCACATTATTTTTTATGCAGCCTGAAGCCAGGTTGAATTAGCTGCAGAAAGACAGGACCTTGGGACTCCTGTCCCAATTGGATTATCTTATTGGAAACAAAAGAGGGTTATCATCCAGAATGGCCCCAAAGCTCCAAACTGATTAACGATAGTTTATTCATCAACACAGTAAAATATAGTACAAACCAGGCGCACGAACCAATTAACTAATAAACTAGCCTAGCTATCGACACACAAAGATATGGGACTTTATCTAATCCCCAAAAGTATTCGTCAGAGCAGGTTAGAACAAATCACATCGCGAAATGTTAGGCGGCAACGGGACAGACAGAAATGGAAGCGGGCAAAATCAACAGTCGATCCGAACCCAAGAAAAGCGCGGATTATGGGGACAAGGAGGGGGACGGGGGCGCAAGAAAGAAGAGAGGGGGATCGAGGAGGAGGAGTAATCCAATCTCACTCACGTTGTTGCCTTTCCAGACTTGGTAAACCCGCTGCTGCTTGGCCATGGCCATGGCCATGGCCGCACGAAGGAAGAAGAAGAAGGGGAGAAAGCCACTCCACAACACTTTGGCCACTCTTCCTTGTTGTAGAATCCTTTTCCCCCCTTCCCTTTATGATTTGATTTCCTCTTGAAAGGAAGGAAAAAGGGTTCAGGACAGGAGACGAGATGCCATCAGCATCACTTGGGTCGTCTTCTTCTCCCTCCTGCGTCTGTGTGTGTGATCTGGGTCTGGGGGGAGCTAAACGAAACCTATGAGGAAGGCAAGGCAGGCTATGAGGCTCCTATATCCATCCAATCCTACCTTCTTGTTAACCCGCCCCGGACTACCAAAGCATCTCTCTCCTCTCCTCTCATCCTCTACTCTTTCTTTCTTTTTATTTATCCCCTATATACTCCTTACTACTAGAGAAACAAGAACTATCAATTGATGGTATTATCATTAATGTGGGGTCTTAATGTCTGCAGTTGATCATCCAGTTGTGATATTCAATATAAATAAAAATTAATCACAAACTGTCCAAATAAAATTAATGGCACTCTCTAATATAATATGTGATAAAGTATTACTTGAGTGATCATGCAAATTTGTTTTTTGTTCCATCACACGGGATATACATACGTGTACACACACATACGAGTGTATCTTCTAATTATATTACATACCATGAGCCCATCGGATTTTTCATGTGAAGTTTATTTAGGAAATGTAATAATTTCACATGTTATTCTTTTTAAGTAATATCACTGAAAATAAGGGACAATTGATTGCATTGTGATACTACTATAAAAAAAAGTTGCATGTTCATAAATTGTGGGAGTACAGGTAACCAGGGACCATTTATGCTGGTGACATGTTGTACAGGAAGGACAATGGACCATCACTGTTGCAGTGGAATCTGGCATAGCAAAGCATCAGATCCCTTGCTTATAAGAGATCAATGTCTCCCTTAATTGTCACTCACATGTTCAAGGCAGATGAATGAATTTATTAAAACACCCTCATTGGACCATATTTGTCCAAAGATTAGTCAGTAGTTCCCATATGCATTTAGACAATTGTCGTGTGTCCGTGTACAAAGATTATGCTTTAGCTGACTGACTAACCAGTTATTCCTTATCCCTGGAAAGAATCCACGACATTTTTCTAGTAACTACTTGGGTTACACACATACACCATGCCGACAAAGTTGTTCAAACAGATTGTTATCTGATTAGAGAACGTGTAAAGAACAATCTTGGTGGGAATATATGCTTAGTTTGATGCTGTTATCCACCGACTAAGTTGAAAAAATCAGGCATCCAGCTAGTAGCACAACCTGGAATTTCTTGGAACATAAAGTGGATAAGATCAAGAATAATCCTGATGACATATGCAGAATCTGTTCCATTTGCTGTCTATGCATAATAGGCATATTTTGCACCTGTAAAAGGTCTTACCACTAACAACATTTTTTTACAATGCGATTGCAGTTATTTTATGAGCAATAAGATCACTTGATATGCAGAAAAATATTGCCTCAAATAAAAGGAATGATCTACAGCTCGGCACATGAACAATTTCTCCAGCTAATCTGGCATCTACAGCTCTCATTAACAAAAAAGAAAATGAAGTTACAAACCAATGGAACAGGTGGCTAAAAAAGAGCAGAAAATTTTGCCTCAGAATGGCAGTACAGTATGTGCTTGTACCAGCAGAGCACAAAGACAGCACAAGCTCAAGTGAATGGGTCTGCTCTTAATAAGAGAGTATGACCAGGATCAGAAGTGCCACTCCGAAGAAGAAGCTCAGCTTTGGTAGTACAACCCGAGCCATTGCGCCGCTGGAACTGGAGCTGCCGCCTGCACCTGTGCCCTTGCCGCCGCTGGGTGCTTTCCGAGGAGAAGGCGGCGGTGAAGGTGGAGGTATCACACATGTCCCGAATGTCGAATTCGCCTGCAGCTCAGAGGTCACAACATCATCATCATCATGCAGATACAATACAAGAAATGCAATGGAAGTTCTGATCCAAGTAAACAGTCAGGTGTGGTTGCAACATTGACTACTAGATATATGGCCCCTTTTTCATCATTAAGACATAGTATCATTCATAATCCCATCACCTATTGTTCTGCCTAACATCTAAGAGTAGACTTGACACAATATCCACTTGCTGGTGAGATGCAACCTAACTTGCCTTTTCCATTGCAAAATATCATATAAATATGTAGAATAAATAGCTACACCATTATTCTGATTCAGCTTTCCATGGTATGCAACATTTTTTTTATCAAAATGTAACATGTTGTTTTTTACAAGTAGAACTTGTGGCCAAGAGAAATGTTGTATGTCCTACCTTGCAGTATGCGATGTTGTCACACCCACATACTAGATGACCATTTGCGATGTCAGTAGCTAAGGGAGCTCCTCCACCATCGCTCCTCTGCATGATTCAGAGTGGAGATTTATAATAACAAAAGATGTCCAAACATATTTCATATGGATTAAAGAGTGAAACAATTCCCAAGTTGATGTACCATGTAGAAATCAACAGCGATGTAATTGGGCCACCGATTGCCCGAGAGATCATGGCAGGTTTTCAGCATGCTAACAAGTGGCGCTGAGTTGTTTGCGCAAACCCCTGTTTGACTTGGGTCTGTTGTGAAGAAGTTCATCAGGACAAGAGACTGGCTTTTGGAATCCATGGCTGGAGACTCTGCACGATTCGGGCATTTACCCTCTACCATCCCTTCATTTCCATCTGCACAGACAAAAGATAACAGGTCAAATAAGAACATAAATGTTTCACGTTCTGACATCACCAATTTTGTTTTGAAATCCTACATTGGTTTTCCACGACGTAACTCCACTCGTAAGCGATCCCCTCGCTTGCTTCTTTTGATTTCTTTGATGTGAAGACTAGCAGGCGCTCGTTCTGGCTGATCATGTCCTTGAGTAGAGGCCAGTCGCCACCGCTCTTGGGCATTTTAGCCACTGGGAACCAATACTTCATGAGTCCAGAAGCATTGAATACTTTTGGCAGAGATCCAGAAGCAGTATAATCTTCCAAGAAAATTGTGATTACTTCTGAAGGGTTACCGTCAAGGAACGTCCGGATTTCTTTCAACACATTGATGGCAGGTTGCTGACCACAAAACCAACTCAATGTTAGAGTTACAAGATCAACATACTCTCGGTGTGAGACAGAGGAGAGATAGGAGAAAGAGAGAAATGCCCAGTTGATCATCTTACAAAGGCTGTGAAGTTAAAGCATTTCCCTTGAAATGAGTGGCACAGCCAGACATCATTATTGAAGTCGTAAGTGTCAAGCATCAAGCCCCTAACACCATTCTGCATGTTATCAAGTAAGTTTCCAATGGTTTAATTTTTTTAATAACAAACAATGAGTCAAAATTCAGAGTGTGAATGGACAACCACAAGATACAGGTTTGTGTCTTTGTGGTAAACAATTGAATTAATTCAGGAGCTGCAAAATAGGCCACAGTATTTTTAGGTGGGTTTGTGGATTTTTTTTTTTTTTGAGAAAAGGCTTGCGACCAGCTTTTTTAAAGAAACCATAAGAGTGCACACAGAGTCTGGAACAGGTTTGTGGATTTTCCACCCTCAAAGACATACGAGTAGAAAATCCTCAGACGTCACTGTTGAGGAGTGGCTTAATTCTGAAGTGTGATGAGAAAAAGGAGCTGCATCAAGTTTACACTTTTAAATACAACAACTGTATTTATAATAACTTTGGTATAAGAACTTCCTACTTTAGAATGCCAATTAAAAAGAAAAAAGTAAGATGATATGGTATGATAAACTAAGTGAGTATGGCCCCTTTGTTTTCTTAAGACCAAAGCAATCGATATCTTCACAGCTTAGTACCAGAACCAGATATGATTACAATAAAGTCTACTTGTCAATCGCTACCTTCAAGAATCTCTTTCACTTTTAAACACATTGAGCATCACCACGGTTTGATGATTTAGTTATTTTGAAGAGGCAATAAACAATATAAGAATGTGAAAACATGCTTAAGTTGCATCAAGTCATTCCCATGGTGAACACCGCAAAAAAAAAGAAAACAAAGAAAAATAGAAAACTGTGTCATAAGTTGCAGCATGTGAGGAAAATTTAAGTCAAACAACCATTAATCTGTTGTATCTTTCAGCAGTATTTATAGAAAGCAGGAATTGTGCCAAAGCTGGTAAATGGGCCAACCACAGGCAACTAAGACAGAAAATGGATGCATAAGCTGTACCTAGTTGTTAATTCTTCTTTGTTCACTCCCTTGTTTAATTAACCTCGAATTATTCATAGTCTTTGTATGGAAAATGTCATTGCAAGAAGCTCCATACATGTAAACTTTAAATTTAAAATCTGTATTGTGTGTTTGTCTTATTGACCTTAATATCCAATAAGGTGTAATTTGGTAGCACAAGCCCGGAGGCAAAGGGAAGACATCTAACATGAAGTGAAAAGGGATCCAGATATCTAAAAGGGAAAAAAAGAAGAGTTGAAAAAGGACCCAGTTTGATTTTGTCTGCAGGCACCAGAGTTGGAAGAAAAGCATGGCGATATAACATTAACATGTGTTAATTGCAAAAGGACAGTCTTTTTTTTTGTGTAAGGTAATGGAGAAATGGTGCGTGCAGACTTGCTTTGTGGGTATGGAGTTAATATATTCCTAAGAAAGACAAAAGGAGTGGGCAGGTAGGGTGGTGAAACCCTGTGTGTGTAAGCATGATCTTTTGTTTCAGATCGAAGATGGCGAGACCTACTCAACAACCATGAGAATAATTTGTTTGATGGATCAAGGAAGCAGGTAGAGCAATAATGCAAATAAAGATTGAGGTGCGTTGTCCATTATTATTATTATTGGTGGTAAAAGGGGAGGATGTGATCGAAATCTCTATTGTGGAGATTGAAAGGGTTAGTCTTTGGTAAAGTAAAACTTGGATTCCAGTGAAAAAAAAGTTATATTTGCGTAGAAACTTAATATTGTTGAGTAACTCAATAGCATAGCGATTATCGTCAAGTGTTAATATTGTTGGCTAAAACTGTATGGCATATGGCACACAGCCAAAGGAAAATTACGATTCTTCATGTTTTACGGAGGGAAAGGAAGGAAAATCGTGTTTACCTAGTCGGACTGCAATACTAACTAATAGTAACAATTTCGATTACCAGCACATCTCATGAAGAAGAGAAAAAAAAAGAAAAGAAAGAAGCGAGTGGTGGGGCCCACACGGCAGGAAAAGGAAGTGGCGGACAGGTGGGCCACAGCCATGTGACGGTCACCCGGAAACGGAGAAGAAATGCTGCGGCGGCGGCGGGGTAATTACCTTGAGCTGGGCGGTGATGGTGTCCTCCTGGTTGGTTTGGGTGATGAGGGCGGAGCCGGTGGCGGAGGAGGAGCCGGCGAGGGCGTAGGAGTTGTGCGTCGTCAGCCATGAGTAGTTGTTGAAGGGGAGACCCGTGCCCTGCTCCGCTCAACCACTATCCATCATCAGATCCATCCAGGTCCAGGAGCAACAACAACAACAACAACAACAACAAGAAGACGTACGTGCGTGAGCGGGTCGATGGGCTTGGCGCGCGTGCACGTCTTGTCGCCGCCGCCGCCGCAGTCGCTGCAGTGCAGCCCCGCGCCGCAGTCTCCCTCCGACGAGCACGTGTCCCCCACACTCGCCGCGCTTGCGCCGGAGGCGAGCAGGACGAGGGCGAGGGCGAGGGCGAGGGCGAGGCGGAGGCGCGGGGCCATGGATGGTTGCGATGCGCGCGAGCGTGGTGGACTCGCGGCGGCGGCGGCGGCGGCTTAGCTACAAATACTACAATAGACTTATTGATTTGAACAACCTTATTACTAGTACTACTTACCAATACAAATATGCAATGCCAACCAGAGGAACAAACTAAATAAATACTCGCTACCACTACTACCCTATTATTACTATGTAGTAATAAAAGAAGAAAAGGGACTTCTTTTTTCAAAAAAAAAAAAAAGGAAAGAAAGAAGAAGAGGGAGTCGAATTCCAAGTCCCACGACACGAGGAGGTCTAGTACTATTCTATTTTGTGTTAATCTGTAGTATTGTACAAACATACAGAGCTGCTCATGATAGTCTTCTTCTCCGATCCGAATTGATCATCATTTATTACTAATGTTGACAAAGCTAACTAATAAAGAAAGCTAAGCTGGCCTTAATCATGCTGCTGCCATATGTGTATGTACGTGCCGCGGTGCCGGGTCTTTAATTTGTCCCCGTCTAGTCATACTTCTCTCTCCCTCAGCTTTTGTTTTGTAATCCGGAATTGCTTACCTCAACACGCTCAACATAGGCAACTAACCTTTCTGTCAATTTATCTGTCTTGCTTTTCTCTACCGACTGAATCAATCTTCTTCTTGCCCTCAATGTCAAACTTCTCTTTTTTCCTTCAGAGCCAGCCAACTTATAACTGCATTGTTTTTTGTTTTGCTAGCCTCATCCTGCCGTGCCCCCTTGTTGATTGTTCCAGTAGGAGATAGAGAAGAAAGAAAAAAAAAAACCATGATTCTAGAACTACACAAGAATGCAACTACCAGCGGTCAAAATCCAGCCGTTTGCCAAGTCTAATTTTCACCATTCCACCATATGAACGAACACTCAACCAAAACCATGTGTCCAGATAGATGGACCATTTCTTCCGCTCACACGTACTGTATATCCATTCCAGACGCCAAATTTTGCTTCCCGACACTCATCTTGGACCATCCATATATATCGCACCTGGCTCTGCAATGCAAGCCCATTTTATCCACCATAAGCTACCTACCTGCATCTCTCTTTTTGCTAATTCCATGTTGCTTCTCAACAACATTCAACCACAGATGATGCATATAAACATGAATTTATGCCTTCAAGCATCTGATATTTACATACCACATCACATTCGCCGCCCGGAGTTCTGCAGTGTGCACACGACTATTTACACAACCACTTTCCTCTACTATAAACACTTGTGAATCTTAAACTGAATACTGATCCACATTGGGGTACAACTAGCAAGGACGCAGTGTACATCTTCACAAGTGCAACCGAATATTTACAGAACCCCCATATATAGGGTCAGTTTGGAGCTAGCGCTCATATGGGCTTCCACGCAGTTATGACCTCTTGGAACATTTCCAGCATCAGCTCACGATCTGCGTGCTGGAAGAAGCTATTGATTTCCTCCCTCACATCGTATATCTTCCCAAAAACAAACAGGTAGGTAAGGCACCCTTTCTTCAGCTTTTGCAGCTGGTACAGCCACGCGACGTGAAGCCTCTCGAGGACATTGCTAGAGTTTATATCCTCCAGGAGGCTCTCCTCGCAGCAGTCCTTGATATCAGAAATGCTGTACTTGTTCGCTGCGGCGAGCAGCGAGAGGCGGTGCTTCCAGAACTGGTCTAGCTTTATGGTCCCGTAGATGAAGCCAATCAGAGCAGAGCAAGACTCAAGGCACATGTCATTTATGTTGATTGTGGAGGACTCCTTTTCCTTGAGATCATGGAGGAACATGCTTTCAAACACAGGAGAACATGATGCAAGGATTGCCTTATGGGCCTTGAGGACACCATCAGTCGTATTTATGGTGACGTCTGCATGTATCGACTCCGCGAGCATGCGCGAAAGGCATCCGAGACTGCTCTTACTAGCAATGTTCTGCACCGATATGCTTTCATTTGGCCAAATCGAGGTAGATGATTCTGCAGCCTGTAACCATATCACATTACATTAGCATATTGTTATTATCATTAGGCATCTGTTTTAACAGTAGGACTTGTCATAACCTCCAAGCCATATATATTTATATATATAAACTACCGTGTAAAGAAAGAGAAGTGTGAGATGTTCTGAAAAAGAAGCGGAATTATTTTGGAACCAATTTTGAGGACAAGAGGTGGATACTTGCATTGTTAGAGGCTATCTTCAGGTCCAAAAACTCAACATCAATAGTGAAACGCCCAACGTACATCGTATCAAGTTGCCAGAAAAAGTCTTCGCTGCTTCGGAGGAGATGCTCATGCACTGTCAGGAAAAAATGGACGATACTTATGAAGATCAATGAGGCTGCCCGTAACATCAGTAAAGCATCACTGCAGTAGTTATAGAAGCAAGATGACTATGGAATGACTCAGAGATAAAAGCCATTGGGCTGTTAATGCTTGAAAGTGAACATTACCCTATTTTCGTTCTATTCATATTATAACAATGACAAAGCCACCCAAATTCCAGTAAACCCAATGTCCTGTGAAAATTAGAAAACAGACACCTTATGTTTCATGAAGGAGATGGTGGAACTGTTTTGAGCTTTAAAAGGTTCACCGAAAACTAAAGCAGTAGAATGGGAGGTAGAAACAGTCTTGTGTGTATAGCCCTTTGAGTTATTGCTCACATGATTGTTGGAATTAAAATGAAAGTGTTATGCAAGAAAACACCTTTTTCCACCCAATATGTCCTATTTCCTAGAGAAATATCATGACCATATGCATAGGGAGGGTCTGACTCTTTGGGAGCATCTTCAACTAGCCACCATACCTGAATGGTGAATGCTACCAGCTTAGGCTAGATGCCTGGTAAGGGAAGTGAAGAAGTGCTCTATCAATAAAAGTTGTACTAGTAGAGAGTTTGCAGATAGCAAGTTAATAAGTGGTCAGGTCAGGTGTTGAAAGTATGAAGATGGGCATGGAGAGTGAAGACAAGACATGGGGATGGTCCATAGCCTAGAAGCGAAATATGGTGGTGGTGGCAAGAAGAAAGAAAGAAGAAGAAAGGTAGAGTATATGTACCAGGGGAGACGCAGGAGCGGCGTGGCGGGCCGGACCAGGAAGCTCGGAGAAGGAAGCGGGCGAGCGGGGGGCGTTCCTTGGCCACCCGCCCGGGCTCCGGGAACAGCCTCACGTATACATATCGAGCCTTCTCCACCGATAGGTACCTGCAAAAAATACAAATCGGCAGCGGATTGATTCGGATCGAATTGGCGGATGATTTGATTTCATAGGGCAAATCGGTGAGTAGTGGGGGATTGGGATTGGGAAGGGAACCAGTTCCAGATGCCGATCTTGAAGGAGTCGGAGCGGCGGTAGGAGGAGGGGCCGAAGGTGTCGATGCGCCACTGGGCCAGTCGGGAGATGGTCTCCACCCGGTTCTCCCTCTCCATCCCGCCGCCGCCGTTCATGCTCCCCTCCCCGCCGTCTACTCCCGGTAACATAGGCCTATTAAATCTTGCTATTTACAAGTATTTAAATTACTCACAAAACCCATTCCATAACTCTAGGCTATTAGATTCGTCTCACAAAATAGCTTAGGGGTTATGAAATAGATTTTATCAGTAATCTACGTTTAATACTACTTAAAACAGACCCATAGTAATTCATTAACTCTTTTTTTTTTCTCTGCTCAACAACATTTTTCCTTATTATCTTAGAAAAAAGAAGAGATGAACTTTCTTTCTTGGAGACAACTATAACATCCATTTCTCTCTCTTTTCTTGGAGACATCACATTTTGTGGGCAATGCGGTGACATGGCCTTAGGCCAAAACAGAGTAGTAATTTTGAAAATACAAGATTTCTATTGTAGTATAAATAAATACACACAATTTTACAAGTCGCCGGACAACACCAGATGCTCAAGGGAAAAATGCCAAGAGAAAAAAATTTAAAGAAAAAAAAAAGGTCCCACCGGGATTCGAACCCAGGTCGCCAGATTCAAAGTCTGGAGTGCTAACCACTACACCATGGAACCGTTCTTGTTGCTAATTATCTCTGTTAACTTATTTATACAATAATATTCGTTAGAGCCCACTTAACCCATTAGTTTATACAATGATAACATAGGGCTGAGATTACATAGTTCATTTGAGCCCTATGTAATCTCTCTCTCCCCCCTCTCATTTTAGCTCTCATATCAGATCTTCTATGCAGTTGATTAATTACTTTTAATTTTATTTCTCTTAAACATTGTGTATTAAAAAAAATACAATGTAACTGCTGAAATCTATAATATAACTTTAAAAATTTACAAAGTAAATGTAGTTATATATAGCACAAAAATGATTTGACTATTTTGTATTTAAATTGTGGCACAATAAATATAGCTAGTCAAGAAAATAGAATATCTCTACCATATCTATACTCCTTTAAAAAGACTATAAAGTTGTGTTCTTTTGGGCGGGTTGGGAACCTCTCACCTCCACATGCAAAACGGAGCGATAGATTAACACATGATAATGTGGCAATGAATATGTCTTCCCTACCTATTTCCATTGTAGCTTTTACATATTACCCACTTAAACTTCTTAATATTACATAAGAAATAAACCTAAATAGATAGCCACATGTAAAATTAAATTAAGACAACTATTCCCTATAGGAAAAGGTAGATAACATATCTCACAAAAAAAGTACTTTTCTTTATTTTGAGAAATATTGTGATATTTTTTGTACTTTTATCACTAGCAAAGTGCGACATTTAGCTAGTTAGAAAAGCTAGCATACGTCATACCATCCTGGTACATAGGACAATATAGTCGTGTAGTCCACACGCTATAGCTGAAACATGGCCATACCTTATACTCAATGTCCCCATGCCCAAGCCTAGCCATGTGACCACACCTTGATTCTCCACATTCCTCCTCTACAAAATTGCTCATGTCGAAGAGCATATGCAAGCCTAGCCCAACAAATACATGCAACTGCGTGAGCCGATTTGATCATACATAACCTTCCCCCCTAGTTTTTTTGTTCTTAACTTAATTTTTCCCTTTCATTTCATTTGTCAGTATTAACTAATGCACCATTTTATTTGTATATCTTAAATTTCTTACCCCAAGCACTATTGGAGCTATGCATATTGACTGGTGATGATACCATGATAATCTTATGTATTCAAGGGTAAACATTAATAATATTTAGCGATGCTACATTGATGATACTCTACTGATGCACCAATTATACTTATAGCATGCTAACGATAATCGTAAAACATATTATACGGTCAATACACCAACAATAATGATAAACAATGATGAAACCCCCAATACAAAGATGATATTCATGACACATTAATACATCAACGATATGAAGTGGACAATATATTTGACATGCCAATGGTACTGTCACCCAAAGGATATCTCAAATACAACAATACCATGCCTATAATACCTCTTATGCATCAACAATAACACGTTTATGATACCTCCAACACACATATAGTACTCAAATTGGAATATCGATGATATTTGAAATACATTGACCATAAAAAACTAAGAACTCAACATTATGATATCTCCACAATACTATAGTATCATGCTACTTGTTGTGTCATAATACCTTTGTGGTACCATGAAGAATCATTGATGTTTTGTGATACGTGTTGATTTCATCAATTCATGATACCTGTAGGTATCACGGATATTTCATGATACCTATAGGATTAATGGTACCTTGTAGATATCACCGATATTTCCATCATTACACCTTGTGGTATCATGATACCCGTAGGTATCACCAATGTTTCATGACACCCAAATGCATTAGGTACCTTTGTTGTATCATGATACCAGTTGGTATCACCGATATTTTATAATATCCATATGTAGCATGGTACCTTGTGGTATTATGATACCCGTAGGTATCACTGATATTTCATAATTCCTAGATGTATCAGGTACCTTGTGGTATCATGATACCAATAGAGATATCACCGACAATTCATGATACCTGTAGGTATCACCATGTTTCATGGTGCCCATATGTAGCATGTTACATTGTTGTATCATGACGTACCACCAATGTTTCATGAAGGAATCCTCTATATAGGTGTGTGTCAGGGTTTAAGGGTAACTAAATTTCTATAGTGATATTATGAAGATATATATATCAAGGTTGTAAGATTATATCATAGAGATATCACCTATATTTACAGTGGCTTTCATATAGTGTTGTCTGATAAGCCAACAAGTAGATAATAAAGGCCTATATAGGTATTACACTAAGGTTTTATATATGGTGCTATCACTGATATGTATATCACAAAATTTTTATGAACGTGTTGAGCTCATCTTTTTCCATCGTCAGTCCAGCCCAACTGATATCTATCCTAATTAGAGAGGGATGCATGCTATCCTAGACCCAAACACACAAATTATGCTGACAAGAACGACCACTAAAGCCAGCCCAATCCGACCAATGCACAAAGCTTAAGCTAGCATGGGCTATGTAACGCGTGCGGGCCGATAGGGTTCCATGGCTAGCACTTAAGCAAAATAAGTGCTCAGCTCGCGCAATAGTGGCACATTGAACACAAGTAGAAGCACTAGCAAGTCAGGTATACCATTAAAAACGTAGCAGAAAAATATGGTTCCCTATAATTTTTTTATCTGTAGAGAACAAAGGGTAGGAGGGCCCACCATGCTCTTACCATCGTCTACCAACGTGCAGAAAACAACATGGGCAGTGCCATAAAAGTTGTATGGGACAAATTCTTATTTGCTTCCTAAATTTTTTTGCTTTGACCCAATTTTGTTTTTTTTTTCCGCCATCTCTCGTCTCTAATATCCCCTTTTCTTATACTCCCTCCATCCCAAAATATATATACAACTTCTAGAGTTCAAATTTTGTCCCAAATAAAACAACCTAATACTTGTAAAAGATAATTTTTACAACTAAACTACCTATACTACCCCTTGACTTCATTATCACCTGAACAAGTCTAGGTCCACAATGACTCACCTACCTTGAGGAGACAAACAAGTCATTTTACCC
Organism: Oryza meridionalis; assembly: GCA_000338895.3. Taxonomy (NCBI): domain Eukaryota; kingdom Viridiplantae; phylum Streptophyta; class Magnoliopsida; order Poales; family Poaceae; genus Oryza; species Oryza meridionalis. Next base: position 238,324 of record CM002531.2, read on the forward strand.
CCTCTCCTTAATATTCGTTGAGAAGAGAGATAGTAGCTAGTGGCTAAAACTGGCTATATTTTACGACATGTGGAGTATACCATATTTCTAGCTATTATCTCTCTTCTTAGCATGTGCGCGCGTGTTGTGTGTGTGGACTCTCTTCTAACCTCAATCTAGAGCTACCTCTATTCTTCTCTTCTCTAGTGAAATGAGCAACCATGAACTCCCACCTGCCAGCAGTAGGTGTCCTCCTAACTTTCCATCCATGCCCCACCCTTCAAATCACTAAAATTTCCATCCCAATTAAAACCCCGCTCTAAAGGTGCAGTCCTCATCCAACCTAAGACTAGCATCAGGTTACTTGTGCTAGGCACGTAGGTAACTTGTCCTCATGCGTCCCACTATTCCCAGAGGTTCTCAATTAAGTAGATCGAGGAGGAGGTAGATGTAGTAAAGAGGTGGTGGCCTTGATGTGTTATCTAAGAGTGATGCATGATCGTGTGTCATTTACATCTTAAAACTGTAGCCTTAAAAATACAAATCTTAAGGGGTTGTGTGTTGTTTAGTTGCCTAAAAACTAGAAAAAATTAGTAAAACTTTGAATAGCCAAAATATATCATTTTAAGATTCGTGCAATTCCCTAATCCTACCATTTCTTATCTTCTTCCTTACACTCTCGATACAATTCCTCTTTATCCCTCCCAATCCCCCAGCCTAGCACACACCTCCTCTTCCACCATACCATATGTACAGAAATTGTTCTACTCCTAACCAGATAGAGCATGGCTATTGATTTCACTAGAGAGGCATAGACGAGCTTTAGTATGCCCCACCCTTCCTTTGTGCCATCGCCCCCACCATGCTCTTTCTTCATTTTCCCAAAGAGATACCCGGTTCACCCCACCTTACCTGTCGGATTAGCCACCACCTTCTAGTTGATCACCTCACCCCTGCCCACAACTGACCCTCTCCTTGCCTGTGGCTCCAACGCCATCACTGTCACCTTGTACCATATACCTTCACCGTCAAGCTGCCGCCTCCCCGGCCATCCCTCTAAGCACTACAATGGTGCTAGTCTTCCTTGACGAGGCATTTTCATCAAGAAGTAACGCAATCCACACGCACATATGCTGGAGAGAGACGTCAATGGATCTATTAACATATATATATTATGACTAATGCAAGGCCTCTAGTTATTGCTAGGATTGATCGAGGGTGAAGTTTACGATGATTTTTTTTAACGAATTCATCATAGATCAATGACGGTTTCCCTATTCATCACAGGGAATGCGTAGGAAGCCCATAGCTATTTTATTGAAGCCCCGGGAAGCCCCCGCCTTCCATTTCCCCCCAACCCCTCTCTCACCCCACCCAACCTTGGGACTTAATTAATTGGTCTGTGCTGGTGCCATCTTCAGGCATCACCGGAGAGAAGAGATGCTTGCTGGAGGAAATAAAATAGAGAAGAGGTGCATGAATTTCCATGTTCATCTAACTATTAAACTATACACTAGTATTTTCGAGGAATATTTTAGGTGATAGAAAATTAATCCCCAAAATACTAAACCCTTAGAATACATTAATTTTCATATAATACATTACTTTAATTTCTGTAAGATAAGATCGGAAGTGAGATATCATGGGGTACTCAATTTGGGCACACATGAATAACAAAAGGATGGAAACAACTGATGATTGCGTTAGGGTGGACCGCCCAGCCAGTGTGTTATGATTGCAGTGGTAGTGGAAGTTGCTATCCACATATATAATCCCGCGGCTTCAATTTCAATTCGTTTTGTTGATTAACAGTGAAGGTATCTGCTGGGTTTAAGCAATGTAGCTATCTACTATCTACCTAGCTAGGTGTACTAACAAACTGTGTTTTGTATCTATCAACTAAAAACAACACATGCAGAAACAAGTGATACGTACGCCATGATCAATATAATGTTACATTAATTATATTTAAACAATGATAAAATATATATAGATACAAATTAATCGATCAATGCTATACTGCAGAGGTGGTGTACATATTAAGCAGACAACGATATATGTATACATATGATGTATATAGTGATAGCTAGTACATATATATGTGTATATGTACGTAGCACCTAATTAAATGCTAGCTAACTTAATCATCATCAGTTACAAACCTCTCTCAGCAATGAGGTCAAAAGACGAACAACCGATAGATACACACACTGACACTAGTAGCTAATTAATTAAGAATGAACTAACAACCGTGTACTGACATAAGCTAGATAGTAAGCATGCAGATGGCCTGATGATGGCCAGTCAAATTAATGTATACATCATGGAGTAATCAACTAATAGTACACACTCGATCGTTTAATTGTGCGTATTTGTAAGAATTCATGCATATATATGATGAATGAATTGTCAATTGATAATAATCGATGTCGATCGATCAGTCTCGGTCATCGATGAACCCTGAGGAAGAAATGTTGTTGCTGTTCTTGGAGCTAGAAGCGGAAGGCAGGTGGTGGAAGAGCTGATGCGCCGGCGGCGGCAGCAAGCTGGTGAGCAGGTTCCAGTCGACGATGCCGGCCTGCTGATCGACGTCGACGCAGCTGCTGGCCTGAGAGACGTAGCCCTCGCCGTCGACGGTGGGGCTCTCCAGGGGCGGCATCATGTCGGAGAAGTGAAGCTTGGACTCTGAACTCAGAATGTTGCTGTGGTCGACGACGCTGTTGTTGTTGTTGGCGAAGAGAGCTGCAGAGGCAGCGCCCATCAATGGCCGCGCGGCGGCGGCGGCGGCGGCGAAGCTAGGGTTGTCGTGGTGCAGCAGCAAGCTGTAGTTGTCGGGGACGGCGGTGTAGGCTCCGCCGCCGTAGCTGCCGGGGATGCAGCCGTAGGACAGCCTGTGCTGCTGCTGGTTGGGCATCGGCTTCTGAAACGCGCGGCAAACCACCCAACCTTCCTCCTGCATCCATCATCCATATATTAATATCCATGAATTAACATATATAGTAGGACAGGACAGAAAAGTAAAGAAGTAAAAAATTAAGACGGAATGGAATAGGTGGTTGCAATTAATGCATGCCTGAGTAGGGGCGTGTTCGTTGGATTGGAGGCGGTACTCGTGGATGATCCAGTCGGTCTTCCTGCCGTTGGGGGCGCGACCCTTGTAGAACACCAGCGTCTTCCTCATCCCGATCACCCTCGGCGACGGCGACGACGAGAGCACCGGCTTGTCGCGGCCGGTGGCCTTCCAGAAGCCCGCCGCCGTGGCGCGGTTGGTCCTCGTCCCGCTGGGGTACTTGCGGTCCTTGTAGCTGAAGAAGTACCACTCCGTCTGCTCATCGCCGCCATGCCCACCGTACTTGCAACGCTCTGCACATAATCAGAATCAGTTCCCAAATTAATTGCTGAATTGATGCATGAATATATGCATGGTTAATAAACCATTCTCTAGTAATTTATGTCTTCGTACCTTGCAGATCCCATGGCTCGATCCTGTAGAGATCGAGCTCCTGGATGATGTCGAGGTCGATCTTCTGGGAGGCCACCTTCCTGGCGAGGTAGTAACCCACCAGCTCCTCCTCCGTCGGGTGGAACCTGAACCCCGGCGGCACACATGGACACTCTCCTGCCTCCTCCTCATGCCGATCCATTGTTATTCCTCCGATCGATCGACCGATCAATTCTTCTAGCTAGCTAGGAGTATCGATCAGCTGATGGATGGATGGTTGGTATTTGATTGCCTGATGAGACTCTCTATGCCTCGATCGATTGGCTGCAGATCAAAACAAGCATGCATGCAGAAAAAAAGCTATATCATCATCAGCTATATATCTTCTTCAGATCGATGCTCATCAATTTTCAGCCCAATCCTATAGCTAGAGCAATGAACTGCATGCAAGTGCAAGCGCATCTGGATGGGTCCAAGGCTGGAAAAGCTCCTAGAAATAGGACAGACGACACCACTCATGCAATGGAAGATGACCTAATTAGCCAGTCAGTAGTTGCACCATACCTATACAACCTAGTCGTACATACATACTAGCTAGTAAGTATACCTTTAAACCAATCAATATTCTGGAGCTAGCTAGGTCGACCGGGGAGACTAGCTTCATGCATCAGATGAATATTAGAACTAATTAAGAACACGGACAGTCAGCAGCTAGCAAGCTGTACACACACGCCTGTACCTACTAATTAATTAGTACTAGCAGTTTGATTAGGGACAGGCAGGCATGCATGGACTATAGCATATGCAGCTGAAACTAAGGGTACCTTCCTTAAGCTTACCTAGCTAGCTGCTCAGCTTGTAACACACCAAAGTTGGCTTCTGCTGCATGCATGCTAGAAGATGAGAACTAGAAAGTAGTAGTAGTACTGGCTTGTGGACAGTATGAGAGGCTTTTTGGAGGGTAGAGAGAGATCTACAATAATAATAATGTGTGGCAATATTTGTCTTCCTAGCTTGGAGTGCACTTCAGGGCTCATATCCACCATCCATACAACCCTCTCTCTTACCATACAGCCATATAGTACTAGTACTAGCTCCTCCTTTCCCAATCTTACCTAAAGCCCCCTTGGTCACATCTTCAATATTTCTCCATACAAAAATTATATGCGAATCTAACATAATACTGCATGCGCAGGTATGTAACAACGACTCGTGCATATATAGGTACGACATACCAACAAATTTAATTAAGATCATACAAGAAATTAAATATGTACTCGATCCTTAGTTTAATTGGCATATATATATGACGAAGTGCGCGTGCACTCACCTAATTAGATAACCATATGCATCAAGTACAGCGCTACAGCAGCAGCCAGAAGGAGATCTTCTCCCAAGTCGATCCCAACGACTATAATGAACACTGTATATATTATATATGGTGGCTGTGTAGCTAGCTATAGATGAGATGAGATGAGATCAAAAGATAGATCGATGATGGCAAGGAATTTAGTTGGTAAGCTAAGGGAGCTTTGTGAGCTATTTATACATGAGAAAAAGCGAGCTTATGAGTGCCTGGGCTGTGCAAAGATGAGGATATGCATGCATGGTACATCGCTCGATCGATTAGCGCTATAGCTCTTGCTTAATTGATTAAGTGCGCGTGGAGTGGAGATCTTCAGCGCGTGTAGAATCTAGACCGAGAAAGAGACACCACTATACTGTGTACTACAGCATGCATTCAGAGAGAGAGAGAGAGAGAGAATTAAGCATGCAGCTAGCTAGCTATAGCTAACTTGTTTGGTCGGTTAACAAGTCACCAAGCGACCACCACCACTCAGTACATGAAAGCGACTCTCAATTTGTTCCCAGCAGCTGCTCAGACTTGAGTACAAACAAACTCCCATCAGCTAATTAAAACTAGCTTAATTAGCTAGCTAGCTAGCTAACTACACATCCATCGATATGATGGATCGATCCCGATCATATTCTTCTGCGTATAATTTGTCCTATTGAATTGAAGGAAAAAACCACTAGAGATATTATTAAGCAGACAATAACATGCGCAAAACCGTTGCTTTCTATATATCTCCCCCGACCCGGCCATTTAATTAATTCCTACATATCTCACTTAGTGTATCCTAATAGACTTATATATCTTAGTTCTCTTAGTGTGTATAAATATTTTTTCCCAAAGAAAGATTAATATATAGTTAGTTAGTTTAATCAACAACTGTGCTATATATAAAACTAGTGCATGCTCGATCAGATTGCATCAGGAGACCCTAGCTAGTAAGATATAGTAAAAAACAAATAAGATTGTCTGATAAGAAAGGAAGGAAGAGGGACGATACATGCATTGTATGGCCAAAGTTGTCTACCATATCCATTTTTCCGCCGTTATATTGAGCTTCAAGGCTAGCTTTTGCTACTTAGAACAGACGCTACTAGCTCGATCTAGCTAGGTTGTTCTTCCTGTACAGTATATATATAATTAATCATTGATTTGTTTTGACAGGGAAGGGCCGGCATGATCATATGTATGCGTGTGGAGCCCACAAATCATACGCTAGCTAGGTATGGTACGGTGTATCGATCGAGCAATAATACTGGCCTGCAGCTACATATAATATGAATGATCAGATATCGATCATCCTATATCTTGGCCGGGATCGAGGGAAGCACACTTACATAAAATACATATATACGCATCATTGCTTGTGTTGCATGCTTGCATTGCTATTCTCGTCTCCGGCCGGCCATGACGATAATATTTGTATTTACACTAACACTGCTTCGTTCTAGCTTATTTAAGTTTGGTGGTTGTCACTGTCTGGCTTGGTGAATGCACGTAATGTCTGGCTCCACACTCAAATGATCAGATAAAGACGGCTCTGGATTCACGAGATCTCTACATGATGTATCAAATGCATGGTAATTAATAATCAAGTCATATAACCCATATTTGGAAGCTAGGAGTTCTCTAGACCGACCTGCTGCACCGTAATTAAATGGTAATTAATTAATCAATAACTAAAAGAGATCAAGCTAAGTGTGTTCATATATAAATCAAACTTATCGTGTCCTCTATAGATCATAGTAGCCAACCGGCCCCCACTAACAATAACCAACCAATCAACAGTAGCTATATAGCTTCATCAGTATTTTCCTATAGTTTCTTTTTTGCTTCTGTTCCAAGGTTTAGTGTGGATAGAGTTGATGTACAAGATAGCTAGTACTGATTGACCCTTCTTGCCATCAGTTCGATCTGATCACATTATGCTAGAGTACTATATATATATTCCATATCCATTAATTGCTGGAGGTAAGTTAATAATTTCATATATATTTCATACCCCTCGCTCTTGGTAGCATTTGTTTGCAGAGAGATTAAACATGTAAAGTACAAGGAATGCATCATCCATGATATATATGCAGAATTGTCACTACTATATACAAACATTTATTTGATAGTGTAATTAAAAGAAGAAAAAGAGTAATATGTACTGGTGGTTAAATGTTACTACATATTCACATTTTATGTGCCTTTGGCAGCTAATGATAAACACATACTAGGATGAGATATGAAGCTTCCTAGTATGTACAGATTCATTTTACTAGCAAATGTTACATCCTGTCCTATGTTGGTTTTTTTATGGGACGGTAGGAGTTGTATAATATAGTTTGTTTTTCTTGTAAGATTGTTATGTATGATAAGCGTGTGCACATTTTGTCAAGATCAATATCGCTCATTCAGTCACAAGTCCAAAAAAGAACACCATAGAAGTAGAGTCAATCTATTATATTATTAAAACAGCCTTGAAAGAAGGCATCACGTACGCTATGGAGGTTACAAATTCACACATTAATCGGAGAAAAAGAAAAAAAAGAAGAGTTCAAGTAGAATACAATTTAGAAATATCTGAAATTCAGAATTAAATATAAGGAATATTGGAAGAATAGTCCTTATAGAACCGAATACGAGATTAATTAAAATTTAGAATTAAAAATAAAATAAATTCTGAAATTAGAAAAGAAAAAAAAGAGTTCAAGTAGGAATACAAGTTAGAAATATCTGAAATTCAAAATTAAAAATAATTAATATCTGAAGAAGAGTCCTTATAGAACTGAATAAGAGAATAATTAAAATTCAAAATAAAAATAAAATAAATTCCGAAAATAGAAAAATAATTATAAGAGTTCAAGTAGGAATACACTTTATAAATAAAAAAATATAGAATTTTCAAAAAAAATAATCAACCTAGAACTCAATGACGACAAATAATAATAACAAGGGGACAAGTAATAGGCCTGTAAAACAGTAAGGTGATGAACGGTTGATGGGACATCTAAAAATTATAAACAAAATCAAACCCCAAGGACAATTAAGAGGTGGATTGATAGACATGACCAGCCTCATCATTTGGCATATTTTCTGAATATGCCAAATGGCATATTTGCAAACGAAAATCAATTTGTGAATAAAACTTTTATATATGTGTTCTTAGCGATCTAAAAGCAAAGGCTGAAAAATAAACTTCGATGAAAAAACCCTAAAATCAGCTCCAAATTTAATGTTGAAAATTCAAATTTTGGCTGATAAGCATATGAATATGCTAAACGATGAGGCCCGACGTTAAGCAGCATAGACATGACGGTTGGCAGGACTTCTATAAAGTAAAAAAATAAATCGAAATAGCAATCATGTTTTACTTTTAAAATCTCAATGATAATAAACAGGGGAGACAACGGGCAGGCCAAACAGAAGTATAGTGGTGTGAAGCCGACAACGGTTGGCGGCACTTCTAGAAATTAAAAAAATGAATCCTTAAAATTCAAAATAAAAAATAAAATAAATTTCAAAAATAGAAAAATAATTCTAAGATTTCAAGTAGGAATACACTTTATAGATAAGAAAATATCGGAATGAAAAATATGGAATTTTCAGAAAAAAAAATAGTCCATTTAGAACTCAACAATGACAAATAACAATAAAGAGGGGAGAAACATTAGGCCCGTAAAGGAGAAAGTTGGTGGCAGTTGATGCAACATCTAAAAACTATAAATAAAACCACAAATATAATCCCAATGATGATTAAGAGGAGGGACGATAGACATGCCGTTAAGCAGCACAATCACGATGGTTGGCGGGACTTCTAGAAAGTAAAAAGTAAATCACAATGACAATCATGTTCGATTTTTAAAATCTCAATGATAATAAAAATACATGAGTATAGTATGGCGAATCCGGCGGCGGTTGGGCGGATTTCTAGAAAGTAAAAAATAAACCCCAACGATAATTATGTTCAATTTTTAAAATCCCAATAACAATAAATATGGGAGACAACAGGCGGATCATAGAGAAATACAATATTGACGGTTGACAACACTCCTAAAAATTAACAGAACATGACGAGACAATGGACTCTAAAAACTAGAAGATGTTTTTTTAAGGTTTAAAGGAAGATAAATAAAAGCCATGATAGATCGGGTAAACAAATAAAGGGGTGATAAAAGAGTAAGAGTTAACGACTAGTGTGACTTTTAAATAAATACTATAAAAATTTAAGGATGACAAGGTTCGATCTTTTAAGATTATAAGTCAACATAATGGCCACTCCCTCCGTTTCACAATGTAAGTCATTCTAGCATTTCCCACATTCATATTGATGTTATTGAATCTGGATATATATATATCTATCTAGATTCATTATCATTAATATGAATGTGGGAAATGCTAAAATGACCTATATTGTGAAAGGAAGGAAGTATTTAATAAATTTTAAGTAATTTCAAATATAGAAAAATAGATAATTTTATATGTGTGCTAGCCGCGTTGCACGGGTCACCCAGCTAGTTCTACATATAAAATGGGGGGGATCATCAATTCCCTAGGAGCTCGGGCTTCAACATATATATATATATATATTTATATTAATTACCTAAAGAATTATACATACATGTATTGTATTTTTGTGATATTTAGCCTTAAATTTATAGTTTTGTGATAAATTTATTGTTAAATCTATAGTTTTATGATAATTTGCTTAAAGTACCTGTAGTTTTGTAAAATTTACTCATTAATTAATTATGTGCAGTTTAATAATTAGTAAAGGTTTCTTGTAGGACTGTACTGTGTATGGTAAGCGTGTGCATGCTTTGTCAAGATCAATATCGCAAAGAGAGATCATGTTGAAGACGCCACAGATCTATCGATCGATGATCTAGACGAACGTACACATAACGATCCATCGAATATATGAGACGTCTAGCTTGGATCGAGATGGTGATTTAATTTGATCGTTCGATCGCGATGGATTTACGCGTCATCCATGGACTAGTAGCTAGTAGCGATCCAACATCGATTTGTCTCATTTTTACACTGGATCTGATCAATCAATCTCTCCTATACAGTGTCATCAGAAGCCCTAGCTCAGACACAGGGCGCTAGCTAGGTATAGTAGACCAATTATTGATTAATCAATACCCGCGCTCCGTTCCAATTCTCAGATGTCATTTATAATAAAAACGTACGGGCCGCAGATTATATTTGTTGAATAATTAATTTTTTGCAGATCTAGTGGGATATAAAATAGTTGCATCTCTTATTTGGTTCTTGTAAAATTTTAATTGTATCCAATGTGTAATTATATCAACCAATCTAATTATTATAATTAGTTGAACCATCGCATTACGATGTTTATATTTCTATATTTTCCTACTTTTGTAAAAAGAAATATTTTGAGATAAATATTTCGAGCGTATGTATGTACGTACGTCGTCGCTGACTCATCACATCACTTGGAGTCTTGGATCGATCATGTGTATCTGGAGAAAAAGAAGATCGAGAGAGAGAGGACAAGAAATTCCTAGCCTAGATAGCTACTACAGGCAGATCGAAGCAGACTCTTCTCCCTAATTGGACCTCACAAACGCCGGATGTCCCCTCCACTCGGAATCAGGCAACTAGCAGTAATCAAACAAGGTAGTGTTTGCATCCTGGGATCCCTATCACATCGGATGTTTGAACATTAATTTAGAGTATTAAGCATAGACTATTTATAAAACTAATTATATAAATGAGAGCTAATTGGCGTGACAAATTTTTAAGACTGATTAATCCATATTTAGCACATGTTTACTGTAGCATCACATAGGCTAATCATGGATTAATTAGGCTCAATAGATTCGTCTCGTGAATTAGTCCAGAGTTATGGAATTAATGGGTTTTGTCAATAGTCTGCATTTAATACTTCTAATTAGTGTCCAAACATCTGATGTGATCGGACTAAAAATTTTGTCCCATCCAAACAGCCCCTAATACTACATGCTGCAAAGAAAGGCCACAGAAAGCTATCGCTAACAAATACTCCATCCGTCCCAAAATATAAGCATTTTGGATCTTGACACAGTCTCCGAGATGCTACTTTAACCAACAATATCTATAAAAGATGGATGTTTTAAATAAAAAGGGTTGTATATTATGATAGTTTGTTTAATGATAAATCTAGTAAAATCAATTTTACATGATTGATATTTTTTATTTTTTTCTATTAATGGTCAAAGTTAAAAATATTTGATCTGTCAGTATGCTAAGAATGCTTATATTTTAGGACGGAGAGAGTACTACTTTGTTTAAAAGAAAACAAATGGTATTAGTACTTTGATATGGCAGCTATACTTCTATCATATCCATTCCAAGTAAAGTACAATAATAAACGGGCTCTAAAAATTGCCACTCAATAAATATTTATATTTGTATGGTTACTACATTGATTGTAGATGACGTGTAATTCTTTTGTGCGTTCGCGAAAAATAGATGACGTGTTAATTGTTGAGAAATGAATTTAAAATATTTGCAGAGAAATATGGATAATATATAGTGGAGCTAACTATAGCTAAAAATTAAGATAAACACTTTTCAAGTAGAAGGGAGTAGTAATTAAATATTGACCTGACCGATTTTTATTTTAAGTTGAAGGTGTTAGTTTTGTCTGCGTTAGATCGACCGACTCCCTGTGTTTCTTAAAAAAAAAAAAGAGATCGACCGACTCCGAGAGGATTTGTATTGTGTCCTTTTGTTGTGCATCAAATTAAGGGAAACTAATACAGTATGTCATTCAAAGAAAGCAAGGAAAGTACTAGTGCTAGTCCTTAGCAAGAGTAGTCAAGAGTCAAGATGGATTCTTTGCGATCCTCGTTGCACGATGATTAAGCAAAGTTGCTTTTTTTTTGGCTGGAAAAGTTGATGTTGTGATTGTGTAGGTAGACCTTGGCTAATGAACTGGCTATATATGTTATGTTATGTATGTGTCGGATTTTGGCTGGGATGGTCGGTAATTTGCGTGACGGATAGAAGCTTCTGGAGTAATTTGACTGACCGTCACATTCACATCACTACTCACTTAGATTAAATTTTGTCTTTCGGTCGGCCCAGTGGTAGTGGAGTCTGATCGTCTCCAGCACCTTTCTGTTTCCGATCCTACAGTATCGATCGTCAATCTGCCTTCCTTTTTCTTTACTGAAAAGGCCACCACCTTAGCTAGCTCGTACGAGAGAGGAGAAATTAAGATGATCAGTTTGATTTGGCTCAACCGCCCGGCACAAGAGCCGATCATGCATGGTGTCCTCTTCTTTTCGGCTTACATATTATGAATTATATATTATATGCACACGCTTCTAATTAAGCTTCTAATTAATCTGTAAGAGTTAATCCAAAATACTTTCTTCATCAGTATTTCTTCTTACGATATATCTTCTAATTTTCAAAACATAGTACATACATACATGAATACTCATATATATAGGACACCCATATAGGACACCATGGAGCACCAAACAAATTTAATATATATATATATATACATATATGTATATATATATATATATGTATATATAACAAGTGCACAATCACCTTATGAGCATACATCGCCTACCACCGCAAGAAAATATGCGAGAGCACATATAAAGTCTAGAACTTGAATTTGAGTGGGTAGGTTCTTCTAAAAAAACCGGTTGAGCTATGCTTACTCTATCTTCTTAGAGGACTTTTTTATGTCAATATTTCTACTTTCTAGTTTTAATTCATCAGTTTATGTCCTTGAATAATTATCATAAACTTATTTTCATCCTTTATCCACCAGTAGTGGATCATATCAAACACATTACCAGAACTCTCATGCAAGTAAGGTGAAACAAGGAGAAAAAACTACATACCTAAGCTAAGAATGCGAATGCACTCCGTCTTTGTTTGATATTCGGCTCCGGTCGCTCCACCTCAGGAGGGGAGGGTTGGCGCTGGTGGAGGAGGGTGAGGGCCGGTGCCGTAGTGGGGCACAAGTGGTCGTAACCGGCACCGATACGCATCAAGCGTTGGGAGGAGATCAGAACTCAGGAGAATAGGAAGGGGAATAGGTTCGGTGCTGGGTAGGGTGGAATTTTTATGGAGAACCCTCGTAATTTTTATGGAATTTTTACAACGCTATCCTTATAAGCGGAATTTCTCTTATTCTCATTGTATTTCGTGAAAACACGAGGGCTTTTTAGGAAAAATAAAACGAGTTGTCAGCTAGTGCGAGGGCTTGTTTGAGATTATGTATACAGATGAGGAGTTTTTGCAAAATAGACTGAACACGTGTTAAATTCTCCGAGAAACCAAAAATGAGAAAACGGAGTAGTAGTGTTATGACTGGAGGATTCTCTTCCATTTCAAAGGTGAACCCTCTTTTGTCCTTAATTCTCTGTTTCTTCTTCTCCTCAAATATTCCTTAGGACTAGGCTGTTGAATTTATTTCTCCTACATGGGAATGCAAGTTTATAGCCCAAATTAAACTCCATGATCAAAAGGGCATAGGAGCAGTAAATTAATTGTTTCAGCATGTTAGGTTTAGAATATGCAGAATTGCAGACCGTATGATGTGGCAAATCCTCTCTTAGCCAATGTTATTGTTTTTTAGGATCTTGTTATGCTTTACGGTCCACACAAATAACTTTGCATTTGTTTTCAGTTTCCACCTTTCATTGAAAAGGGCATAAACACGGCCGTCGTATCAAATCACTTTTACTACCGCCCCAACCACTATCACGGCCTCCTAATGATAATAAAACCAGGAATCGAAACTTATTCATATTTGAAAAATGAAAGCCATTTGGATGCTAATGAGGAAATAAAGTGAGGAAATGTGCTGGGAAATTGTTTCAGGAACTCAAAAGTGACCCGTATTCATAATCACACTCAGAGAAGACACAGGCGTTAAATCAAAATGAGTTCTTGAATAAGTATTACAATTGCAAAATACCCTGTCATTCATGGAGCCAGATTCTCAATGGAAAAAGGATTTGCCCTATTACACATATATTTCAGCAAATACAGTAACTCGACTCCTGCCTTCGCATGAAAAACAAGAATGCGTGGGAATACACAAGCTACAGGCAAAAGAGTCAAGCTCTGGGCCTCTCTGGCCATGATTTCTTCAAATGTGAAATGATCCCTAAATAAACACTGTTTTTGTGAACGACTGCTACATGTCTACACATGGTAAGTTCACACAAAAAAATTCCTTCGGTTAGATCAACAGTCAAGGGAAGCAACTTGTCTGCTGGCCACCAAAATGCGTAGTTTCAGCTTTTCAGGTAGCTTAAGATCAATCCTGCTTGTTACGAACCTCACGAGCACGGTGCCTAAGCTCCGCCCTTTTCCATCTTACCATCAGCAGGCAGAGTGTGACAAGAGTGTTCACCTACAGAAACAAGACAAGAAACAGTTGCCCACAATGCACGGGATGGAAGACAGAAATGATCAACTGGATGAGACATGCACTTACCAAAATAAGGATCGTTATCAAAAGGAGGGGCCCAGACCAGACAACTGAAATGAACAGACCTTGGTGATCAAAATAATTCTGGCTTGAGAAGCTCTTCCAGTGTTGTCCTAAGAATGTATTTATTCTCTCAGCGAGAAATACACCAGAAACTGCACCAAACCAACAAGAGCAGGTAAATAAAATAGTAACCTAGCACACCAGAAATAAATTCATTCTTTAAACTTGATGATACATACAAAATAACATGTGTCAGAATATGATAGAGAATTTTCACTAATGCTCTGCTATCGTCTTGCAAACTAGGGTTGAGATATTCATCCTACATATAGTTAATTCATGCTGAAGATAGCTGAAACAAAAGCAATGCATGCCCTTCACATCTACTGCATGGAACAAGAATTGGAGAGGTTTACAGTGCATTAATTGACATAATTCACCAGTAACTTGTTCAATATTCCTACCAATGTATAACTCAGAAAGTTCTACCACTGAAGAAACTTACGTTAAATTTAAGCGAGTAGGCAGAACTCGACACAAATGTGTTGTTTTTTTTTATGGTTTTAGGGAACCTCTATCCACATTTGTGGGAAAACGTTAAGTTAGAAAGCACATAAAAACAAGACAATTATGGTTGGTTGAGTATAACATCTAATATGATACCAGCAGAATATAGGAAAAGGATAATAGTATTTCTGTGAATATAAGCATTCAATAAACATTATAAAATTGCAGGAGAACCATGAAGGACAACATCAGCAACCAAGACAAATCAAAACTTACATGTTAAAGCTGACAAGATAAGTTGGAAGTTGACATTTCTCCTTGAGATGATTGTTACCAGCAGCAGAATGGCATGAAAAATTAACATGCTGATCAACCAAGGTTCCTGATGAAGGGAATAATAAAGATTATAGCACTGACATAAAAATTGATACGATGAGATATTGCATTTACTAAATGTTTTCTAGGTTGACGTAACAGACAAAACATGAAGGCAAATTAGATGTAGCAAAATATGGATATCCACTACCCAAAGTATTCGGGTCACCACTCAATTTCGTTTGTCTTTAATACCACGGATAGTGTGCAGTTGGTTATTCATTTTACAATTCCAACTACCTATATTAGCTTTTATTTAATATACTCCTTGTTTTGAGAAAACGAAGGAACTAGAAATTCAAGGTGTATGGTTGACTGGGTCAAGGAGGCTTTCCCCAGCAACACGGTACACGGATGGCCTGACGGCATAGATGGAACAACATAGCAGGACAGTGCAAAACATGTGAAACTCAGGTATGGTATCACGTCCCGATAGTAGATTAGATATGTTTTTCTTTTTGATTCCCCTGAGATGTAAGAGCTGTTGCGTTGTGTTTCTGATTAATGGAAAGGGGAGAGGGCTACCGCTTTCTTGTAAAGAAAAAAAATAGATATGTCATTTCGGTCAGCCCATGACTACACAGTACAGTACACTTGTAAAAAAACAAAAAGCTCATTTGTTTTCTCCATCTATCGATGGTTTCATGGACATAGAGAAGGCGTGGGAACTCAATATTGTTGATTTGGGCAAAGAATTATCGACATGGAAATTATATAGTTAGACCCGTCACAGGAGAGAAACGCACAGGGGTCTTGCGGCTAGCTCCACAAGGTGGTGGGTTAGACAACCTGGGATCGAAGCCTCACCCCTTCTAATTATTTGATATTAGGTCATTCCCTAATATTCGCGTCTTTTTTTTTTACCCATCACAGGAAGCATGTGCACCTTTTTTTTGTGGGATTTAGGATGAATATCAATCATAGCATCACAAGGTGGGTGTGGTCATTCATTTGCTAAACGAGCGCTAGTCCCTTTGATAAGCCCTCAAATATATATATACTGTATCAAGGTAGGCCTATTGCTTTGCGCTTGTCTTGTCTAATCTAATCTATCATACGGATAATGGATCCCATCCTACCCCTAAGTAAGTAGAGATACTGATATTGATGCGCGCGAGGCAGGGGAAAAAATAAACGAATTTTCTTACATTATTTAATTACTTGATGATTGAGGAGCAAAAGGTTGAAGTGGGAAGTTAGATCCCAGGTAGATCCAGGGCAGATGGGGGGCAAGAAGGCTGTATAAGAGGAAGAGCAGCAAGAAAGAAACAGACCTTCCAGTCGACGGCGTGGAAGAAGCCGAGGAAGGAGTCGACGGCGGGGCGAAACCCGGAGCGGAGGTCGGAGGAGACGCGCCCAAAGAGCTCCGCCACCACGTCGGCGTGCTCGTTCAGCGCCTCCCGCACCTCACCCACCGCGCGCCCCACCATCTCCGCCGCTGACGGCGACGCCGCGTCGCCCATCTCTCCGGCGAGTCCAAGGAAGACTCGAGAGAGAGGCGAGTGAGATGAGATCGATCCCTCTCAGGTTGCGAGAGCGAGACGAGACGACACAAAATAATTAACTAAATAAAAGCCCCCTCTTCTGCTGATCGGGGCCCACACGTCAGCCACCTGTATACTGTATATATGGAGTAAAATGCACGAACTTGTAAAGTGCACGTCAAGATCCCTAAACTTGGTTCATTGTATCATCCTGGTCCAAAGCCACGTTTGACCGTAGTCTTGCCTACATGGCATGCCATGTGGATGATGACATGGAATTTTTTCTTTTTTTTACCCGCCGTGGCCTCAAAACCTCATCTCATTCTCTCTCTCTCCCACTCGTCTCTTCCTCGCTGACTCGGCCGCCTGCGCCGTCTCTCCGTGCCGCGCAGTGCCACCGTAGCTGCTGACGACAAGCTGGCCATGGCGGGGCAGATCCGCGGGCGCAGCCGCCTACCGCGACGTCGACGCACCACCTCGAGCCATGGGGGCAGCCGCCGCCGCCAACTCCCGCACACCGCTTGCCGCCGCCCCGCAGGTCATCGTCGGCAAGGATCTCTTCGACGGTAGGATCGAGGAGCTCCGGGTGAAGCTCATGGGTCACCTATGAGACGCCGCCGACCGTGTCCGCGTGCCCCAGCCTAGCACCCCACCGCCGCCGCCACCGACGACGACGAAGCCCGAGAGCCTACTTGCGGAGATGGACTCCAAGCCCGAGCTCAAGGCGCCGCCTCCGCCTCCACTTCTCACCCTGCCACAGACACAATCGGACGGTGCAGCGAGGTTGTGGAACCTGCGACAGTGGACGTGGCGGCGCCCAAGCGGCGGCGGCGCCCTTGCCGTCCTCGTCCCGACACCGGAAGCGCACGCCGTTCTAGGTGGTGCTCACCCCGGAGGAGATCGAGGAAGACATCTATGCGCCGACGTCCCCCTCCCTCCCGTCGCGTGCTTGCCTCCGGCACGGCGGCTCGGCGAGTGGAGCGGAGGCTGATGGAGAAGGAGATGGAGGCGCGGCTGTGGAGCTCGCGGTGCAGCGGCCGCCGGAGAGAAAAAAAAGGAAGAAGGGAGGAAAAAAAGGATAAGGGAGAGAAAAAGAGGGAAGAAGAAAGAAAAAATAATAATAAATTTCATGTCATCGTCCACGTGACGTGTCATGTAGATAAGACCACGGTTAAACGAGACTTTGGACTGGGATAATACAATAAACTAAGTTTAGAGATCTTAATGTGTCTTTTACAAGTTTGTGGATCTAAGTGAAACCTCACGACAAGTTTAAGAACCGCTGGTGTATTTTACTCTAATGTATATGTTCTCGAAAATTCTCTCTACAACGAGAGGAGTATATCACAATTTCTCAGCATCTTCCGCGTGTCTTCCAGATGTTGTTATGTTAACGTGAACAAGAATCTTAGCTTCATAAGTACTCCTTAATCAATCGTCGTCGTATTGAAGAAACAACAATTAATGCCTCCCCGTAAAACCAAACCAGCAATTTGATCAGCAATTCTAGACAAAGCAATTCAGCAAAGAAGCTACTACTACTACAGATGAGCTTACACCTGTACCAGTAAATTACTAGTGCATAATAGGCTTGGTTTAGTTCATTCAAACTTTCAACTTTTTCATCACATCAAAACTTTTCTACACATAAACTTTCAACTTTTTCATCACATCGTTCTAATTTTAATCAAACTTTTAATTTTAACGTGAACTAAACACACCCATAATGTTGGATTTTTTTTTCGAACGCGCAAAAGGATTGCACGTCAATATATTAGAAGAATAGAATGTTTGTTACACGACACAATCAGTCAGACCGACTTATGCCAAGAAAGGAAGGAAAAAAAGACTAAAATAAAGAAGAGACGAAAGACTACTGTGACGGCTACACACAACTCCAAATAGCTGGGAGGGGGGCAGAGCCACTACCTTCCCAGGAGAACCCCAAAATTAGCGATACTAGCTAAAGACCAAAGGTGGCCCTCAGAGAGGATGGACTCAAGGACCTCCGAGACCGATGACAACGCAGAGTCGAAAACTCTGGAGTTCCGCTCTTTCCACAGTTGCCAAAAGACCAGGAGGACCATAGAATCGAAACTGGCCCGGAGATGCCCCGGCAAGCAAACCCTAGAAGAAGACCACCAATCTTGGAGACAGCTACCCCGGGGAGGAGAGAGGGTAGTCCAACCAAGAGGCGACAGCACACGGAGCCAAACTTGCCGAGCGAACACGCAATCGAGAAGGATGTGGTTCGCTGTCTCAAGCTCTTGACTATCCAAGCCGCACTTTAGAAGGAGGTCAGCCGTCCAGCAGCGCCGCTAAAATGCAAACCAGAGGAAGAACTTGCATTTAGCAGGACCCTTCGCGTGACAGAGAAGATCGGTACATGCAAAGGAGTACTGGCCAAAAAAGAAGACATGGTACGCTGAACGTGCAGAGTAGTGCTGGTCGCTCGTCCAACGCAAAACAAGACGGTCTCTGACACCCGGCGATAATGTTGGATTTCAGGCGGTAGCTGTGCCCTATGGAGTAGAGTACCTAGCAGCATGATCTGTATTGATGTTATTAGGACAGGAGAGAGTTGTGCCGACTTTAGTTCATCGATCAGGCAGCAACTTGCAGTCTATAGCTGATTTGTTTTCTTTTCTATGGTTCAACAGCTCCAATGCAGCCGCAGAGTCCAGAGGAAAACGGCGGTATAGAAGAAAATTGGAGTATTCTATTTAGCACACAGATTACACCTCTCTTCTCTTGCAAGGCCACATGCTGATTTGTGTTCAGTGTGAACAATAGTACATGCGTAATTGTTTCTCAAATGTAGATGCCCATGAAAACATCAGACATGGCTGTTCTGGTCAGAGTAGCACAACAGTGCCAATTGCAATTGCCATCATTCTTTACTGTCAAGTACCTAAACTGCAGCTAAAGCCAGCCCCGTTGATTGTGCGTACCCTTATTTTCTCTGGTAGAGAACAACCGAGTAAAAAAAATATATCACATGATAAATATGCTACAAGAAAAAAATACTAGTAATACGTTTTTAAGGGAAAATATACTGCGTATTTCCTGAACACCGCATACTGCAACTACTGCTACTCCTACCTTTGTTTATAGCTACTTATATGATTCCAATTCCAAACAGTGGTACCAATTAAGAGAATTGCGAAATCACCTGATATTCTAAATTTCCCAGAGTCAGTACTACGTGGCAAATTGTAAAACACAAAAGAATAATTGAATTTTTGTATTTCAGAGAATAACACAGGAGGTTCCAAAAATTGTAGAGGGATTGAGATAGACGATGATAGAGAGGGTCGGACAATAAATCTGATGCAGATGGATGGAATCAAATCAAGACTCGAGGGAGGCCAATTTGAGCTTCCATTTCGCATCTCTCTCTGAGACTCACCGTCGTCGCCTCCCTTAATCTCTCATGCTCATGCTCATGGCAGCCGACGTTTCCATCCCCACGCCGCCTCTCTGCTCTCTGCTCTCCCATCCACCCCTCCACACCTACTGATTCTTCTTCCCCTTCCCTTCTCCGCTTGCAAATCCGCCAAAGGTTCGCCCTTTTTCCTCTTCCATCGATTGTGTTTTTTTTTTCTTCTTTTTGGGGGTGGAACGTCCCGCGAATGTTGGATTAGGCCTTCCTCGTTGCCTCATCTTGATCTGATATGGTGATATTCTCTTATCGGAACGGGTTAGGGCTCATCTTAGTGTTCCTCTTGCGTGATTCCGAGCTAAAGATGCCGTCTTTCCTCCCAAACCACCACCATTCATTTAGTGTTCCGGTGGTGATCCAGGCAATAAATTGGGTAGTATTTTTGTTGGTTTTTGGAGATTTCTCAATTTTGAGAGGAGGATGGTTAAGTTCTCGTCAGGGCCTCAGGGGTAAAAAAAAATCTTGCTCCTCTTGTGGCAGTTTGAAGAGAGAGGAACAGTTTTAGCCTCTCTATGTTTTGCTACTATAGGATTCTTCCTTTGCTGTGATGCTACAAAGATTGTTTGCACCTGTGCATAATGAAATGTTCCATATGTTTATTTCGCTGGCTCAATTTTGGAATGCTATTGCAGGACTTTTAGCTGATCGATGAATTGCTGTTCAAGTGAAGCGGTTTTAAGTTCCAAAGTGGCGCGTCTGAATTCACTCTTCTGTACTATAGTATTGCCAAAGGAGAATTGCTCTAATAAGATGAACTGTACAAAAGGAGGGGGATTTCCCCTTTTGTTTTGCGCAGTCATTTGTCTCATGGCCCAACAGGGGGCTTGCAATGTGGTGCTAATAGCGAATAACACTACCTTGTCATTTGATGATGTCGAGGCAACTTTTAGTGAGTGCTACAACTTACCCAGTATCCTTGCATTTCACTACTGATCAACAACCAATGCAGGCACTGCAGAGTAAACGTTAATTGTTTTTATGTTACGTGCTGCCTCTATAGGTTATGAATATTTATTTGGATATTACACTAGCTTGTTTCCTAAACAAATGCTGCTAATCTTGTGTGACAATTGATGAATGGGATGATTGCTTTTCTTGCATCATGCTAGTTGTACTGTATGGGTCTTCTAGTTGTTGTACCTGTATTAGCTTTTACTAATTCTTCTCTAGCTATTTGCATGCTTCTTTACATTTGTTAGTGGCTTAGTGCGCAGTGCTATACTGGTGCCTGCATCATTCTATTTGTGTTATGGACAACTTATTGGCATATCAATCACTTGCAGCTCCAGAAGTGAAAGATTCAGGTGTAAATGGTGCAATTTACGCTGTGGAACCTCTGGATGCATGTAGTCCGTTGAGAAAGAAAGCAGCCAATGGTCCTGTTTCACCATTTGCACTGGTCATACGAGGTGGCTGCCAATTTGACGATAAAGTTAGAAATGCACAGAATGCCGGATTTAAGGCTGTGATAGTATATGATGATGAAGACAGTGGTGTCCTGGTTTCAAGTAATGCTACTCGAATCTACCCTATGTCTCTTATGGTCCTGAAATCAATTTTCTTATGTCTAACGATATGTCACCCGTGATTATGACATATAAAAAAGTGTTTCTGTGCTTTGATCTGATCGTTTATAATGTATCATGATACTTTCTTAGCTACATGTTAGGGATGGCTGAAAAAGAATTTTCATCATGTCTATGTCACAAGATGTAAATTGTAGGAATAATTAGCACCCTTTTAAAAAAAAACAAAAAGAAGAAGAAGCAATAATCAGCATCCTTGTATAAACTGGATATATTACTTGCTCTGTGCATATATATGCAATAGCCATTTGAGTTTTGACTAGAAATTGTTACAGTGGCTGGGAGCTCGTCCGGGATCTACATATATGCGGTATTCCTCTCTAAGGCTTCAGGAGAGGTTTTGAAGAAATATTCAGGTCAAAGTGATGTAGAGGTGTGGATACTTCCAGTATATGAAAACTCAGCTTGGTCTATCATGGCAATTTCTTTCACATCACTGCTTGCTATGGCTGCTGTTCTAGCTACTTGTTTCTTTGTGAGGAGACACCAGATAAGGCGGGACAGGGGAAGGATTCCTGTAACCCGGGAATTTCATGGAATGAGCAGTCAATTGGTTAAAGCAATGCCAAGTCTTATTTTTACAAAAGTGCAAGAAGACAATAGTACATCGTCATCTTGTGCCATTTGCTTGGAAGACTACAGTTTTGGAGAAAAGCTAAGAGTGTTGCCTTGTCGTCACAGTATGTTCCTCTCACATTTAAAGATCACAGTTATTTTAGAATAGCTTTGTCGGACTTGATGATTTGGGTTCTCACTGTCTTCATGTTTTGTACAGCCAGATTAATCTGTTTCTAGCAGATATTGCCTTTTACATATTAGGATTTATGGATACAAACGCAACTTAGCATTACTAGGATTAATAGAAGTGCTATTCTGGCGTGATTGATAAAATCTTCCATCAAGATCAATATTGGTTTATCTATTTGTTTCCTTTGCTGCTTGAGATGCCAACTCAATTGAATATGTGCTCGCTAGATTTCATTTTATTCCTGATTCCATAGCAGAGTAAATCTTGGCAACAGTGCTTTATCTCTGAATTTTTAGTTGTGTTGGTGGATGGTTCCACAGCATTGCTTGCGACAAGATGATCATTTAGTGATTCCACAATGTAATTCATATGAAATGATTACTGCATCCATTTAATGCAATCGCTTTAGATAGTTGAGTATTGCATTGTAATTGATCCCTCTGCCATGTGATTTTATTCTTGACATGTGTCCTGAGACTTTGGTTGTTTCGCTTTTACAGAGTTCCATGCGACTTGTGTGGACATGTGGCTAACCTCGTGGAAGACATTCTGCCCTGTGTGCAAGCGAGATGCAAGTGCTGGAACCTCAAAACCCCCTGCATCGGAGTCTACCCCTTTGCTTTCTTCTGTTATTCATCTGCCTGCTGAATCAGCAGCTTTGTCATCTATTCGGTCAACGGTGGCAGTATCTCCCCCTAGGCCAATAAGACGTCATCCTTCATCACAGTCCACATCCCGCGCTTACTCCATTTCCAGTGCCCCCCGCAATTATAACCCTCAAAGATATTACACTAACTCACCTTATATTAGTACGAGTAGAAGCAATGTAGATCTTGCAAATATGTCATCACAATGGTCTCACACTCCGCACCAAGCATCCATGCATTCTCTAAGAAGTGGCCATTTGTCTCTACCGATCAACATCAGGTATACAATGCCACATGTCTCTGGTTCTGACTATGGATCTGCCAGCCTGGGTTTATCCCATGATTCCCGTTCTCACCATGGTTCTCCAAGTTATTATCATAGCTCTTTGGGCCAGCAACGTTCTTACCTGATGCACCGCACCGGGTCAGGGCCAAGCCTGTCTACTATGATGCTCCAGTCGCCACAATAGAGTCAGTAGCAGTACAATGGTGAATCAGGAGAAGTCTATAAGCTGCGGTTCAACTCGATCATTGCGTCAGGACTATGTACATCATTGTCTTGATTCTGATGGAAGCTTGTCTGCTGTGACATCGGATCAGTCGCTACCAAGATGCTGAATGATCTTACAAAGTTCACTGTTTCATGAGCATATGTGCAAGCCCCTGCTAGATTTGTTCCTGGGAGATGCAAATAAAACAGAAAAATCCTATGCGACACGAAACTGGCAGGTTCAAGCAAAGTTCATTCATGGAACTATTTCGTGCCAGCCACCATTGTGATTCAACAAGGTTACTTAAATTGTCTGTACGGAGGGGAAATTGGTGATCTTAAACCGAAGAAAGACTTGCCGAGTTTTGAAGAAGCAAATATCCATCAGTCTACAAGGAATGGTTTGACTCTGCGTATTGTTTGAGGCTTGTATTATAGGTGATGACTCTAGAGTTGGTGTAATGGTGTGTTTATTTACATTAGTTATTTTTGTCATGCGTATAAATATTACAGCTTAAGAATAATCTGTTAGTCGGTGAATGTTTTGTAGCTCTCTAATATTTATTCTTTTTTGCAAAACTTTCTACTTCCTCCGTTTCACAATGCAAGTTATTCTAACATTTTTCATATTCATAAAATGATGTTAATATGTGAAACGGAGGAAGTAATTCTTATTCTGATCTTGGATATTTTGTGCAAGTGTGTTTTTTTTGCTTCGTTCTTCCTTTCAGGATCAACTGTACCTGGAAATTCTAGAGCATGTTTACGCTAGGTTAGCTGATGGAGAATTCTAAACTTAACCCTATGTTCACTCAAATACAAGTTTGGACGTGGGACAGATGTCTAAAACTGTTTCGTTTCTGACATCAGAAATGGGAGAGGTCACCTCTCTTATAATGCCAGTTTGGTGGAGGTTTTCCATAAGATTTCTGGAGGTCCTGATGCTTGAAAACGCTTCATGCAAACTTTTGATTCATCGCTTATTGTGCCTTTTTACTTATTTAACTGAGAATTTTCTTCTGGACTTGTTACCAGTACTTCCTTCGTTTCACAATGTAAGTCATTCTAGCATTTCCCTGATTCATTAACATCAATATGAATATAAAAAATGTTAGAATGATTTACATTGTGAAACGGAGTGAGTATTTGATTAAACTGTTTAATGCCTTTGAATCTTTTTTACAAGAGCGCACCGTGTACTTTTACAGCGACAATTATGACAGTACCAATTACCATCTGGGAGTTCCTGCATTTGAAATAATGCAGGCCTTTTAGAGCATATAGAGAGAGAGCGCGCGCTTAGCTAAGGCGCCCCTGTTTGGTTTATGGGATTTATCCATTAGTCTCTAATTTTGTCCCTTTTCATCCTTTTTAGTCCCTAAGAATCTAAATAGTGGTGATTAAAAAGGACTAAAAATGTATATTGGAACTAAAATTCATTAGTCCTTCTTGGGAGAAAATTGTGATTATATCATCACAAAAGACAAAAGAGTATTTTCGCTGGAATGCCATCATTTCAAACTGATTCGCTGGAATGCTATATTAAACTGAGAGGTGTTTACTAAAATGCTATTTTTCGTTCTTTAATGTGAATAGAAATATTTTGGCGCAATTTTATTTTTTCGGATCAAAATACCCTGACGCAGGCCCCACCTATCATACTCCCTCACATCTCTCTTCCTGGGAGTGGCCATGGCCGGGAGGCGGGCTGTGGCCGGCTGAACTTCTTGCTACCTTTTAGCTAAGTTTCTACTCTCTCCACTCCAAATTAACCATCATATATACGATGTTCATCATACACACACACACACATACACATACACATACACACACATACACATGCACATGCACATACACATACACATACACATACACATACACATACACATACACATACACATACACATACACATACACATACACATACACATACATGATTAGTACAGATTATATACTAGGACCAAGAACAAATTAAATTGATTATATACTAAGACCAAGAACAAATTAAATTGATACTATCCAGTAAGACCAAGGATAATTGGAGAAATATATGTATCTTTAAACACCTTACCAAACACCTAGCATACACGTATTCTCCCATACTACATTAATTATATTAATTATACTCCGATCAAATATAAATGAAATCCGTTATATGATGAACAATTTTAATTTCAGTTGTATGAGGATTAATTTAAGAAATTTTGAATTCCGTTATATTATGATGATTAATAGAAAGAAGAAAAAAGAGTAATTAGGACATGTAGAGAGGTAGAGTTTAATATGAACTCTTTATATTAACTAATGCCACTAGAAACTATCCTTCTACTATTGTAGAGATAATAAGATTTCTAAACCATTAATGCACTAAATATGTTTTTATTATACTTTCCTTTTCTGCACCCTCATGCAACAAACTTTCCGTTAATAAATACTAAGAGTCGACTCTGACAATTATGTTTCTCGTTTGTTCCATCTCTTTCTTCCACGTCAACGTCATATATATATATATATATATATATATATATATATATATATATATATATATATATATATATATATATATATTTGTATTCGGAAAAAAGGCTAGCTACTAGCTAGCAGCTTGTCGCATAGTAGTACTACTATGCATTATTATATTCGTACTAGTAGTACATACACACATATGTATATGGCCTGGCTTAATTAGGAGGAGAGGAGAGGAGACGGTTCTAGCTAGAGCGGCAGCACGCATGTGCATATGCTTGAAGAAGCCGGGGCAGGGCGCGATTACGCTTGGCGGCCACCGGCGGCCATCCCCAACACCTTCTGCTGCTGCTGATGCGCGACGCGGCCGGCGTCGGAGAAGACGTCCACGGGCTCCGACGACTCTGCGATCTTGCGGCCGGCCTGGGCGGGCTCATCTTCTTGCTCTTCCGGACGATGCTGCTGCTGCTGGGAGACTCGGCGAGCCTGGTCGAAGAGATCGACGGGCTGGGAGTCGGCGACCTTGCCGGCCTCGAGCGGGGTGCCGTTGAAGAAGCCTGTCCGGAGCATCTCGTCGTCGCCCTTCACCTTCGCCTGGGCCGTCCCGTGCCTCACCTCCTTCTTGCTCGTCGCCATTTTTGTCTACAATTTTCTCTCTCTCTCTCTCTCTCTCTCTCTCTCTCTCTCTCTTCGATCGATATATATATATACACGATCGATCTCCTGATGCGGCTGGCTGGATAGCGACTTCAGACAACTCAGTTAAGCGATGATCTCCTTTGCTGTGAAGGAACAGATCGAGTTATATATATAGGGAAGTGATGAAATTAAGCTGATCTGCGAGGACACGTTGGGGCTCTGCAGCAGCGACGTGGCCTCCCTAGCTCATCCTCAAGCCATGCATATGCTACCTGTTGAGATTTACGCGCGTACACTCTCTAGAACTCTCTGCAGTAAACCGATCGATCTCCATGATCCATGACGACCAGCCTCCGCGTGTACTCCTGCACCGACCTCCATCGCCAAATACAGTCAGTCGGTCGACAGAAAAAACAAATAAGGACAGAGCTAGCCAACCAATTCACATTCAGAAAAAACAAATAAAGAGAGAACACTGCAATAACAAGATAAGATGTAATCTAAATATTACGAATAGGTAATTAAGAATAAAGTAATAGTTGCGATTGAAGTGGTAGATCTAATCGATCTGGTAAATCAACACACCAACTATTAGGGCTTTGAATCTATAGGCGCCGACTAATCAAGCGAGGACTAGAGACAAGGTGAATGGCACTTGGTAAAATTCAACTAAACAAAACCGAATTATTCTAGAGGATGTACATAGACATTTATAGAGGAAAATAGATCTAGTGTTCAGTGCTAATTCGTGGAGGTGGAGGGAGACACTTTCGAGATGGGCCTAGTCTATTACAAGGTCCAAGGCTCAAGTTCGGTTTCAGCAACAACACTGTCTTGTTTTGAAATTCTCGTTGACTCGGAATAAATTTGGATATGAGACCGGATACGTTTGAAAGTTAGAGAGATAATATTTCCATCAAGTCTAGGATCACTCAAATTGGAGTTGACATGAAGGCGCTAGATCCGTTTGAAGTCAATGCTGTCTCCGAAGGTTGAACTGGATTACAAAACTCATTGGACTTTAATATATTGTAGATCCTCCATTCATCCTCTCTTGGCTCTCACTTCTCGCGCGCGCGGCGGTGGCTGGAGGGGAGCCGACGAGCAACGGGCGGCGGCAGCACCTTCCTCTCCGCTGGATCCGGCGGGAGGGGAGGCAGCAGGCGGCGACGGCACCCTCCCCTCTGCCGGATCCAGTGGGAGGGGAGGCAGCAGGCGGCGGTACATGAGGAGAGGCGCCGGGCGGGAGGGGAGGCAGCAGGCGGCGGCGGCGCCCTCCCCTCCGCCGAATCTGGTGGGAGGGGAGGTGGCGGGCGGCGAGCGGCGCACTGTGGGCGGCGAGCGGCGGGTTGCGGCGGCGCCCTCCCCTACTCTCGCAGGCACCGCCATCAATCTGTTCTTCTTTTCTTCAGATCGACATGGATCCATCCAGCTAGAATTTTTGTTGATGTTTTATTTTGTGAATTTGTTGATGAATTTGTTGTTGGATATGTTCATTCTATGATGTCAATTCATTCTGTGACGATTCGGGGATGATTTTGGGTTTGGGGATATCGATTTGATTTTGAGATGGGCGCATGCGCGGTGACGGCGCTGGGTTGGGTGAGTTCGGCTCGGATTCGAGCCGGCTCTTTTTTTTTGGCTCGAGCAATGTTAAAGGTGCCAGTTCTATTTTCCATATAGATGTCGGTTAATAGTATTGGTGCCGACCAATTGGTACCGGATGAAAAACCGGCACCTATGGCCTGTTAGGAACTGGCACCTTTGGCTATTTTTGTATGAGAATGCGCTGCAGTTATAGAAAGTATATGCGAAGTTAATTTTGCAAAAGGATACAATTAATCCTAATACTAATTCTACCCATCCGCAACGACGTCGTCGGGCACCCAATTGAAGGATATTGACGATAGATGGGGAGGAGGATCGGAGATGGTGTGATTGATGAGGTGATAAGTAGGGTAGGAGTACACGACACGAGCTAACCACCGCGGCCGCAGCACAGAAAGAAAGTAAGGGATGGATATAGAAACGTCCACGTGGCGGCAGGCGATTGGGCGTCTTATCCAAGCTCTGGGCAACCAGGATCACACAATAATACATCTCCCCTCTGTTTTTTTTTCCATTGTACAAAATATAGTACTCGATCCGTATTAATTTCGTACCAAGTAATTTAATTTCTCTCGCGCGCTTCTGCTCTCTTCTCTTCTTTGTGTGGATATATGGCCGTTTTAGCGATTTTACTGGGATTAATTTTGACCTCGATCGGCGCGCGCACACACACATACACACATATACATATATATATATATATCCATTCATACACGAACAATTAATTCAGTACGAAACACATGAGTAGATACAAGAGTAGAACTAGGATATATAGCTTATTAATTGTTCTTTCAAATACATGGAGTACGTATTTGACAGTAGTATGCATGCATATATATATATATATATATATATGACACCAAAATGTGATATGAATATGATTAATTAAGCAGCTGCAGCAAAACGTACATTAATTAAACAACAATAATTAACCCTCGGGCACGCCTGTGTTTTGTTATCTCGCTCAACATATACGTACGTAGTACTTTGCTTGCATAGGGACGACGACATTATATTCTTAATTGATAAACTCAAGAACGCATGGAGATCGATCGATCGATCGAGAGATTTATAAATATGGAGCTTGCTTGATTGATTGATTAGATGAGGTCGTCCTCCTTGTGGGTCTCGATGACGACGTCGGACTTGGGGTAGGCGTGGCAGGTGAGGACCCAGCCGGCGGCCACCTGGTCGTCGTCGAGGAAGCTCTGGTCGGACTGGTCGATCTCGCCGGAGACGACCTTGCCGGCGCAGGAGGAGCAGGAGCCCGCGCGGCAGGAGTAAGGCAGGTCGATCCCTTCCTCCTCCGCCTGGTCCAGGATGTACACGTCGTCCGGCACCTGCAGCTCCACCTCGCCATCGGGGGTGATCAGCTTCACGTTGTACGTCGCCTGCATCCGCAGCCTCTCCCCGAGCTTGCTGCTCGCCGGCAGCACCGACACGCGCGCCGGCGCCGGAGCCGCCGCCACCCGCAGGGACATGGGCAACCGGACCTGGCTGCTCAGTGCCGTCGCCGCCATGGCTATAGCTAATTAAGCTAGCTAGCTGCTGCTGCTAGGTAAGGTAGAGGAGGAGGAGGAGAGGTCGTCGCAAACTGAGCTTGAGGGTGAGGTCTTGTGGGAGGCAGAGGCAATAAGAAGGGAGGTGGAGGGTGCCACGTGGCGAGCGGTGACTGGTTGGCTTATCTGCGGGGGAGTGGCTGAGGCCACCACCACCACACGATGCCCATCGCCGATGCCGTCCGGCCGTCTTGCGTGTGGTCGCCTCGCTTTTCTTTTTTGTTTTCTTCTTCACACCTTAACTTTTTTTTGAGTTTTTTTTTTAATTTGTGAGCCAATCACATGTACCTCCAGGATTCAGATCTGGTATCTCTTTTTCCCATAGCCATCCATTGATTTTGTTTTTCACGAGAAAAATAATTGATCAAGATGTATGTGTGGTCACACATTTTCTTTAATTTCTTTAGCTATGTGGAGTATATATGTTGTCCACACATACGTTGGATCACAATTGTTAGATTGGGATTTGATGGTCACGAGTCTTGCACAAGATAGAGTGTGATGTGCAGCCTCTAATATTTTTGAACTAGTGCATGCCTTCTTCCTTCCTGTTCCTGGCTAGGTACTTTATCCAAACTAACTTGGGACTACCTATACATTTGTCGACAAATTTTCTACTAAAAATTTGACAGATGTAATTATAGTACAATCGTAGTGTAATTACACTGTAACTTGTATGTAATTACACTCTAACCTGCATGTAACCACAGTGTAGCTTGTATTTAAGTTTCACGTAATTTTGAATCGTTAGATCTATTACAAGATTTGTTCTGGTGAGGAAGAAAAAAATCACAGCACACACATATGTGAAAGGATTTGTTCCCATGACCTCTATTTTACTGAAATAACATGTTACCGAGAGATTCTTGAAAGTTACATACAAGTTACAGTGTAATTACATGCAAGTTACAGTGTAATTATACTATGGTTGTATTGTAATTACATCTGACAAATTTTTGGAGGAAAATTTATTGACAAATATATAGCAAATTCAAACTAACTTAACCTCTCCGTTTTTCATTTTTTCTTTTTTGAGGGCCAGGCCAAACTTTTGCTTTGTACGATCACATGCACGCTTATATGATATTGGAATAAGTTCACTTTAGGTCCCTTAATTTGTCGTCCAGTCTGATTTCCATCCCTGAACTGAAAAACCGAATACAACGCATCCCCCAATTTATAAAACCGTGCAAACAAGGACCTTAGCAGTATTTGACACCGGTTTTGGCTGATGTGGCGTCTACGGGGACCTTTTGACTAGGTCTTCATCCTATGTGGTGTTGACGTGGTGCCTACATTGCAATTTGATCCGAAAAATAAATAAGAAGAGTAAAATTGAAAACTAAATAATTAAAAAAATGAGGGGCCCATATGTCAGCCATATAGGAAAAAATAGTGGTACCCACATGTCAGTGAGTCCCTCTTCCTCCACCTCTTCCCAACCTCTATCACTTTATCCACGACTCCACCGGCGCCCGAAGTCCACGGGGAGGCCGACGAGCGGCGTGGGAGGAGGCGAGGAGTTCAGTGAGGCCGACGAGGAGATGGGTGGCGCAAGGGAGAGGAGCAGCGGCGGTGTGGGTCGAAATACTCTGACTCGGCGTCATCCGCGTGGTTGTCGTCATCCTCCTCCGCCTTGCGCCCCTCGCCTGTGCCGCGGCCGCCGCCTATTGGAGCTGCGCGTGGAGCGCCGCCGCGGTGCACTGGTTGACAAAGCGCCACACATCTCCCCGCCAGTCTCTCCGCCCCATCTCTTCCCGGAGCCCTCCTCCTCCTCCTTCAACTCTGACGACGAGGATGTGTGGGCGCGGAGTAGAAGGTGGAGAAGGTGAGGAGCTTGCTGCCGCCCCTCGGCTCCGCCTCACCACCCGCTTCGCTCCGCCCGCCGGCGGTGCTTCCGGTGCTCCCGGTCACCCCCGCCGCGCGCCCTCCCGTCCTTCTCCTCACCACCACTGTCATGGTTATGGATACCACATACCCAATAGTAATTGACTAAGCTCGGCAGGGCCCACCACATACCAAGTCTTATACGGAATCATACCTCGTATATAGTAGTTCCGGATAAGGAAGGACAAGAAAAGTTCTACATGGAAACGACAAGGACTACTCGGATTGTATCCATATTGGTCTCCCTAGTTTTACTTGGATAAGGGGGCACCTATGGGTATAAATACAAGCCCCCCTAGGAGGAGAGGGGACACGCCACAAAGCCACAAGACACATCATACACACAAACCAATACGCCGCCATATATCGACATCAGAGATTAGTCTAGACAAACCCCATCCAGTACCTACGGGAGCCGGTAAGAGGGATCTAGCGCCATCTCTGATCTCGCTGAGTACGGATTCGAGGAGGAAGACTACCCTGTCGTCGACTACGAGCTGGTTATCTAGCCGCCAAGTCGACGACAACAAGATAGGTTATCCCAGATATTGTATTTGTGTGATTCAGATGAATAAAGAGCAACACCGGCTTCGGCCAAACAGGATGTAGGGCTATTACCTGTCAAATAAGGGGCCCGAACCTGTATAAAAATCTCTGTCTCCATCTCTTTTACCTCAATCTTGCATATACCCTGGTACCAACGATCCCCATACCATCCAAATACCGTAGTCGCGATCTCAAACGTCAACAACCACCTACTCCAACCTCGTCTTCCCCATCCGCTCCCCTTCCCCATCTTCGTCGGCTCCACCCACTAGAACGGATATCCTCATCTCAATCGGGCGGTAAGCCCCATCTTAATCGGGCACGGCGTCCGTCACAGGCTAGAAGTCACTGATGTGAAAAGTAATCTCAATCGGGCAAATGGCCGTCACTGATGAACCTATCTCAATCGGGTCCTAATTGAAGCCCGTCACTGATAGCTTTGACCCAGTCTACCAGTCAAACTATAGCCCGTCACAGATGACCTATCTCAATCGGGCCACAAATAGAGCCCGTCACAGATGACTACTAACCTCAATCGGGTCTAAACTAGAGCACGTCACAGATGACACTCATCTCAATCACACTCATTTGTGACGGGCTTCTTTTAGGGCCCGATTGAGATGAGGGTTATCTCAATCGGACCTCAACTATGGCCCGTCACAGATAAGTGTCATCCGTGATAGCCTTTAGTTTTATGTCGATCTATCATGGCTGTGCGACCATATCTCAATCGGGCAAAACTTCGGCCTGATTGAGATTACTTCCTTGTGACGGCCCGCAAATTCTAGTCTTGTTAGGGGCCGTCACAGATGGAAGGATCTGTACTAGTGACCTTCTCCTCCACCCCCGTGCTAATGTGCCTGGCGAGGCGCGCCGCCGAGGACTGCGAGTGCTAGGGGACTTGGGATGAGGGCGAGCGCCGCCTCGACAAGTGGGAGCTCACCCGCCACCGCCCCACTGCTCTGCCGCTGCTCGCCCACCGCCTAAGAGAGAGAGGGGGTAGAGATAAGAGGGAGGTGTGAGGATGACGTGGATCCCACGGTGGGCCCTATCATTTATATTATTTTTTTGGATCGAATTGCCACATAAGCACCACGTCATTGCCACATGGGACGAAGACCTAGTCAAAGAAGCCATGTAGATGCCATGTCAGCTAAAACCGAGCACAATACTATCGAGGGATCTTATTTGCACGGTTTTGTAAATTGGGTTATGCCTTGTATCTGGTTCTGCGGTCTAAGGATCAATTTCGGATTCGGCGACAAATTGAGGGATCTTAGTGAACTTGTCCTATGATATTCCATGTAAATGGGCCGGCCTAATCCGCATAGCCGTGGTGAAACGTTTGGGCAAGGCCGATTCCAAGATACGGCCCATAAAACACTGGATGCGATGACCGGCCCATCTTGTCCCTTATTGGGCTTGTTTGTTGACAGGAACAACATTAATCCATCCATCTCATATTCTCATCTACTTCTAGTAGACGATGGAAGCTGCAGCAGGTACATACAGGAGTGATTAAGTATAAAAATATGTACAATATAATGCATGTATAACAAGAGAGTTCATGTGCTGATCGATCATGATAATTCGATCGACCAAACTCTATGTATGCATTCAGAAATATATACGCATGCGTACGTATATCAGTACCACGTGGAACTTAATTGTGTATCAATACCGTAAGATGTACGTGCATGTATGATTGCCTATTAAGCTCTATCATTGTAGGTTTACTTTCTCGATCACCATGATCGACGATTGTACATGGTTTTTTCAACAAAACGATCACTCTTTTCTAGTACTGCTATATATTATATTGCTACTGCCGGCCAGCCACGTGTTGGTTACGTGGCCCTTTTGATCCTCACACGACACTATCAGTGAACAAACGTTGTACACACATATATATACGTGTATGTGTAAGCGGAATAATAATTGATTGATCAATTACTAGCTAGATCGAGATAACTGGAGTAGTATCGACATCTATCAACTGCTGCACATATATTGGTTTCTGTCTTTTTATAGGGGACGTACGCATTCTCGGGTGTACGAGTGTGGTATTGCGTGTATAGTGGTGTATGTACGTCTACTGTATAATTGAAACAAAAAGAAAAATGAAACATGGATTATATTTCATTAGTGAAATTAAATTGTAGCTAGGTACGGTGGCGTGAAGATTGCTTGGATCCGATCGACATCCAAACGTACCGACACGGTCAAACCAGGGATGCGTGAATGAATGTTTCCTATCTATAGTTTGACCAGCATGCATGTTCTAATGTTTTCTATGCTTCCGGCAGCCACTACTGTTTTATTTTCCTATTTCATTAATCAATATACTAATAATGACTAAGCATATGCTTCCCACCCGGCCCTATCCAATCGCAATCAATAATTAAGCAATTAACCAATGAGCTATATATGAGATTTTTTATTGTCCTAGCCAAACTGATTAATTTCAATTGTTTCTTTTAATCATTTCACTTTGCTTGTAAGCAATTCATCGATCAGTTCGTGCTTGCCTGCGGCCTACCCTTTTTGTTGCCCGGCACTACTCCCAGGATATATGGCAACACGTACCATGCACGTTTCTTCTTTTTGTATTTTCTCTCTTCGCGTGTGTGATCCAGTGGCCTTCTTTTATCCGACAAGCTAGATTAATCTTCATCCCTTTAAAGAAACAATAATGTTTAAAATTTTATCTGTTGAAAATTCTCTGTGTTTCTAGTATTTGAAGTGCTGATCTGGTGGTTTAGTTTTACTCCCCTTTGTCACAAAACATGTTTTGAATGCCGCATCTATATTGTTTGAAAATGTTACATTGGCAACTACTACCTCCGAGGACAAAGGGAGTAATTTGTTCCTTCATTACAAACATTTTAAATCCAACAATATTATAATACTATGAAAGTATTTTTCATGACATATTTACCCATATAACTTTAAATCTTTAATACATGCAACTTTCTAATATTGGAAAAATAAACATGTTTAGAGTTTTTAGAGTTTAACTTATGAGACATCAATAATGATACATTTATATGACACGGGGTATATATAAGACTACCCACCTACGACATATGAGAAATATCTAACTTTTTTTTAATGATGGATATATAAAGATGGTCTTTGTTTCAATTGAAACTACAACCATCTATTACAAAGTTTTAGCTGGAAGTCCAAACACGGTATAATAAAATAATGATAGATGAAAAGACTGACACAACAACACCAACTAAATGTGATGGACGTGGATTATCTCCACTTGCTGGCTCCACCCCCTAACATTCCATCTAGATACTACAGGACCTTCTACCTGCTCTGCTTATGGTGCATTTGGAACCACCAGCATGATGTGGTCTTTCGAAATCTACTACCTTCATTCACTGGTGGAGAAATCATATTTGGTCGGTCGACCAAATTCTACAATAGCCCCGGTTCTATTATAAACCGGGACTAAAAATGTCCCTGATCTTTAGTCCTGGTTGGTAACACCAACCGGGACTAAAGATGATTTTTAGTCCCGGTTCATCCCCTGTCAGATGTATGTCAGGGGGTCGAAGATCTTTAGTTCCGGTTGATACTACCAACCGGAACTAAAGATTACCACTTTAGTCCTAGTTGGTGATACCAACCGGGAGTAAAGATCGATTGATCTTTACTCCCGGTTAGAGTTATCAACCGGGAGTAAATATTTCTCTCCCACATCTGATCGGTTAAGTCTCAGACAGATATTTAGATAAGATTGGAACATCCCCTCTCTTCCTCTTCTCAGATCCAATCCTCTTTCCTCCTCTCCCCTCTCTTCCTCCCCCTCCTCCCCTTCCTCTTCTCTTCCTCCCCTTTCCTCCCTCCCATCAGCCGGCCCTTCCTCCTCCTCCCCTCTACTCCCTCTTCCATCAGCCGGCGGGCGGCGGGTGGCGGCGGCGCGGCTGCACGGAGGGAGGCCGCGCGCGGGGAGGCGGGCGGTGGGCGGCGGGCGGCGGCGCGGCGCGGCCACGCGCGTGGAGGCGGGCAGCGCGGCCGCGGGCGGGCAGGCGGTGGCCGGGCGGCGGCCGGGTGCCGGCTCGTTTGCTTTTCTTTTTTTTATATAATTTGTGTTTCACCGGATGTATAATTTTTTAGATTTTGTGATTCATTGCATCGCATGGATCTGATATGTATAATTTGTATAATCTGTGATGTATTTAATTTGTGTGTAGTTTTTTAGGATTTGTGATGTTTTTAATCTGTGTGTAGGATTTGTGATGTATTGATCTGTGTGTATAAGTAACTTAATATTTGGGATGTTGATTTGGGGATGTGCATCCCATTCGATTCGGGAGAAAATACAGGGATTAACATTAGCCATTAGCAAATCAACAATAAAATAAAAAAAGGATCTCGAGGAACTGTCGCTTTCTCTCTTTAGTCCCGGTTGGTAACACCAACCGGGAGTAAAGACCACTCCCGGTTGGTGTTACCAACCGGGATTAAAGATCGACCTTTAATCCCAGTTATTTAAACCGGGACTAAAGATAGCGATCTTTAGTCCCGAATTCATAGTCCTGGTTGGAAAACCGGGACTATAAAGGGTTCTAAACCGGGAGTAAAGAATATTTCTCCACCAGTTATTACAACATCTTCTTACCAGGTGTCAAGAAGAAACATCCCTCTGGGCAGATCATCTTAAACTGCCGGACAGGCTAGTACGTGAAGTTTGGAAGAATGTTTTCTCTGCTAGTCTGTCCTCTCTTCATTAGCTACGACTTGCCTTAGGGCAAATGTCTGTACCCTTATGCTTGTACACTTAAACTTCTTTATCTTAATGGAAGATTCAGGTGGGGAACCTCTCTCCTGCGGTGATTATTCCAATAAAAAAACAACACCAACCAAAGAAAACAAGCAACTTATTTAAAGTTTAAGTTTATTGCTAAATCTCTATTTAAATTTGATGAAAATATGTATGATGATTGAGCCTAAATTTCGACCGCAGCAACGCGAAATAGCTAGCTTGTTTTGATTTTCACTAGGACTATACAGGAATTTGTGTATATACTCACTGGTGGAGAAATCGTTTGTAGTCCCGGTTCGTAACCCCTCTTTAGTTCCGGTTGTCCAACCGGGACTACGAATCCGGGACTAAAGATCGCTATCTTTAGTCTCGGGTGAAATAACCGGGACTAAAGATCTATGTACCATTCTTTTTTATTTGCATGGCCCTGTTTGCTGCATGGTTGATTATATATATATATATATATATATATATATATATATATATATATATATATATATATATATATATATATATATATATATATATATATATTACAATACATATATATGCATTGTAATATATATATTATGCATGTATATAGAATACATATATATATATATGCGTATGTATATATGTATAAATACATATATTACACACATATTTATAATTTAAAGCACTTAACATTTTATGTACATATATGTTACCAAAATATATATTAACACTAAAGTAAATGTACGTACATATATAAATATATATATATATATATATACATGCATATATAGTACAATTCATTTGCTCGCTAGCTATAGCTACGGCTTCGACGCCTACGTTACGTCAGAAGAGGAAGGACCGACGTTACGAATTGTCGATCCGTCGTAGTAGAATTCACCATCGGGATTAAGGATTTCTTCGTTGATGAACCCCATCAGTTGTTCTTGAACAGCCGTGATAAAATCCTTGTGTGGGAGTTTTTCCCTCATGTGAATACGCTATCATTCGAAAAATAATGACATATCAATATATGAAATTAATAAACAACTTACCAAATCGATACACAATGAAATTTTGAATGGTTTATGTATACGTACATCGAGCTCTCGTGTGGTGTATATTTGGTTTGATAGGCAGTGGGCATACTCGCATACGTAGTAGCCGCATAAGTTAGTTCCCTTGTCCTGCTTTGTACACTACATGAGAAACAATGAGAGATTTAATATACTCTTTATATTAACTGTAACTAGAGATTAAATTCAATATAATTTTGGATCATGCATGTACTCACTGGAAAATGAAACCTCCGTCCAAGTTTTTCTTTCCAAGTCCCGCGGACCAATTGACGAAACCGATCCCAAGCCCTACATGTGCAGTTACAAGCTATGATTAATTAAATATTACCCGAGATCAACATAATAGCAACAGAGTCCCGCGACTTTGGAATAGATGGCATTATATTACCTGTCTATAAGTTGGAAGACCTTGTCAAAAACCTTCTCCTCTTTATTCATTGAGTCGTACACAGTGACTCTGCATGCGTCCAAGTCGAAAAAGAATAGGACCCAGTGGAATCTGGAATATGCGTAAGATGAGATAAATATCAGAATGTACATGTTATATGTATGGGAATGAAATTTGTTCGAACGACAATAAAAACTCACTCTGTGTTGTACGGCAATAGTATGAACGTCTTGAAATGCTGCTGCGTTAGGAGATGGACGAGATTGTCCTCTGTGTCTTTCTCGTACTTGTCGAGCATTTCGGTGTTGATTTTCCGAGGGTCGATGAACCCAGTATCGTAAACCCCCCGCTGTCGGGCCCTTTGAATCTCCATTCTACAACAATGAAAGGAAATTATTATTGCTTACATATATGCCAGGAGCTAATTATTGAACGAAACAAATCGAACTCAAAGATACTTACAAAATCCATGCGCTCAGAAGAGAGACGTCGAGGGCGTCTCGATGGTACAGATCGAAGACATCCTTGAAATGGATCCATAGAACATCTTCTCCTTGCAAGAAGTCGGGGTTTCTGATCCTCGCTCCGAACATCTCTCTACCATTGGCGCTCATTTCCATGTACCGTTCATGTAATTTGTACATTTGTGTCGGTAGGGACTGCAGCTGCTCAGGCCTGACAAGCGGTTTACCGAGTTCAAACTTGTATGCCACTTCCGCCTTCAGGATTGGTGCGCCTCCAACCAACTGAGCCATGGTTAGACCGGTGTCCGAAATGAAATCCGTTATGCCAAAGTCTTCGCCGGTCACCAACGGCTCACCACTTGGTGTGGTTGTTCTCCAAGCTGAGGAACTGGTTTGGACTTCTTGTAATAGGCTTTCCTAAGTGTTCGGTCATAGTCCGATAGCTTTAAGGCCTCCTTGTTTGCGGTGGACATTCCCTTCAAGAAATTCTTCACGCTCGGGTCAATAGGTATCTTCTTTTCAGGACTCCGAGGCTTGAGTTGCCTCTTCACTTCTCCTGCCACATAAGTGTCAAGCTCCTCTTGACTGCAACCGTACGGCGGCTCCACATAAACATCTTCTCCTCTTCGGCTCCTCCTGCCAGCACAAGGGCAACGAAGAAGGCCAAAGTTGACACCACCAAGTACACCATCTCATCATCTCTCTTGTCTTGGGAGGTGCAGGCGGACACGGTGGAGGAGGAGGCGGAGGAGCCAGAGGAGCCGGAGGAGATGGTGCAGGAGGAGGTGGCGGAGGAGCCGGAGGAGATGGTGCAGGAGGAGACGGCGAAGCCGGAGGAGATGGTGCACGAGACGCCGCTTGTTGCCCAGGAAGGATGATGTACCGCTTGCGCCATAGTATAATGGCGTGGCTTGTGTCTCGTAGATGCGTCTCACCGTCTCCTCCTGGGTAGTCCAACTCGAGGTCCTCGTACACGGCTTCCACCAGCTCAACTTCGACCCTCGAATATCCTGCTGGAATCGGCCTGCAGTGGTAAGTCCCTGAAATGTCCGTTGGGATGGCCATTCCCGACGCCACCTTCACGTGATGAGAGGTTATCTATTAGTAATCAACCTAAGCAGCAACTTGCAGAACGTACGAGTCAAAAATCATATATTACATCGAGCATACCTTGATTGATAAGTTCTTGAAGGGAATATGTAGCTCACATGGTGTCCGATGCGTGATCTCATCAACGGGGCAGGTGGTTTCGTCCTGGGTTTGCATGGCGTCCATGCTATGTGATACTACCTGCCCCGTTGAGGCGCAGCTGCTACGATTGCCTGATGGGCTGACCATTGGAGGAGGTATGTACGGCTGGGGATCGTGTGACCGATGTGCTGCCATGCGTTCATCCACCTTCCGGGCCACCTCCTCTTGCATGCTGAGCTCGTAGCTCGATACCCCGTACTCAAGATCTGCAATCTTCGCCTCGGTATCTCTCTTGCGCCTCATCCGACTCCTGTACGTGTGGATGTCCTCCTTGAATCCCATCTTCTAGGGAATCACGCCTTTCCCTCGTGTTCGTCCTGGATGCTCGGGAGTCTGTAGGGCGAGTGACAGCTCGTCCTTCTCTCTGTCGGGTCGGAACGTGCCCTGAGAAGAGGCTTCCACTGCGTCCGTTAGTCGATTCGTAACCTTGCGTATCTGATCGCTGAAGACCAAGGAGCCATCAACTGGGTTGAGCGTTCCACCGTGAGCATAGTACAAGAACTTCGATCGATCAGGCCATTTAGCGGTGGCCGGTTCGATACCCCTCTCAAGCAAGCTTGCCTCTATCTCCTCCCACTTCGGCATCGCGACGCTATAGCCGCCTGACTCCAAGTGGTGATGGTACTTCTTCTTGGCGGCATTTTCTTTATTTCTTTCCATCATCGCCTGCCCTTGTTGACCTGTCTTGTAAGCAACAAACTCGTCCCAGTGATCCCTTAGCTTCGGGAATACGTCGAAGTTCGGTGTCTGCCCCTTCAGGATGTATTTCCGGTACAGATCTCCCTTGAAGGTCTGGAACTGTTCTGCCATTTTCTTAAGAGTCCACTGTTTCACTATGTTCTCTGTACCCGCAGGGAGCGTGAACGTCTCGAGCATTGTGGTCCACAGCATCTCTTTCTCTGATTCCGGGACAAAGCTGTCATCACCCCCGCGTGCCCTTGTTCTGCGCCAGTACACCTTGCTGACAGGCACGTTATCCCTCACAACCCAACCGCTGTGGCGTACAAAATTCTTGGCTGCTTGTGCCGGGGCACTAGGTCGGCCGTCTGCGTCCACCTCAGTTATGATGTGCCGACCCTTTATCTTCTTCGCGGCACCTCGTTGTCCGCGTGCCCTCTTCTGTCCAGCGGAGGGATGACTTCCACTAGCCTCCTCCTCGTTCCCCTCCGCATCCCTCTCCACGTTCCCCTCCTCGTTCCCCTCTACATCCCTCTCCACGTTCCCCTCCTCGTTCAAGTACTGGTTTGGATCCTCGTTCCCTTCTTCTTCGTTCCAGTACTGGCTGCTTCCCGATGCGATTGTATCGTACAGTATCTGTTCCTCATCACGATCAGCCATCTGTTCATAGAAGAAATATTTGCTAAGCGTAATATTAACACTCTACTAATCTTATATTAAAACTCAAATAATCATATATGCTAAGTCTAAGTGTCGTGTATTTGTACGGTAGATAATCATATATGCTAAGTCTAATTAAGTTTCGAATATTACATCTCTAATAATCTTATATTAAATCTCTAACAACCAAATATGTTTCGAATATTACATCTCTAATAATCTTATATTAAATCTCTAACACTCACATATGCTAAGTCTAATTAAGTTTCGTATATTAAACCTCTAATAATCTTATATTAAATCTCTAACTATCTCTAACACTCAAATATGCTAAGTCTAATAATCTAATAATCTCTAACACTCACATATGCTAACTCTAATAATTTAATAATCTTATATTAGAAATCTAACAATCTTATATTATATCTCTAACAATCACATCTTTACATCACTTGCCTACGTGAATTCCTTCGAGGGCTAGCTACCACTTCGGCTTGAGGGACGACGACGACGACGTCTTCTCTGCAACATGCAAAAAAAATGTATTAGTCTAAATGCAAAGGAACATATAATGTATTTCACGTTTTCAAGTATATATAATCATATATATATGCTAAGTTCAACAATAGTTTAATTATCTCGTTCGTACACATTTCGCTCGCGTTCGTTCTCACACTTTTAGTTCAAGTGCATTCACGTTCGTTAACGTTTCAATCATGTTCGTTCGCGTTTCATTCACGTTTGTTCGCGTTCGTTCACTAACACTCACGTTCGTTTACGTTTCAGTCGCGTTCATTCACGTTTGTTCAGGTTTCGTTCACGTTTCTTTAACGTTTCATTCGCGTTCGTTCACGTTCGTTCACGTTCGTTCGCGTTCGTTAAGTGTTCGTTCGCGTTCGTTCACCTTCGTTCGCGTTCGTTCACTAACACTCACGTTCGTTCACGTTTCAGTCACGTTCGTTCGCGTTCGTTCACGTTTCGTTCGCGTTCGTTCACGTTTCTTTAATGTTTCATTCGCGTTCGTTCACGTTCGTTCGCGTTCGTTCGCGTTTGGTCACGTTAGTTAAGCGTTCGTTCGCGGCGGCGGCGTCTCGCGGCGGTGGGGGCGCGGTCCAGCGCCGTGGGCCGGCCCGGCGGCGTGGGGGCGGCGGCGGCGTGGCGGCGGCGGCATCGTCTTGCGGTGGCGGCGTCTGGCGGCGGTGGGGGCGCGGTCCGGCGCCGTGGGCCGGCCCGGCGACGTGGGGGCGCGGCGGCGGCGTGGCAGCGGCGGCGTCGTCTCGCGGCGGCGGCGTCTCGCGGCGGTGGGGGCACGGTCCGGCGGCGTGGGGGCGCGGTGGCGGCGGGCCACGGCGGCGGCATGGGGGCCCGGCGGCGTGGGGGCGCGGCGGCGGCGTGCCGCGGCGGCGGCGTAATGTAGCGGCCCGGCGGCGTACGTCGGCGTCGGCGTCGTCGGCGTTCGTTGGCGAAAGAGAGAGAGACAGAGAGCTACATCGAGAGAGAGAGAGAGAGGGCGGGGGCTCTCACCCAAGAGACACGGCGGCGGCGTCTACGGCGGAGGCGGCGAGGACCGCTAGGCGAAGGTGAGAGACGACGGCGGCGTCGTCGCAGGGTTGCCCTAGGCAGTGGCGGCGAAGGAGAAGCCGATGCTCGATCTCGATGGAAAAACGTCTAAGTGTTGGTGGAGAAGACGAGGGCGCACCGGGAATATATATACCCCCGGATCTTTACTCCCGGTTGGTGAGAAGAACCGGGAGTAAAGATATCTTTACTCCCGGTTCCTAACAACAACCGGGATTAAAGATGGTTGTTGTTACGAACCGGGAGTAAAGATATCTTTACTCCCGGTTCTTCTCACCAACCGGGAGTAAAGATATTTCCCGCTATTTCGAAATTCTTTTTTAAACCCGGTTAGGGTTAAGAACCGGGACTAAAGTTAATAGCACTGAATATTGAATTTCGTTGCATATATGTTTCTAAAATAGTAAATAATACATTAAAAATTCTAATTAACATATGTAAATCCCACATGCATGATTTAAAACTTTTAAAAATTCTAATAATCATATATAATTAACATATGCATGATATTAAATTGTTAAAAATTGTAACTAACATATGTAAATCCCACAAGCATGATTTAAAACTTTTAAAAATTCTAATAATCGTATATAATTAGCATATGCATGATATTAAATTGTTAAAAATTGTAACTAACATATATAAATCCCACATGCATGATTTAAAACTTTTAAAAATTCTAATAATCGTATATAATTAGTATATGCATGATATTAAATTGTTAAAAATTGTAATTAATCATATATAACTAGCATATTCAATACATGCAAAATAGTTTACAACAATTACGGCAATAGATCGGCGGTGACGGTTGTCCGCACGTACTTTCTCCTCACTATTGTTCCTTCCTTGTGATCGCTACGTGAGTAAGGGGTGTCTTCGTTTGATAGGAGGATGCTAGGGTCAACCGTCACTGTGAAAGGGGGTTGCCCATCAAACTGATCGTAATCCTCGTCAGTCTTGTCCTCTACTCCGACGATTTTTCTTTTGCCTGGGAGAACCACGTGGCGCTTCGGCTCGTCAGTCCCTTTGCCCTTCTTTCCTTTGCTAGACATGTCCTTCACGTAAAAAACTTGCGTTACATCATTGGCAAGGACAAAAGGTTCGTCTGAGTATCCAACCTTGTTAAGGTCAACCGTTGTCATCCTACTGTCATCAATCGTTACGCCTCCACCAGTCAACCTAACCCATTGGCACCGGAACAGAGGGACCTTGAGAGGTCCATAGTCAAGTTCCCATATCTCCTCGATGGCACCGTAATACGTGCCAGTTGTACCATCGTGTCCCATGGCATCGATACGAACAGCACTGTTCTGGTTCGTGCTTTTCATGTCTTGGGCTCTTGTGTAGAATGTGTACCCATTGATCTCATATCCCTGGAATGTCGCGATCGAGCCAGATGGACCCCTCGCCAGGAAGGACAGTTGCTGGTTAATCGTCTCATTACCCATGAGATGTTGTCACAGCCATGCGGGGAAAGTATCAATGTGATGCTGTGTAATCCATGCATC
This sequence comes from Oryza meridionalis, assembly GCA_000338895.3. Classification (NCBI taxonomy): domain Eukaryota; kingdom Viridiplantae; phylum Streptophyta; class Magnoliopsida; order Poales; family Poaceae; genus Oryza; species Oryza meridionalis. The sequence continues at coordinate 282,908 of CM002531.2, forward strand.
AGACTTACCGATGTTTCTGGCATGAACTAGAGCCAAGTGCTCCTCGATGTAAGGAGCCACCAATGAAGATTGTTGTAAAACCGTGAAATGGGCTTTACGGAATAAATTGTTGTCTACCATCATTATTGCTTTCCTTCCGAGAGTCCCCTTTCCCCATAGTCTCCCTTCATGGCGTGATTCAGGTACCCCGATTAGGCGAAGGTCTTCAATAAATTCTACGCAGAATTCAATGACCTCCTCTGTTCCATACCCCTTGGCGATGCTTGCCTCTGAACGAGCACGGTTACGAACATACTTCTTCAGAACGCCCATGTACCTCTCGAAAGGAAACATGTTGTGTAGGAACACAGGCCCGAGAATACCGATCTCTTTCACTAGGTGACAAAGCAGATGCGTCATTATATTGAAAAATGAAGGTGGAAATATCAACTCAAAGCTGACAAGACATTGCACCACATCATTCTGAAGGGCTTCTAACCTATCCGGATCGATGACCTTCTGCGAAATTGCGTTCATGAAAGAACATAGCCTTGTTATTGTTGCCCGGACATTGTCTGGGAGGATACCCCTTATTATAACTGGTAGTAGCTATGTCATCAACACGTGACAGTCATGAGACTTTAGGTTTGTGAACTTCTTCTCCTTTGTGCTTATTATTCGCTTTATATTCGTGGAGTATCCAGACGGTACCTTGATGCTCTCCAAGCATTGAAACATACTTTCCTTCTCTGCCTTGCTAAGAGTGTAGCTGGCTGGACTCAAGTAATGGCTGCCTTTCTCCTGTGGTTCCGGGTGAAGGTCGCCGCGTTGTTCCATATGCTTCAGATCATTACGTGCTTCCAGTGTATCTTTCGACTTTCCATATATACCTAGGAAGCCAAGAAGGTTTACGCAAAGGTTCTTAGTGAAGTGCATCACATCGATTGCGTGGCGGACGTCCAAGAATTCCCAATAGGGTAACTCCCAAAATATGGAGTTTTTTTCCACATCGCCGTGTGACCATCTTCGCTCTCTATAGGCTGGCTGCTAGGCCCCTTTCCAAACACTACTTTAAGATCTTTAACCATAGCAAACACTGTTTTCCCGCTGCGATGTTTAGGCTTCGTACGGTGGTCCGCCGTATGTTCAAAGTGCTTGCCTTTCTTCCGTACCAGGTGGTTTGCTGCAAGGAATCGACGATGACCCATGTACACAACCTTCCTACAGTGCTTAAGATACGTACTTTCTGTTTCATCCATACAGTGAGTGCAAGCCTTGTACCCCTTGTTGGACTGCCCGGATAGGTTGCTAAGTGCAGGCCAATCGTTGATGGTTACGAACAGCAGCGCTCGTAGGTTAAACTCCTCCTGTTTGTCCTCGTCCCACACGGGGACACATTCCTTCTTCCACAACAGTTTAAGATCTTCGACCAGTGGTCTTAGGAACACATCGATGTCGTTACCAGGTTGCTTGGGGCCTTGAATAATAATCGGCATCATTATGTACTTCCTCTTCATGCATAGACAAGGGGGGAGGTTGTAGATACACATCGTAACGGGCCAAGTGCTATGGCTGCTGCTCATCTCTCCAAAAGGATTCATGCCATCCGTACTTAAACCAAACCGTATGTTTCGTGCGTCCTTTCCAAAGTCTTTAAATTTTCTGTCGATGTTTCGCCACTGCGAACCATCTGCGGGGTGTCTCAGCATCCCGTCCTGTTGATGTTCTTCAGCGTGCCAACGCATTATTCTAGCATTCCCCTTGTTCCTGAACAAACGCCTTAGCCGTGGTATTATAGGGAAATACCACATCACCTTAGCAGGAATTCTCTTCTTCGTTAGCTGCCCGTCAACCTCACCTGGATCATCTCGTCTAATCTTGTATCGTAGTGCTTTACAAACAGGGCATGCTTCTAGGTTATCGTACTCCTCACCGCGATATAGGATACAATCATTCGGACATGCGTGAATCTTCTGAACTTCCAGTCCTAGAGGGCAGACTATCTTCTTAGCCTCGTACGTTGTCTCGGGCAATTTGTTTCCCTCCGGAAGAATGTTCTTGACGAGTTTCAATAAATCGCCAAATGCCTTGTCACTAACACCATTTTCTGCCTTCCATTGCAAGAACTTCAGAGTGGTATCCAACTTTTTGTGCCCCTACTTGCAACCTGGGTACAACGACGTTCTGTGGTCCTCTAACATCTTGTCCAATTTATGGGCCCCCTTTTCACTTTCGCAGTCCTCCTTGGCATCCTGCAACATCTGACCAAGATCATCCGCAACGTCGTTATAATCAGCACCTATGTCCTCCTCGCCCGTTTGATTTCCTTCAAATCCAGCGTACTGAGCAAAGTCTGGAATATTGTCGTCTTCCACTTCATCTTCTTCCATTTCAACCCCTTGCTCTCCGTGGGATGTCCAACAATTATAGCTTGGCATGAACCCCGACTCAAACAAGTGGAAATGAATAGTCCTGGATGCAGAATACTCCTTCTGATTCTTACACTTATTGCATGGACAACAAATAAAATCCTTCTGCTTGTTAGCTTCGGCCACTCTCAAAAAATAATGCACGCCGTCAATAAACTCTTTGGACCGCTGGTCAGCGTACATCCATTGCCGATCCATCTACATGAAATGAAAAAAAAATCGTACACAAATAATCATTCGTACAATAATGACAGTCATACAATAATGATAAAATAATCACAAACTCTTTCAGCAGTCATATAATAATGACATATCATTATTCATACAAAAATTATAAAATATTCCACCAAATAATTCTTATTTATTATTTTTTAAGTTTTAAATTCTTTTAATTTTCAATTTAGTTTGTTTTCTTTTATTTAAGATTAACTTTCACTATATTTTCCTACTCAACTATTTTATAAAACCTTATTTAGCAAATAAACAAAATTTCTATATATTCTTTCTTTTCCCACACAAATTTTCTCTCTCATCAACTTACAACAAAATTTTGGAGACAAAAAAGTGTGCAAAACATAGCTCCAAATGTAATATGACCAAAAAAACATTGGAGGATGATGTTGCTAACCTTTTAGACACCTCCGATTTGTATATAATCACCAAAGTAAATTCACTATAAATTTTGGCATGACCTCCCCTCTTTTTTGAAGAAATTTTGAAGCTTGCTCGGGCTGGAGGAGGAAGAAGACATATATAAAGGGGTGGGACTTTAGTCCCGGTTGGCAGGATCTTTAGTCCCGGTTGATAACACCAACCGGGACTAAAGTTATGATCTTTAGTCCCGGTTGGTAACACGAACCGGGACTAAAGATCCCGGGGGGCCTGACAAGCCCTGACAGCATTTGAACCGGGACTAAAGATCATTACCAACCGGGACTAAAGATCAAATATGCCCGTTACCATTTTTAATCGGGGCTAAAGATCATCTTTAGTCCCGGTTTTTGTTGCAACCGGGACTATCGTGGAATTCGGCCGACCGACGAAAGATGGTTTCTCCACCAGTAACTATGCATCTTCTGGATTCCTAGTTTGTTAACAAATGCCATCGTTCGTCATGACAATGATATATTTCGCTAGCTTGAAGATATGATAGTTTGACAATTAATTATCTCATTTTATATCATATAAGGGTGAAACTGGTCTTCGATCATAGGCATATACTAGCTAATTGCTCATGTGTTACAACGAGATTTCACAAAGAGATCAGCTTCGATCTTAGACCATTTCATATTATCTACTAGCACTAGTTGGATGCTAGAGGTTAGCTTGACATAGTTTTCACAAAATCTGTTATAAAACCGATCCCGATAACACATCGGAAACCAAACGTGGACGAAACACCATAGAATATCCAATATTGAAGATTACACCGAGGCACGATATTTATTACAAGGTTCAGCCGAAACCTACATCTCCGGAGTATACTGATTACAAGCGCTCCTCCCTAGTCCAATATATTATAGTATATCAGAATTACACTGACCCTTCTCCGGATGCCGCCGGTAGCCGCTACCTCTCGCCTATGATAAGTCATCATGGTCACTATCGTGTTTGGATCTCCTATGACGTTTCTTTCGTATTTGGTTTCCGATGCGTTATCGGGTCGGTTTTATAACAAAATTATTTCTCATAATTTATTAAAAAAATCATATCAGTTATATTTTTCAACGGTTAGCTTGACATACGGTCCACCAATCCCATTGTTTGGGGTCCCACATGGTAGCGGTAGTGTGTGTCTGGTAGAACAGTGACTGGGAGAACCACCACATCACTACTAGTATTTAAACACTGGTGGAGAAACCATCTTTGGTCGGTCTGGCAAAATCAACAATAGTCCCGGTTCTAAAAAGAACCGGGACTAAAGATTGTTTTTACTCCTGGTTATAAAAATTTTGATCTTTAGTCCCGGTTGGTAACACCAACCGAGACTTTAGTTCCGGTTCATGGCCTGTCAGAGGCATGTCAGGGGGCCGAGAATCTTTAGTTCCGGTTGATACTACCAACCGGGACTAAAGATTACCACTTTAGTTCCGGTTGATAACACCAACCGTGCACGGCGCGGCGGGCGGCGGGGCCCGTGCGACGCAACAGGCGGCGGGGCAGTGCGCGACGCGGCAGGCGGTGGGCGGCGCTGCGGGCGGGGCAGCTCGTGGCGGCGGCTGGCGCTGCCGGCGGAGAAGCACGCACGGCCGTGGCAAGCGGCGGCGTCGGTTCTCTCCTTTTTTTTTAATAATTTGTGATTTGAGTGATGTATAATTTCTTTTATTACAAATTTGTGATTCATTGCATGGATCTGAGATGTATAATCGATCTGTGATGCATTTGATTTGTGTGTAATTTGTTTAAGATTTGTGATGTTTTGTAAGATTTAGGATTTGTATTTGTGATGTGAATGGTTTGGGATGTTACATTGATTTGGGGATTCGGGTATATGCATGACACTCAGATTTGAGGATCTGGAGATTTGGTGTTTGATTTGGGTATATATATCCAACTCGATTTGAGAGAAAATAAAAAGAAAATGGACCAACCGGAACTGTCCCTATCGTCTCTTAAAGATCGATCTTTACTCCCGGTTATTTCACTCGGGACTAAAGATCGCTATATTTAGTTCCGAATTGGTAGTCTCGGTTTGAACAGAGGGTTACGAACCGGGACTAAAAAGCATTTCTCCACCAGTGAAAGTAATATACTAGATATTAGTGTGATTTCTGATAAATATTTCTTGTTTTCAGATATGCTAGCTCAACATAAATTATGACATTATATTACAGAATATGGAATCATCTTGCATGTAGTTATAATGCCAACGAGCTTATCTAGATAGGATAAGGTTGAAGACAAGGATATTGTTATTATTTATTTTGTTATCTCTATATATGAACTTGATATTAAGCCCCGCATGTGTGGTTAAGTCTAAGTCATCGATCATGTTAATGTTAGGAACAACAATACACACTCTGAAATCTTGTCGATTGGTTGCTTGAAATGAGCGTTCTTCAGACATATGTTAATTATAACGATTAATGGATCGATGGGCAACTACAGATAGAAGTTTTTTTTTATCTTTATCTTTAAGTTAGTAGTTTTCTTGTTTTTAATTAAACCTTGTTTTTAGTTCATAGTTGTTCCTAGTCTTTTGAAGCAAAGACCAAAATAATTTTTATCATCTTAAAAAGAAATAATCGATGACGAATAAATACTGTGCATAGGAATGGGATCATTGACTTAAGTATTGTGCAGTTAAGTTATTGACATATGAACCATAACAACTACATATATAATTACGTTAGAGGATCTACTTCCGCACGCATATATCGAAGGGAGATTAATTTTTCATACTGAGCAATACGTACATGCCCTTTTTAAATTAATTATGTGCTTATTAATTAATTTGTTTGCCGCTGGGTTTCTTTCATATACATGATGTGAGCCTATACATCATGCTTATTAAGAATTAATAACATTGTTTAAGTAGTTAATTGTTCTTTAGAAGAAGTTGAAGGTGCGTGGCTCATGACATAATCACAAGCTTAACGCTAAGCATCAGTATATATCTTCAACGTTCTTTAAACGTTTCTTGTGGTGGTGGTGGTGAGGCACATAGACCCCACATAACTAGTACGTACAACATACATATATGTATGCAGGATGGTATAAGCATAGGATTTGATTAACAAAAGACCGAGAGCTAGCACATATAGCAGGGATGGTAACTAAATTAAGATGAGTTGTACTAATGTTTTTTTTGGCACAGTAAGTATTTTTTTTTTAAAAAAATAAAAGTGTTAGCATAAGAAAAATTCGAACTACCCTGCGTAGGCATGCACATACATACGTGCGTACGTCACGATTTTGTATGTCGACATACATAACAGATGTAATGTCAACGCTAGTTTATTAGATTTATTTACAAAGATATGGAAGCGGTAAAATTTATTTTGATACATGGGTTTACGCTTGATATTGGTTAATCAATTAATCAATCAATCAATTAATTGATGAGGTCCGACGCGGTCAGAGACGGTTGGTAGAGTCGTCGTCTCCCTCCTTGTCCTTGGACTGCGTTGCGTGTTTCCAATGCAATTTTTTCTCCTCTCCTCTCCTCAGATAATTAATTAATTAAAGAAAGAAATTGAATAATAATAGTACTACTTGAGTGTGAAAAAGAAAAAAAAAAGAAAAGAAAAAGAGAAGAGAAGATAGTTTGTGCGTGGGCTCCACGAGGAGCGTAGACCGGAGACGATTTGCCGAGTTGGAGTGGAGGGAGACTCATCCATCAGAGGATAATACTCTACTTACTAGTATTAGGAGAGAAAGAACACCAACAAGAAGAAGATACACAAATTCAACAACAATGGAATACACTAGAGTCGGGAAACAGCTTTACCAGTCGTAATTCTTTCTTTCTTTCTTCCTTGCTTTCTCCACCACGCCAAGTCCACAGCCACCTCCATTTTCTCCTCCTCCATTCTTCTCTTCTCGACCTCTCCTGATATCTTCTTCTTCATCATCTTCTTCTTCTTCTTCTTCTTCTTCTTCTTCTTCTTCTTCTTCTTCCCAATTGCTTGCCAGATTCAATTGTAGTGGTCGGTATTGTGCAACAAACGCGGGCGGCGGCGGAGATCTGAGGCTCTGCAGCGAATACAGACCGACCCCTTCCCTACCTTGGCACTTTGGCTGAGGTATAGATCCAACATCTCTACTGTACATCGCAAGCTGTTCCCTTTTCTTGCTTCACTTGGGAAATTTGTGATTTTTTCCCCCGATGAAACCAACTGGGCTGCAATTGGATTTTCCGGGGATCCAAAGTCGATGATTTGGAATGAAAAATTATCGATTTTTGATGTGAAATGTTCGTCTTGTGTCATTCTGCGATGGTGCGTGGTTCGTAGCCGTCAATTTGATTCCCCAATGCGTGCCAGCCGCTGACTTGGACCATCCCGACGCGCCCCTTGTGTTGTTCTGTCTCTTCTTTTTTAAAAATTTCCTTCTTTCCGTGTTTATTTAAATTATTATTATTATTATAATATAGTTGTTGTATTGGATGTAGTCGGGATGGCCAGCCTGGATTCTTGGTTGTTTTTCCCCCCAATTGCTGCAAGTTTCCTCTTTGTCTTCTTCTTCTTCCTCCTCCGGATTCAAGTTCAATCTCCTCCCCTCTTTTCACATTGCCACTTATCATCTGTGTCAAATTTGTTTTGCAAATTCTCTTTTGTAGCTCTCTACTTGTGAGCACCGATCGTCTCTTTCTTTCCCTCGATTTGTTGGATGTGGTATAATGGAGGTTTGACTGACTGACTGCCTGCCTGCTTCTGCTTGGTCGTGGTCAGGTCGTCGATTCGGAGCGGTGGCCGCCGGCGGAGGTGCTCGGAGTCGGAGGGGTAGCGTATATGTGACGCCTGCTTTGCCCTTGCCTTGCAGATTGCAGGCCATGTCATGTGCCCAGCAAGACATGGATCCACCACCAACAAGGTATTCCCCCACCTCTGTTTGTGGATCCCCCTTTCTTTTTACGCACAGAAGATATACTACTACTAATTGCTTAACCTTCAATCTATCCATGTTTCATCACTCATTACATTTTGTCAGTCATAACAATATACTCCCTCCCTTTCGAAATGTTTGACACCGTTGACTTTTTAGCACATGTTTAACCATTCGTCTTATTCAAAAACTTTTGTGAAATATGTAAAATTATATGCCTACATAAAAATATATTTAACAATGAATCAAATGATAGGAAAAGAATTAATAGTTACTTAAATTTTTTGAATAAGACGAACGGTCAAACATGAGCTAAAAAGTCAACGGCGTCAAACATTTCGAAACGGAGGGAGTATCTTAGAAGCCATATATAGACCACTTCTTTGATTTTCGGTCTTGCACACATGTAGTCAGCCTGGGTCAATCCATTTCTTCCACCATCAACATCTGTAGCTTTGAGTCACCATTCACCATAAAGACAGAATTTTTATTACTTATCTCTGTAGGTTTAATTCCCGACAACCTAGCTAGCTAGTTCGCCTCCAGGTAAGATGGGGTTACCCTTGAGGAAAGGGAACTCCGTTGCAACACATGTCATGCCCTGAAGGTCACTATTAATTTGCTATTGTTTCACTTTGCCAAAACCATGTATTTATTGTCTTCCTATGACCTATGTGTCTATTTGCATTGTGACCCGGTATTTTCTCATACGGACAGGGAAGTTTTGTCCGAGGCTTTAGATGGTAATCGCAGCGATCACAGCGTGTATGATGCAGAGCATTCTGGACAGAACGGAATCGGGGATACTAAAAAGCGTACAAGCAGCAGCGATCTATCCACAGATGACAATTTCTCCTCTAGTGCTTTGCAGATGAACCGCGATGCTCTTTCTATAGATGACCGCTCGGTTAAGTCTAGTGATGAATCCGATGGGGCTGAGAGTACCAGTGGCAAAAGTGGCAGTATTGACTCAACATGCACTGAAAATGATAGCATCTGGATACCACCTGAAGCTGCAGACAAGGAATATGAGGCTGACAGTGTTTCTGGAAAGATTGCTTACGCTGACGACGACGATGATTACAGTGATGGGATCAAGTGGGGCCGGTCAAGTTTCCCAGCCACTAATGAGGAGCAGGAGGTCAGCCACAATACTAGGGACGAGCGAGAAAGCGCGATGCTAGATGCCATGAATGGGCAGTTAAAGATACTTGTAAGTCGGTTCCTGGCCTCTGCTGGTATCTCCTTTTCCAAAGGAGAGAGTGGTGAGAGTTGGCTTGATATCCTTACCTCCCTATCGTGGGAAGCTGCACTACTGATCAAACCAGATGCTAGCAAGGGAAAGGAAATGGACCCTGGATCTTACATCAAGGTCAAGTGCATAGCATCTGGTACTCGTCGGCAAAGGTGAAACATAATTTGTTCCTTACTGAAGAAAATTCTTTGAAAACATTGGAATTATTTTTTATGTTTCAAATTATAACCCCCCCCCCCCCCCCCCTTCATTTTGCAATGTTGATTGCAGTGAGGTGATCAAGGGGTTAGTCTTCAAGAAAAATGCTGCTCACAAGCACATGCCGACCAGTTGCCACAATCCTAGACTGCTGCTTCTCAAAGGAGTCCTTGGGCATTCTGATGTTGGTTTGTCATCGTTCAATTCAATGGATCAGGTTTGCCACTACATATACATGCATGCGGATATTAAATTAAATCCCATTTTTGTTGGCTAGAAGGTTAATAGTTTCCTTTTTGCGTCTCTATGATTAGGAAAAAGACCATCTGGAGAGGGCTATTAGTAAAATGATGGAAATATGTAGTCCTAATGTTATTTTGGTTGAGAAAACTGTTTCACGGGATATACAAGAACTTCTTCTGAAAGAAGGTGTTACTCTAATTTTCGATATGAAGCTCAATCGGTTGGAAAGAATTGCTCGCTGTACGGGTTCTCCCATAATCTCATTCTCAGAAGTCTTGGATAAACCAAAGCTGAAACGTTGTGACTCGTTCCACATAGAAAAATTTATTGAGGAGCATAACAGTGCCAGTGATGGTGGAAAAAGGCTATCGAAAACATTAATGTTCTTGGAAGGCTTCCCCAAACCGTTGGGTTGTACGGTATGTCTAGTTCATAATTGTAGTATCTATAACACATTCATGCATTTTGATCTTATTCATTTCGTCCATAAAATTTGCACTTCCTGAAATCTCCCCATCCTTTTCTTTGGAGTGACAATGAAACCTCTAATCAAAACACCCCTGTCACTGTTGTATGCCAATCTATTCTAGTTTGCTGTCTTTTACTTCAAACAATTATTGGTTCCTGATGGTACTGGTCTGATCCTGCCCCATATCCAAGTGAAGTGAAGTAAAAGATTTTTATGTTTTGACTTACAAAAGGGATAGTAGAGAGGTGTAGATATCTGAAATACTCTCTAAACATGACAAAGGAGCTGCTCCTTGTCTTTTGGCAAGGCATGCCAAATTTTAGCAAATAAAACTTGGCATGAGCTATGCACTCTATGGTTCTTTACAATAGCAAACCTAGTTTTGATTATGATGTGCTATACAGTAGCAAGTTTCATGCATCTTTTTTTTATTATGATGCCAAATGAATATGACCCCTTCCATGCATACTTATTCTTTCGACTGAATAGGCACATGTGGAGTCACTTCTTTCCACTGAGTAGACACGTGGGGTAGTCCATATTTTTTATAAATTATCTGCACAATTATAATTCTTTCTTTATCATCCAGATATTGCTAAGGGGTGCAAATAGTGAAGAACTGAAAAAAGTCAAGCAAGTCATGCACTACACAGTATTTGCAGCGTACCACTTGATTCTTGAAACATCATTCTTTGAAGATCAGAGGATATTTTTGAATGATCAAAATGCTTCAAGAGAGAATTCTGTTACTGCAATGGCAGGGCCATCAGCAAATGGTTACGATCCATCTGTTCTTTGTGCCTCTGACTTTCCTTCACGAGATGACTCTCCAGCACTTAGACTGTACCACGCCACTTCTAATGGCTACACTGATGTGAAGAAATCCCTCAGTTCATCAACAAAAGTAGATGCTCCAAGTTCAATAACAAACAGCTCCTCGAGTGTTGGAGAAGATGCAAGTATCCGATATGACTCAAAGCCACCACTTAATTCTCAAAGGTTACCATCACCAGTCCCAGGAACGCTAAGGAAATACGTTGGCATGTTATCTCATCAGAATATTTATTTACCTGTCACATCCTTGCAAGAAACATCTGCTACCCAGATAGAAGGCGAGGTTGAATCTGGTAAAGAAATTGTTAGTAATGGTTTTCATGTTGGGTCAAAGGTGGAAGAGCCTGCAGTTTCTACTGCAAATGTGGATAGCTCACAAGATCACCAGAGACAAGAAAGAATTCAAGATATAGTGCCAACAAATTCTATGCACGACAAACGTGAAGAATCACCTATTATGGTAGAAGATGGGGAACAACATAGCACCATTGATATCATTAGCAAAGAGAAAACTACTAACGAAGATCAAGCGGATGATGCCCTTGATACTCACAGCATATTAATTTTGATGTCCAGTCAATGCATAACAAAGCAGGTTATTTGTGAGCAGAGCCATCTTTCTCGTATAAAATATTATGGGAATTTCGATGTGTCCTTAGGGCGATATTTGCAAGACATTTTGCAGAATCCGGTTTTGCAGAATCAGGTACACTGTTTATTAACCTTTTACTTTGTCCTCAAGTAGTTTTTCTTATTTTCACGAAATACCCACATTTTGTTTTAGCAATGCAACTTGATTCTGTTTGGATGCTTACTCAGCTCATTGATGTAAATTCATTGCAGAAACTGAGCTGCTCTTCATGTGGAGAGTTTCCAGAGTCTCATCTGTACTCTTACACTCATCGGAATGGGAATTTGACCGTTCGAGTCAAGCATTTGGCGCCTCAACATCATTTGCCTGGTGAATCTGAAGGGAAAATATGGATGTGGACCAGATGCTTGAGATGTGAGAATGAACATGGGATGTCCAAATCGACTCCAAGAGTGCTCATATCATCTGAAGCACGAAGTCTCTCTTTTGGAAAATTCCTAGAACTCAGTTTTTCAAGCCATTCTGCGGCAAGAAGGCTTTCAATATGTGGACATTTGGTGAACAGGGACTGCTTGCGCTTTTTTGGGTAAGCTAGCCAGCTAGGCATATTTTCATTTGCATCAAACAAAAATAATTTTAAGCTGAAACACCAGTATTTGGTTACCAAGCATAGCTATGCCGTGGAAAGACATACTACTATACCTTTCGTCTTTCTTGACATTCATTATTGTCTGTTCACTACTGCTTTCAGGTTGGGCTCGAAAGTTGCAATGTTCCGGTACTCATCAGTTGAAATTTATACAACCTGCAAACCACAAACCACTCTCCAGTTTGATAATCCCTGCAGGCAGGATTGGTTTAAAGAAGAAAGGAGATATGTATGTTTTATTAACTTCAGTATAATCATGCTATGTTTTCGATATGTTTTAATGTTTTATGTTTCATCTTTCAAGGTTCTTGCTAGAGGTATAAAGCTTTTTTCTGAGGTTGCAAGCATGCTACAACCCTTAAAGGATCAGCTTCTTGATGTGACAACAACCAATTGCACCGGCTCTCTCCCTGTTAAAGACTTCTCTGAACTTGAAGAGTTGTTGATCAAAGAAAAGGCCTTTTTTGAGGTAAGCATTCCTTCATTTCCATTGATATAGGTGTCGCCAATGGTATTCCTGCACATCACAGTAGGACTTCTGTTTCTAGATGAATTTGTTGTGTTTAATTATTTTTTTGTGCTATCATCTGTGTTGCCATCCAGGATTCTCTAGAAAAGACAATTAATCAGAATGAGAATCTATCTGCGTCTGTGCATGAACTTGTTGATATCAATTGGTCCTACCAGGATCTTCTACTTGAACTTTATTTGTGGGACCGTCGACTGGATCAACTTACTAAGTGTGTTTCAGCTGGACAAGAGCGTGTTGTTAGTTGCAAAGATCCTGTCGATACTGTTGTCAAGAATATTAGGGTAAATCAGGAGATTGAAAATAAAGCTGACGAATTGGCATGTGATAGAACTACATCAGTTTTGAGCGCAGTTGGTTTGACTGAGTGTCCAAGTAATAGAAATTACATTGACCACCAATCAGTTGACATTGAAGCACCCGTGCTTACTGAAAATCAGGGGGTTGGGTGTGCTCAATTTTCTTCCACTGGAGGTAGAAATGATGAAGACTCTTACACTGCTCCTTGTCAACTAGAGGTAGATAGCATGGCACAAACCAAAGAAGTTCCTTCATTTGAAATTTCAGAGGTTCAGGGTGATGGGATAGTTGTTCATCCAATTTCTTTGGACCAGGAGCTTTCAAACGCTCCCAATCATTTCAGAAAAATTCCAGACTGGGATACAGGGGAAGGGTGGATTTGGAATTCTTTCCATGAATGTCAATTGGCTTACAGAAAGGACATACAAAATGAAATTTTGGATAAATTTGAAATTGTCAACCATTATTCTCCGTCTCATATGTCTCCCTTGTTTGAGCAACATGAAGAAGTGAGCTCTCCACAGTTCACTGTTGGTCCAGGTGGTAATATTTTATCTGTACTGGAGGATGAGATATCTAGTATAATAGCCCGTGCTCTAGCTGTATCTGGGGAACACCGCCATTTAGTGGAGAATGAGACAGAGGGTGCCAGGTTGGAGCATGCTAAAACAATGGAAAAATCATATAGCTTTATGTCTGGAAGTTCTCTTGACTCATCACCATGGTCATCTATCGGATCTTTAGATTCCGAAGCAAGCTTTTTGTCTCTTGGTTCATCAGTTTCATCAGATGACCTATCTGGTTATGATAGCTTGCCTTTGTTCTCTTCAATACATCCAGAAGTCGCTGTAAATGGAAAAGTAGCTCTCAGAGGCAAATATTCTGTTACTAGCATATATGCTAAACAATTCCAAGATCTTCGAAAGAAGTGCTGCCCATCTGAGCTTGCATATATTACTTCCCTAAGTCGCTGCAAGAAGTGGGATGCTCAGGGTGGAAAAAGTAAAGCTTTCTTTGCAAAGACAGTGGATGACAGGTTCATCATAAAGCAAATAAAGAAGACAGAGTTTGAGTCCTTCATAAAATTTGCCCCTGATTACTTCAAGCATGTTTACCATTCTCTAGACACTGGAAGCCAAACTTGCCTTGCCAAAACATTGGGAATTTATCAGGTACTTTTACATTGATAGTTGGAGTTTATTTCAATATATTCCTGACTTTATAGTGCTTTTCTTACAAGTTGCTTCTTCTCAGGTTAAGCAAACAAGGCATGGAAAAGAGATAAAGATCGATCTGTTGGTGATGGAAAACCTTCTCTTCGGGCACAATATTTCACGGATTTATGATCTTAAAGGTGCTATCTTTTCACGACACGTTGCACACTCCAATGACCGTAATACCGTTTACTTGGATCAAAACTATGTTGAGGACATGCGTGTTTCTCCGATTTATATTGGTGGAAGAACAAAGCATCTTTTGCAACGTGCAATCTGGAACGACACATCATTCCTCACTGTATGTATAAAGCAAATCCTGAATCCAATTACAGGTAATTGTGGCTTTCAATTAAAATTGTGTCTTTAACCGATTTATTGGCTTGCAGTCGGTCAACGTTATGGACTATTCTCTGCTTGTGGGAGTGGACAAAGAAAAGCATGAGCTTGTATTTGGCATCATTGATTATCTGAGGCAGTACACTTGGGACAAGCAGCTGGAAACATGGGTGAAAAGTTCCCTAGTAGTGCCAAAGAATGTTTCACCAACTGTAGTTTCACCCAAGGAGTACAAGAAAAGGTTCCGGAAGTTCATGGCCAAGCACTTCGTCACAGTTCCAGATACATGGAGTTCAGAGAATTCTTCCGGACCAAGCAAATCGTTTGGGCATAGCAATAACATGTTGGTAGAAGTCCATAGTGATGACAATCTGCTTCAGCATCCAATTGAGGCTGAGGCAGTTGTATAAATGACTTCTCTGACAGTTGTTGAATCCTATCCTGTTGCTACTTGGCTTTTTTTTTTTTCATTTTGTAAAATGGTGTACATAGGAGGGCCTCACTCACTAATTGATTTTGGCAACCCCAGAGAAGTTTGCAGATTTTAGGCAAGTCGCTGGGGGGGCAAGTGAGGCCTGCAGTACATGTATGTATACAAATGTTCATTGTTAATTTCACAGTTATTATAGTGAAATTACAAAATTGATGATTATTCTGAACCTCAGTTTCCACCAGCTAGTTAGTTGGTAACTTGTGACATTATTGATAGACCAATATTGCTCCGATTAATTCATTTCCGCTGGAGACGATCTTCTTGCTGTGAGCACAGAGCCATACTCATTCGCAGAGGCAAAATAGGAGTGCTGCCATGAAGCACAAAACCTGGGAAGTTTTTTCTTTTTGAAGACAAGTATAACTATGGCATTGCGATTGTTTTTTTTTCGTCTTGGTGCTTGGTTGCAGAACTGCTTTAGCCAAGTGATTGTTGTCGCGCCGTTCATTTGTTGGAGTGCAGTCAAGGTCAGCTAATTTAATTCCCCATTGCATACATGCAGATTCTCGACCCACAAAGAATGGAATATGGGCTAGCTATACTCCAATTATCATCATTCTTCGTTTCTCCCCCTCATACATGATGCATGACTCTGCAAAGAAAGATGCTTGAATCCAATCGATTTGGCATTTCTTCATCTAATCGAGTCCTACAAGTCAAGGTGATCATTGCCATGTCCCAGTTCCAGAGGACCTACCTTCTCATCATATCGCAGCCAAAATGGTGAGCAATATCATGGAGAATCATGTCCAGAGCTCTGTGCTAGCTGCATCGAGGTCGAGGGTGTGTGCTGTTGTCAGTTTCTTTCCCTGTTCATCTTCTTTGGTCGAGTGATTATTAAAATAACCAATTAATATGTTTGTGCTACCATATATATTCTCGCATAGTGGAGTGATCAATGATAAGGAAGGTGATAAGCCTACCACCAAGAACAAAAAGGAGGAAGAAGAAGAAGAAGAAGAAGCAGCTAGAGCAAAGAGATGGAGGTGAAAAGATGTCATTTTTAAACCCTTCCCGATTACTAGTAGTTGTTTCTTTTTGTCCCCTCCTCTCTAGTCTGTCCAAGATGTTACTTTTCCAGTTTCTTTATATATTTTTTGAATGGAACTTTTCCAGTTTTAGAAAGGGCAAAGAGTTGGTTTCCCTTTCGGACCTCTGATTCGTCGCACTTTTACAGGTAGTAACTATTACACCATCATCAGTCATAAAACAGCATAAAAATATACAAAAGAACAATTAGGACTTACAAGTGAGTGGACACATATATATATGTTGATTCTGACAATTAAGCATGAAGTGCTCTCTAGTAGTCCCAATGGTAATTTGGAGACACAAAGATGGCATGCATGGGCATATATATTGATCGAGATCTATAGATACATTGACTAGATGAGTGATATAGCTAAGCTAGAGAACTGCATGAATTACAAGAACACCTACGACCTTCCTAGCTACTAGTACATTAATAAGAGCAAGTTCAATAGTATAGTCAACTGTTGACTCAAAATCATCTATAGCCAATTTAAGAGCAGGTACAATAGCAGGCTATAAGCCAGCTGCAAACATATTTTAAGCAGATAAATGAGGAGAGAGAAGGGCAGTGGGCTACAGATTTGTAGCCAGCTGCAGTACGGACTCCAAGACGCAGTGTGTGTATGACAGGTGGGACTAGATATTAATAGTGTAGTATGTAACTATTGTATGAAGGAGCTATTAGATTAGCTATAGATGAATTGGAGTCAGTAGTTGGCTATACTATTGAACTTGCTCTAATAGCCCATTCATACAATAGTTACCTATAAAAATATACTACATCATTAATATCCGGTCCTACCTCTCATACACTCATAACATATTGGAGTCCGTGTTGCAGCCGGCTACAAATCTGTAGCCCGCTTTCTTCTCTCTCTTCTCTTTTCTTCTCGATATGTGGTTATAGCTGGCTTATAGCCTGCTATTGTACATGCTCTAGGTAATTCTCATTTGTTAATTACTACTAGCAACGTACTAATCTATCTTGTGCTAATGCGACTATCTACCATGCATTAATTATACTAGTAATATGCATGCATGATGTTAATAGTCTGTTTGTGCCAATAATTAATAATCATGCAGTGGAACTGGATTAGGATTAGGCTTTCGATCAGCGATGGCTGCAGAGGTCGGAGAGCATCTTCCTGCCCTCGACAATGTCATCGAACAAGTCGTCGAGCTCGGCGATGATGGCCTCGGCGCCTGAGCTGAGCATGGCGAGCCAGCCTTTGACGATGTCGGCCCTCTGGGCCATGTCCTCCGGGTGGGCGGCGTAGCCGGTGCCGGTGGCGACGACCCTGTCGAGGTCGGCCTTGAGGCTGTCGATGCCGGCCTTGGCCTGTCGGAACTCGTACATCATGATGCCGTCGGCGGCGGGGGCGTCGAGGGCGTGCATCTCCTGGGCGACGCGGTGGCGGAGGCGAGCCATGGAGGAGGCGTAGCCGGCTCCGGGTGCGGGTGCGGTGGAGGAGGAGATGAGGTGGTCGGGGAGGCAGGAGGAGAGGGTGGCAGAGAGGAGGATGGCGAGGAGGAAGGAGGTGGCGTTGCGGAGGGCGTAGAGGAGGGCGCGGAAGCCATTGAAGGCGTTGAGGTTGAGGTCCCGCGGGGAGCGGTGGTCGAGGAGGAGGAGGGAGGCCGGGTCGTCGATGTTGTCGTGGAGGAGGGCGCGGTTGTCCTGGAGGAGGCCGGCGGCGTGGCGGCGAGGGGCGTTGATGGCGCGGGCGGCGTGGATGTAGTCGTCGTGGTCGTAGAGGTGGTGGATGGCGTGGGCGGCGGCGGCGGAGTAGGCGTGGAGGGCGGAGGCGCCGGCGCGGACGAGGAGGCAGGCGTCCCACAGGCGGGAGGTCTCGTCCATGTACTCGTCCAGCCACCTCTCCCCCGCCGGCAGGTGCAGCCTCCCCACCACCTCCAGCAGCTGCGCGTGCACCGACCGCACCACCGCCGCCGCCTGCTGCACGAACGCCGCCGACATGAACCCCACCTCGCCGCCCGCCAGCCTCCGCTGCAGCGCCTCCACCCCCTGCCCGATCGACGAGTAGAACCTCTTCATCATCCTTAATTAATTCCTACCTTAGCTTAATTCCTCGACTATATATCAATCACACTATATATATATATATATATGATCTACTCCTTGTAGTGTTCATGGTCATGGCTGCTGCCTCTGCCTGTATATATAATACTCCTACATACTCCATAGGAGAAATGGCAGTGGCAGCTACTCCTAGATGCTAATCTAGTGTGTGTACATTTCATTGTACAGCAGCAACAGCAATGGAATAATGTGTGTGAACGAATGATGGTGTGTCTGGGCGCCAGGGGGAAGGATGATTGTCACTGCCTACTGCTTCTTCATCTCTCTCACTCATCCATATGAATGATATGCATCTATCTATCGATTCGATTATGTATCTATCATCATGTACCTGCCTTTGCATTCCCAATTTTATTTGCTACATACCCCCTCCGTCCTAAAAAAAACTTAACCTAGATGGTGATATGAACCCCCTCATAGTACAACGAATCTGGATAATTCTCTATCCAAATTTATTGTACTAGAAGGGGTCATATCACCTCGTAGATTGAGTTTTTTTTCTATAGGAGTACACATATGCATATGCATCGGAAAACGCAACACACCTACTTACCCCCTCCGTCCCAAAAAAATCCAACTTGGTATTAGATAAAATATTTTTTAGTACAACGAATTTAGGTAGAAAGAGAAAATGCCTCATCCAATATTATATTGGGTTTCCGTGGGGCGGAGGGAGTAGAGCAATGTTTGCAAAACCGCCGATAACCGCGCTTACCGCGGGGTACGGTAAAAGAAAAACAACGATAACCTCCTTAAATTCAAATAAATTTAAAAAATAATTTAAAATTTTGATAACCTCCTTAAATTCAAATAAATTTAAAAAATAATTTAAAATTTTGATAAATTTAAAAACCGCGATTTCGTACAGTTTGCCACGGTAACCCCGGCCCCAACGGTTTTGGGAAACAACTTTGTGTCTCCATGGCTGGCTAGCAAGTAGCAACAGAAACAGGGGACAGGGTAGTAGAAATACTAGAATGGTGCGTGGTTGTTTTGATATGAATGTCCAATTGCAAATTGATTGGGACCATATACAGAAAAAAGGAAGCTACCCAAGACAAGAAGGAATAGGAGGGGCCTCTCTATTAAAATTCATGTCTCGCTTCATATATACAGTCAGTTATACCAGTACACAAATAGCCTGCACTGTCATGTGCTGCTGCCGTCCTATGTACTTGTATATTTTCTTCCTATACTATACGACCTATTAATTGGAGTTTCATCCGTATGTAACAAATTCATTCTACTCGATCGATCGATCGGTAGCATACTGTAAAATTAAATTAAACGTGCCCAAGATCGATGATGATGGATAACAGGAAGAAGAGGAGAAACAGAATAAACAGAGTTCGTTCTGCTCTGCTCTGTTAAGTTGCCTCTCTCCTGTCTGTCCTCAATCTGCGTTTCAACAAACTCTCTTGCCTAGCTTGTACTCCAATTGATGGCAACAAATTGAAGCTGATGATTCATATATGAACCTAAATTAATTATTAACAACATTAATTAGAATAACAAGATCTGAAGAAGAAGAGGAGGGAGGACAAAAATTCAAAGGTGGGCAGGAGAACGAGAGATTTGTCTGTCTGTCCATCGATGCAAGTTCCCATGGCGGGCATGAATTTGCAAGCAAGGAAGGGGAATGATGGGTTTCCTTGTACCCGTACAAATCTCTCTGGCAATGGCTTCTTCCATCTTTTGAGGATGTGGCTTCCTCCTCCCTCTCAACCGGGCCTCCGAACCACCCAACAATCATTCCTCATATATGCTCGCGCCCACCCCTCTTCTTTCAAGGACCTCAACTACTCTCAAATCATCCAAATTTTGATTCCTCCATTACAAACTTCACCTTGTACCATCCTACTCCCTCCGTTCCAAAATGATCAACATATAGTTTTTTTTAAGGCTATTTCTAAATGATCATCATATTTGTGTTCATTTATTCAGTCTATTCGTTATTCGTTATCTGTGCATTGGAGTAAATGGACATTGATGCATACATCTATGCACATAAGTATTTATAACCCACATACAATATCTTGATTTGCTATTGGCTGGAAATAGTGGGGATGATGCATGCATCGAGTTTGTTGCTAGAGTAAATATAGTATGAGAGAGTTATTAGCTTTTCTTGGTTTTGGTGTACCTATTAAATATGTAAATCAATTTGGAATAGAGGGAGTACTTCATATTTGTTGTTTTCGACAAGTATTATACAGTAGTAATACTTTTAAACTTCGATGAGTTGCACTGTTTTCTTAATTATTTGCATTGGTTCGATATATGTAAATCATATAGGAGCATGTACAATTTGTCCTTAAAAAAGGGCCACATGTTCTTTTCTTTAGAATAGCCGAATGGTTGAATAGCTTAGTGAATTTGTGATAATTATTCAAATGTACAAATGAATTTATTGAGTATTATAATATTGAAAAATATGATTTAAAACCATTTTCTAGGAAATCCATATAATAAAAGTTTTTACATAAATCATACCGTTTAGAAACTCCAGAAGTGTACACATTTATCTATCATTCTATTCCTTGGAAAAGAATGCACTCATAGAAGTTTTATTTGGAAAGCCGTATATATCGATGTCTAAAATGTGGGTGGGTGGGTGGGGGAGGGGGGGAGAGCACATATGATCCTTAAGGATTTGTAATGGTAATTTCTGTGGCCCTAGTTGATTCAAACAAAATTAGCACTCGACTATCCTTAGTTGAATACTCTCCACAAAATTCGGTCAAACTTTTAAAATTATAACAATCAATATTATATTAGAATAAGTTCATAAAGTCTGATAAGTTAATAACAGTTTGATAGTAATTTTTAGGCAAATTATTTTTTTAAGCGCTAATTGTGTCTAAATTTTGAAAAGCTTAACCAAATCTTATTCTGAAGATGATGGTGTATTTCTTTTACTGAAGCCTGAAGGAAGTAGTTTTTAGGATTCTTGTTGAATTGGCTCCACAAACGAGACAAAAAGTATGTTAATATGATTACAATTAGGGGGGAGTACGTGTAGTAGGGATTAGTAAATGGTGTTAGTGTAGGCGCTCGTGGGGTTTGGGAGAACGAGAGAGATCGGGGAAATCAAAGGGTATGTATGTTGTTTGCCTTTATTTATCTAATCGAGCCACTTATATATACATATATATATATATATATATATATATATATATACATATATATATATATATACATATATATATATATATAATATTGTGGAGGAGTGATCCTCTCTAGCGGGAGATCGTGGGATCCTCCTTTTTTGAGTTCGGCCGCCCGCCTCTAGAAATCTCGTATCCGCTCTCTAGCCTCTCAGCTAGTGTGTACACAACAAGATTATACAGGTTCGGACCGCTAAGGAGCGTAATACCCTACTCCTGTGTGTGGGATTTAGATCAAAATTATAAAGGTCCCTTCGTTCTAGAGATGGCCTTTGCCTCCCTTCTCCTAGAGCTCAGGGTTCCTGAGAGTCGTCCTCTTTCTCGGCGGGCAAGGTCCTCCTTTTATACCTCAAGGGGATACCACATGCACCGCCTCTACCTACTCTTCTCTCGGGTGGGGGCCTACCCTATCTTGACCGGGTCTCGACCTGTGCCTTCGCCTGGAAGCTAAGCCACGATTTGTCCTTGAGTGGGGCCCAGCGCCGTCCCTTGCCTGACACGGGGGACACCCCTGTCAATCTCCCATTAATGGATGAAGAATTGTGGTGGCCGTCCTCTGACGGGGAGGATCTCGAATGACCCTCCCGATGGGACGGGTCATACCTGCCTCCACTCCGCCGGAGGCAGATGCGATGTGGGGGCACAGCTGTCCGTCCAGTCATATGTGACTGGTGACAGGCCGGTCACAGACCGGTCATTCCTGTCCGCCACGCGCCAGTCGCGCACGCCGCACGTCTGCCCCTACCGCATTGAATGCAGCAGGGAGCAGTTGGGGCGCTGTGTTCATTAAAGGAGCCTCGGCTTGGGCTCCCTCTTCGCTCGCTCCCCCCGCCAGATGGCGGACAGGCGGGGGCCTCGGGGCAAAACGGCGCGAGGGCCCGAGGGGCATGACGTGGCACCCTGAGGCCTCGGGGCAAAACGGCGCGAGGGCCCGAGGGGGCACGACATGGCACCCCGAGGCCCCCTGACCGCTCCTACGACCCGCGGGGTACGGGGGTAGGGCCAGGCTGTAGGTCATGCGCCAGGATGGGAAGGTAAATTTCCCTCATTCCATATACCCCCGGGCCACTTCACCGACACATACATATATATATATATATATATACATATATATATATATATATACATATACATATACATATACATATATATAGATATACATATATATCCCAAACTACTAAGATCAAGGTTAATTAGCAGCGATCGAGTACTAATTAACTTTTGTTTTCTCCACTAATCAATGCTGTATACATAGGACATGATGCATGAGTTGGCATGTTTCATTGTGCATATTTTAAACAATTGCATCGGTGGCCATGCATGCAATGTCCGTAGTTGACCGGTAGGCTCCACAGCACTCAATGGTTGATGGAGTATAATCATTCATCTCATTCCTAGCTAGCTAACTTGTCTTGTCCGGCCACCCGTTTAATTAATTTTGCTAATCTTTAATTTCTACACTTCGTACTTCTCCCCTTTAATACTATATTATACCTCGCGTGTTGCTACGGGATATTTGAATAATTATAGTAAAAATATATTGTGAAATCATAATAAAAGAAAAGCTAAACAACAAAATAGTTATGAATCCAATTAATCCATAAATCACCAAGAACAAAAAAAAATGATGGTATATGATGATGTCGTTCATGATTACTCCTTGATGAACAAAATAAGCAAGACGTAGCGGAGGAGACCCATACTTCATGAATTATGATTGATCATCACATAAAAGAACTCTAGTACAAATAGTTCAAATGAAAAAAAGCTATCATCAAGGTAATTCACATAATTTTAAGAGATCACCAAGTTAATAAAATCAGCTACAGTGTAAAATGTAAAGATATATCAAACTTGTGATCAACAGTGCTACATATCTTACCAAAAATGTATGCCTAATAATCCAAAAGGCTTCACACAGTGACAGTCATTAGCAATGCAGTTGCTGGCCGGACATGAGCTGCATAGTGGCAATGGAGACAAAACACCAATCTAATATCTGTAAAGCACGGCTATGTGCGAGGCAAAGGCTGGTATTTTATTCTATTATCTAAAAAAAATATCTGTAAAGCAACCAAAAATGAAAAATATAACCAATGCAATACAGTGTGTGTTGAGAGAGGAAAATACCTGCTGCCGTGCATGTGACAGAGTGCATTATCTAACCTGAAGAAACAAAATAGGACATGCCAATACTATTCCCTTTACGCTAGTGTTATATATACAACATGGCTTCTCGATCGACAGTTTCCTTGATCATTGTATGGATCAGTGGATGCCATCACTCGATTTTATAGACATGAAGCAGCAGAAATTGAAGGCATGATAGGAAATGTATAGTTAGCAATAGAAAAAAAAAACAGACGGGAATTCATGTAATCCTCCATGGAATAAACCTGCAAAGAGAGCGAAGTAATCCTAAGAAGAGATTGAAAGGAGTGACTTTCCACTGGCACAAATAGTGCTCCAAGGGAGAGAAAAAAAAATAGAGAGAAAGAAGAGGATGAAGGTATTAAGACCATTAAAAAGTAAAAACATGGGGGATATTACAAACTATTCGAAACATGGCCCAATCCGCATCAATCAAAATATAGTTTATAAAGAGATATTTAGATATTTAGCTGGACTGAGGATGAACCTACAATGGAAATAATGGATATGGCGGCATGGAAAGAAACAACCTCCTTCAGTCCTCGTAGTCATCCAGGAAGCAGCAGCATCAACCTTCATACTCACTTCTCTTCTTGAATCATAATTAGCAGAACAACTCGCGTGTCGTTATATAAAAGAAGATGAGAAGGGAGGAGACGTTCCAAACTTCCAATAATGCAAGCAGTGGTTATTAGAAGGTGAAGATTAAAAGGCAAAAGTGGAGGCAGCCGGTGACCCTTCGCTCCCTATACCGCATCTATAGAACTGAGCAGGGCAGGAAGGACTGCAAAAACAATCTGATCGGTTAAAGCAGAGCGATCCAATGGACGGGAATAGACAATGACGTGGTAAAGCGAGAGAGCAGGAAAATAGAATTAGTGGAGATGACCTGTATAGGTATATAGGACACGTATAGATCGTACTTCACCAAAATAATCTTTTTACTAGTACTAGTTCTTTAATTTTTTTTTATATCAAGATACCTGCCTTAGCTTGCCTAGCTACGGTGTGATTTGCCTTGCTTTTTGGCAGGCAAACTTTTGTCTTTGTTGTTTCTCTAAATTAAGTACTGTCTTCAGTGACCGATGCTAGATGTTTAGTCCAAATTAGTACGGTTGGTGTGGCAATTCAACATGCATGAAAGCACACTGATCAGTAATTTAACTCATTACTGCTAGAAGCATATTATATATACAGTATATGGTGTGTGCAGTAGGACGTGTAGGATCTAGCAGTGATATGACCAAATTAAATTGGTGATAAAAATACCATCACAAATAACATAAATTCTACTCGATTACTGTAGGTCTTGTGTAGCTACTGCTACTTGGTTACAGCACCACTTCGATGAATGCAGGAGTCAGGAGGAATATGCATGAGAATATGAGATTGATGAACACACACACACACGCATAGAGAGAGAGAGAGAGAGAGAGAGAGAGAGAGGGAGTAGGTAGCTAGCTGGAAATGCTTGCTGGTCTCTTTGGACATGCATGCATGCATTGATGCATAAGGCTGCGCCTTGTATCATTATTCGTGGACTAATAACTAGAGTCATGCATCGATCGATCACACAGCTTGTTTATATGTACAATCAGTAGCAGTAGATGCGATGATCGGCAGCCTTTTTCTCCTAGCATCGCGGAACATCTCATCATCACCATATGGTCGATCTTCGCCGTCGTATACTACTCCATGTATATGCATGCCAATATATATACTCCCTCCATCCCAATATGTTACAATTTTTGAGCTTGTGCATAAGTATTAAGAAAAGTGCACAAGTAGTAACAAAAAGACAATACTACCCTCAATAATAGTCTCTGGTGCTAAAAACTCAGAGGTGGCAGTGGTGACAGTATGCTTGATGCCATAAAACTCGCACGTGCATTTCAAATGCATTGGCGCCAGAAACTAAAGCGGCAAGGGCAAGGTTAAACAGTGAATACATACTCAAACGCAAATCAATTTTTAAACAGGTAGGCGGCAAAATCACAGACGCCAAATACAAATCAAAGGCAAGGCAAAAAAATCACTCCTCCTAATACACTCAGAGCATCACAGCACCATCCATCCATAGAACCATCCATCAGCAACACCCACCACCACATCAGCACCATCCATCCACAGCCCATTCAGCTCAGTTACACATGGTACCACCATGAACATCGATCTAAACCTAGCACTACTAGAAGAGGAGAGCGCTGAGGAACATGATCTCCAGCAGGATCCTGTGCAAGAGCTCAAACAGGATGTTGTGGAAGAGGATGCTGGGCAAGGTGAAGACCATGATCATCATTCCCACCCATTCGATCTCAACCTAGCACTACAAGAAGAGGAAGAGAGCGCTGAGGAACATGATCTCCAGCAGGATGCTGTGCAAGAGCTCCAACAGGATGTTGTGGACGAGGATGCTGGGCAAGGTGAAGACCATGATCATCATTCCCACCCATTCGATCTCAACCTGCAAGCCAAAGAAGGGAATTATGAAGAACAGCCAGGTTTGTTTAAAAACATGATTTATTTTTTAAAAAAACAAAATTGTAATATGATGATATTGATTGTCAGGAACATGGTACATAATCAATGAGGGAAAAAAATCTGACTCAAATTGACAGGTGTAGATGTAGTACTAGCACAAGAAGATTAGCACCTGTCTGCAATGAATTGCATATCAATTGTTAACTCCCATTCATGATTATGTCAAATATTGATTTTGTTTTCAAGAGGAAGCATGTGTAGAGTATATAGTAGACACTTAGTTGCATCGCATGCATGATTTCAGCATCGAGGAGTAGATGGATACTTCAGACAAGGAGACAACCACTTCAACAGTGCTTGGCCTATCTTTCTTTGCGCGCTTTGTCATATGCACAAGGCTTGCTTAAGTGCTGTCAGGACAAAATATGATGATGGCAGCTTCATTATAGTAAAAGGTTGCAGAGAAAAACATTCAGATTTTGTAGTTTACAAATTCATCCACTAATTTAGGCAAAAATCCAGCAAGATGTACTAGTATATGATCACAAATGTATTATTGTGCTTGGAATCTGAAAATGCATATAGCATAGTAATTTATAATCACAATGCTATATATCAATAACCTCAAAGAATGACTACCATTTCTAATTTAACATCTGTATTTACACTAAACAGAGGGTGAACTCCAATATGACCAAGAACAAGTCCAGCAATATGTTGGTAATGTTGCCCATCATTTCGATTTAAACATGGAGGTCAATGAAGAGGAGTATCAAGCTCAATCAGGTATGATTACAACATCTAAGTCATATTTAATCAGGTATGATTACAACATCTAAGTCATATTTACAGGACGATCGACTATCAAAAATCAAGTGTACTTTTGATATTTAACAAGATTGATGTAGCAAAGTTTATAAATCATGCATTACTGACATTTTGAGACCGAGATTTTGATTAATAAAAATGGTCATATCCTAATTTCAATTCTTACTAAGTCAGTAAATACCACATATATAAGTTTGTTAGAATAAACCAAGCCTTATGAATAACTAGTATTACAATAATATTAGAATAAAAAAAGCTTATTTTCTTCAGTTTATGAAGATATACATTACTTAAGGAACCATGCCCAAGGCCAAGAAGATGGTGAAGTCCATCAGGAGAAAGAACAAGCCCAGCAAGTCCAAGAATATGAAGGTATTGTTCCCCATCATTCCGATCTGAACATACAATACAATGATGAGGATTATGATGAATATCAATCAGGTATGAAAAAAATGTTCATAATATAAGATAAATACAGTTAATTACTGTCCTAAAGTCAACCAAATAGTATAATCAATGTACATAATATTTTACAAATTTTACGATCTGAAAGTTATTTGTTGCTGCAATGTATAGATGATGACTTTGGCGTGTATGCGGATCATGTGGACATTGAATATGAAGTAGAGGAGCTAGAGGAATCAGGTATTTGCAGCAATAAAAAATAAAACAATAGATCACATTTTACACGAGAGTTTTGTGACTCATTTTACAACAACATATTTGTCTCACATTTTTAGGAGGGGAACAGGACAATATGAATCAAGATGTGCAGCAAGAAGAACATGCAAATGTGACTACTAGTTCTAAAACTTGGTTGACAGATGACGAACGGGTGATGGTTGATGAAGCGTTACTTGAAAAGAGTGTCAATCTCAAACTTCGAAGGAATGCAACCACTGTTGTTGCAAGCTTGTTTGGCATTAAGAAGGGTTTAGTCCAATCTATTTGGAGGAAAGCCAAGCTCTATCATGCAGCAGGTATTCGTGTTGATCTGAAGTCTCAAAGGAAGGTGAAATGTGGACGCCCTCGAGTGGAAGTGGACTTATCTCAGCTCCCACTGATTCCTTTGAATAACAGGACTACTATTAGAGATCTTGCAGCTCATTTGCATGCTAGTAAAAGCACAGTGCATAGGGTTTTCAAAGAAGGCAAGATTCGTCGACACTCTAACACAATTAAGCCCTTATTGATGGAAGAAAACAAGAGAGCACGCCTCCAATTCTGTGTTTCTATGCTAGATGATGACACTTTACCTAATCAGCCAACCTTTAGTACCATGCACAACATAGTGCACTTGGATGAGAAATGGTTCAATAATACAAGCAAGGCTAGGAGGTTCTACTTGCGCCCTGATGAACCAAATCCTTTGAGGACAATTCATAACAAAAATCGAATTGACAAGGTCATGTTCTTGGCTGCAGTTGCTAGGCCAAGATATGATCATGCAGGAAATTGCACTTTCGATGGCAAGATAGGCACATGGCCTTTTGTTAAGTAGGTGGCCTTTTGTTAATTTGATTGCTTTATTGTTGCAATTATATTTGAACTGAACTAATATTTTTATATTTCTCTTTCATTTACTAGGAACCAGCGTTGAGGACTAGTCGCAATAGGGTTAGAGGCACAATGGTCACAAAACCCATCCTTGTTAACAGAGAAACAATTAGAGAATATTTGGTTACAAGAGTTGTCCCAGCTATTGCAGCATCATGGCCTCAAGGAGAAGAAATGGAGACCATCTGGATTCAACAAGACAATGCCAGAACACATATACCATCAGATGATGCAACATTTCTTCAACCCGTGGCAGAAACAGGGCTTGACATTCGCATCATGCACCAACCTCCTAATTCACCTGATATGAATGTTCTTGACCTTGGTTTCTTTGCTTCTCTTCAGTCATTGACACTACAAAGAAATTCTAGAACTATCGATGACCTAATTACCAATGTTGAACTAGAGTATGCTGAGTATGATGCAGGTAAAACTAATCGTGTCTTCCTCACATTACAGTCCTGCCTTATAGAGGTTATGAAGGCTACATGAAGCAATGGATATACGATTCCCCACATGTACAAAGAAGGAATGGAGCTTCATGGAGTTCTTCCAACTACACTTAGTTGCGATCAAGATACATATGTTCGTGTGATGCAATCCTTACATGGGAAGTAAAAGCCTCAACATACCTTCGCGAGTTTCAGCAAATTCGTCAACCTCGCCATCATCGGTAGCTACATCAGCATCATCTTGTACGAGGGCCACCTCCCCGTCGACCAGCTCTTCAATGCCATCCAAGTGTTGCTCCTCCAAGTTGGGGACACCGCCTACAGCTTGTTTCTTAGAGTCAGCAACGAAGTCGCCATCAGCAAGCAGCTCGGAGTCTAGGACGCCACCACTCCCCTGCTCCTCCGAGTCAGGGGCAAAGCCACTGTCTGGATGCAGCTCGGAGTCGATGACACCACCATTTGCTTGCTTTGACTCGTAAGAGTCAGGGACGAAGCAGCCGTTAGGATGCAGCTCGGAGTTGGGGACGAAGCTGCCATTTGCCTGTTGCTCCGCCTCGGGGACGAAGTAGATGTCCTCGGCACCGACAACCACACGACCACAATGCCCTCTACCACCCGCCAGCTCCTCGGAATCAACGAAGAGGCCGTCGTCGGGATGCTGATCCATTTTGGAGACATAGCCACCTACCTGCTGCTCCGACTCGAGGACAAAGTAGACATCCTCGGCGTCGAGCAGCACTCCACGATTCTGCCCTCCGTCACATGTCTACTCGTCGAAATCGGGGAAGAGGCCGCTGCCGCCAAAATTCTCGGTGTCAAAGAAGTTGCTACCAGGATGCTGCTCCTCAGTGAGGAAGCAGTCGCCATTGGAGCTGAATAACCCTCCACCACATCGCCTGCATCGTCCCCGCCTTCCTCCACTTGCCTGATGTGAATCGGCGCTGCTTTCTTCCTCCGCCACGAAGAGGTACTCATCAGCCCCACCTTCCTCCGAATCTTGAACAAAATCCCTCCCTTCTACAACAATGGATCCCCTCTTCTTGCCCTTCAATGCCACCCAAAAACCACACCTCCCGCGTTCTACTCGACGGCTGTCCTGAATGGAATCCGACTTCACCGCCCTCCGCTTGCGTGAGGCTCGAAGCTCAACGTCGCCCTGAATGGAATCGGCATCCTTCGTCCTCCGCTTGCGTGCGACCCTTCTCCGCGTTGTGACCTCCGTGGGCACGACGGGAGGTGAATCGGCGTGTGGCCCCCTCACCATTGCCGACGCCGGAGAGGGGGATTGGGGAGGAGAGGCGCGGCGAAGGGAGTAGAGTGGGGATTGCGGAGGAGAGGCGAGGTGGAGAGGGGAATTGGGGATTGGAGCGAGCGACGAATTGGGGATCTGGGGAGACGACGATTTTTTCGTGGTGGATGCGGATGGAGCGCTGCTTTCCCGTGGGTGGATGGGAACGTGACTTCTTGGGTGGGGCCCGCAGGTTGGAGGTGTGACTACACGTTTCTTTTCTTGTTTTTTACTGATAACAATGCTGAGGGTAGAATTGGTAGATTGGTGGTAAAAGTTGTACTAGGTTGTAACATTTGGGATAAATTTTGAATGCTAAAAGTTATGACATATTGGGACGGAGGGAGTATGTCATATTCATACTGATATGTTGATCGATCGATTGCCAGCGACGACGGCACATTTCAGGGAGAGGCTCATGACTACTACTCCGTAGCTAATTAATTGACTATACTGCATGCATCGATCTGCTTGTATATAATCCTATATATATGTACGCCAAATACTAAGCAAATTAAGCCCGGCACAGTCTTCAAGCTGCTGAGACTTACTACTAGCTGCTTGCGGAGTGAGTATGAGTATTATGCAACACACTTCAGCAATCTGTTCCCAAGGCCAGCAGTACATTTTTCCTTAATCCCAATTTGCTTTCGACATGATAGGATCTTTAATTGGCTGCATACATAATTAAGGTAAAAAAAATCAAAAGGCAAGCATATGAAAGCTAGTCAAAAGATGATTGCTACTAGCTTCTTGTTCCAATGAGCAGCAGGCACAGCCGTAACAACGCCTTTATGATGATCGAAATGAGAGAGATGGTACTCGAAATGAGAGTATATATGATATGACGCACATGGAGGAACAACATATAAGCACTCGATCGAATCTCTGAGGTAAGGCTGAAAAGTGTCTTATGTTGATGGCGGCCATGGATTGATTGTATTTCCCCTTCTTTTTGGAACACAACAAGCATATGCCACCAAGCACATTTATATCGATAGAGTAGCATAGTATCCTGCTCTACATATGGATGGGTAGCGTTGCGTCTGTCCAGATTCATTATACTAGGATGTGTTACATCCACCCAAAATCTTTTTTGTTGTGGGGACGGAGGGATTATCTACGTAGCAAAGCACAAGTTTCCTCTACCATTTTTTGACCAGCTAATTAAATAATTAATTTCAGCGTATCAGCATATATCTTTGCCATGCAATTATATATAGAGTTAAAAGTCTAATTTGCCCCTCTAAACTATTGCAAAATTATGATTTAGCCCTCATAGTTATAAAACCTGACAAATTACACCCTCAACTATTTCATCCAAACGAAATACCTTCCTTAGCCCATTATAGTCTGGTTTTGGTCCAATGTGACAATCTAGTCAGCAAGTTTTATTAAAAAATGGCCAACCCCACATGTCATTGTCTTGCCCATCATCTTCCTCCCCGCTCCCTATTTCTCCCCCCTCTCGTTATGCTTACATGGCCATCTTGGTGGAGGGTGGAGATCGACGACGACAAAGTTAGGTCTAGTTGGAGAGGGCTTGAGGTCTGGTAGCAGTGTGTTCTCGAGAGTGTCACTGAAGGAGGAGGAAGCCTCGGGTGGTGACCGGCCCCGTCAACCGCTGCCTCCTCCCATGTTATGCCCTACCACTACAAATTTGAGGTTTCCACCAAGAAACCCTGTCGGTTGTCGGTTCTACACCTTCGATCCACCTCTACCTCCGTCGATTGTCGGTTGTGAGGAGGAGGAAATGATGAGGACATCCTCTACTATTACCCGCTGGCAAAGATGCAACAAGGGGCTAATTGGTCCAGTTGTAGTCGCGCGGCGACCGTGTGAGTCTCTGAATAATCCCACCTTGCTTAGCTTGGGAGGAAGAAATCACCTTAAAAGAGAGAGCCACAATTCCCCTATTGAACTAGTCTTTTAGGGAGATTGGGCCTTTCACTGAATGAGTGTGCCTAAAAATTGTTGGGGTCCGAACAACCTTAATTTATTGGGCCTCGGCCAACCCCACCTGGGCCGGATCGTTAGCTGGGCCCTTGTTTAAGGGGGTGAAAATGATGAGGACATCCTCCACTATTACCCGCTGAAAAAGACACAACCTATTGGACTAGTCTTTTAGGGAGATGCCACCCTTCCCCTATTGGATTAGTTTTTTATGGAGATTGGGCCTTTCCCCGCTGGTAAAGACGCAACAAGGGGCCAAGACCTTAAAAGGGAGAGCCACCCTTCCCCTATTGGACTAGTCTTTTAGGGAGATGCCACCCTTTCCCTATTGGACTAGTCTTTTAGAGAGATTGGGCTTTTCCCCGAGTGAGTGTGCCTAAGAACTGTTGGGGTCCAAGCAACCTTAATTTAGTGGGCCTCGGCCAACCTCACCTGGGCCGGATCGTTATCAGGAAAACCCCGTTCCATGTCCGTCGCCATGATGGGCACCAGCACCTTGACTCCACCTTGCCTCTATAGTGCACCCGTCGGCACGTGAGGGTGGAGGTGAGGGGAGGAGCGTATGCCATGTTGGAGGTCAGGCCGGTGCGACGCTTCCTCACGGCGGACGATTGATGGATCCATGGCAGAGTGAAAATGGAAGTCGGAGAGACGACTACAAAAGGTGAGCTTGCACACGTCTGCCTTGTTAGGGAAGATAAGGTGGTGGCGTGAGACTGACATGGAGCTCTAGGAGGAGAAGAGCGGCACAGTCGCCATTCTCTGGCAACTTTCTGGGCATCCACATGACGGCAACTTTCTGGGCATCCACATGACGGCCTCCATTGATATGCTCAGAGAGATAGAGAGGAGAGAGAAATGGAGGAACATGGGACTTGTGGGGCTAGCTAACTTTTTATAAAATACGTGTTGACTGGATTATCACATAGGACCAAAACCACCCATACTAGGCTGAGTCTATTTGTTAATTTGGATTAAATAGTTTAGGAGTATAATTTATCAATTTATGTAGTTAAGAGGGTAAATCTTACCTTGTAGGAGTATGAAGGAACACATATGTAGGTACGTACAGTGAGGATCCTGGTGCACTTCTTTCCACGGCCGTCGGAGTGAGTTGTAAAGATGATGTGCATGGAGGTACTACTGCAAAGTTAGCTCACTTACACAACTCATCTTTTGCAGCAGGATCTTAGTATTTGCTTCTCTCCATCATGCACGTTTGCTGCTGCCTAGCTATATATACGTACGTACCCTACCTCTAATTATATTGCATGGGCTGCTTTCTGGAGACAGAAAAAAGATGAGCAACTTCTTTGGGGGCATATGCTGTCTGCAAACTCAGATGCCAGCTCCCAATCTTTGGATGCATTTTGATTTCTGCCTGCTGCAGGCTGCTTGATTTCAGGGGCACCTTTCTTTCTTCAGACATTCCAGCTTGGCTTCCAAAAGATGTTTGCCTATGAATCGATATATGCTTCTTCTCTGCTGGTGCAGAAACTAACAAAGCATATGCATATACTCGATCAGTGACTGGTAATATGTGTCGTTTGTGCGTTCTGAGAAGAGGTGATCAATTGCACGGGTAGCAGTTTGCAGGGCACTGTAATCTGCACCAGTATTTCATTTTTGTCCCACTATAAACAGACAGACAACATTGTCTTCAATTGTAAAAAAAGTATTCCATCCGTTCTCTAATATAAGGGATTTTAATATTTTGCTTACACTGTTTGATCATTCGTCTTATTCAATTTTTTTTGGAATTATTATTTATTTTATTTGTGACTTACTTTTTTTTATTATCCAAAGTACTTTAAGCATAATTTTTCGTTTTTTTATATTTGTACAAATTTTTTGAATAAGAGAACGGAAGGAAGTAGCTACCATGGTTAGCAGTAAGGGTATTATTTTTTGTTAGAATATGAACAATATTAGAAAGTTTTATAATATAAAACAGAGGAAATAGGTCACTGGTCAGATTGCTACCATTTGTAGCAATCCTAAACATGACTAAAATGATTTTAAAAATATAGGACAATTACCATGAAAAATAACCTGGTCGAGACAGGATTAAAATATTAAAAAAAATGTTGGGCCATAATCAACGTTATGGTCCTAAACAGAGACCGATCGATATGAAAAGTAAGCAGGAGGCCAGGGGCTGAATTGCAAATGTTCCGTACTGGGCT
Source organism: Oryza meridionalis (assembly GCA_000338895.3). Classification (NCBI taxonomy): domain Eukaryota; kingdom Viridiplantae; phylum Streptophyta; class Magnoliopsida; order Poales; family Poaceae; genus Oryza; species Oryza meridionalis. Next base: position 317,168 of record CM002531.2, read on the forward strand.
CCTTGGGCCGGAACGGCCGTAAGTGGGCTGGGCACAGGCTTTGGTGCATCTCTTTTGTCCAAGTTGTTCTTACTTCCATTCCATTGTATAGATTTTAATTGTTTTTACAAACAATAACAAATGTACAGACTATATGCGTCTACTTCAGTTTTTTTGTTTATGCAGTTCCTTTCTGTATTGAACATGTTGCGCAGTTCCTTAATCCTTTACAGTAGGACACTTTGTTATTGAGAAACACAAACGAAAGAACAAAACAGAGGTGCCAGAATGATAAAAACAATAGTATAGTTTGGATGGATCAATCAATATATCTAAAGCTGGCGGCTCAGCTGCAAGCTGATTGGTCCAATTTTTACCCTTCTATTTTACTGCCACGTGTCCGCGTATAATTTGGCAAAGGGTATCTCCTCGCGCGCGTGCCCTGTTGACGTGCGAGATCAACAGCTAATTCTGGATGTCTCTGGGCTCTGGTACGCAATACGCATACGCATGTGGAGTAGTACGCATCCACGCCACCTTCTGGATTCATCACGCACGTGCATCAGTGCATGCCGTCTCCCCAGGCCAAATCCTCCCGCAAGAGTAGCCCAACCATCTTAAAAAATAAACAACTTTGATAATGTAAAATAATATAGGAAAACAAATCACCAGAAAAAAAAAGGTTAAGACCAATTAGATCAAAATAATCATATTAAGGATGAGGATGTCCTATGCGGGATGTAAAAACATCTCCGAATCTCTATATCAACCGCATTAGTATATATTATGTAGTTTGGACTTTAGCAAACTTATTGATATACAAATCTATAAAGAAAAAAAATGCAAAAAAGAAAGATCAAATTCTTCAAAAAAAAACAGCAGCACTCTGGACACCAGGTGAACTTTCCTAACTCACCTCTCTCGTGTTACGCACACACGTTTTTCAAAGTGCTAAAACGGTGTGTTTTTCTAGAAAAAAAGTTTATATATGTAAGTTGCTTAAAAAATCATATTTATCTATTTTTTTTAAAAAAAGCTAATACTTCATTAATCACGCGCTAATGGACTGTTCCGTTTTCCGTGCACAGCACAAATGGATAAACGAACACAGCCTACGAACTACTAACATGTTGTTCACCTTGGGCTTTGGTCCCTCGGCGCTACCCTCTAACGGCTAGGCCAGAAGGTGAAGCAGACACACAACCCTTGCACATTTGAACTGGTAAGTGGCACATGTCATCGCTAGCACTCAATGATACCAATCATGTTCAAAAGCTTCACCAATCGATAAAATGATCTCATGAGTATGACAGCACAGTTGTAATAGATAAACATAAGCATATGTGTATTAATAGTTACTGTCTGTACTTGCATTGATCAATAAGAGAATAATTGGATACATCATGGATCGAGCTGTATACAAAGGGGTGGAACCATTGCGGCGATGACCTTCCTGACATTACATCAATCTGCGGCATTCTTTTTCAGTTTACCACATTCCTTTCCTTTCTATTTTATGGTTAATAACCATTTTCATTCATTTATCAGTATTAAATAATCTACATCAGCAATCAAATCCAATAACATATCCTTTCATGAGCCTCAAATATAACAGGCTAAAAAATGGCATTGGCGCGCCTATATTTTCTAGTAATATCTATAGTCAACTGAACAATGCTGCGCGATCAAATGTGTAGCAATAGTAGCATAGTTACGGGCAAACAAAAATCTTTTAATCCTGTGAGCAAAAGGAAGAAAAGAATAGAAAGAGAGAGAGAGAGAGATACAGCTGAGCAGCACCCCAGCATGTTCAGATGACAAAAACGAAGTTCTATTAGCTCTATACGAACAACTCAACTGAAAACACTGAATAATTTTCTATGACAAAAGTGGCTCAGGATTAATCCTGAAAGCTGTTAGATGATGCTCCTTTATTCCTATTGGTCATGCACCAACAATTCAGTGGTCTTATGAGTATCAACGTGCTTTAATTTGGTGCCCAATTAAATCTTCTCTTGCTTGTCTCCTACGAGGGGAAGCATCTCCATCCGGCTCCTCGGCGTGCGTGGGCTCGAATTAACGCTCTGCTGCGATATGAGATGCCTCACATAGCCATAGAAGGTGCAACCGACGAGCGTGATTGCACACCCGACAGCGTTCATCGCGGAGATCGGGTTCCGGAAGATCATCCACGACACCAACACAGCCACAGCGACCTGTATAAATCACAGTATCCATCAACCAATTTGTGAATGCAGAGCACAAATTAACAGCAGTAGAGTTGAAGAGGGAGCTAGCTAGGATGCTGGGTCTCACTTTCAGGTTGCCGGCAACGTTGAAGGTGACGGCTGTGGTGGAATGGATGACGTAGAAGATGGAGAAGTTGAGGCAGAATGCGAGTACTCCGGAGGTGGTGATGATGATCAGTGCAGGGACGATGGAATCATACGTGTAGAGCCAATTGATGACGCCACTCCCTTCCAGCACAATCGCTGGTACTGACAGTATCATGGTTGCAAATGGCGCCATGTAGTACACTGTGTTAATGCTGCAGAGAAGAAGAACAAAATCAATAAGCACACCAAAAGAGGAAAACATTCAAGGCTAAGTATGGTATAGTAAACTTCAGACTGAATCAATTTTTACTGGCCCAAGGTAAAAAGAATCCATTTTTACCTATCAAATTTGTATCCATGGAGTAGAGACTCTGCAAGGATGGTCTTGGTAGATGTTGCCAGGCAACCAACCATAGCAGCACAAAAACCAAACATGTTGAAACTAAGCTCAGTTATTGATGTTAACATGATTCCTCCCACTATTGGTACTAGAGAAGCCCATATGCGCCACTCGAAATACTTTCTCCAGACCAACCACTGCAGAATGACTGTGTTACAATGGAAGAATCCATCAGAATATGCTTACATCAATTGCAGAAAAGCAGAATAACTGAGAACGACTGAATTGACAATAAAGAGCTCAAAAAAAAAAGAGCTTAGAAAGGCCCAGGATTCAGAGAACCTGTCGTTGCAGGGGTGAAAGATTTGATGGTCTGCATGAAGGAGACTGGAATATATCTTAGGCTGACATTGCCCAGCACAATGTTTATGCAGAACACAAATGACATTGGGAATATTCTTCTCCACCGATCCTCTGGGGCAACTTCAATCAGCGGTTTCATCTTGAGAATTTTGATTGCGATGTAAGCTCCAATCGAAGAACATATAAAGTGGACACACGAGACAGTAAGAGGGAACTTGAACTCCAATTTCTGCATCCAAGGAGAAAAAATGAAAACCATCAAAATTGATGACTTTGTGTGAATGATTGTGCAGTAATATTCTGAAAAAGAACACAATTTTGGACTCCCAAGAAACAAAAGTCAATTCTAAGGAAAAAGAGGAACTATACACTTCATCGTCAAGGATTGTGCAGCTAGAAAACATCACATATGCTACAGGATTTCTTCAGTAATACACCACCCAGGCCACTTTAAGTGACAAAGGTTACAAAGACCACAAAGTTGCTTCAGAATAGAAGCAGTTTTGTTTTTGCATTGAGTCTAATTAATATCCTATGGTATGTAAGCTGTCAGTATCTTTAAAACCAAGCTTCCTTAATGCAATGATACGCAAGCCCTCTGAGTATTCCGATAAAAAGAATTGTACCACAACCTTCAAAAGTACAGATGGTTGCAAGGAGGTGAAAGTTTTTTTTTTTTTTTGAGCCCAAAAACAGCCGGAGAGATCCCTTCCAAGGGTTCAATATTCATGAAAGCTACTCCACCAAAGTTCCAGAATCAGCACTGTTCTAGTTAACTTTACATTGGACATCCATCGAGATGCAAACTTTATGCTTTTTTTTCCCTTTTTGGATGCGACGTTGTACTTCAAATTTAAGGTAGAACCATAGAGTTGACTAAAACTTGGGTGTGGCTGTGTGGGTGATCCACCAAAAGAGAATTGTCAAACTTTATGATCTTTTGACGAAAATATTTTCAGTTAGAATGATTGCCAGCTAGAAAAGATAGTGGTTTGAGTCATATTCTCGATCTATCCGTTGTATTTCTCGTTATATTTTCTGAACATTCAACTCATTCTTAAGAGGACATGACAATTCCTTTCAGTGTCCGAAAGGAACAGAGTCCTTGGAGTTTAGTAAATCTCAATTCTCAAAAGATGATTCCCTTTTCGCAATCCATAAACTACCAGATGAAGCAAACTATACGCACAAAAAGATTGTTCCTTTGATGGAGTATCTTGTTTCATGTTCCTAGAATACACTGCATCACTAGGAAATCAACTACACCGATGTGAAGCAGATAATTTGCAGGAAAGGCGTGCGTGACCCTTTGCTGTTAATAATCATACGCGGGGATCATCTCATGGACAGAAAAGAAAGAAAAAAAATAAAGGAAGTAACATAAGAAGAATAGGGGGGAAAGAAAAGGAGAGGAAGAATTGTAACCTGGAAGATCCATTTGTTCATGATGATGACGGTGACGTTGAAGCCCCACCATTGGAGGATCGCCAGCACGGCTCGGATGGTGGCGACGTCCCCCATCTTGGCTTCCTCCATCGATCGAGATCGAGATCAAGATCGATGTCGACTCGATGGATGGATTAGATAGATCAATCCGGCCGGCGTCAAGAAACGCACGCCCAAGGAGTGAAAAAACCGGCTTTGTAACGATGATGAATTTGTGGTATACAATACAGGAGTAGAAGCTAATGAATGAATCAAGCCATGGAAAGGAAAGGAAAACGATCCATTAGAGGCATCTTTCTTGAACTAGAAGGCCTGCCTGCATCGGTCGAACTAATTCAGTTGTCTTCTCTTTTGTTTGGGGGCTTTATAAATATATACTACTACAAAGAGACGAAAAGAGAAGAGGCAGAGGAAGCGAATCGAAGAGGGAGGTGTTTAGGTTGAGAGTTCGGTTGGTGTGATTCCCTCCCTCTCTTTGCCTTTGGGTGTTTGTCTAGCCTAGTCTAGTACGTGTCTCTCTCTCGCGTGTGATTTCCCGGCTTCTCTTCTCCTCTTTCTTTCCCTTTCTTTGAAAAACGTGGCACCATCCATCAACTCTGCAACTCTCAACCTTTGCCGTGAGTGAAGATGGTTTCTACTCGTCGTACGACTGGTTCCATGTGCTCCCACCTCTCAAATTTTATGCAAATAACTAGTTTGAGAATTTTTCTCCCATGACTGACTTCTTAATTAATATAAGTCGACGCACAAGCCAACTGATTTTTACCTTTCAGAAATCCATGCTTCCATTTCAGTAAAATATGGAGAGTCATAAATCAAACGGTAAAACGAGTCCAACTGATTTTCAGCAAAAGAAAAGCATACTACTCTATTGTTCAGCTTTATCTAAATAAAAAAAAATACACTATTGTTCAGAGTGAAAAACGCAACACGTACGGTTCCAGAAGCCAACCACATGCCTACTCCTGACAGTAGCGGCTAGTACATAATGCAAATCCTCTACAGTTAGGCAGGCAGGCCTCCGTATCCTGCCGTGCAAATCCTCTCATGTTCATGCATTTGTTAACATAGAGGTCACCACTCACCACAAATATCATTAATTCATATCAAGGACACACATAAATTCATCATCTGGAGATATAGCTACACTACCTATTAATCCAACCACAGAATCACACATAAATTCATCATCTGGAGATATAGCTACACTACTTATTAATCCAACCACAGAATCCCTAATATGATATAGGAGTACTATTTACTATAGGAATGAATATTCAGGGTTTAGTCATACACTCATACTATATACTAGTACTACTTACATGCTCCATGACTGTCACAATTGTCTGACAAAATGAAGATCCAGTTTCTTCCTTGTCTCTCATGCTTGTCCTCAACTGAAATAAGACCTCCAAAAAGCTTCAGGATCAACCAAACCATTACATACACAACATACAGACTATAAACCTTCACAATCATCGATCACAGGCTATAAACAATGACGAATCAAGCAATAAAAAGGAGAATAAAAAAACAAAATCATATTTCCCCCAAAAAACGTTTAAGAGTACCATCACAGGGCAAGTACAGGACAACATTCACAATGGTCACTGAAAGGGGGTAAAGAAGGAAGGTAAACAAGTAAACAACACATCATTCCGCCCAGCTAAAAGACTACATACACCATCTTCACCAGGTAAGAGTTCTTCCTGTAGATGTCAACGGCAGTTAATTAAATAAACTACACAACTGATTCAAGTATCAAAGTCGGTGTATAGCCCTCCAAAGGGGCCAAAGAATCTCTTTTCCTGAGCTTGTCCAAGCGAGCTCAGAAGCTAATCCACAAAGCTATTGTGATGATCACTTTTCAGTACCATCACCTTCAAAATCCTTCGACTGATTCACATTAGAAGCATGCTTACTATTCCCATGTATTTTCAGCACAGAATCCTCATACTTATGCATTCCTTCTGCTGCCCGGCGAATCTTGCAAAATGTACAGTACCACTTACCTTTGGGGATAGTGTTGCGTGCTGGTCTCATGCAATATATGTGATAACCTTCATCACAGCCATCACACATGACTATCTGGTCATCATCCTTGTCTTGGAAGCACCCTCTGCAGAGGCAAGAGGGGCAGTACCAGCAACCAAGCTTCTTTTGTTGCTCAATTGCAAGCTGGCTTGTTTTCAGGCATCGGATATGATAGAACTTGTAAACGCAGTAAGGATGTCCGCATACCATGAATCTCTTGTCATCGTCTTCGCATGTGCCACAGTGTTTGCACAAGTTTGACAGGGCAGTTGTTGACAGGTCTGGTTCATTGTCTTCCCCCATGCTTGAGACTGAGCTCCCCTCTCTTTCTTCAGCTAATTCAATTTTGATGGGAAGCTTGGGATCTTCTTCTTCTGTCTTCACCAGCTCGAGCTGGTCACACAAAACACAGTTACCACCATGCAAGCAGTCATGGGCAACATTATTCGTGGTATCTGCAGCCAATTCTTTTTTCTTGAAGCTGCAGGTTGAACAATGCCAGATTGCTGGGACTTGCTTAATATCAGGATTGAGTAGCTTGACACATGCAAAGTGGTACATGGTGTCACATTCATCACAGATTAGGCCTTCTTCAACATCTACCTTGGTGCCACAACCATCGCAAGGGCACAGATCACGTCCAGGTGGCACAGTTCGTTTCGGTATTGTAGAATGACTAGAATCACATGGGGCCAACTGCACGGTGGTAGTCGACTCCTTTGTGACAACGTGGACAGCACCCGGCAAACTTATTTCCTATAATGAAGAATGCAATTAGTAAAATCATTATTAATTAAGTGTGCATGTGGACCATTGATTAGCAAACATCCTCAAACAGACAACTTACGTCTATTCTGTGCTCAGCCACCTCAGCTTCAGAAAATCCAGAAGCCTATAAAAGAATCTATACATTAGTAATGCACAGCATAAAAGGAAAATTTTCAATATACTAAAGCATCCTGCAAATTGCGGCATGGTTGCCAAGTGTGCAGTAATAGATTTATCTTAACTCGAATTGTCAAAATATAACCATCTCGACGCTAGAGCCATTAATTGAATGATAAAGCAGCAAGTTACCTGCTTTTGGTATGAAACTCGTGAAATGGTTGAAAGGTTGCTCGCTAGACCTGTCATCTCTTGGCCAACTTGCTCAAACTTCTCCCACATCTACAAAATAAACAAATAGAGAGTTGTATTAAGAGGAAGGCTCAGCAGGCAACAGTATCGTATAATTTTTCCTAGATGTTACACAACTTCTATGTTTAGAGCATGAACAATATAATGTAAACAAAAAACTCACAGATGAAAAAAGCATATCAATGATAACTGATAAGGAAATCAATATAGAAGAGTAATTGTTCGGTCTTTGAGATGTGCTAGCACTAAATATTATAAAATTTTTCATTTTTGTGTTGTGCCCATTTAAGAAAACAAGTGATAAAACCCTAGTTAACTTAGACAGAAACCTCAGCATTGAGCGGTCACATGCTGACATGCAGCATGCATTAGATGTTCCAGAATTTTGCACGTGTCATACCCCAGCTCAATCACAATATCCATGGTCCACTTCATGAACCATGAAGCGCAAGGGAGTTGGCATGTTGCGGACAGCAGATGAAGCAGACAGATAGAAATAGAGCATATAAAGTTGCGAAGACATGATAGTGTAGAAACATAGCTGCGCAGACACAGTGCTAGTACGCCATTTAAGTTGACTAGCGTTCCAACCCTAACAACCAGAGAGAAGGTCAGTTGTGATAAATTCCCTAGGAGTCTGTTGCTTGGATGGTTCAAACAATTTGGGAAGATCTTAACTAGCAAACACAAAAGAAACTCAAATAAGCAGTTGAGCATCAGCATCATTCTATCAACTGGCTGTACGTAGAACATTTTGCTCTTATGATTTACGAAGTTCTGAACAATAATAGATGGAGAACACATTAAGCTTTAGCATACAGAGGGCGCTTATAAGTACAGGTAATATGCATCATCTTTATTAGATAAAAGATAAGAATAAACACGCTAGTAGCCTAGTATTATTTCCTTCAAACAACAGTAGCTAGATTACTTTGATGGGAGCAATAGAGAAACAGTTACCTGCTGGATATCGTCGTCAAATAGTGCAGGGTTGTGGGCATAGTCTCCATTTCTCATCTTGGCATCGATTTTTTCCAAGTCGATGACATCACCAGGTTTATTGACATGGAAGGTCCCAAGTAGCAAATGGCACAACAAGGCAAACTTCTGGGAGACCAAAATGTCGAAGAGGGCATTATTACACATTGCCTTGTTGGCTTCCGGAGAAGCTGCGGCAGCCACATCTTGTACAGCAGCATCTGCAGAAACCACCTTGCCTCCTGCAGCACCCTGCACTTTTGCTTCCTCTCCTTGGGAATGAGCTAGGTTACCCTGGTAATGAGAAAGAAGTCATCTGTTAGGAAAATTCTCGTTGTATATAATTTATATATATAGGCTGGCGCTAGATGCAAACAAAGGTGGTGTGTGTGTTACTTTGAATTCAGTGTGAATAACAACACCATTGGTGAGCAAGCAAGGATTGTGTTGGAGAGCATCACGGATGCAGGTCTGAATTCCTCCACCCTGGCTAATAGCAGGGGAGTGGAGGAAGCCCTGGAGAGTGTCCCTCCAGCTAATCCAATGTTGGGCCTTGGCGTCTTTCTTACAATTGGCACCGTTGGCCATGAGTGCCAAAGGCTGCAAGAAAAGAAAGCACAAGAAGTAGATTAACATGAGAGATTGTAAGAGGAGGCAAGAAGCGAGAGCGTACAAATCTTGTAGAAATCGAAAGGAAATCTGGAGAAAGAAGAAGAAGAAGAAGAAGAAGAAGAAGAAGAAGAAGAGGAGGAGGCAGGGAGTTGGTTGGTTGGTTACCTGTGTTTCTTTGGAGCGGCGGCGCTTGTAGGTGACGAGGTGGTCCTCTTCCGGCGGCGGCGGCGGCGGCTGCCTCTTGCGCGGTGGTGGGGGGCGGTTCTGGGAGCCCATCGGCCACCTGTGGCATGGACGGAGCGGAGCTGCGGAGGGGAAGCAAAACCCCGGGAAGACTAGGGTTTGTGCGGCGGGTGGCGGTGGATTTGGGATCTCTCGCCTCGCCGCGGCAGAGAAGAGGAGGAGGAGCGGGAGGGAGGGAGGAGATGGATTTGGAGGCGGCGAGCGGAGCCGGAGACAAACCCAAAATCTCTCTCTCTCTCTCTCTCTCATGATAACGGAACGGGAACGGGAACGGGAACGGAAACTGAAACTGAAACGGGGTTGGGTTGGACACAAGACAACCCATCCTCATCCTGTGGGCCCTTGTGTTTGCGCCTCTACTGCCCTCAACCAAACCTCCAATGTTTCCACCATACACATTTACGAATAGCATTATATATAGTTTTGGAGATTCTTTTTTTATGTTACGTATAAATCTTAGAGTTTTACGAATTAGTTAGGCTGGTATATAGTTTAAGCGAGTGAAAGAAGATAATAGAGGTGGTGACGGAGATAACTTAAAGAGTCAAAGAGAGATTATAGCTAGTGGTACATCTAGATTATTCTTTTACCGTATCGGTGATGTATTAAGTAAACAAGTATTAACATATTATTGCCATGTAGGATGGCAAAAAAAAAGATAACGGAAAATAGGGGTTAATAGATAAGGCAATTAATTCGAGTCGGTTATCTGTTCCATTGTTCCATTACGTGTGCGGGTGGATTCATGCAGGATGCGCCGGAAAAAAAATTATGACGTATTGAGAAATATAACTATAATTAAAATCTAAATCATTTAGTGACGGAAGATTTTCGCTATAATACAATACCGCTCTAGTAGTGTCGATTTATCTCTTTTTTCTATGCTCTATTTTTTAGATTTCACTGTAACTCATATTTTAATGGGTTTTACAGCCCAGCAAGACACCCCAAATGTTTCAATGGGAATAGCATCGAAGAACTCTTACCACTTTCCATGACAACTGTCAAAGGTCAACTTTATAGTTTCTTACCTGGGCTGGACCAAAATCTACACTCCATACGCCACCAAAGGCTCAAATACAACTAGTAACTTTTTTTACTCCTTCATTTATATTATACTGGAAAAATGAGCGCGCCTATTGGCGCGCTTGGTTATTTATCCTGTGATTTTTTTTCCTGGAGCACATGTATACATTTTAAAGTAATTACTTTGAGACTGATAAAATCTACTATATATGTATCACGCCCCGAACTAGTCCCGACCGGAACTAGCCCATGACGCTCCAAATTAACCTGTTGATCGATACCAGTCCCAGGAAACAGTGCTGGTATCACAGGAAGACAGAATATCACAGCAACAGAGGTCTCTTTATTATAGAGTAGAAGTACAGTCACGTTGGGCTGCGGACAGATTCCGAGCTCACAACTGCATTACAAAAGGGAAAGCGGAAGCCAAGACTTGGATCAATCATCACAGGCGCGACTTGGAAACTAGGCCGAAACCCTAAAACTCGTCGTAGCCGACTTGCTACTGGAAGAACTCCTCGTCAGCGGGATCTGCTTCATCTTCTTCAGTAACTGGGGGGGAATTATAGATATATGGAGCAAGGGTGAGTACGGGAGTACTCAGCAAGCCATGGGAATTAAGTGTTTAATGCAGGCTTCAAGGAAAGGCTGCTCGTTTTCACAATCGATTTTAGTTAAACTCCTTTTTGAAACAACTAAGTGAGTGCTTCTCAAACGACACGGAAGAGACAGTGCGTCTCATCCGGTCGGAGTATGTGCAATGTATCAATCTTTAAAATAGACCAAGATTGGCACCCGGCCAATAGCTTTCAAACAGCCACCTGGGCCTACAACTTTCAAACGGCCACCCGGGCCTAGCTGATCCCATCAGCTGCAGATTTTTTTTTCAAACATCGATCTCCATTCCACAACGGCAATTTCACAAACAGTAGTCAAACAAAACTACGCTAGGAATCACCTCACATCCGCCCATGACCGTGGGCACGGCTGTTCGAACAGTTTATTAACCTCTGCAGAGGGGGTACACTTTACCCACACGACATTACTAACCCGGATCATCCAGCCCGTGCAGAATGGCCACGTCTAGAGACCTTAAGGCTTTCATGACAAGGCATTTCGAAAGCCGACACAGGTTTACCATATGCCAACGAGAGGGGTCCCAGACCAACACCAGATTAGGTCCCAGACCATACTGTGCCAGGAAACCCGGGGGTTCTCCCCGACACCACCCCGTTGAATCCACATGTCTCTTGGCATCATGGCTCCCCCGATTAGCTAATTACTCAGCCAGGGGTGTCCCATTTCACCCATGTGGTCGCACTTGTCTTATGTTCGGATGAAATTCCAAGGAAACGGTCCTTAAGTGCAAGAGCGGGAAACCGTACTCCCGGTACGTTCCCCGGTCCGCGATTTTGGAAATTCATTTTGTTCGCAAGCACCGACCCAGGTGTCAGGTTTTCCAAGTCTTTTGTAAAACCCAAGTTTTACCCATCGTTGGATATTTTAAATTTGTAGGGTGGTGTTCCGATGTGCGAGCCCGAAGGCCCGTGCACCGAAGCACAACAGTTGACAAGGGAAGTTTAAGTGTTCAATAATTCAAGGAGGGTAATTGCATCAATTAGGATTGGGGGCCGGCAGGCTATCTCGCAAGCCGCGACCGAATTACTTGTGTAGATCCTATTTATGCAATATTTGCGGAAAAGAAATACTTAGTTTTAAATTATAGGTGCAAGATGATCAAAGGTGACTTGCCTTGCTCGAGATCTTGAGCTTGATCCTCGATATCCTCGCACTGCGGGTCTTCGGGCTCCGAAACTACACGCGAAACGGGACAACTCAACAAACGGCGAAAAAATAAAGCCCTATTAACGACCTCTAATCATGCCATTAAATAGATCTCGAGATTTGAGGAATTTTGGAAGTTGAACGGAGTCAAACGGATTTACGGTTGGGAAGATATTGAATTTCTAAGATTATTGGATTTTTGGTCTAAAGGAAAAAAAATTAACTCCTTTTTGAAAAAGAAAAGAAAAGAAAGGAAAGAGGGAGGGAAATTAGACTTTCCTCGGGCGGCTAGGGCGCGGCCCGAGAGAAATGGGGCGGTCCGGCCGAGCTAAATGGGCCGGCCGGCCCAAGGCGCGCGCGCGCGGGAGGGGAGGAGAGAGGGCACCGGTGGACCGAGCTCACCACGCGTGGTCCCGGGTGGGACCCGCTTGTCGGTGACACGGTTCACCGTGCGGAGCGAGCACGCGGCGTACGCGCGCGGGTGGGGGAGGGACGCGGTGCACGCGCGCGGTTCGCGGTGGACGCGGATGCGGCGGGCCCACGCGCAGCCTCACGGCTCGCGGTGGACCGCGCCCGCGAGCGGGGCCGGAGGGAGCGGCTGACCGGGGTTGGCTCGACCCGGTCTTGGCTGAGCTGGCGCCGACGTGGCGCCTACGTGGCTGCCACGCGGGCTGGCGGGAGGTAGACGACGACGCCGGCCGGAACGGACGGCGGACGACTGCGGCGAGCGGTGGAGCGAACTACGGCGAAACGGGCGAAAGCGAGCACACCGGGGAGTCGCGCGGGACGAGGAGAGTCGGGCCAACGGCTCGGATTCGCCGGAGGGAGCTCGACGGCGGCGGATTGCGGCGGCGGCAACCGGCGGCGAGGGAAGGGGGAAACGGCGACGAGGTCACGAGGGGTCGATTCCCGGCGGCGAGAGCATCTACGCGGCTACGGGAACCCGATGCTAGCGTCGGATTGGGCGGAGCTACGCTGTCACGCCCAGAAATTCCCGAATAGAATTCCAAGCAGAATGTGCATTAAAATCCCCGTCCAGGACCAGCCGGGGTACACAATCGACAATGTTGACATTCAGATCCACGTCTTAAAAACATCATAAAAGACTTACATAAATGCAGCGGAAAAACGAAAGATAAAAGAAGCTAGGCCTTGACTTGAACTGCAGCGGAAACACCACTCCACAGGCATCCTCGACGGCACGGACGAAGCCTACTCCTCGGAGAAACCACCGTCGGACGCATACTCGCACTCTGGGGGGGGGAAAAGAGCAAGACTGAGTACTACCCACTGTACTCAGCAAGTCATGCCGGAATGGAGGCATGATGCAGGGAATCATCAAAGAAGAGCTAAAGTGGCTCATTTGCATAAAGCGAGCATTTATAAACAGAAGTTGAAAGATTTAAACAATTGTAATAATTAATCAATATTAACTATCCACTGCCCAACGCTAACCCACGTTGCGACAGGCCCAACCATCCACCTAGACTATCCAATTTCACTAGACTAAACTAGGGTGAAACTAATCACGGTGAATCTGGTTGACCGCCCATAACCGCGGGCACGGCTATTCGAATAGTTTTACTCTGATCAGAGGTGTACAACTGTACCCACAAGACACAGCCCCACGACACGTTCCCGTGCGCCGACATGTCACCACGACATACCGGAAAGAGGCCGTGACAGGACCATTCGCATAACCCCCCTCTAACCAAGCACACCACACCTCAGGTTTCACCCCCACTCCTCGCAAGGCAGCGGGCAGTCCCCTCTCGTGCCTAGGTGAATCCGGAAGCCGCATAGGCCGTCGCAGGGCCCATCCAAACTCCATCACGCCCACCCTTGCCTGGATGCGTCGGCTAGGGGAAAGCTACACTACAAGCCCAGCCGTTGCCCACGCTGGCTTGTGGTAAGTACGATAAGTTCTTCCAGGGCATCCCGCGAACCGGTCCTTAACTGCCATGGGTGCGACCAGCAAAACCATGCACCCACAGCCCACCACGTGATTCATTTTATTTAACCAACACCAGAGCGGTGGTACTAATCCAACATTATCATATAAACCTATAGTCTAGGTTTTAAATGAGATTTCCCCATTGTGTGCTAGTTGAACTAAGCATGGCTAAGCAATTCCTAGTCCAAAGTCTAATCATGTTATAACCCCAAGCTAACAAAGGAGCATGGTTCAACAATGGCATGGCTATGACAATAGGTAAACATCCCATAGTAACATTAGAAAACGATGCAGCATTTGAAGGAAAGCAATAGAGCATTTGCAATATAGGATCAACATGTTCAAGTGACAAGCATGACTTGCCTTGCTCTGCTGCTGGAGGAACCTCGGCGACTATTTCGAAGTACACCGGAGCGTCGAAGGAACCGGAATCTAGCGACATACAAAGCAAACATTGCAAACAGGCTATAAGACTACTGAAACAGAGAACAAAACCATTTTTAATGGATTCTACACATTTTTCTTGATTTACTGAGACTTGAATGGGATTAAACGGAGCTCGGATGAATTAGTTATGGATTTTAGAAGATTCACTGTGTTTATTACTATAACAAAAATCCTTAAATAATTTTATTGCGCAATATTAACCAGGGCTGACGTCAGCACGGGGGATGCGGCGCCGACATGCGGGGCCCACCGGTCAGCGGCCCGGGAGAGAGAGAAAGGGGCGGCGGCTCGCGGGCCCACTGGTCAGCGGCTCGGGGGAAAAAGGAAGGGGCGGCGGCACCACGTGGCGGCCGTACCCAAGGGTAGATCGGACGGCGGCGGGAGCTCGCGGCCGGGGCGCGCGGGCACGGCGCAAGCCGAACCGGCGACCATGGCGCCGGCGGCGCGGCGCTCACGCGGCGGCGGCGCGCATGCGGCAGCGGCGCAAGGCGACGGCCGACGGCGACCGACCGGCGGCGGAGAGCGGCGGCTAGAGGAGGAGCGGCGGCTACGCAGCTAGGCGGCGACGCGGCGGCTAAACGGCGCGGGAGAGAGAGAAAACGAGGAGGAGAGGCCTCACCGACACCGGTCGACGACGGCGGGCGACGGGGGATGATGGCGACGGCGGGACGAGCTCCGGAGCCTCCTAACGAACAAAAGGAGAGGGGTTAGAGAGAGAGAGAAGAGTGCGAGAGGGCGAGGGCGCCGGCCGAAGGCGGCGGCCATGGCGTCACTCACCGGCACACGACGGGGATGGGACTCCGGCGGCGAACCTCAACGGAGGAGGGGTGGACGAGGTGGACCTCGGCCGCGCGAATCTAACGGCGGCGACGGCGCAAGACGGCGGCGAGCCTAGCGGCGGCTAGCGGCGGCCGGAGTAGCGGAAATGGCGGCGACGGGTGGTTGCACGGCGCGGGGACGATGGGGGCACGAGAGAGGTCGACGAAATGGGGAAAAAGGGAGAGAGGGCGCCGGTGATGCTTAAATAGGGGAAGAGGGGACCGGACGTGGCCGGGAGCGGCGGGAATCGCCGGCCGACGTGGGGAGTGGGGGGGAAGAGAGAGGCGGGATTCGATTTTCGAATCCCGGCCATCTCGGGCGCGGGCGCGAGCGGGAGAGAGGGGGAAGGTGGGCGCGGAAGACTCGGCGCACGCGCGGGCGTAGACGACGTGGCCCGACGAAGGCGGAGGCGTGGGCGCGGCGGCGGCGGTTAGGGGAGGACCCGGCGCGGGCGGCGGGAGGTTGGGGAAGGACCCGACAGGTGGGCCCCACCTGTCGGCGACCCCGAGAGAGGAGGGCGGCGAGCGGCCTGGCTGCCGGGCTGGGCCTCGGCCTGCGGCCGGCCCAGCAGAGAGGAGGGGGGGGAAGGAAAGGAGGAATGGGCCGACGGCCCATTTGACAAAAAGGAGGAAAAAGAGAGGAAAAAGAAAAAGAAAAAGGAAAAAGGATTTTCCCTGGAATTAAAATATTGCTTGCTCAATTTTAATTGGTTAAAATTATTTCTAGGGCTCTGAAAATTCCACTAAAAGTCCTGTTAGTGAATTTCGACATGTAGAACTCAAGAAAAATTCCACATGTCCAATCCGATTATTATTTGCATTACTTTCTTAGGGTTTTCTCTTGATTTCACCTGCCTTTTCTTGGGGTCGTTTATAAAATTAAAATTTTGGCTTGGGAGGAGAACTTCGGGGTGTGACATACGCCGAGCGAGGCCGGCGACGAGCGGGCGCTACGGAGCACGGGCGGCGACGGCGGCGAGCACTCAGCGAGCAGCTGCAACGGTCGGGGCGGCGCCGGCCAGCTACGGGGAGGCTACTCGTGCTACTACTCGAGTCTAAGGGGAGGAGATGGAACGGGGAGGAAGAACGGAGGGAGGCACTACCGTGCGGGCGGGCGCAGTGACGAGAGGCTGACGGCGCGGGAGTGATCTCTCCGGCCTCGGGCCGGGGAAGAGGAGGAAGACGAGCGCCCGGAGTCCCCTTCCGCGTCCTCGAACGCACCGGCTCTCCCGGTGCTCGGCGGTGAACGGCGGAAGCGAGACAGTGGGGCGGCAATGGCGCGACGGCGGCGAGCGAAACGGGGAAGAGAAGGATGGAAGGGGCGCCTCGGGCTTTAAAGGGTGGCTATGTCGGTTAGGAAACCGACTTTGGGTGGTCAAGGCGCGAGCTGGAGCTCAGCACTCGCGGCCAAAATGGTGACAGAGGCGGATGACGCCGGCGGGGAGGGAAAAAGGAAAAGAGGGAGAGAAAGGAGGGCTTGCCCCTTGCCGCTTTGGGAAAAGGAGGAGGGAGCGGGGGCGACGCGACAGAGGGAGGGGGAGCTCTGTCTCCGTCCCTTGGCTACTCGCGCGCGGAGTGGCGGGGCCGTGGGCGAATGACGACGGCGATGACGGCGGGGCGGTTTTGGTGAGCGGCGCGCTGACACGGGCGACAGGTGCGGGCAGGCACGGTAGAGGGTGACGGCGGGACGGCTGCCAATAGGTCGGCCACCACGGCGACGCGAGCGGGTCGCGAAGGAGGCGGGCGGGGCAGCGGGGCCGGCGGCTGCGCTGCTGTATGCGCGCGGGCAGGGTGCAGGGCTGACTGCGCTGGTGCAGGCGCGGCATGGCAGCGGGGCGGGCGATGCGGGCGGCGCAGGCGCGGCACGGGCGGCAACCACGCGGGCGCGCGCGCGACCGCGCCGCGCGGGGGGGGGGGGGGCTCGCCAGGGATGGAGGCGGGAGAAGGAGAGTGAGGGGAAGGGAGGGCGCTCGGCGCGAGCGGCTCACGCGCACGCGCGCGGGCAGAGCGGAGGGGGAGAGCGCGAGGGGGAGAGAGAGAGAGAGAGCGCGCCGGGGGGGAGGAGGAGATGGGCCGAGAGAGATTCAGCCCATCGACCCCGGGGGAGGCAAAATAGACTTTTGCGAAGGGACTGATTTGGGATGGATTTGGATTTGGGATTGAACTCGACGATAGATCGGGGATTTGAGATCTGAGATGGCACGGGGACTGACTGCAAGCGAAGAAACAATTTTCGCACTTATGGTTTTTAAGAGATAGATTTTCCCGCTAGGCGCCACGACGGAACGGGCGCTACAATATGTAAATATCATATATTAAAAGTATTATTTAATGTGTACTTGGTTTTATGTTTGTAGAATACCTAGGAAGAATTATAGCATGACAGTATACACAAAAAGATAGGTGAATTTCGTCTCACTTTTGTAAATTTAAAATTTTGCATATAAGCTGTTAGAATTAGTAAAATTAGAATAAAATACTTTTTATTTCTTGCTATCGATTGTTTTACCTTTTATTTTTCTAAAGAAATGTTTTACCTTTTCTATAATATGGGATATTAACATGTTTTAAGTTACATGCTTTCAAATTTAACCTATCACACTTAGCACTAAGGGCATCAATAACGGTACGATCATATAGGAGAGAATGCCCCTCAAGGCTGTATTTAGTTTCCCCCATATTTCTAACTGTCCATCACATCATATCACATCAAAAATTTTCCTACACACATAAACTTTTAATTTTTTTTTAAACTCACAATTTTCTTCAAACTTTTAACTTTTTTATAGAAACTAAACACACAGTAAGCTGTGTGCTCGGGAGTGAGGATTTTTTTTTTCAATGCATGCAGTAGGTTCAACTCATAGCAAATCATGTGCGTGGGTGCACACTGCATGGCTGCCATAGACCTGGGCCAACGTGGCACGTGGCTTAGCTTTTTTTTTTTTTTTGATTTGAGAACTCACGTGGCTTACGTACAATCGAGAGACATCCGGAATTCCTCCCTCCCGCAGGGGCAAGGCCCAGAATCCGCCGTTGCTCTCGGGCTCGCACGGCAATAGCGCGCAAGAGAGACAGCTACGACTCTCGTTACCAATGCTTTACAGACACGTGGCAGTAAACTAAAGGGATGAAAAATGAACCAATCAGATTGCAAGGAGAAACGCCAGCTTTAGATTAAGAGCAGGTACAATAGCAGGCTATAAGCCAGCTGTAAACATATTTTAAAAAGATAAATAAGGAGAGAGAAGAGCAGCGAGCTACAGATTTGTAGCCAGTTGTAGCACAGACTCTAAGACACAGTGTGTATGATAGGTGGGACTAGGTATTAATAGTGTAGTATGTAACTATTATATGAGTAAGCTATTAGATTGGTTATAGATGAATTAGAGCTATTAGTTGACTATACTATTGAACTTGCTCTAACAGATTGATACAGCTGTAGACGTAGCAATAGCAAGCAGGTAATTAATACTGCAAACGATTCACACAACGACATCATGCCAAAATAATTACTGTGCCAGCTTACAATTTGCGCTGGTCACCTAGCTAGCTGTATCCGTATGCCTCCAAAATTTTTGTATTGATGTTAACTCTCGATAATTTAAATGAGAAAATAAAATGTTTTGTATCCATGGGCATGGTTGGTACAGCAGGCGTGCGCGAGGCTTCACCCCTGGCTGGCTATATACCAGCTGAGACTGAGCCGAGGAGGACAGCATTTTTTGCATTGCACAAGATCGAGAGAGTTCACGACGCGCGCCACCTGCGGAATTCTTGTCCGGCTGAAACGCACGCCATCGCTAGCAAAGATAGCTCGCTCGTTCCTCATGATGAGTGGCCTCAGATTAGGGTAAAACCCGATTAGCCTCACCCGGCTGATCAGGTCCCTAACATCGGTGATTACGTTTATCAACTAGCTGAGGACTTGGAGGGTCCTCAACCACAAAACCGATTATATTATACTTGTCAACTTTTTTAAAGACGGAGTGGAGCCACCTCTCGGACAGGTCGGGTGACCGTCCGAGCTCCGCCTTCACTATTAGTAGCTCGGGTTCGACAGTGCCACTGGCTAATTCGCCATTGAGTGTAAATCGAGTCACTACATTAGCTAAAACCGCTCTCGTCATCACGTCACTAAACAAAAGTAGACTCGATTCACATGGGTTTTAGAAATTAAGGGAAACCTCTAGTAGATAGTGGGATCCTGAGTAGACTTATTTGTTCGGTGAAATGCTCGGGCTCGTTTCATTGCGTCAACCGAAATAGCCCAGGATTGGGAACGTTCAAGGTCACCGCACAGGAAAACCCATGGGCCTAACTAACAGTTGCTACTTGTCTGCCATGGCCGACGGGCCTGGCCTATATTCCCCCATCATAGTGTTTTGCTTGCCCCCGGTTTGAGAGTTGAGGCGATCAGCAATGGTAGGAAAAAGTGCACCGAAGGTTCCTCAACTTGTCATCGAGTTACAGAATCATCCTCGAACCGCAAAACCGGATACAACACATCCCTCAACTTACAAAACCAGGTCCCTCAGCGGTTTTGACTCCGGTTTTGACCCACGTGGCAGCTTACTCAGCGTGGGACCCGCGTGGGTCCCACATGTCAGCCCCTTCTTCTTCCCCTCCCCTCTCCACCTCTCTCTCTCCTCTTCTTTTCTCTCACTTTTCTCCTCAGTTGGGCAGCGCAGCCGTCGGGTGGGGAGGAGGCCGGTGGGGGAGGCAGGAGTCCGGCGACGAGGCGACGACACTGCAGGAGGAAGACGCCTGCATCCGCCACCTCGCCTTCACCTCCCAGCCCCGCGGGTCTCCTCGACTCGTCCTCCGCGCGCCTTCTGCCGAATCCGTCGACCGCAGCCTCTCTATGCTCGTCGTCCGCCTGCACCGCAACGGGTTCCTTCCCAAGAACCTCCTCTCCATCCACTCCCTCACCGTGGTCTCTCTCGACTCATGCGCATTGCCTCGCCGGCCAGTGATGGAGGAATGACAGGCGCCGATTGACGAGGAGGAGGTTGCGTGCAACATCGCGTCGGGCCGGTGGTGCTTGGTGAGTACCTTCGGCGGCGGCGGCCACGGGCGCCGCAAGGATCGCACCGCCCGTGTCGCCGGATTTGGGGGAGAAATGAAGGAGGAGGAGGAGACATGGGTCCCCGCCGTGCTGCTCGGCCACATGTGGCCGTCCAGGGCGGCGAGAGACAGAGAGGGAGGAGCGCGGGGTTGGCAAAGAGGACGGGGATGCCGGCGAGCTGGTCTGCTCTGCTCGGCGCCGTGTATTCATTTAGTATAGTAGATAATAATTGCAGCTTCCAGGTTCATCGAATAAGCACTGAGCTTTGAAATTAACCACCATACATATCCCAAATTGAATCGAACACGGCTTCAACTCTAGTGGCATGAACTAGGCATCAATATGGGGAAATCTGTGCTGCGAATTACCTTGAGGCACAAGGTAATTAAATCCTCTGCACCTCGCCGTGCTTGGAGAGCAACCGACGGACATGCGACGGGTTCATGTTGGGAGGGACGCGGCTGAGGTAGCACACCCCGTGCTTGCCCTCGTCTCCTCCGAGTAGTGCTCGCTCTCGCTGCTCCCCGCCATCATGGCGCCATGGGATGGGAACCCACTTCGCTCGTGCCTCTGCTGGTCTCGATCGCCGGTGGGGAGGTGTCGTCGTTGGCGGCGGCGGCGGCGGTGGTGGCGTGTGCCCAAACATCGGCAACCCTGCCTCCCGCGGGGCTGGGAGGCAAAGGCGAGGCGGCGGATGTAAGCGTCTCCCTTCTTCTGCAGTGTCGTCGCCTCGCCGCCGCCGCCGCGTCGTCGCCTCGTCGCCCGTCGCAGGACTCTTGCCTCCCCCACCGGCCTCCTCCCCACCCGCCGGCTGCGCTGCCCAACTGAGGAGAAAAGTGAGAGAAAAGAAGAGGAGAGAGAGAGAGGTGGAGAGGGGAGGGGAAGAAGAAGGGGCTGACATGTGGGACCCGCGCGGGTCCCACGCTGAGTAAGCTGCCACGTGGGTTAAAACCGGAGTCAAAACCGCTAAAGGAACTAATTTACACTGGTTTTATAAGTTGAGGGATGTGTTCTATTTAGTATTACGGTTCGAGAACTCGATCAGCAATGGTATCTGGTCAGGTATGTGCAATGCCGCTCATGCTCGCTGCTCAAATCGGCCGGCATCATCGATGAATTGTCGATCGCGCGTGATAAAACAGACTCCTCCTATCAATCTCGTTTTTCACGCGTACGCTTTTCAACTTGCTAAACGGTGTATTTTTTTACTTAAAATATCATATTAATCTATTTTTTTATAAAAAAACTAATACTTAATTAATCATGCGCTAATAGACCATTTCGTTTTTCGTGCGGAGGTGATGGTGCCCATCCGGCCTCCAGTACCGAACACGGCCTAGGGGTTTCCAGTTAATTACATTCATCCCAGCTAGCTAACAAACCAACAACAAACGTCGTGTCCAAAAGGCAGTAGTTTTGAGCTAGCTACATCCCAACACCTGCAAGAACACTGCTGGAAACTAGAAAACGACAGCAGATCAACATGCATGCTACTCTTTTTACGTCGACGAAATACCTAGTAAACAAATAAGTACATTGATACATATATACGAAACAGATCAGACGCCATGCATGACAACTGCCTAAACTAAAAACAGCAAAACTACAGCATGTCAGATTCACAGCAAACGACATGCATATTATATATGTTTGGGCCCTAAATTCGTAATTTCTCACTTAAAAAAAACACTAAAATATAGGGTGTTGTACTGAAATTTTCTCAATGGTAATGCACCCCCTTATGCTAGCTAGCTAGCTTCGCCCCTACATGGACGGCGAAGAGTTCACTACTACAAAAGTTATTTTTCTAATACGAGGCCCCATCATTTTTCCATGCGGAATGTAACTAGTGGCGTCTATAAAAATTGAGGGTCATTTTCTCATACGGCTGCTTAAGTGGCCCGTATGGAAAAATCGATTTTCCATACAGCCTCTTAAGAGGGCCGCATGCAAAAATGAGCTCATTTTGCATGCGGCTCACTTAAGCGCCCGCATGGAAAAATCGGGCCACTTAATAAGCCGTATGCGAAAATAAAATTTGAAAAATTTGAAAATAGTGTATCTCACTCATATGAACTTCAAATTGGATGATTTTTTTTCCTAAATGTTTCTAAAATCATGCTCTATCATGTTATTGTGTTCTTACTGGTATTATTTTGGCTATTTTTTCTTGTGACTTTGTTTTATCAATTAAAAATTTGAATTTCAAAACTTCAAATAATATTTTGAAGTAGTAAATGATTTCATCTGAAAAGGTCATCAATAACAAGGTTGTATAACTCATCAAGATCTATAATTTCTATTTTGGTCATTTCTTCATCCGACAAAGTGATTTGTAAGATTGTTCACAAAATGCACATCTCTTATATAAACTATATAAGAGATGTGCATTTTGTGAACAATCTTACAAATCACTTTGTCGGATGAAGAAATGACCAAAATAGAAATTATAGATCTTGATGAGTTATATAACCTTGTTATTGATGACTTTTTCAGTTAAAATCATTTTGTATTTGAAAATGTTGTTTGAAGTTATCATATTTTGAAATTCAAATTCAAACGGTTCAAACAAAGTCATATAGAAAAATGACCAATACAAAAGTTGTAGATCTTGATATATACAACTTTGTTGTTGACAACTTTTCTATTTGAAATCATTTACTATGTGAAAACATTATTTGAATTTCTTATATTATAAAGTTCAAATTTTATATAGTTCAATCAAACTCGGATGGAGAAATAATCAAAAGAAAATTGGTAGATCTCAACGAGTTCTACAACTTTGTTTTTAGTAACTTTTTTATATGAGTTCATTTAATATCATAAAATTTGATTCGAAGTTCTCATATTTTAGATTAATTTTTTCCCTCCTCACCACTTCAAAAATTTTCATCTCTTCTCCTCTCTCCTCTCTCTCTCCCCTCTCTGATATTTTCCCCTCATCTCTTTCTCTTCCTCTCTCTCACTCACTCTTTCTCTCCTATCTCTCTCTCAAACTTTCGGAGGCGTAGGGCGAGCGGCGGCGCCGGGAGCGGGCGGAGGCGCAGGGCGAGCGGCGGCGCCGGCGGCCAAGAGCGGCGCGGCGCACGGTGAGCGGCAGCGGAAGGCGCGCGGTGGCGTCGGGCGGGAGCGGCGTGGGCACGGAGCATGGAGGCGGCTGAGAGCTGCGCGACGACGACGACGACCCCGACGACGACGATGACGACTGGGCGGTGACGACGAATGGGCGCCCGGATCTGGCGGGTGGAGGCAGCGGAGAGCGGCGCGACGACGACGCCGACCTCGCGATGACGACGAGTGGGCTCCCGGATCCGGCGGGCGGAGGTGGCCGAGAGCGGCATGACGACGACCCCAACGACGATCCCGATGACAACGACGACTGGGCGGCGACGGGGCGGCGACGCGGGCCTCGTCCCTCCTGGATCCGGCGGCGGCGGGCCTCATCTTGTCCAGATCCGGCGGTGGCGGGCCTCGTCCCGCTCGGATCCGGCGAGAGCCGGGGTGGCCGGCGGTGGGAGCGGGAGCGGGAGCGGGCAGCGGCGGAACCGGGACGAGCGGCGGTGGGAACGGGGGTAGGTGGCACGGGAGCGACCGGCGAGCTCGGGCGGCGGCACCGCCGCCTGCGGGCTAGGGTTTTTTTTTTGAATTTTATTTTTTTTGGCGATTTTTTCTCTTTGCATGCGGTTGGCTTAAGCGCCCGCATGCGAAAATCGGATTTTCGCATGTGGGTGCCCTGGCTGCATGCAAAGTTGGCGATCTTCACAGACAATTTCCCGCATGCGGTTGGCGAAAATCTCTCCCGCCCGTATGCAAAGACCTCTTTTGTAGTAGTGGTTGTGAGGCCTAGCAGACGCTGGCCATCTGGAGGCGACGTGCCACGTCAGCGCCATTAGGAACAGCACGTTGCACAGGGAGGAGTAGCCGTTCAGCCGCTGGTTCAGCCTCATCGCCCGTGTCTTGGACGTCACGGCCTCGTCCACCGGCGCCGGCGCCATGCATGTTGTTGTTGCCTGCCGGCTTGCGCGCCGTACGTGGGAACGGTGACCTACCGTCGGTCGGCGGGTCGACGATATATATCATGTCCCTCCCCCTGCCTAGCTAGCTTCTTCCTTCTCCACCTTCATCATATCGATCCTCTCGAACACATCGATCGATCACCTGTGCAAGAAGGCAAGAATTAAATCGATCATAAAACTATGAAAAGAATTGGGAGAATGATGAAGTGAGAGGTGGTGGCTTTTGGCTCGATCGATCGAGGAGCAGCATGCGCATGTTGGCGAGGAGGTTGACGCTCTGCTGGGCGGGCGCGCGGAAGTACGTACACCGGGAACAGCTTGCTGATCTGCACCGTGCGGCGATCGAGCCCAATTTGATAGCGCCAGGGCCGATTTAAACGCATCCTTAGTGGATCAAGGCTTCACTCCTAAAATGAAATCGTTAGGGACCCACGCTCAATCGTCTCCGTGCAGTCAGTCCCTCATGCAGCTTCGAATTAAATATATGATATGGTCTCGCTCATTTTTTAAGGGTTGTGTCTTTTAGAGCTATGGGCTCTTCCCTGTGTCCGCAAAGAGTTCTGCTTAAAACTATCGTGTCTGCTTGATCCTAAGCTGCAAATGAGTAAAATTTGGGGTTGAATTTCGATCTTCGTGTTATTGATTCCTTTATCTCCGTCTTATTAGGAAAATGGCAGCTCGAGGAGGGCCCCACTATATCTAATCTTACTGGCCCTATGTGCAAAAGTTTTCAAGTCAATTTTCCCTCGAGAAAAGGAAAAAGCATATGGAGTATGGGCCATGTCATCCATTCTCCAAAGCAAGCAACAGGGAACAAAAGCAAAGAATCCAAGACCTGTAACCGGGCGGCCGGGCTAGCTAGCTTGGTTCCTTGTCGATCTCGATCAGCTTCCTCTCCTTGTTCTAGAGGTCTCTACAACTTCTAGTCTGTATCTACCCAACCTTCCTTTTCCACCTCCCAATATATTTCTTGATTTGAGTAAGTTGGGTTCCTAACAATGAGCTGTCGATTCATGGGATTCCTAGCATGGAGTCTATTGGGAGCACAGCAGCACCGCCCCCATTATTGACACATCCCATGTGCTCCCTCCGTCTCAAAAAAGATAAACCCTAATTTCCATGTCCAACGTTTGACTGTTCGTCTTATATGAAATTTTTTTTATAATTAGTATTTTCATTATTGTTAGATGATAAAGCATGATTAATATTTTATGCGTGACTTATCTTTTTAATTTTTTTTAAAATTTTTTTCAAATAAGACGGACGGTCAAATTTGGACACGGAAACCCAGAGTTTGCCTTTTTTAGAGACGGAGGGGGTAGGGAGGATGTGTTATGTGTATCAATTCTTTATGGCTGGTATATATAGTGGCAATGTTATGTGTTATTACCTTTTTACCATTGACAGATGTAATATACTCCTAACTAATATCATCCCTAATGACTGACCCACAGCTACAATTTCCAGGTAAGGAAGAACAAATTTATCTATCGAGATTCTTCCTATTAATGTTGGGTGTTTGGGTGCTGCTTGCACATACTGCAAGACAAAGCATGCTCGTGGTCATCTTGGAAGCTATACGTACTATAGAAAGTTTGGTAAGTTCACTGGATGTTTTGTTTCTTGTAGGAAATTCTGCTTATTTAAATCTCAAACATGAAAATTGGTTTGCAATCTACTGTAGGTAGATCATCGTGTGAAAATTGTTGTCTCTGAAGGTGTCCGTTTAAATATGGTTGAGTAGTGAGGATATATACTGGTGCTTATGGTAATTCCATTGTCCAGATCTTTTGGATTCCTTCTGAGAGATAAGCCATAGAATTATTATGGCAATTTGCTCCTCTGACCTTGCAAAGTTTTCAGGCAGGGATATCGGTACAAATCTTCCAAATCTATTAAGTGCAATTGTTGCTGAGCTTCCTGCTGACAGAAAAGTACAATGCTTCGCATTGGAATGACCAATCCTCCTTCCATACTGGAGCATTTGAAGGAAATTGCTAGTGTTTTGTGCCATCCTAGTGTTTATTCTTTCCTCCATGTTCCTGTACAATCAGGAAGTGATGCGGTTTTAACGTTATGCTTGAACTTTCAGCAACATACGGATACAAAACCCAAATATTATTTGCTTGTAACCTATCTGTAGTGTTTGTGCCTGGCTGTGACTTCTCTTCCACAGCTATACCCAGGCAATGAATCGTGAGTACACTGTGAGTGAATTCAGGAGGGTAGTTGACACTCTCTATGAGCTTGTCCCTGGAATGCAAATTGCTACAGATATTATTTGTGGATTTCCCGGTACGATAAAGAAGATCTTGGTTTAGCTATTCAACCATACTTAGAGTGATCATTTATGAGTAACCTTTATCTCTGTTTATTAAATCCTATCAAAGATTTTGACAGTAGTTTAAACTAAAGTATAATCATGCCATTTTTCAGGTGAGTGATGAAGATTTCTCTCAAACTGTTAACCTTGTAAAAGAATATCAATTCCCTCAGGTTCACATATCAGAGTTGTACCCCAGGCCAGGTATCATTTTCTAACATTTGTTTATAGAAATATTCTTCATCAATATCCTCTCCCCCCTCCCCCCCCTGTCTTCATCTATACTGTTGTTTCTCTATTCTGTAGGAACACCTGCTGCTAGGATGAAAAAGGTTCCAAGTGTTGAAGTGAAGAAAAGGAGCCGTGAATTGACCTCAGTTTTCGAGTCATTTTCACCTTACCAAGGAATGGAAGGAAAAGTAGAGAGGATATGGATCACTGAAATAGCTACTGATGGTGTTCATTTGGTAAGCGTATCATCATTGCTGTTAGAATAGGTGTCGAATATACTAGTTCTATTTGGTTACTGTAATAGGTGTTAGGGGATTGAGTTAGAGTCGGACTCTGTAACCCGGCAACTCTTTTAAATGCACCACAATGTAATCATGACTACTACAATGTAGCATAGACACGCAGGGAGATAATGGCGGCGAGGTTATAGACTCATAGCGGCTAGGAGCTATATTGGTTGGGGAGGAGCGCCCATAATCAGAGCCCCGGGGATGTAGGATTCGGCTGAACCTCGTTAACAAATATCGTGTGTTTCTGTGTCGTCATCTGACATGTCTTGGGTGATCAATGACTGAAGCGATCGGGAAGGTTAGTCGTCGTTCCGCTATATCGACTAACTTTTATAACAAGTGGTATTAGAGCCAGTTGTCAGTATTGGATCAGAAGACATGTGGAGGAGGAAACACGAGGTGGGGATCGCACATCGACTAGAGATCGTCAGCCGTGGCGATGAGATCGATGGCGACAACGAGGACGTTGCGGAGGTGACGACCTCGCTTGCGATTAGACCGGCAATGGCGGAACGTGACCGAAAGACGGAGCCGGGCGTGGCCGAAGGCGACCGGAGAGATCGGAGGGGTAGCGCCATGGACGGCGCGCCCAACGCACGCAGCGATCGCGGATCCGTAGCGGCAGGGAGGCCAGTGTCAGAAGGGCGAAACCGACGAGCGTGGCGCGGCGCGGCGGACGTGGAGGACTGGGACGAAGGGGTCGTGGACGATGAACACGAGGGCTGCTGCGACTGCGGTGCGTGCATAGGCACGGACAGATAGCACAGGTGCTGTCTTAGGGCATCCACAATGTCAATCAAAAGTGGGCATTATACAATAAATACACCTATATGGGCTGCCTCTATACATTGTAGATGTGGCCTTTATAGCATTAATGGCTAAAGTAGTCCATATGGCTATGGGTTGCCCACAAGAGAATATAATATATTACTTTCTGAGTTCACTGTTTGGAAATGAATATAAAAATAAAATCAGTTGATCCATGACTGCGATGTATCCGTTGGTTGAAGGTCTTGAACGTTGAAGTTACCGTTGCCTTGAGCTCTATGTTGGCTACAAAATTTGCTCGATAGCTTGAGCTCCATGTTGCCTATAAAAACAAAATAGACAGAGCTTCATATTACAGCTCCTTATTTCATCATGGATTCATCCAACAGAAGTTTCAAAAACCTCCTAAATCAAGAACCTCCAAGCCCAGAAAATTCTAGGCACCACAACTCTCCTCCCCAACAATTCCCCAACAGTTTTCTCCCATCTCAGTTTTCCCAAAGCTTCAACCCAAATTTCTTACATAATTTCTACCCATTTGGTGCCCCAGGCAACTACCCACCATATGGTCATTCTCCTCCAAGCTTTCAAGCTACTCAACAGCAAGGAAATTGGATGCAAGCTAACTCACCAAATCAAGTGTTTGGAGCTGCAAGCAACAGAGTACTCTTTGCGCATCATCAAGTCACCTCAGTTGAAGTTGCTGCCAACATTTCTTCCCATGGGTCGGAGTCATCCATTCCTTGCCCTACAACTACAAGACAGCAAGAGAAGCAGCCACTTAACATCGAAGAGTTTTTTTTTAAATAGCCTAGAATATATTCAGCGTAACCTAAACTGGCTTTTCTCTACAACTGCACATTTGGTTACGGTTGGACTTAGAGTTGTAATAGGTGTTAGGGAGTTGAGTTAGAGTCGGACTCTGTAACCCGGCAACTCTCTTAAATAGAGGGGGGGCACCACAATGTAACCATGGCGACTACAATGTAACGTAGACACGCAGGGAGATGATGGCGGTGAGGCTATGGACTCTAGCGGCTAGGAGCTATATTGGTTGGGGAGGAGCGCCCATAATCAGAGCCCCGGGGATGTAGGCTTCGGCTGAACCTCGCTAACAAATATCGTGCGTTCCTGTGTCGTCATTTGGCATGTCTTGGGTGATCAATGACTGAAGCGACCGGGAAGGTTAGTCGTCGTTCCGCTATATTGACTAACTTTTATAACAATTGCTGCCAATCTATTTTTGCCACATCTATACTCACAATTTTTTTCCTGAAATTATCTTTTGCCGCACAGGTTGGACATATAATATACCAAAGGATATATCCAGGTGCTTGTCATTGCTCCTGATAGCATGTTAGCAGATGTGAAGATCGCATCTGTTGGGAGATGGTCTGTGTTTGGTGAAGTGATAGAAGGATCCGTTGTAGCAAAGAAAAATGACACCTGCAAGAAGAATACAGGCCAAGTCAGGTTGAGGAAGGCGCTTGCTGCGGCACGGACTCTTGTGGTGCCTGCGCATGCTCTGATGCAGCACAGCAATGCAATCCCGGTCCACAGATATCCGAAAATTCGACGCCCCAATCCTGTGGTGATGGTACTCATCAGGAAGCTGTTCAGTCTAAACCCATGAGAAGAAATGTTGAAGGAACGGTGAAAAGTAGCGAAAGTGATACAGCGAAACAGGTAGGGAAGATTCAGCGACTAAATGTAGCAGCTAGGAGGTTCCCAAATGTTGATACGATTCTGTGGGGTGGTTTGCCACGACAGTAAAACCCTCATTGCACTGCTAGCTTACAAGATTTCTTCCGCTACCTCCTACTAGTCTGGTGCGCATGTGTAGCTGTGTGTTACTGCTCAGTTTTGACCATTTTTCTGTATCCGTCCTTGATCCTTCTGTTTGCCGCAAAGATATGCAATGGAACTGTAATTCATTATCTCAACAAGTTCTCTAATGACCTTCCCCCCCCCCCTCCCTCTCTTGACCTTTCTAAGTACTCCCTCCGTTTCGAAATGTTTAACACCGTTGATTTTTTATATATATTTGACCGTTCGTCTTATTTAAAAACTTTTATAAAATATGTAAAATTATATGCCTACATAAAAATATATTTAACAATGAATCAAATGATAGGAAAAGAATTAATAATTATTTAATTTTTTTAATAACATGTGCTAAAAAGTCAACGGCGTCAAATATTTCGAAACGGACGGAGTACTACGTAACTAGTAGCTAAGTAGCTAGAAGATATAATACTCCGTGTTTTTTAATATTAATAATTCTGAAGAACAAGGACAGTTAGTGATCTAGTAACTCGTAATCGCGTTTATCTGAGCAATTGAAGTATCGAGTGATTGAGTCATGGTGTTCTTGGCTTGCACCGTGAAGGATTTGAACATTTGGTATTTCTACCTATACATTTGGCGATAAATTTTCTCCTAAAAATTTAACGGATATAATTATAGTATAATCGTAGTATAATTACACTGTAACTTGTACGTAATTACACTGTAACTTGCATGTAACTACAGTGTAACTTGTACGTAAGTTTCATGTAATTTTGAATCGTTATATCTATTACAAGATTTATTTTGGTGAGGAAGAAAAAAAACCACGGCGCACACATATATAAGAATTTGTTCCCACAACCTCTATTTTACCGAAATAACATATTCTACAGAGTGATTTTTAAAAGTTACATACAAGTTACACTATAGTTACAGTATAATTACACTACGATCGTACTGTAATTACATCTGTTAAATTTTTGGGAGAAAATTTATCGACAAATATATAGCAAATTCGTTTAGAAATTCGGGGTTCGGGCTACCGTTTCAGGTTGTCGGTGCACAGACAGGACGGTCTCTGAGAGGACCAAGGGGTTGGAGTGTGAGCCTCTCAAGTCATTTGCTAGTCGTACCCGTACAAGTAGGAGTACTAAGTTTCCTGCAACAATTGCTCAAGGGGGCCGAGTTTAGGTGCGGAGTTTAGTTCCAAATTTTTTCTTAAAACTTTTAACTTTTTCTTCACATCAAAACTTTTCTACACACATAAACTTCCAACTTTTCCATCACATTATTCCAATTTCAACCAAACTTCTAATTTTAACGTGAACTAAACACACCTGAAGTAATGATGATGAGTACTCGCTCTGTTTCTAAATATTTGACACCATTAACTTTTTAGCACATGTTTAATCGTTCGTCTTATTTAAAAACTTTTGTAAATATGTAAAACTATATGTATACATATAAGTATATTTAACAATGAATCAAATGATACGAAAAGAATTAATAATTATTTAAATTTTTTGAATAGGACAAACGGTCAAACATATTTAAAAAAGTTAACTGCGTCAAATATTTAGAAACTGAGGGAGTACTTGCTAGTCCTTTTTTAAGGAAAAAAAGGTTCTTGCTTCTTTGACAATATTAATGGCCCTGTTTAGACCCCTAGTAAAATTTTACACCATGTCACATCGAATATTTGGACACATGTATGGGGTATTAAATATAGACGGAAAAAAAATACTCCCTCCATTCCATAATATAAGGCACAACTATTTTTTAAATTATTTCATAATATAAGGTATGCATGTATGTCATTAACTAGCTCTTCTTTTTTCACTAAAATATTATTTTTCAAATCCTATACCATCAAGATCTTTAATTTTATTGAGTGCATGCATTATATTTATTAGGATAACTCAAACTATGAGGTGATAATATTTATTTCTTGATCTTTGAGTTAAGAGTGGTTATGTCTTATATTTTGGAATGGAGGGAGTAACTAATTATACAGATTACGTGTAAATTGCGAGATCAATCTTTTAAGCCTAATTGTGCCATGATTTGACAATGTGGTGCTACAGTAAACATTTACTAATGACGGATTAATTAGGCTTAATAAATTAGTCTCACGGTTTACTGGCGGATTATGTAATTTGTTTTGTTATTAGACTACGTTAAATACTTCAAATGTGTGTCCATATATCCGATGTGACACGTCAAAACTTTCTTTACACGCTAGATCTAAACACAGCCATTGTCCAGCCTCTACTCGCTCAGTCGAAAAAACTGGATCTGAATGTAACATATTTTAGTACTGGGTTGGTTTTTTATGGGACGGAGAGAGTACATAGTAGATGGCAAAAGAAATTGTATTTCAACTGCAATTCATCATGGCCACAACAATATCTGTATTAGTGTATAACTTTTTGGGTAAAACTCACTTTGTGTCACTATTTATTACCTTTGTTTTGATTTTAATCACCTTTTAACTAATATTTTTATTTTAATTTTAGATCAGGTATCTTACTTTATTTCAGTTTGGATCGTTCTTAATTATTTTATGCGTATGCATCAACTTGTAGTATGCCAGAAAAATAGTATAAATATAGTTGTTGGAGTTCATTGACGAGTAAAAACCGACGTGCTTAAAATTATTCATATGCGATTCAAAATAAATTTATTGGTTAAAGAATGATGACAATGATAATAAAAGATAATCTAAAGTAAAATTTATAAACTTTTCTGTTTTTTTTTCTCTTGTTCTCCTTCCCTCCAAAACGGGTTCTGTTTTCGATGTTAGCATGCCATCGTTTTTCTTTTTGCAGGAATCATATAGTACATTTATTCATCGAGTTAATTAGGAGCGATTAAGATCAATATTACACTCATCCAGATTCACCCAGTTAAACGTATCTGATGGGAGTAAAACTTGCCAAACATCAGAATTTGCATGACGAACCAAAAACGTTGTTGCAGAAATGCAGAATTCAGTACAAGAAAAGGCGAACAGCAAGTTAGCAAGGCAGAGGAGTTAAAAAAAAAAGTTACATGGCAAACAAAAAACGCTGTTGCAGAAGGCGAACAGGCAGAGGAGTTAAAAGAAATAAACGGAAGTCACTCTGATGTTGTGGTAGCAGGCAGCACGGAAACACTTGCAGTTTTAGTCCCACTTTTTAATCCCCCACTTCTAACCGTCGTTTAATTTGGTGGGTTCCACGTTTTATGTTAAAAAAATACAAAAGGAAATTAAAAAAAGGTTTTATGAAATATTAATTTACCCTTTACCCTGGATGAATGGATAGGGATTGAATCCCTCTCCTCCCAACTTGAAATCCTCACCTATCGG
Organism: Oryza meridionalis; assembly: GCA_000338895.3. Taxonomy (NCBI): domain Eukaryota; kingdom Viridiplantae; phylum Streptophyta; class Magnoliopsida; order Poales; family Poaceae; genus Oryza; species Oryza meridionalis. The sequence goes on from CM002531.2 coordinate 350,499, forward strand.
CGGTGCGTGGCAGGGCAGCGGCGGCGAGGGCGGGCGCGCAACGCGGCAGCGACGGCAAGGACAGGCGGGCGTGCGCGGCGCTCCGGCGGGGCTTCCACGCGGTGGTGGCGGCTGCTGTGGGGCTTCCACGCGGTGGCGGCCGTTCCCAGGCGCGCGGAGGTAGTCAGCGTCCGGCGCAGAGGTAGCCGACGGCCGGCGCGGCAGCGGCGAGGGCGGGCGAGCGTGTGCTGCAGTGGAGGAAGAGAGCACGGCCAAAGAGCATGTTGGGAGAAAAGAGATGGGGATTCAGCAGCGGCGCATCCTCCATCCCTACTGCCCCGTCAAGACCTCTGGCGCCGCCGTCTCAGTCCTCTTCCTCGTATTGCCGCCGTGCAGATAGGGCACGGTCGGAGCACAGAGAGGATCTGGTGGCGCCGGTTCATGTTGCCGCCAGATCTGGCGAAGATGCATGAAGACATATATGCTGACGGCGACGAAGAGCAACTCATCCATCCCGGCGGCTGCCAGCAAGACCTCCACCGGCTCTCAGCCATGCCGTCGCGTCGGGAGCCCCGGCCTCGATCACCACACATTAGAAGAAGCGCCCGGATATGGCTAGCTTCCTCCTCCTCTCATAGTCAGAGTCACACAATAGGGGCAAAATCACACAAGCTGAAAAAAAAAATAAGAGCAAAAATACAATAACAACCAAATATATAAATGTTTTTTTTCTCTTTACAACTAACACCGTCAAACCGACTGTTAGAAATAGGGGTAAACACTTTTGTCCCGTTGTTACTAAACGATCAACCACCATCGCGTGACAAATGCCTACGCCTGTACGTGGCGAGGCGAGCAACGACAACGAGCCAAGCGGCCAAGCCGGGCCACCACGTGGCGTTGGCGACGCAAAGCCGGCAAGGCAACGGCCGCTTGTCGGCCTACGCTACGCTACGTACGTCGCGCGCGGGTGACACACGGACGCAGCTAGACACCATCACATATATAGCTTGCCTCCAACTCGAAGGCCATGCATGCACACGGCCCACGCGTGTACGTACGCCTCCCAATCCCCACCACAAATGGGTTCCACGTACTCCATCTTGATTTCAAAAAAAGTTATAAAAAAATTTAAAAAGATAAGTAACGTATAAAGTATTATTTATATTTTACCATCTAACAACAATAAAAATAATAATTATAAAAATATTTCATATAAAATAGACAGTCAAACGTTGGATACAGAAATTTAGGAATTAAGTTTTTTTTAAGGAAGTACGTCGTCTTTGACGGACACCACCTCGTGCTGCGTGCATCGTGCGCCTGCGCTTTCGCGAATTTCCAGCTGCCGGTTTCGCAGGGGAGACTAGTGAGGCTGCTGCTGTTTTTTTCCTACCGGAACACGTTTGCCATCCATCGCCCGCCCCGCAAGGCCGCCAAAACGACGACGCACCCATCTCAGGCATATGGGGAAGGGATGAGGAAATGAGAAATGACTGGGGCTGTCTTTACTTCCCATCAAACTTATCAAATGTTTAAATACATACATAAAATATTTAATATGGATAAAAAAATCAATTACACAGTTTGCATGTAAATTACAAGACAAATCTTTTCAACCTAATTACGTCATGATTTGATAATATGGTGCTACAGTCAACATTTGCTAAAGACGGATTAATTAGGCTTAATAGATTCGTCTCGCAGTTTTTTAAGGCGGAATCTATAATTTATTTTGTTATTGGTCTATATTTAATACTTTAAATATATGTCCGTATACGTCAAAAATTTTTTTGCCAAAACAACTAAACACGGCCTGGGCTTTTTGTTTTTTTAAAAAGTACAAATTACCCCCCAAACTATCGCGGTCGACCGATTTACCCCCTTAACCCGAAAATCAGACATTACTCACCCCGAACTTTCAATATCGAGCGAATTACCCCCTCAACCCGATCCAGAGAGGTTTTGTCCTACGGGGGTGGGCGGCGGCGCGCGGGGGCGGGCGGTGGTTGACTGCGCGAGCGAGGTGGCGGCGGCAGGCGGCACGAGACAGGCGGTGGCCGGCAGACGGCTGCATGCAGCTTATCAAGGAGGTGACTGCCTGCCCCTGCACGCCTCCATCCACCACCCGCCCCCGCGCGCCGCCCCCTCGTCTCGCGCTGCCGCCGTCCACCAAGCATTGGCGCGCGCCCGATGAGAACATCCGGGAGGAAGGCGGCAAGGCACCGCGCCGCGAACCACCCCCCCCCCCCCCCCCGCCCCCACGACGAGCGCGATCTCCAACGACGCGCGCGGTCTCCACAGACGTCCGCGCCACGAGCGGCGACGACATCCTCCTCATCTGCTTCTATGACTCCCGCAACCACCTATGAGGCAACACGTAGGGGTAGGCAGTGGCGGCGGCACGGGACAAGGAGGCAGCGGTGCGAGACGAGGGGGCGGGTGCTGGACGGCGACGGCTGCATGCGGTCATTGGGGTCGCCGTTGGGGGCCGCGCCGGCGTGTAGGGAGGACGGGGTGGGGAGCAAAGCTGCCCATGTGCGCACGCGCGGTAGTGCGGCGTCGGGGACGGGCGCGAGCCTCCACGGCGGCAGTGGCGCGGCGCAGCCATGTATAACACTGTGGGGGTCAGCTGACCCCATAGATTATTTTGCAAATACCATTGTGAGTCTCATTTACTACATATAAGTCCATTGAAAATTACACAAAATGACCCCACTAAAATATAATGCACTGGTATTTGACACCACAGGTTAAAATTCCTGGCTCCGTCACTACGCGGCAGCGCCCTCCACCGCCCGCAGGTGCCGGTGTCGCGCCTTCTCCAACCCACCGCCCGTCCCCTGCGCGCTACCTCGTGAGTGAGAAGAGAGAGGACAGAGAGGAAGAGGAGTATGATAGGTGGGACCCACTTTTTTTTAATAAATAAAAATGCTGACTGGATTGCTATGCATACGCCACGTATAGAGATGGCAATGGGTACCCATAACCCGAGACCCGACGGGTTTTTACTCTATTAGGAGCTAATTGTGTTCTAACTCTTATACCCATGGGTCTACTAACGGGTGAAAACTCTTACCCATTGGGTACGTGGGTATGGGTCTGTTTTTTACCCACCCGTACCCACCAACCCGTGGGTGAAAAAAACCCGTTGATTGAGCCTAAAACTATGAGCAATATAAGTCTCAACAACTACTAAATTATAGCATAGAATTCCTTTCACATCTTAAAGCATTGCTTAGTCTTGTTATATGAAATTATTGTTTGATTTCTTGATTATGTAATATGGTTGTATAATTTTTTTTACTCGTCTTTGAACACTAATATTAATAACATTGTTGCTAGAGAAAATATTGATGGTTTACAACTCTAATATGGCTAATTACAGTACAAAACTATAAATGCTACAAGTCAATTATATGGGTATGGGTACCCGTTGGATACCCGTTACCCGCAAGGGTGTGGGTATGGGGATAATTTTGTATCCGCGATGGGTGTGCGTATTTAAGTGGGAGTATTTAGACATCGTGGGTGTGGGTATGGGGCAAGGGAACCTGATGGGTATGCACCCGTTGCCATCTCTAGCCACGTAGGACAAACCTGCTCTGGATTGGGTTGAGGGGGGTAATTCGCCTAGTATTGAAAATACGGGGTGAGTAATGTTTGGTTTTTCGAGTTCGGGGGGTAAATCAGTCGACCGCGATAGTTCAGGGGGTAATTCGTACTTTTCCTCTTCTTTTCTCTTTCTAATTTGAACTGGCCGTCAATTCGAATACTCCATCCATCCCAAAATATAAAATATTTTGGGTGGATGTGACACATCATAGTACAATGAAGCTGGACGTCTATGTCCAAATTCATTGTACTAGCATGTGTCGTCCAGATTTATTAATTGTACTAGGATGTGTCATATCTACTATTGACGGTCCTTAAATCATAATATCTGACTGTCGATACCAGCATATAACGAGATAAAATGTGATATCCAATTTAGTGGTAGGGATTATTACTAATCAATTCCACTAGTGTTGGTAAAATATGTGTATGCATGTATTTTAAGGAGAAAACACACCCGTCATGTAAGGAAACACATGTCCGGCCAATCAGACGCGAGCACACGGATTGGAGAGTCCACAAGTCAGGTGAAACCACCATGGAACGGGTCATAACTACCATAACCGTCATCAGGGCCCACCAGTCAGTGTCCCTGCCAAAGGAGAGGCCAGGAGGTGGGGCCCATGGTTCGGCCGAACCACCACAGGCGCCCCTCATCATGGCCTTCCACGTGTATGTTCTGGATGAAGCCTCAATGACGGTTGGAGGGCATTTTGGATATTTCCCATAGCTGTAACCATCATATAGAGGCTATATATAGAGCTCCTCTCCCTCACTTCAACACACACAACTTTGAGCTGAATTACAAGAGGCTCTATTGTATCTTTTGTATATTAGAATAAGGTAGAGAGTGAGGGAAAACTCTGGAGGGGTACCCAGAAGTTTGGCGCTCTCTCCGACTTCTTTCTCGGCGAGTGTAGCTTTCTAGGAGGAATTCTAGAGGAGTACCGGAGCTGTCGGTGCTCTAGTACTAGGACTCTGGATAGAGAAGGAAGTTCCTGCGCAAGTATTAGAGTAGTAATTAATAACTTAGACGTGGTGTCTAGGTTAGAGATTACCTCTGTTTATTGTGTATCCCACGGGTATGTCAGAGGTAGACGGCAGATGGTGACAACCCTGAATTCTGTCCTAGTAATCCTCCACGTTCAGATACATCATAGAGCTATAGCCGAAACCACGTTGGCAGACCAGCAGGGGTCAGTGTCCGAAGCAACAGATAGGAAATTACTTTCAACTTAGCTTAGATAATTAAAACACATAGAACGTCCTCTCTAGCCTGCCTAGTCTATCATCAGTTGTTGTCCTTGGATAGTCTTAGCCTTAGGTAGATTACATACGTTCCGTGAGCTCAATATCCTTTTGGGGTCACCCGAAGGTGAAGTGCTATAGCCGTATTTCGTGCACTTGCGGATTTATCTGTGGTCGTAAGAAATACCAACAAGCATTTCTGGCGCCGTTGCCGGGGAACGGTTGCTAATTTATCCGAGTCTAGGTCATCCTCGTATCTTTATTTTTTGTTTCTTCTTCTTTTATTCCTTTCCTTGATGGAGCAACCCACAATTCAAAACCTCTCTGCTCCTCGAGCTGGTCTTTGTGAGCCATCCTGTTCTTCAAAACCAATCTTTTCGGATGGGTACGAAATCAGTCCTGGCTTTATAGCCATGGTTCAAGAGCAAACCTTCTCTGGTATTATTGGTGAAAACCCATACCTCCATCTTCGGGACTTTGAGCTAGTATGCTCATGCCTATCGATCATAGGCATGACACATGAAACTCTAAAGTGGAAGTTGTTTCCTTTTTCTCTTAAAGATGAAGCGAAGCAATGGTACACGCTGTGTGTCAAGAAATTCCACGGTGAATGGGAGGAGCTTAAGTGCAAGTTCTGCCTTATTTTCTTTCCATTAACCCGTGTAATAAACCTTCGATTAGACATCCTTTCTTTCCGACAGAACGAGAAGGAATCTCTCGGTGCAGCCTGGGCCAGGTTCTCATTGTTACCTCAGTTTGGCCCAGACTTGTCCTTACCCGACCATGTGTTGTTACAACATTTTCGGTACGGGTTAGACAAGAAGTCTGCTGCAAATCTCGATATTTGCGTTGAAGGATCGTTTGCACACAAGACAACTGCCAAAGGAAGAGAACTCTTAGATCTGATCTTAGAGAACGATTCTTTCTATCAAAGCGAAGCCGTCTCGGAGGTCGAGATTATATATGAGGAAACTCTGCATATGAAGTCGGAACCCGACTCAACTACCGAATCCTCATCCCATTCGTAGGAACCGGAGGGAGAAGAAATTCATCCTCCAGAAATTCCATTCTAATTCGAGGAAGATCTTTTCGAAAATTATGGGAACACCTCGAATTATACCTGCGAGAAGAGACCACTGACCAAGGTTAATTCTAATGAACCCTTTGATAAATCTATGCTTAAAGAGATGGTGAAGAAGTTGACCACCATCATGAGTAACGAATGGTTGAGGGAAGGAGAGCTCTCTTCTGAAGCAATTTATATCAGTTGCCCCTCCTCAATCGTTACGTGTCTCATTGGAGGAAATTTGGTCCGTGCTCTGTATAATCCCTCCGTTGCTGCCAATATTATATCCGTAACCTTTGCATTTGATTGCTTAGGGACAGACCATTGGAACCAACTGTCAAAACCTTCTGAATTTCCACAAATTCTACTACCGAAGGTTTAGGGATTATCACCGGAGTGCCCATGTGGCACAACAACGTTGAGGTCATCTTAGATTTCCATGTGTTTGACATCTCCGATTTCGACATACTCATAGGCTGTCCCATAGAGAAACTCTTAGATGTGGCTGAAACCGGTGCCCTCAACCTGAAAATAGGAAGAATCGCCACCTCCGTCCCTGTGTTGCATTCAACCAATTCTTTGACGGAGCCTCTTCCTGTTCCTGAGCCAATTAAGGAAGTGATGGCAATTTCTCCATTCGAGCCCCCAGAGTCTACACTTGACGAATCCATTGAAGAACTCAATGAAGGGGAGGATGAATCTGGAGAAACGATTGATCTGCCAAAAATGGATCAGCCGTCACGAGTCCCAATTGAGCTAAAGCCCTTACCTTCAGGCCTGCGTTATGCATTTCTTAACGGCGATGCGGAGTCTCCAGTCATTATAAGTGACAAGCTCTCTGAGATGGAGACGGCCCGACTTATCGCCATTTTAGAAAAGCATCGTGCTGCTTTTGGCTATTCCCTCCAAGACTTAAAAGGGATCAGTCCGACTCTTTGCACTCATCGCATTCCCTTAGAACCGTCTTGCACACCATCTAGGGAACCTCAGAGGACGTTGTTGACGAAAAAATCGAACACACCGGCCTGGGAGATCTGCTTAGCTCCAATGCAGGTCCAAAGGATAGTGAGATGCGGGCGTGCCAGTCAGTTTGATCCTGCAACTGACAAGATATGTAAGCAGCATATAAAACAGCCGATCAGCTGACAAGCCGATGGAGTAGTTCCGGCCGATAGCCGATAATAGCCGATGCCGATACCAGCCGATAGCGATAGGGTTTAAGCAATCGGCTATATGTCAAATGTAGATAATGATATAAAGGCAATCGGCTGGTGATGATGTAATAAAATAACAATATAATCCAGTATAAACCAATCGGCTAATAATGACAATATGATAGAATAAGCACTGATCCCAAGGTTAAAGCATACATCGGCTAGAGGTCCGATGCCATAAAATCCACAAGATTAGATTAAACATTGTAGCCTTTGTTGCTATCGGCTAAATCCAACTTATATGTATATGCAGTCCTTATAAGCCGATGCAACGTCCAGATAACTCATCGTCTGAAACCCCGATGAAACCCTTATAGGCAATCGAAAAGCAGGCTAGAGATTATGGTTCTAAGCACGACTAAGGTCGATGCAACTCAGAGTATGCAAAGAAAGATAATATCTAGACAATCAAGCCTTCGACTGACTCTAAGAGTGGTAGATACCTTAACTAATCTAATCTAGTAAAGCAATTTAGCCAGTACCGGCATTAACCCTAAAGCGAATAGCAGCCAATACAAGTAAATCGATATACTAAGACTAGATTAACTAAGATATATGATAGATTAGGTGCTTACACTGACAAGATCAGAGTGTCGAAGCCCTAGCCCCGTCGATGCAAGCCGCCATGACAAGAATAAACTCGTCGAAAAAGTAGAAAAGGTAAAAGGTGGCGATGCGCCGAATTGTATTGATCTGTGGAGATTGATAATTTACAATGACCTCGGGTGTACATATTTATACCCATGGGGAGATACTAGTCCTTGTCGGACAAGAAAGAAACTTTCCTAAAGATAAAAGGAAAACATAAAGTCCTTGTCGGACACAAAACACACTTTCCTAAAGATGAAAGGAAACTAACAAATACTGCCTAATTAATAGATAACTACCATGCCGCATCCTCCTTGAACTCGGATTCTTCTAGATAAGCTTCCTTTAGTTGATCCGACTCCATCAAGAACATGGTCACTGGCGATTTGATTACTCCCATCGGCTGATTCCAAAACTTTGAAGCCGATATTGACTCTCATCTGATGATGACTTCGGGCTTACCAAATTTCGTCGTTAACAGAGGTTAAATAATGTGATGAGGGAGGTCGTCAAAAAGGAAGTCTTGAAACTCCTACATGCCAGGATTATCTATCCCGTGCCATATAGTGAGTGGGTTAGCCCTGTCCAAGTAGTGCCTAAGAAGGGAGGCATGACAGTCGTTGAAAACTCGAACAACGAGTTGATCCCACAATGAACCGTCATGGGATTGAGGATGTGCATTGAGTATAGGATCAACAAGGCTACTAAGTAGTATCACTTTCCGTTGCCTTTCATTGATGAAATGCTTGAGCGGTTGGCGAACCATTCCTTCTTTTGTTTCCTTGATGGGTATTCTGGTTATCACCAAATCCCCATCCATCCCGATGATCAAAGTAAGACCACGTTCACGTGCCCATACGGAACGTATTCATATCGAAGAATGTTGTTTGGGTTGTGTAATGCACCCGCGTCATTTCAAAGATACATGATGTATATTTTCTCCAACATGATCGATGATATCATGGAAGTCTTCATGGACGATTTTTCAGTCTATGGTAAAACTTTCGATCGTTGTCTGGAGAACTTAGACAAGGTCTTACAATATGTCAGGAAAAGGACTTGGTACTTAAATGGGAAAAGTGCCACTTCATGCTTCGTGAAGGAATTGTCCTGGGACATAAAATCTCCTAAAGGAGAGTTGAGGTGTACAGAGCAAAAATTGTTGCTAACCATGATTGCCCTCGATTACTGAAAAAAGGGTGAAATTTGAATAAATTCCATATTAATGATAGGTTGACTTTTAAAATCTAGGCTTTTAGTATTCCTTTTCTACTTACTCGGTATAAGTCAAATAACCACAACTACTGATCGAACAATTATCATTACACTTTTTCGATCATATGGTCTGGTCACTATTGCAGAAACCATCTTTGGTCGGTCGACCAATTTCCACAATAGTCCCGGTTCTAATAAAAACCGAGACTAAAAAGCATCTTTAGTCCCGATTTAAAAGCTTAGGGGTACTTTTTGATCTTTAGTCCCGGTTGGTATCATTTTTAGTCCCGGTTTAATAACTATCAGGATATGTCAGGCGGCAATTGAAGTTTAGTACCGGTTGGTGATACCAACCGAGATTAAAGATATCGGGACTAGAGATGATATCTTTAATCCCGGGAGTAAATATCACTGCTTCACGCGTTTGTCGATCTTATCTCTTCCCTCCTCCCTCGATCTTATCTCCCCTCCACTCCTCCTCCTCCTCCTCTCTCCTTCTCCTCCTCCCCTTCCCCTCTCCCCTGTCTTCTCGACAGCGGCAGGCGCCGGCCGGCGCGGAGGGCCGCGCCGGGCGGCGGCAGGCGGCAGAGGCGCGGAGGCCCGGTGGCAATAAGATGAGTAGATGACGACACACCGCTGCCGACTGGTTCCCCGCACACTCGGACAGAGAGGGCTAATGCTGTTGCTCACACGACGGCACATGATGCTAGCTGCAATTGCCGCACGATAGGTTTTTCAGTTCTTGTCAAAAACATGTGACTCCTCTCATTTTTTTCCTTTTTTTTCTTTTTTCCTTCTTAATGTGTGAATGTGTTGAGGATAATTTGTTGATTCGATCTGTGATTCGAGAATGATTCGTGATTTGTTGCTGTGGATGATTTGGTATGTTGAGATATTGAGTTGTCGCTGTGGATAATTTGGGATGTTGAGATGTTGGGAGATTTGTGATATATGAACGATCTGTGATTTGTAATATGTTCCCGGTCGGGACTAAAGATTTAGTCCCGGTTGGTATTACGAACCGAACTAAAGAGATCTCGGTTATTTCAATCGGTACTAAAGATGGTCCCGGATTCGTAGCCCCGGTTGAAAAACCAGAACTATAGGGGTTACCAACCGGGATTAAAAAGTGTTTCTGCAGTAGTGGGTATGAACTATACCGACACGTGGCATATAAATATTCGAAGGACGTGAGTACATAGCTAGTGGTAGCTCGTTTGTCTAAACCAGCTACCACTCCATCTATGAGAGTTCCTATCCATTTATACTTCAAATAAAATTTTCTCTTAAACCACTCATCCAATCTACGATCCGACTACACCGTTGTGTTCGTAACAATTAAATTTTTATAACAAGATCTCACATAATTATATTTTGATGAACACTTGTAAATTACTTTTATAATATATCTAAATTACTTTTAGATTTCACTAAATTACTTCTTAGAACATATAAAAGTAAATTCAATAAAGCCTAAAAGTAATTTACATATATTATAGAAGTAACTTATAATAAAAAGAAAGTAACTTTAATGCATGCCTTTTTTTATTGGACGTGACTACACAGCTAGTGGTAGCTTGTTTAGACAAACTTAAAGTTTAGACAGACCATCTACCACTCCATCTAGTGTCTCCTTTCAACTTAAAAAATACAATAGTATGTATATTTTCTTAATCTCTTTAACAACTTATATCTTTTAAATCACATATTGTTTTTAAGATCCATTTGCATCATTATACTCCACTCAAAATATGTGACAGAACGAGATCCATATTGAATATATTCAAATATTTTATTAATTTAAAAGTAATTTATCATATGTTAGAAAGTAACTTCAATGTTATCAGGAAGTAACTATTACATCTTGTACATGATTAATTCTCATTAGTTATTTCATCAATGTTATTTATAATCCATCAAAGGTTTTATCTTCTTTTCTCATTCTACATAAAAACAAAAATAAAAGGAAAAAAACAATCGGTGATTAAACATATTTATATATAGTTACTTCTGAACCATGCAAAAGTTACTTCCAATTAACATTAAAGTTACTTTTAAAAATTGTTAAACTTACATGTGCTGATTAAATTTAATTTCTATATAGTCATATTTTTATCCCTATAACGAATTTGCTTCTAATGCCGTGACAAAGTTACTTCCGTTTTATTTTAAGTTACTTTTATAATATATATAAATTACTTTTAGACTTTATTGAATTTACTTTTATATGTCTAAGAAGTAATTTAGTCAAATCTAAAAGTAATTTATGTATATGATAAAAGTAACTTACATATGTAATAAAAATAATGTAATATAATCATATAATATCTTGCTCTGAAGATTTAATTGCAACGAGCACAATGGTGTAATCGGATTATAAATCGGATAAGTAATTTGAGAGAACTTCATAAGAAGATAAAAAATACATGTATAACATAATAGCTAAAAATACTTGCATGTCTGTGAGGTACAGTAGTACTTCTCACACGTATTGTCGGCGTCGCTGGTTAAGCCTAACTCGAGATGCCTCTCGAAATAGATTTTGCGATATTCGAATCTTAATCCATCTTTCTCTCTTTAGCTTGATGCCCAAGTCAGAACACGGAAATAGCAACCACATGTAGAGGTCGTCCATGCAAAACATATCTATACCCATACCCACAAATAATTTATACATACCGACGTAACCATTATCAGTGTCCGGCAAGAAACCTTGCTCTTGCCCTATGCCCAATTGCCCATTACTCACAAGCGCCATGTGATTATCCATATCCATGCTCATTTACCCATCAGAGATAGGATTTCATCCCCACAACATACCCACAGATATAACAAAGAACATACCTGATCCTAATAGGTTCATTTACGCACAATTAAATGGGTTTATAAGGCGTGATTGCCATTCCTAACCAGAATGCCAACCAAACAAATCACACATACTCTTTACGTCCCATAATGTAGCAACCTAATATCGGATATGATATTTCATAGTACAGCGAATCTGGACAAGAGGGTGTTTAGATTCATTGTAGTATAAAATATCCCATCAAATTATAGGTTGCTATACTATGGACGGAGGGAGTAGGGTTTTTTTTTAAACACTCAACAACACATAGGTTTTGATATATCCATGTATAGCCACACTGAGGCCTTGTTTAGTTGGGGAAAATTTTTGGGTTTAGTTGTCACATCGGATATGCGGACACACATTTGAAGTATTAAACGTAGTCTAATAACAAATCTAATTATAGAATCTGTTAGTAAACTACGTGATGAATTTATTAAGCCTAATTAATCCATGATTAGCAACTGTTTATTGTAGCACCACATTGTCAAATCATGGCATAATTAGGCTTAAAAGATTTGTCTCGTAATTTACACGCAATCTATGTAATTAGGTTTTTGGTCTATATTTAATACTTTATGCATGTATCCAAACATTCGATGTGACAGTGTAATTTTTTTTTTATTTTAGGAACTAAACAGGGCCTGAACCACATATGGTAGGGAGGGCCTAAACCTTCATGTTCAACAGTCAAATCTCGCCCACATAGAAAAGCTTCTAGACCCGTTCTCATGGATCCACGTGATCCGTCAGTAGTCATCAGACGACCAGAGTACCACCCAACATCCATCCAAGCATCAAAACCCGCCCCCAAACACCCCAGCCACCCGTCGTACACAAGTACGCACCACATGTAAAACACACCACCCCTCCAGAGGCCCCACCCACTGACACCGCGGACAAATAATTTTTATACTTTTTTTATATAACTATCCCATGACGAAGCACACGTAAAATGGAGGCGGATCCGTTTGCGCCGCTTGCCTTTGACACAGGGAGGGAGAGAGAGAGGTTTTGAGCGCATGTCCTGTAGCAGAGTGAGTGCCGTTCGGTGGTGGTGCTTGTGCAGTGCTTTCAGTGAGAGTGACGAGGAGCGAGGCGGTGGCAACTTACCACGGAGAGGAGTGAGATTGTGAGTGGGGAGGATTAGCTCGGTGGAGGCACCCACCACCGGAGGAGTAGCCGAGGCTGGAGAAGAGTGAGATTGTGAGTGGGGAGGATTAGCTCGGTGGAGGCACCCACCTGAGTAGCCGAGGCTGGAGAGGAGTGAGATTGTGAGTGGGGAGGATTAGCTCGGTGGAGGCACCCACCACCGGAGGAGTAGCCGAGGCTGGACGAGAGGGATCAATGCCGCCGCTTCTCCTCTGCTCGTAGGTGTCTGATGCATTTTTAAGCTCTCTCATGGGGGTTATTGGGTTGTGATTCTTGCCATTGGAATCCTTATCATCTAATCTATGATTTCAGCGATGAAATGTCATTTGTCTGCGCTGATGTAATTTCATATAAAAGAAAAAGAAAAATGGTTCAACACTCAACTCATATATGCGGTGTGGCTTTAGTGTGTTTGTTTTGTTTTTAAAAAGATTTTAACTGTTTTTTAATCGCAAAGAAGAAAAGATTAAATGGGGTACGATAAACTAATCTACTTATAAAATAATAAATAATCTAATTATTGTAGAATACTATCTCTAAACAATTGGATTAGAAATAAACTAAATCTTATTTTTATCTCTAGATCCCATTGTAATGCATAGACATTTAACTAGTAAGGCTTTCTTTGCAAATGTGATAGGGAAATAATATCCCACCCTCCAAAAGGTAATATTGTATCTAGACATCTATTCATCACACCTCATTTAATCCTAGCCATTCATCCATTTTCCTTTCCCAATCCCACCTCTCATAACCCATTTGCCAAACACATACTAAATAGAACATCATAACTCACTTGAACAATATATATAGAGCATTATGATCATTGGATTCTTAACAAGTGTTGATCTCTAATTCATGTATAAAAAATATATGATTATATATCGTTCAATATTATTAATCTTTATAGCATTCTAGATTATGTTGAACAAAAATATCTTTCCACTTTTTAGAAAACTAGTTAGGTACCTTATATATAATTACAATATCATTAACAAATATAATAATTATTGTTTACTCATGTAAAAACATAGATAATATATATTACGGAGCACACACATATGAGTTAGCTGCTAGTATTAATGTGCAAGTACTAGTGCTGATTGTAGCAATATTATTATCAAAAATAAATAAGAATGAGATAGCGAGAAGAAGATGGAACAACAGAAGAATATAAGGTTAAAGTTTTAGTTTTACACCGTATTAAGATGAAGAACAATTTTAATAATATTAGTATATTATCGATTAATGTGAGTATATACCATACCATGGATGTGAGTAACTTTTCCCCATGTATGTTTGAGCTAATGACTAAACCTCCTTTTTTTTCTTACCTTCTTTCGAAGTTCTCCTAATGTGTTTGGTAAAAAAATGTTTTGTTTTGAATAAAATAAAGAAATTTTTTTGACTAGATTATTTTTAAGAGAATCCACTGTGTGCCGCTGACTTTGTCCCTGTTCTATAATATGACATTGAGTTTGTTAAGTTATACAATATGCCATCATATTTTGCTTAACCTCTATAATATATTATCGCCGTCCATTTAGACTTCGTTAGTACTGTATAATTTTGTTCTAAGGACCGAATATCCTCGGGACAGAAATTCCAAAATTTGGCCGAATATTCCGAAATATGATATTATAAACAAGGTAGAGAAGATATCCATCTCAAACTTTGGAAGTTTTACAATCTGATATTTGGAATTTTTCGTCCCATGGCTATCTCAGTTATTATGATAAAATTATACAATACTAACGGAAGCTAACTAGACGACGATGGTATGTTATAGAAGTTAAGCAAAGTGCGATGGCATATTAGAACTTGACAAACCTAGTGACATATTGTAGAATAAGGACAAAATCAATAACACACGATGGATTCTGTATATATTTTATGGTTGTTTAGTTCATTACCTATCTACTATCGTGCGAAATTTTTATAAAAAGTTAAATCGTATACTATAATTTCATATCTTACACATTAAATTACATACACTTATAATATAATTATCAAATTATACAATGCCCTCTTCACATTTCATAGGAGAAATATGAAAAATGATTTTGTCGGAGGGTGAACTCCGCTAGCGGGGGGACTGTGCGGTCCCCCATTGTTAGTTCGGCCGGGGACAACGGGTGAACACAGAGGAAACGGAGAAAAGGAAGTGGAAGAATTTCTTGAGGGGGTCAGGCCCTCGAGATGGGGGAGACGCCAGAGATTTAGACAGATTCGGGTCGCTATGGAGCGTAACACCCTACTTCTGTGTATGATGATTTTTCTAAGCTTACAAAGTCTCTGAATCTCTGGTGAGGAAGCTAATGCTTAGCTTCTCCTCAGAGTTTCTGGGATCTAACCCCCTCCTCAGTAGGCCTGGATCTCCTTTTATATCTCAAGGGGTTACCACATGTACCGCGATAGCTACCTAGAGAGGAGGGAAAATATTCTTTATATTTAATGCATATCCTGTGCCTTAGCTCGGAAGTCTTCCTTGCATCGGTTGCTGTGCGGGGCCCATCAAATCGTGCCGGCTGACACGGGGGACGCCCCCGTCATTCACCATTTAATGAATAAGGACTTTGGGGCATAGCCACGCTGGAGACACAATCTTGAGTGCGTCCGGTGCGGTCATGCCTGCTCCGGTTGAGGCGAGTGGCTCGAGGCCCCACATCATCACGATGGGACGTGGCATACGTGCCGCACGCTGTCCGACGCACGGTCAGGGCGTGGGCAGGTTGCTGCTGTCCCATTTGTCATTCGGCCTGCGACTGGTTGGTGACCGGCGGCAGGCCTTGTCAGGCATGCACCACATCTCATTTAATGCGGCGTGGTGCGCGCACTCACTCCGCTCACATTGAAGGCGGTTAGGTGGGCGCTGAGCCGCACCCACCTACCCCGGTCCATGTCGTAGCCACGTGGCGACCGTGGGGAGGGGTCGGGATAGCCCAACCCTATCGGGCTTGGAGGATGCGACCACCACCTATTCACGGGCCCGACCCCCTCAGGAGGATGCCACATGGATACTAGGGACATCCTCTTGCCTCTAAGCTTGGTACCCCTGGGCCCATATCACCGACAGGTTTATTATCTATTTAATTATGAGAAAAAATATTAGTCCAAATTAACGTATATGTAGAAAAAAATAATATGAAAGAATTATAAAAATACCTACAATCGTATATCATGTAGTGAGAAAAGGAGACCACAATCGAATGCTTTATTGTTGAGTAAAATTGATGGCATTAATTTTATCTTTTTTTAGCTGAATCTATCTAACCATAATTAATCAGCCTGTGTTAGTAGAAGTCTGCATCTTCATGCATCAACATATCATGAGACTATTAGTAATAGCCAAGTACACTGACCCAACAATACTTAATATATCATAATACTATCGGGTAATGGACAACTCATCTTTAATTGTGTTAAAGACTTAGTATATCACAGGAGTATCAGGTAATAGACAACTCATTTTTAATTGTGCTAAAGAAAAAAAATGAAATTACAGTTCGTACTATGTATTCTTTAAAGTTCATATTATGTCATCTTTTAACCATTCTTTTTATTTACAGAATAACTAACTTTACATTTCAATTTGGACCACCCTATTTCATCCATCTCCAAGTCCAGTGACTCAGCAACCACACATTAAGTCTCTCTCCTCCATTTTCTTTTTTCCTCCGACAATTGGGGAACCGGTAGATCCAGATCCAACAAGAAGGAGCTTGGATCTAGCGTCTCCGCTCTTCATCGGCTCAACTCCTGCCTCCGTAAGTCCCTACAATAGTGTGCATGGCGAGACGGAGAGGAAAAAAAAAGTGGCTCATGGAGTGTAACTAGAGGGTGCGGTTGCGCATGCAAAGACGTAGAGGAGAAACGATGGTGGGTCATGAAGAAAGAGCGGTGGTGGCGGTGCGTGAAGTAACAGTTAGTGATTGCTAGTAGTACGAGGAATTTGTTGTCGACACAAATCGCTAACCGAATTTGTTAATTTTTAGAATGTGGGCAACTAGTAATTATAAAGAAATAGCTAGTCTTAAAGTAGTAAAATATTTAGATAAATGTGAGAGTAATTGTCTAGGGCTTTTAACTTTTTACCACTTTTAAAATATATATACCAGTAATAATTAAGAATTTACTACTCACACAGAGTTCAGTTTGTAATAAATAGGTGGGTACTCATGTGCGGGCAAATTCTTACTCCCCAACAGTAAAGTAAGAGTGTTACCCTTCCCTTTGTGGCGTAAAAGAAAGAAGAAAATCTCCCTTCTCCCTTTGTCTCCTCCGCTCCTTGCGCCGCCGCCATGACGAGTCGCGGTCGCGGTCGCGGCTGAACAGGGGAGGGGCGGCGATCTCCATCTGGCAGGGGAGGGGATCCTGGTGAGCCTCTTTCTTTCTGATTCATCTCTCTCTCCCCATCGGCATGCGTTCGTTCGTTCGTTAACCCTAGCTTCTCTTCTAGATCTGGAAGAAGCTCTTCCCTTAATTTCAGAGCCTTAACCTTAATACAAGTACTAACAGTTTGCTTGTTCCCCGAAAAGTTTGGGGGTTCATGTCCCAAGTTTGATCCGCCCCTGTCCTGGAAGGACGCAAATGCAACTGCTACCAGCCTATCATTTCTGGTTCATGATTCATCCACTTCACTCCGGTTGCAGTTGCCATTTTTAGTTAGGCCGGCTATGCTTTTCATGGGTGGACTGACGTGGTAAAGGCTTCTATTTTTTGATATCGTGGTTTATCTCGTTTGGTGCTTCAGGTGGCCATTTTCTGCATTTCGCGACTGACGAGTTCGGGTAGTGTCTCAATATGCCATTATAAGTTGGAATTGTCATGCTTTCATTTTTTTTTTCAGTCTGCATTGTCAGATATGGACTGATGTTGCAATTTTTTTTATTTTTTTTTTGCTCTGACTTTGCTTCATCATTTCTCATTTTCGGCTTGCCTTTGTGAATTGATGCTCATATGTTTACTCTTTCATTGCAGTCTGATCACATCGATCATCGCGGTGATTGCTGGAGCTTGGTTTGACCTGCATTGTAGTACTCTTGCTGCTTACTTTCGTAAAGAATCAGGACTGCTTGCCTTTTGGGTTCAAGCTCTTGCTAGTAATCAACAGAATGGATGCGAAATACTTGGTGGAAATAGGCATGAAGGAGGAGGACATTACAACAATGCTGTTTGGAAAGAAGGTTATCGAGCTGACGGAAGACACATTCGATGGTTCGAAAGAAGAAAGAAAGATCTTTGAGGAGCTCTTCTGCAGAACAGGCACTAGCGGAGCAAGCACCCGCCATCCACGCCAGGATGGAAAGAGCAGTTCACTAAGAGATGCAAGCAAAGAATTGATATTAACTAACACACCTTCGAGCTCTGCCTCCAATCACAAATCGGCGTGCTGCCGTGTGGTCGAGTCTTTCACATATGGCAACTTATCAAGCTATCTTGTGTTCTGCAATAACGACAAACAAAAAATGCAGAAGACAGTGGGCTTTCCGGATATGGCCAGCGCTTCTGATCTCGTGATACAGTGGACACCGCCTTCCGTTGAGAGGGTGTACACTCGTAGGGCAGTGGCTCGCAGGAACCAAAGAGCAAAACTTTGCAGTGTTCTTGATCTGGAGAGGGTTGACATTACCAGTGTTAGACAGCGTAGGGACAGAGGGCAGCATAAGTATGGGCACAGCCATGCAGTGCTTTGGGATCATCTCCGTCTACACGCTAATCTTCTGATGATGGATGCTGGGTGGAAGATTGATGGCAAGGAAAGATGGGACAAGAGTAAGGTTGATCATATTTATGAGTCACCTGACAAAGTAATGCGCCTGTTTTCTCTTCCCAGGGCTTGGAAATGCTTTGGCCAGTGGTTGCTTATTAATTCATCCGGCTTTGGTGGAAATGACTACGGTCGGATATGGTTCAACATCCATGACTTTCTGAGTGATTTGAAGAATACACTGCTATGCTTAGAATATGAAGTCCGGCTCCCGAAGCAATCTCTATCTTTTCTCAACCAGTGGCAGCTCCTTGACCCTTTCATGGCAGTAGTTTGCATTGATAAGAAGGTTAGAGCCCTGAAGAAGGGAGTAGCACTGAAAGCTGTAAACAGCACTGTTACATTTGTCAGCTGCATCGAGAGTAAGCTGTCAAATCCCCGGAATGCCGACAATCCACTTGGTCTAAACCATTCGAACAATTTTAACAGAACACATCCCAGGTCACGGAAAAATCTTCTGCCACTGCTTCAATCCGATGACCTCGATGGAAATTCTTCGCGCAGCAAACATCCTTCTACTGTTGGAAAACGTAAATCTAGCCAATATAAAATGGATGAAAGATTGCCAATCATGGCAGAAATACAAGAAAAAAGCATCAGAAGTACTGCTCATCGTATAGTGATGGGTCTCCAAGATTCAACAGCTTTTCCTGGTTCAAGGACTAGTTTAAATATGAAAAATAAGCCTTCATACAGCAAGTCTAATTTGACACAGAGCATTCAAGACAAATCCGATCCACTATATTTTCCACCTAATTATTCTCCCAGTGATCTTGTTGATAATGCTGAAATAAATGATCCAAGTTTTCATGCCTATGACATGATAGAATCTGCAAACGTGGACAATTCTGCAGATAGTCCTGACGAGTTGCTCCTAGGAGCAAACTTACTGTTTTCTCACGAAGTGGACGAGATGCTCCTTGACGACATCAGCAATGAACATTACTGTACTGCAGCTGTCTCTGAGCCACAAGCAAAAAACATAGATTTAGAGGATGGACCGTCTGGTCCATCATCAGTAGTATCAGAGAAGGACACAGGTTTGAAAGCTAATAAAGATGATATCAACAATGAACAGCATGATGATGGAGTTGTCGCTGAGTCCCGATTGGCAAATAAAGATGTAATGGATAGACCTGCTGGTGCACTGTCATTTCTACGAACAATGGATACAGTTTTGGAAGCTAATGAGATGAGCTCGGAAGAGATGACAAAAGGAGGGCAGTTATCATGTGAAGGCACCAACAATGCGATGGTGATATCGGAGCCACAGTTATTGTTTGTGTCCCCTCATGATGGAACTCTTTCTTTCATGAATGATAGTATGTGCAGCCAAGAGATGCGGAGTTGCCTCAATGCTTCAAATGGCACCATGGGGACTAACGTGCAGCTAGGCATCCAATCCTCAGTATATGAAGCAAGTTTGATTCGGGGATTCCTATACCTTGACAATGAGGGTTCTCCAATTTGTTGGACGGTCCTAAACCCAGAACCTCCCAGGCAGTTGATCTGTTCTGAACCAATCTCAAAGGCATCTGAACTTCATGGTGAAATGAACATGGAGTGTGGGATGTTAACTTCTGGACCGAAGCAAACGTCAAAATTAGACTCGAGCAAAAACAATCGGAAAAGGTCCAAGAAAGCTGCAAATATTGAAGACAAAGGCAGTCAAAAGAAACAGAAGGTAAATGATGTTCCTGTAAGTTACTGCGCAATTGGTCAATATATGGACCATATAACTGAGAATCCTGCTGGCTGTTTAATTAGCAATGATAAAGAACAGATAGGTTCAGCAAGCACTGAGCAGGTTTCATTAAACTTGTTGCCTGGAAATAGCAATGACATGAATCAGCAGGTTCCCGTAAAAAATAGTGACAATGATCAAGCCAGAGTACGCATTGGGTCAGCAGAAAAGATTGTGCCAGAAAAAACTCCCAAAAAAGATGTCAAAAGGCAAAAGGCATCATCGCGGCATAAATGCAAGTTTGACGACAATGATCTTCTGGTGACAGCTGTCATACATAAGTTAACTGCACGCTACAGGAATCGTTTTAGCCGAAGGCTCGCCAAGAAATCTGGTTTCAAACGTCTACCTAGATGTCGCTGGAAGAGTGAAGAGAGACGTGACAGGAAGACGTTTCCTAAAGGAGCAAGAACAGTGTTGGGAAAGTTGCTTGAAATGGGCATTGTTTGTAAAGTAAATATTCTTCAATATCGAAGACTTGGAAGCAAAAATGTATTAAAGGATGGAAACATTACAAAGAAGGGCATTAGATGCCGATGCTGTGATATGGTGTTTACAATGTCCATGTTTAAGTACCATGCAGGTCTGCGGCAAGAAATTCCCTCTCTGAATCTTTTCTTGGGTTCTGGCAAATCATACACTCTTTGCCAGCTTCAAGCATGGTCTATTGAACATAAGGCCAGGAAAGAACGTGCAAAATGTACTATGCCACTCCAAGCTGATGAAAATGATGATACTTGTGGATTATGTGGTGATGGCGGTGAACTGATATGCTGCGACAACTGTCCTGCTAGTTACCATCAGGACTGCTTGCCTTGTCAGGTTTGCTTCCCTTATGTTTCCATTTTTCTTCCATTAACTGACATACAGATTCATCAAGGAGCATTGCTTAGGAAATAAACCGAATTAGTTCATGGTTGTTCTGAAAGGATTTTTTTCAATGAATATTCTGAAGGAATTATATATGCACTTATCCCTGTGTGCAGTTGAAATGTTGTTTCCAGATATTATTATGTCATTTATCTAATTTGCAAGGAGAAAATGATGTTTTATCATGAGTACTCTTCCCCCTTGTTTGTTTGTGCTGTGCCATGCTGCTTCCAGAATAACTCACAGCAAAATGCAGTCATTACCGCATCTGTTTAATCATGTGTGCATTACACTGCTTAGTTAAAAGTTGCTATGTAGTTTTACTGTGGAGATGACATAGCATTTTATCAGTTAGGGTGGTCATCTTTTGCACCAGCGTTACAGAACAACTGATCTTGCCATTTGTTTATCAACCTCTACTTCAGTTTATTTCTACTGCTGTAAATCTATTTTAGCTAACGTTTCAGACCGTCAATCTTGACATCTTCAACAGCAATGTTTGCATTCATGTTACTGATTCACTTTCTACCTTTTCAGGATATTCCAGATGGCAGCTGGTATTGCTATAGATGCCTTTGCGATATATGTGGGGAAGTGATAAATTTGAAGGAGCTCAGAAGTTCCCTGCCTGCTTTAGAATGCGCACAGTGTGAACGCCAATGTAATTTCTCACTTCACATCTTCATTGCCACCGTACCATTTCTGGTTATTTGCTAGCAAGATTTGTCTTTAGACCTTCCATATAAATTGCTGCTTCTTGTTTTAACAGCACACTATTCCTGTGCTGTAGTTTCATAACTTACCACGCACACTTATGATTGTTTGTTTGTATAGCATAGAACATTTTAGCAATTTAATTTACTCTAGTAGTTGTGCATATGTTAATGCAGTTACATGCAATGCTTACCCTTATAAGGAGATCTGTTAATTCAACTATAATTCACTCTTTGATTTTGTGATGCTTCTTATCACAGTTTCTGAGCTCCTTATATTGCCCAAATCCACCGCAAGATTTAACATTGCTTGAAATCTTATGCCACATGCTCGTTCATTACATTGTTTCTCTCCAGATCATGCAAAATGCATATATGGTAAACTTTTGTGCAATGAGGAAGGTGGACCTTGTGCCTGGTTTTGTGGAAGAAGATGCCAGCAGGTATAATCCTAAAATTCGACCATCATTAATACTAGCCATATATTTACCAGAGACAGCGAAAATGTTTACTTGAAGCAGCCTCACCGTGCTCTGATATTGGCAGATTTATATGAATTTGCGATCTCGTGTTGGGATCCCCATTCACACAATTGATGGCTTCTCTTGCACTATTCTCCGGAACAACGGTGATCAACGGGTCTCTACAGCTGCAGATATTGCAATCCTCGCTGAGTGCAACATGAAATTAGTGATTGCCTTGAGTATAATGGAAGAATGCTTCTTACCTATAATAGACGCACGGACAGGAATAAATATTATCCCACCTATACTATATAATTGGAGGTGAGACCGACTATTTCCTTTCCAAATTAATCGGTTGTCCTCTTAACGTTATTAACGAATGTTTGCTTTTATCTCTTTTTTTTAGTTCCATGTATTTTCAGGCACCCATTTATTCCTTTGTATTTCTTTTCCAGGTCTGACTTTGTTCATTTGGATTACAAGGGGTTCTATACTGTAGTATTGGAAAATGATGACAGGATCATTTCTGTGGCATCCATCAGGTACTGCACGTTCAAAAGTTCTGACGCTTATGGAATTCAATTTTCGAATGTTCGAAATCAACACCCTAAAATTGGTCAGATTATCTAATATTTCAGACTCTGGTATTAACACAGATTTTTATGCAGGTTACATGGTACAGTTGTGGCGGAGATGCCTCTAATAGCTACTTGCCTTGAGAATCGTCAACAAGGGATGTGCAGGCGTCTCATGGATTACATTGAACAGGTAGTAGATAGCTGGATACTGATGCTTTTGTAGTCTACTTTGGATTCTTTATTAAAAAGATCACCCAAAGAATCATGTCATGCTTACTCCCTAAGCATCATATCCGAGTCACCGAGTATCTGACTTATTCCCCACCGTATCCTTCTCAAGGACCTGAAAATTTCCACCTGTATTTCTACCAAATATTTGCTATCTGACTTATTCTTTAGCCTATATCCTTTTCAAACCTAACAATCAATTCAGTCTTCTCTTGAAGTACATGTCTGAGCTTGGAATTTTCTTTAGACCAAAGGCAGATTAACATGCTTTTATATAAAACTGAGCTTGGAAATTCAGAACCAATCAATAATTTATCACACAACAATGCTCCATCCATCCTAGAATATAAGAAGTTTTAGAGTTAAGACACGTTTATTAAAAAAGTAGGTAGAATTAAACGGGGAGATGTTGTGATTGGTTGAGAAGTGGAGCTATGTGGAAAAGGTGAATAGTGGAGGGTTGTGATTGGTTGAGAAGAGAATGCTAGTGGAGAAATTGTTATAGTTTGGGACAAATTCTAAGTGAAGAGGATGTCATTTTGCATCATTGCTTATCCTGTGCAAACTATTTCTATGCTTCATGTGTACCACTTACTACTAGTTAAGATATTTGCCACTCTAGAACTTACACCTACCTGATGTTTCTCAACAGATGCTGAAATATCTGAAGGTAGAGATGCTTCTTCTATCCGCGATACCAAGCCTAGTCGACACATGGACGACGGCATTCGGGTTCGTACCGATAGACGACCTCGACAGGAAGAATCTCAGCAAGCTGAGGCTGGTGTCGGTCCCGGGGACCGTTCTACTGAAGAGGAACCTGTACGAGTGTCCGGGCACCAATGCAGGTGAGCTGCGAAACCCTGAACCCTTCAAAGTTTACTCACGCTCTGCCAGGAAAAACCGCAACGGTAATTTTGAACATGACATTTGCCAAATGAGATGAATCACAGCGGGTGGTGGTGGTGATGGTAGCAAGGAGAATATCGCGTCGGTCGGTCGGTCGGTGGCGGTGGCGGTGACGGCTGCGGATGCCAGACAGCAGAGGCCGTTTGAGGATTGCTCGCCGGTTTGTTGTGCAGTGGACAGCCTCGTCGACGAGCTGCGGAGTTTGAAGATCACTTCGTCCTTGAAAATCGTCGTCTTGGCAAAACTGCTGTAAATTCAGCTAGTACCTTTTATGAAAGACCTGTTGGATGCTAGTGGCAGTTAGCGATAAGTGCGCCGTCTGTGAACTCGGATCTACTGTCGCCGATGAGAACCTGAACTTCTCAATGTTGACTCGGTGTCACTGAACATTCTTGAATGTCCTGAATCTGTCTCAGGTTTTCTACTGGTAACTGACATGAATGCCCAAGCAATGCTTCTTTTGCATGAATTTTGCAGGATTTCAGCTCAGATCCTGTAAAAAAAGAAAAAAAAAGCAGTCAAATTCTTTCCGTTACAAAGGATGCGAGTGCTATTTCGAAGGGATTCAAAACTCCAAAACCTCTGGTCTGAGAGGAACCAAAGAGGGCGACCACCTGCCACTTCCACTGTTCTACCCATTGGAGGTGGAGGGCGGGGCTCTTGTTGCGATTTGCGAAGACCCGGCTCGAATCTCGAGGCAGATCCGACGGCCGGCTTCCTAATCAGGATTTCCCTTCAAGGGCTTGTTCGGCTGGTGGGGAGGATTTTCCGGGGAAACACTACCACTACCACGGACGAAGATTCAGTGATATTCCCCGTGATATTCTCGGTGACATTTAGTCACTGACGTGTGGGACCCATGTGGGGACCTGTGTGGGTTCCACATGTCAGTGACTCAATGTCACGGGGAATGTCACCGAATCCTAATCCCACTACCACTACCACAACCAGGTAGGTATTGGGTTGGGTGGATCCCCTCCCCTCCCCTCCCACCACCCCAGGGATTTTGTTGATTCCCTCCAGGGAAAGCTAAACGGCGTGACATAAAGGAAAGCTAACATTTACTTTAGACTTCAAACTTAAGTCTGTGTTTAGTTTATGTCAAAAATTGGAAGTTTGGATGAAATTGGAATGATGTAACGGAAAAGTTGGAAGTTTATGTGTGTAGAAAAGTTTTGATATGATGGAAAAGTTGGAAGTTTGAAAAAAAAATTTAGAGCTAAACTCAGCCTCAGAGCATCTCCAACAGAATGGCTATTTTTAACTCTCCAAATACCTATTTAGCCAGCTTGATAAAAATTTAGAGAGTCAAATTTGCTTTCTATTCCAAACTCTCCCTATTTCACTCTCTATTAACCAATGGACCCGCCTGTCAATCTCCTCCTCTTTCTTCTTCCTCCCCCTCTCTCCAATCCTCTGCTCGTGCCAGGCGACGGAGAAAGCGAGGTGACGGCGCGGCCGACGGCGGCGGTCTCGGCCGGCGACGACGCGGACGACGGCAGAGGTCGCGGACAGCGGCGGCGGTTGTGGCGGGCGACGGCGCGGCCGGCGACGCTGCGGATGACGGCGACGCTGCGGAGGCGGTGGCGAAGGGGAGCCGCCCCGCCGCCGCTCCCTCCCTCCCTCGCCGCACTAGGAGGCCGACGACGGCGGCGCTGTGCCGACAGATCGAGGACGGCGGCGTGGGCGTGCAGACCAGGACGAGAAGGAGTCGCTGCGAGGAAAGGGAGGCGACGGCGCGGACGTCGGCAGAGGTCGCGGACGACGGCGGCGGTTGCGGCGGGAGACGGCGCGGCCGGCGAAGGTCGAGGCCGGCGCTTGCACGGCCGGCGACGGCGCGGACGATGGCGGAGGTCGCGGCCGGCGAGGGCGCGGACGACGGCGGCCGTGAGCCCTCGCGTCCTCGCCGTCGAGCCGCCTCGCTCCTCGCCGGCTTCGTCGCCCCAATCCATCCCCCGTGCGTGTTTTCGTGGGGCCCACCATTAGCCTGTGACCTCGGCTGGCCAAATTTGGCTAGGGGAGAGTGTTTTGGCCAGCCGGATGACTTGGCCATCCAGTTAGAGAGACTGTTAGAGTTTTTTTTTTTATAGAGTGACTAAAATTTGGCTTGGAGAGGCGGTTGGAGATGCTCTTGTACCAAACAACATCCAACACTGATATTTAAATTTTATATCATAGAAAATACCAATAAAACTTGAAAACTAGTAATCTTGAGATTTAAAAATACCTTTACCGAAAATTTGAAACATATTGTAAATAAAAAACTAAAATTTCTGGAGAAAATAAGAAATTCTGAAGACTGCCTAGAAAGATTGTGACAATTTTGAATACCACACAGAAAGTTCTAAAAATTGCTTGCATCATATCCATTCAGTCACCACAATCTGTCACCCATTCACAACACCTGATTTACTCATTTTAACATCATATCCATCACCGCAATCACCTAGGATAAGCCACTGAAGGTTAATTACATTCATTTCATACAAACAAAAACTAAGAGTCCCAAAAATCCAAATTCTCCATACGTTCAAGAGCACAAGGGCGTTACTGCAAGGCTATTAGTAGCTCCATTACCTGCGAGAGTGAAAAATGTGTTATGTCAGTGCTCTGCATTGGGCACTAATCCATGCTGTGAATAGATCTAGCCCTATATTTTAATTCAATAGGCAGAATTGTTTTGGAATATAGTAAAGTAGCAGAACTACAGGGAGCTAAGAATTCACAAGTACAGCATAAGATGGTATACAGAGATATACAGATAAGTATATCACATTAGCAGTTTAGCATCATTGAAGGAAGCTACAAGTACAGGAAGCAAAATAGGATCAGTGCTCAAGCTTATCCTGAGTTCATGGCAAAGCAAAGAGACTGAGGGAGACTCCTGAGTATGTACTCTGGACAGGAAATGATATCAATCTATCTATGACTAGACCTACAAAGATTGATCGAAATTTTTACACATTCCATGTATTAGTGCATCCAATTCATCCAGATCCCATGAATTAGCTCATCTAATTAATTCAGACTGCTAACAGTACGGGAAAAAGAGAGAATTAATCAAGAACAATTAACTTTAGTCTGGACATACCTCACATAAGCAGCCAAACCTCACTAATCTTGGTTGCTAAAAGTTCCCCAATTAACAGCACATTTGCCAGGTACATCACAATAACATTCTTGGTGCAGCAAACAGAAGTCCCTGAAAAATAGCTGATCAATATGCCCCTATATGGTCAACAGCCACATATAGTTCCAGGAACTGAAACTACAGGTTAATAGAAGTTCACATAAACCAATAAACCAAAACATCAATCTCCAAAAGAGATCCTATAATTGTAAAAGTTCAAAAGAACTAAACACTTCTAAAGATCTGGTGTTGGTCCAGGAATTAATCAAAAAATGCACATCGAAAGGAAAAATGGCACAATCTACAGTTGTACTCTTCATCAAAGTAGAAAAATTTCAGTTTCAGAGAACTGAAACTCCCAAACCTTCACATCATCTGAGACTTAATATTGGATACATGTAGATGTGCACAGTGGCTGCTAGCCCATCTACGACAGTAGGCATTTATAAACCGGTTCTATGGTATCTACCAATTCTGAGTATTTCTTATTTATAAACCTACAATCATGTACTGTGGATAGATGTATCATAATTTCCTGAAAAATAACAGATTCACACTAGATGAATCTAACTTGGCCTATATTTAAAGTAGCAGTTCCAGGCAATCCAACTTTCGAAAGAAGTATAACCAATGCTCAAAATTGAACTTTTCTAAAAATTCAAGTTATGATTAAAAATTAACTTTCCATTTATAGTAACATCTCATTGCAAGCGAAACACTGAACTAACAACCAGTTCTATGGTATCTACCAATTCTGAGTATTTATTTTTCTTTGACCTTTGACAATTGTCATGGAAAGTGGTAGTGTTCTTCAATGCTTTTCCCACTGAAACATTTGGGGTGTCTTGCTGGGCTGCAAAACCCATTAAAACATGAGTTTAGTGAAATCTAAAAATAGAGCATAGAAAAAGAGATAAATCGACACCACTAGAGTGGTATTACATTATAGCGAAAACCTTCCGTCACTAAATTATTTAGATTTTAATTATAGTTATATTTCTCAATACGTCATAGGTTTTTCCCGCGCATCCTGCATGAATCCACCCGCACGCACGTAATAGAATTGGTTATACATTCTATTACGTGCGGGTGGATTCATGCAGCATGCGTGGGAAAAACCTATGATGTATTCAGAAATGTAACTATAATTAAAATCTAAATAATTTAGTGACGGAAGGTTTTGCTATAATGCAATACCGCTCTAGTGTCGATTTATCTCGTTTTCTAGGCTCTTTTTATATTTCACTAACTAATCTCTGGTATGGGTTTTGCAGCCCAACAAGACAACCCCAAATGTTTTAGTGGGAAAAGCATCGAAGAACACTGATGGGAACTATACAAGATATGAACCGCAAAGGGCAAAAATACACCATATTCCATTTAATAATTTACCACTTCTCATGACAACTGTCAATGACGAACAAGGTCAACTTTACAGTTTCTAACCCAGGCTGGACCAAAATCAACGATCCATACGCCCCCAAAGGCCCAAATACAACCAGTAACGTTTCTTTTACTCCATTTATATTCTACCATAACAGGTTGATACAGCTGTAGACGTAGCAATAGCACGCAGGTAATCAATACTGCAACGATTCACCCAGCGACATCATGCCAAAATAATTACTGTGCCAGCTTACAATTTGCGCTGGTCACCTAGCCGTATCTGTATGCCTCCAAAATTTTACAATTTGACATTAATGTAACTTTCAACTCATGCCATTTTTACACCTGATGATGTTATCATCAGGAGGCTGGATCTGGGATTGCAGCTCATTTGCTAAATTTTGAAATTTTAGTTTACTGCAGGCATGAAGATGCCAGTTCAGTAACAAGGGAAATACAGATGGAGATGGCTGCATTTCCTTCGGGGTACCAGTATATACCATATTAACACTGCTGCCATGCTGCTTCCATTAACAGCAGCAGCAGCGGTACATCAACTCAGATCAACGTACGGTGATGGCCAACCTTCAGGTTCAGGGTGAAAAATGTGGGATTCAGATCTTCAGTACAAGACGTATGGCAAGGAAGCACAGCAGCACATGATCCCGCAACGATCTGTCGCTGTTGCCTCTGTATCAGGTCATACCATCATAGCAGTCCCCAAGCCGTCTTTTACCTAACAGAAGGGGTTTCATCTTGTCAAATGAGTTCATCGATGGAAGTGTAAATCACTAAATAGATAGGATGCTAGACTATACAAGACAAAGCATTTGGAAGCAAAAATAAAGAAATTTTGATCAAATATTCACAAAACCGTTTGTTACAACTTAGAAGGAAGTTGCCATGTTTTCATGTCAAATATTTGAGAAGCTGTAAATCACACACATAAGTCATAGAAAAATGGAAGAGCTCTAGATGGTCGTCCAGATTACACTCCAGGCTGGTCACAAAGAGGTAACTGTATAATATCGTAATACAACTTCATGCAGACAGTCTTATTTTGCATGGAAGCAGAATCCTCAGAGATTCATGGATCATCCTATGGACCTTACTCAGTTTATACGTGATTAACAGCAGTACAGCACAAGCCAGCTAGTATATAATTAAATCTACGATAAAACAGTAGCGCAACAAGAACCACATAAAAACTAGTACATTAAGTTTTTACCAGTGATCACTTATTTTGTAGTCATTTAGTACTGCTGAGTGCTGACTACTGCTTCAGAACAAATGCAAATTACCAGTTATTCACGTATTTTTTCCATGTACAGAAAAAAGGTACTGATGTATTTTGCCGTGTACTGAGGGCACATCCTTCAGCTGTACAGCAGTATAGAATGATGGGCCATGTATTTCTATCCATCATCATGAATACTGCACCTTAAAATTTACATTCAAGGAAGAACTAAATAACGCATGGAACAGAACTAGGATCACTACATTTAGGCTTGGCACTTTAATCCTGTCAATAAGAAATGGCTGCAGTCAAAGAAAACTGGCTGAATCCTCCAATGACCTACCAACCAGCAAGAGCTCAGTCTAAAGTTTAGCATTGGCAACAAGAGCTCACTATCTAAAGTTTAGCATAAAGCGTCTGATTTTGCTCACAACTGAATTACCAAAATAGGAGAAACCTAGTATACAACATGATAATACACCAGGGACTGGAATTCATAACAGGTATCATGTGCAGGTGCGGTAACACTAGTATGCATGCATACCTTGGAGAAGCTGGGAAGCTCGTGCTGCCAGGTGCGACAGCAAAGACATTGGAGTAAGACTTTGTGAGGTAAGCGAAGTTGGGTATCGGCGGCAATGCAGGCACACGCTCCCCTCTCCTTATCATATCCTCCAGGTCCAGCCTTTGCAAGGTGAGAACAGCTTTGTTCTCTCTCCAAACAAATGCAAGCCGGCCATCCTGGAGGACAAAGAGCGATCCGGGCTTTGAGCCAGGATACCTGAACCCATACCCGGTGGCAATGCCCTCACCAGCAAAGCTTCTCTTGATCTCCACAGCACGCGACTCCTCATCGGTTTGCCACGGAAAAGTCTCAGCGGATGGCTCACCGACCCGCACGATAAACATAGAGGACCCATTCGGATGCACGACATAGTGTGTACCCTCCAACACCTTGGTTGCAATCAGCTGAAGCTTCCCTTCGCTGTCCTCCTCATAGGAGAGGAGTAGGAAGAAGAGGGCCTTGCCAGGTTTGCGCTCATCCTCCGGCCGCCCTGGTGGCCACCCGAATGTGCCTCCCCACAAACCGGCATACTCCCGGCCAGGCATGGGCGCCTGCGTCGTCAGCTTGTAGAGCACAAACCGGTTGTCATGCATGCTTGGCCAATTCCGGTAGATAGACAGCCGCATCCGCGCACCCCGGAGGCTCAGGCCGACGCTCTCTCCGGCTCGCAGGAACTCGTCCAATGGCAGATGCTTGGGATGGGCGTACTCAGCCCTGGAATTGGCGGACGCCGACCGTGCCACCATCTGCCGCAGGCTGTTCCTGACAAAACCGGCGACCACCGAGAAGCTCCTCCGCAGCCGCATCTTGTCGCCGGCGGTGTCGGCCGGCGCCGCCGCCGTCTTCCTGGCCCCGATCAGCAGCGCCTCGATCTCGGTCCTGCGCACCATGCCCCCGCCAGACTGGCTGTGCAGGCGCAGCATGGCCTCCCGGCGCGCGGCGAGCAGCGGGAGGTCGGCGTCGGAGCGCGCGAAGAGCGGGGCAGTGGCGATGTCGGGGGGGAGGGTGAGGCGGGAGGCGGCGACGAGGGCGTTGAGGAGGTGGCGGCGGTCGGCGAAGGCGAGGCGGGAGAAGTGGGAGGCGGGGGTGGAGGTGGAGGTGGAGGTGTGGGCCTCGAGGAAGAGGGTGTTGGCGAGGGGGTGGAGGGAGGAGGCGAGGAGGCCGGGGAAGAGGGAGTCGTGGGCGGCGCCGTGGAGGAAGAGGAAGGCGGGGTGGCCGCGGTGGTCGGCGAGGAGCTCGAAGACGGGGGCCCAGAGGAGGCGAGGGGAGAGCTCCTGGGGGATGGAGCGGACGGCGACGAGGGAGAGGAAGCCAGGGAGGGCGAGGACGAGGTTGCCGAGCTCGGGGTTCTGGTGGGCCCAGAGGCCGAGGAGCGGGGCGGCGGAGTGGAGGAAGCGGCAGACGGCGAGGGAGGAGTGGGCGAGGGCGGCGCGCCAGGCGAGGAGGTGGGAGGCAGTGGGGAGGAGGCGGCGGCACTGGGCGAGCCAGGCCTTGTCGGCGGTGGAGACGGCGTTGCGGAGGCTGCGGGAGGCGGCGGAGAGGGCCAGGAGGTCGCGCGGCCGGAGGTGGGCGGAGATGAGGCCGAGCACGTCCTCCGGCAGCAACAGGATCAGCTCCGCGCCGTCGACCTCACCGTCACCGGCGACCTCGTCGGAAGTCATGAGGATGGTGGATGAGGATTTCCTGGATCCGGAGGGACGTTTCCTTCCTCTACTCTCTCTTCCTCCAAACTCAAAACAAAGCGAGGATTTTTCACTTCTTTCTTCTAGAAATATCACTGAAAATGGAGATTTTTTATCTAAAAATATGATATTTTTTTTAAAGAGGAGAATAGAGGTTTCTGATATAAAATACGATTGTTTTTGGAGAGAGAGAGAGAGGGGGGGTTTTGACTGAAGAAGCAAGACTGCTCGCTTGGCACAGATTAGGGGCATGTTTAAATTGTAGCCAAAATAAATCTTATCAAATTTTGGTATTATAAAATTTTGGTATGTTGGCAATATTGTAAAAATCTTGGCAGGATTTCTTATATATTTATGAGTGAGTTGCACTTCAGACTAATTTTTATTACCTGAGTTGCGTATTAGACAAGGTATTAGTAAATGTTTTCACATTACACCATGTTTTCTTACCAAAGTTTGCACTTTGGACCAGTGTACCTACATGATCAGTAAACAATAGCTCCTTCCACCTCGGTTCTTCTTGAACTTAATCCAGAGAATGCTGCCTGCCAGCCTCATTCCTTCCCCACGCCGGTGAGGTACTTTTCTTCCCCATTCCTCTTCTCACCAGTAACCATGCGAAGCTCGAGGTGGCAGAGAAGGGACAATGGTTGAGCTCGAGACGGCAAAGGTGCTGGAGCTCCATTGTTCAAAGCTTGCGCGGTGTGGAGATCTTGAGCTTAGAAAGGATGTCACTTCCCCACCAGTGAGTGATCTGAGCATGGAGAAATCCCTATATCAGTAATGAGCCAACCAACGAGTAGAACACATTGATTCATGGGCAGGGAGACATAGCTTGAGCTCGTTTGGTCCTACGCATGGCCGCTCTGCTCATATTTGTTTGGCTCCTAGAAAGAAAAAAAGAGGCACAACCCTAGATCTGCCTTATTCTTGGAGAAGAAAGAGAGGAGAAATAAAATGCAAAATTTTATAGGGGAAACTACTACCGGAGAAGAAAGAGAGGAGAAACAGATTGGAAAACTAGAGGAGAAGAACAAGTACAATGTAAAAACAGTTTGCAAATAAACCTAGCCCAAAGTGAAAATGTTTGTTTAGCCCTATTCCAGATTGCAACATGGGCAAAAAGATGTGGTCCTATGTGCAATTTACTCTTTATTTATTAAAGTTTGGCAGCAAACTAAATTTAGCACTTTTTTGACAATTTTGCTAAAATTTGGTAAGGTTAAAAATAGTATCAAAGTAAACATGCCCTAGAAGACGACCTATCAGGATCTTGTTTTTACTACTATACTAATCAATTAACTAAACAATTAGGGCCTCTTTGAATCGCAACAATACAAAATTAGAGGAATAGAAAAAAATGCAGGATTCTAACAGAAATGTATGTGTAAAATAGAGGATTGCAAAAAACAGAAAAATTGCCGTTTGATTAGACCGCAGGAAAAACATAGAAATCGGATGAGAGAGATAGAATCTCAAAGGAAAATTTCAAAAAGGTTGAAGCTCTTGCTAAATTTCCTCTAAAATCTATATAGTATTATCTATTTCATAGGAATTTCAAAGAATAGCATAGGATTCAATCCTTTGCTTCAAAGGACTTCATAAGAGATTTTCTACAGTATTGAAATTCTCTAAAATTACTAAGTTTTTCCTTCGAATCAAAGGGGCCTTAGGAGTGACACTTTGGGTACTAAAACTAAGTGCACAAATGCTTCTCTCGAGAAAAAGAAAATATAAACCTTTTGCATAATACCTGAAAAAGAAAATAATCACTGAAAATAGAGGGTTTTTTTAATCTAAAAATATGATTTTTTTTCTAAAGAGGAGAATAGAGGTTTTTGATATAAAATACGATTGTTTTTTTTTTAAGATTGACTGATTGACTGAAGAAGCAAGACTTCTGCTCGCATCGCACAGATCAGCAGACGGCCGATCTGGATCTGGTTTTACTATACTCTACTAGTACTCAATTAACTACTAGTAACTAATTAGGAGTGACACTTTGGGTACTAAAACTAAGCGAACGAATGCTTCTCTTGAGAAAAACAAAATATAAACCTTTTGCATAATAAAACCAGGTCCTAAATTAAGGCCCCATTTTGAAGTGAAGCACAACAAATTTAGAGGGATGTTGAATTTTCGTAGGAATTAAACAAAAACTCATGATTTCTGTATGGGCCGGCTAAATACAGTACAAAATTGAAAATGATCCACAAAAACAGTGCACTTTCACATCGATGTGTAAGGACTTTATTCAATTTGGTTCACAAGTTGGACAAGTTTGGACGTTACACACCAAACCATAGGTTAAAGGTGATCGGATCTGAGCTGCAATTTGATTCCAAGTTGAAACAACACGTGCTTAAACTATTACCGCCATTATTACAGCCACAAGTAACAAAAAAAAAAAGAAGAGAGAGAGATTAGGAGCAACTGACTTTGACTGGCTGTCGTCGTCGGAGTCAACGGGGATATTCTTCCTTTTTACTACCGGTCAGGGCGGCCGGGCCCACTGCAAAGTGACGTATCGACAGCTCTGCTTATGCCAGCCACTCTACTGTTCTGTGCACAAAAAAAGTGAGACCACGTCAAATATACTCCATCTACTAGTAGTAGCATCCATTCTCTTCAAATTACTAGTACTAGAGAATCTGCTGATGATGCTGGATGCTCCTCTTTCTTCCGACAAATTACATTACTCATCATACTGTACTTTGACTATTATACTAAATTGCTAAACACAGCTCTCATATATCCAGACTAAATGAAAAGGTAAGTTAATTAAAAATGATTTGGAAAAAAAGGACAACTATCAACAGTCTAGCTGCTCCATACCAAATGGAGAATCACAGATATCTAAATGTGAAGATTAAAACAAGGAGGTTTGAGTATACATTGCTTAATGCATACTCCTTTCGTCCCAAAAAAAAAAACAATACTATACTGTACCATATCCTACATCATTCTAGGTTGTCTTTTTTTAAAGGATAGAGTAGTGTCAATGAAGATCCTTTCACATACGTCGTAGGACATGTGCTTTTGACATGTAGGCCCACTAGGGCCGGCGGACCTCACGTGTTTGTGACCCACATTCTGCTGAATTTACATTAAAGGATCTATTTTCATACATTGTAATGTGATAGATTTTCTTTGAGCTTATATAGGTTTAAAATCAACACTCTAATTAAAACAAAAGTTTCAGATTAAAGAGAGTAAAATATAATACCTAGAAAAGTTCTACCATGTACTTCTTCCGTTTCATGTTAGAAGACTTTCTAGCATTGCCCACATTCATATATATGTTATTGAATCTAGACATATATATGTGTCAAGATTCATTAATATCCATATGAATATATGCAATGATAGAAATTTTATAACCTGAAACGGAGGTAGTATAATATTTTTGGGCAATCTCAGCTTTCCATCAGGCCACTGCCTAGCTTCCCCTCCATTTTTTAAAATAATTTTTCTTTTACTAATCTATTTTTATATAAGTTTTCTAAAATGGTCGATTAGTCAAGTTTTCGGAGGGTAGATGGTTTTTGGAGACTAATTATTTTTGTACGTTTTTCTTATCTTGTGCTGAACACAACAAACGAGAGTAGGGGCAGCGGGGGATGGACGACCGCACCTTTACAGAGTAGTACTAATGTCATGCCCTGCGTAAAATACGAATGGATGATTTCATAGGTTTTATTTTTTTCTATCTTGTTTTTCCGGTGATCAATTTTTATCTCGGTACAATGCTTTTTAATTTGGTGGTCTTTTAGGCAGTGTGGTTTCTTAATAAGGATAATAGTAGGTTAATTATAAGCCAACTATAAACTTATGTGAAAAAAAAGACAAAGAAAAGTGTGAGGTGTTGGCTTCTATACAAAAGCTAGTTTAACACATGCTTCAAAATATTTACAATAAATTTATAGCGAGAGAAAGAGAAAGGAGAGAAAAAATAGGGCTAACCCTCTTGTACAAGTTAACTCTAACTTGAGCTTATAGCTAATAGTTAGATCTACTATATTAAACTTGATTTTATGTGGGGAGGAGGATAAATCCGTTTTTACATGAGGATACTATAAAAATTTGCACCGGTAAATAAATGATCGTTTCCGGCTATAATATACTGTGTGGTTCGCTCTTCATAAGCATTAGTGCTAGGCAACGACATACATGATTTTATATAAATCAGTACACTCTAGATATGTATATGAGGAGGACTATACTGAACGAGTATATCAATATAGGGTCTATATATATACTCCCTCCTTTCCTAAATGTTTGACGTCATTGACTTTTTTAAACATGTTTGACCGTTCGTCTTATTCAAAAACTTTCGTGAAATATGTAAAACTATATTTATACATAAAAGTATATGAACAATAAATCAAATGATAGGAAGAAAATTAATAATTACTTAAATTTTTTGAACAAGACGAACGGTCAAATATTTTTAAAAAAGTCAACGGCGTCAAACATTTTAGGATGGAGGGAGTATTTTTTTGAAGGGATATAGGGCCTAGATATATATGAAGTTAAAACCTAAAACTCTCTTCTTTCGTATAAAGGAAAACGAAAAATTAAAAAGCAGGACGCCAACCGTTAAGCAAGCTGGATCGATGGGACTTAAATCGAGCCCATGTTTGTCAACAGTGTTTGATCGACCCACCCAAGGCCTCGTTAATTTGATAATAGCGGAATAATGGGCTGGAATTTAATTAGGCCCACTAGGAAAACCCACTTCAAAATAGTATCGCTACCAGTGACTTCATTCATTTTCTTCTCATACTGTAGCAGCAAAATCCCTTGGAAGCTAGTATTCACGATAATGAAGTGTGGTGGTAAAAGGATGATGGAATGGCCTATAACCAAATATATGGAGTTCCTTTTCAACTACATGAGTATGTTGGGTAAGTAGAACTATTTTCAAAAACTATTTTCGACGCCATCAACCCTTCACCATTTTATTTTTAGGAAAAAATACGAATTACCACCCCCGAACTATTGCGGTCGTCCGAATTACCTCCTGAACTCGAAAACCGGACATTCTTCACCCCCAATTATACAAACCGGACGAATTACCCCACCTCGACCCAATCCACGGTGGTTTTAGTTTACGTGGCGTACACGTGGCAGCCCAGTCAGCATTCTATTTATTAAAAAAAATGTGGGATCCACCTGTCATACTCCTCCCACTCTTCCCCTCTCTCACGGGCGGTAGGTGGGGGACAGAGCAGCGCCACCCCTCCGCCCTGCCTCGCCGCCACCGCCGCCCCTCCGCCCTGCCTCGTGCTCACCTCGCCGCCCGCCCCTCCGCCCTGCCTCGCCACCACCTCGCCTCCTCCGCAGCCGCGATCGCCTCGCCGCTGCCACCGCCCCTCCGCCCCACCTCGTGCTCACCTCGCCGCCGCCGCCGCCCCTCCACCCTGCCTCGCCACCGCCTCGCCTCCCCCGCTACCGCGCTCGCCTCTGTCCCCCGCCTGCCGCCCGTGAGAGAGAGGAAGAGTGAGAGAGAGAGAGAAGAGGGAGAGGAAGAGTGGGATGAGTATGATAGGTGGGTCCCACATTTTTTTAATAAATAGAATGCTGACTGGACTGCCACGCGTACGCCATGTAGACAAAAACCACCGTGGATTGGGTCGAGGGGGGTAATTTGTCCGGTTTGTATAGTTAGGGGTGAAGAATGTCTAGTTTTGTGGTTTAGGGGGTACTTCGGACGACCGCGATAGTTCGGGGGGATAATTCGTACTTTTTCCTTATTTTTATAAGCGGTAAAAAATTCCTACCTCCATAAAAATGCAGCATGTGGTCCTAAGGTCACAAACCACCTGTGAAAATTAATATTATAGAGATTTTTGCAAGTGTTTCGTTAAAAGAAAACGCCTATGAAAACATGTTCATTTTTACAAGCGTTCCTCCTATTAGGACCGCACGCAAAAATCATTTAGATGTATAAAATAAATCAATTGAGTCAGTCAAGGGTGGCCTCTTTCTCCCTCGTTCTATCTTTCTCCATCACCTCACCCTCTCCCTTAGGGCTATCTCTTTGTCCATCAACTCTCTCTCTCCCTCACCTCAGATCCTCCCTCCCTCACCTCAAATCCACGGCGGTGCTTGGCAGCAGCTGTGAATGGGAGGGGCTGTAGTGCTCGGAGCAAGTGCTCCAATAAATTTAAGTATTTGAAATATTGGTTGCACCTTTCATATAGTATATGTTTATCCTTTACATGTTACAACACTCACACAAATATGTTGACAAAAGGTAATCACCATCAATATTAAGTTATTAACTAGAAAGGAAATATCAATATACCTTTTTTTATTGTGTAGAAATGTGTACCTATCATTTTGCTATAGGGAATATTCACTTAATTTGACATTATATGTGGCTATCCATTTAGAGATTCGATAGATTTTTAATACTGAGAAGTTCAAGGGGTTATTTACAAAATTAGGAGTAGGTGGAGTGGCATAGATACATTATACATACAAGTTACAACAAAGCCCTCCTCAGAAGGAAAAGACAAAAATAGTTACAACGTACAAGCCCACTACTTACATAAGTTGTTGACAGAGGTGATTACTATGCAATATCAAGCTATCAAATAGTAAGATAATATATATACCAGCAGCTTAAGGTCGAGATAAGTTGACTAATTATCTCAAGGGAGATGTGGGACAAGGAGGAGCTTCTCCTTGAGGTGAATAGTTATCCCGAAAGTCTCTGTCATATCGATGCCTCCGTTTGCTGCTTGATCTATTGGTACCTTCCAATCGAAGCGATACACAAGGCTTGCTAGCATGACCTCGATGGCGGCGATCGCGAAGTTTATACTTGGGCATATCCTCCGACCAGTCCCGAATGGCAAGAAATTGAAATTATTTCCATTGTACTCAGCCATTGTGTTGCTAAGGAACCTCTCTGGCATGAACTCCTCGGCATTTTCCCAATAGCTAGGGTCCCTGGCAATAGCCCATGCATTGACGATGACACGAGTGCCTGAGGGTATAGTATAGCCCGCAACATTACAGTCAACCATGGAGAAATGAGGCACAAGAAGTGGCGCTGCGGGGTGTAGTCGGAGTGTCTCCTTGATCACCGCCTTTAGGTAGGGCATCCTAGCTAGCTGCTTCTCAGTAACGATTTCCTGCCCTTTTGGTACCACACCCCTCACCTCAGCCTGTAGCTTGGCCATCAGCTGGGGCTTCTGCATTAGCTCGGCCATGGCATACTCTAGCTCTATGTATGATGTATCTGTTCCAGCCTCGAACATGACAACCAAGTTTGCTTTGATGTTATCCTTAGTGAGGCCATACTCTTGTTGAATAGAGAGTAGAACATCGATGAAATCACTCTCCTCATCATTGTTGTCGAGCAAGGAGGATCTTCGCTTGCTAGCGTGGTCATAGATGAGTTGGTCAAGCAACTGATCCCATCTCCTCTTGACATGATAGGCCTTTGCACAGAGCAGCCTCCTGACAACAGGTAGCCTCGCCAAGCTAGGGAAGTAATCCTCAAGGTTGAAGCCACCAAGGAGTGACGAGTTGATCTCGATCAGCTCCTTGAATAGCTGGTTCCGACCTTCTTCGCGAAAAAACTTGCCAGACACAGCATGGCACACCAAGTTGTTGGTGTAGCAGCTGAGCAGCTTAGTCAAGTCCACTGCCATGTGTATCGCCGCCTCCTTGGCGATCTTGGTCATTACCAGCCGCACCTCCTGTTGCCGTGTCTGGCCATAGGAGTGGACCTTCTTGACGGTAAGGAGATGTGTGCTGACGATCTTCTTTATTTGCCGCCAATAGTCACCATATGGTGAGAATGCGACATCTGTTGCGCTATACAAGAGGATGTTGGCTATAGTATTATAGGGCCGTGACGCAAACACACGGTCATGAGTGCGTAGGATGGCCTGCGCTGTACGAGCCGACGAAACCACTAGGGTCTGCACCGCGCCGAGGTGGAGGAGCATCAGATCAGGACCATGCTTAGTTGCAAGGTCGCGGAGTGATTTGTGCGGGAGAGAGCTGATGAGGTGCACGTGCCCAATCACCGGAAGCCTTCCCGGCGGCGAGGGGAGCTTGCTGAGCATCCCGCCGGACCTTGTTGCATAGGCATAGCAACGGAAGATGATGAGCAGGAGAATAAGAGGGCACAGCATGGGGAGCAGGAGATCAGGGCACGACATCGTCGGCATGGTGCTGGCCTCCTGTGGAGCATGCAGCGATGATGCTTGCTCATCATGCCTCAGGCCGTCTTGGAACAATAATGCTCCTAGCATTTGGGCCATTGCTATACGTTCTAGTAGCTAGCTACATACCTTCAAATTAATTTGATGAATGAATGAGTTGATCGAGGAAGGCACTCCTTAATTGCTTCTTTTATAATGTGTTGAGCAAGCTCACCATGCATCATTACTGTTTACCTTTTATAATGCCATGCATTAGTATGTTTAGAGGGAGAAGGCATGCATCGACACATCATCATCCCTTAAATTTTAGTTCTGTTTGGAAGATATGAAGTATCTATCCTTCTTATTCTCCTACTGGTGACACTGACATGGCATATATATATATATATATATATATATATATATATATATATATATATATATATATTGATATTGGCATTGCGCCCGATCGACCAATCAATTAGTAGGTACCATTCAACGGATGGTGCTAAACTAATAATTCTTGCATGCAGTTGATGATTACCACATGCACTATATATAGTATGGTGCGTACGTGCGGTAAAATGATTTTATGCTCAAGGCTCTGCCATTAGTGCTTAATAATGCAGAATTTAATATTATACTTCTGCATTCGTGCTTATATAATAGTGCAATGAAATGAAAGAATTTGGCGAGACTCCGCTTATGACAAGTGACACGCACTCAAGTACGTACGTTGCCAAATGTGATGCGCCGGTTAATTCTTGCGATTCGCTAACAATTAATATATTATTAATCTATCTGCTTATGAACAATTAAGCATTAATTTACGGAATTGCTATATGTCATTCTTCGAATGAAATTTGGGGATGAAATCTTAAAGATTTTGAACCATTGGATCCATGCCAAGATTCGTGCATCGGCTTCTCTCCTCCAACTTCAGCGGGCTCCCCCTTCTTCTCCGGCGCTGGCGACACCCTCAACTCTGACAGGGAGCATACAGGTTAGGGTTTGGGGTTGGGGTTAGGGTAGGGGGGGTTTCCTCGGGGCTTAGAGGGATGGCCGTGGGCGGCGGAGGACCGGCGGTGCGCGGTGGATTCCGGCGAGCGGCGAGGCGGCGGCGGCGCCGCCGAAGCTGTGGGGATGGAGGAGGGCGGTGGGCCGACGTCGGCGGCGGGGGCAAAGCAAGCGTGAGATTAGGAGGCGGCGGCCGGTGGTGGTGGATCCGGCGACGGGGAGCTGCCGGAGACAGGGAAGACGGCGGAGTGGGGGAATCTCGCTGTCACCACCTTGAGAAGAAAGAGGGGGCCTCGCCGGCGTCGTTGACTCCTTCCGGCCAGCCGGCGAGGCGGGCAGCGGCACGGTGGGGCGGTGGATCGGGCGGTAACGATGGTGGCGGTGGATCGGGCGGTAGCGATGGTGGCGGTGGATCGGACGGAATGCTCGAGCGGAGGGGGGGAACGAAAGAAGAAGATAGGGTTAAGTGTTTGCACGAATCTTAAAGCATATCCAATGGTCCAAAATTCGAATGATAGGAGGTGTGATTTTCTGTCACATGATATATATATATATATATATATAGACACACACACAGCCCCCTTAAATTTATATTGCTTCCTGAATCAGATATATATACTTACAACCGCGTCGCTGTCTGCAACTGTGGGCGTCAAGGACGCCGCCGCCGGCTTCCCCACCGTCGACTTCTCCCGCGCCTCCGCCCTCCCCGCCGCCTGCCAAGAGCCTAGAGAGAAGAGTGTGTGTGTGAGAGAGAGAGAGAAGAGGAAGGGAGAGAAGAGGGGAAAGAAAGAGGATGCTGACATGTGGGGCCCACGTAGGTCCCACGCTGACTCAGCAGTCACGTAGGACAAAACCGGGATCAAAACCGCCGAGGGACCTATTGTGACCAGTTTTGCATAGTTAAGGGACCCCGCATATTTAGTTTTGTGGTTGGAGGACGATTTTGTATCCCGATGACAAGTTGAGGGACCTTTGGTGTACTTTTTCCATTTGATAATCGCGGAATATGGGCTGGAATTTAATTAGGTCCACTAGGAAAACCCACTTCAAGGTAGTATCGCTACCACCTACTAATGACTTCATTCATTTTCTTCACGATAATGAAGTGTGGTGGTAATAGGATGATGGAATGGCCAACGTTTTCTAGAATCTAACCAAATATATGGAGTTCCTTTTCAACTGCATGAGTATGTTGGGTAAGTAGAACTATTTTCAAAAATCATTTTCGACACCATCAACCCATCACCACTTTATTTTATAGGCCGTAAAAAAATCCTACCTATATAAAAATGCAGCATGTGGTCCTAAGGTCAAAGACCACCTGTGAAAATTAATATTTAGATATTTTTACACGTGTTTCATTAAGAGAAAATGCCTATGAAAACATGTCTATTTTTACAAGCGTTCCTCCTAATAGGACCGCCTGCGAAAATCACTTGGATGTATAAAATAAATCAATCGAATCAGTCAAGGGTGACCGGTTTCTCCCTCGTTCTATCTTTCTCCTTCACCTCTCCCTCTCCCTTATAGCCATCTCTTTATCCATCAACTCTCCCTCTCCCTCACCTCAGATTCTCCTCTCCCCTCACCTCAAAT
This sequence comes from Oryza meridionalis, assembly GCA_000338895.3. NCBI lineage: Eukaryota > Viridiplantae > Streptophyta > Magnoliopsida > Poales > Poaceae > Oryza > Oryza meridionalis. The sequence goes on from CM002531.2 coordinate 393,478, forward strand.
CCACAGCGGTGCTTGGCAGCTGCGGTGAAGGGGAGGGGCTGTAGCGCTCAGTGCAAGTATTCCAATAAATTTGAGTATTTGAAATATTGGTTCCACCTTTCATATATATAGTATATGTTTATGCTTTACATGTTACAACACTCACACAAGTATATATGTTGACAAAAGGTAATCACCATACAATATTAAGTTATTAACTAGAAATGCAAAATTAATCTACCTTTTTTATTGTGTAGAAATGTGTACCTATCATTTTGCTGTATGGAATATTCACCTTAGTTTGACATTATATGTGGCTATCCATTTTGTCGACGTTTGATGTCGCGATTCCGGTATTTGCACAGTATGGTGATGGTTGGTACCAGGGTATATGCGAGATTGAGGTAAAAGAGATGGAGACAGGGATTTTTATACAGGTTCGGGCCCCTGAATTGTCAGGTAATAACCCTACTCCTATTGGCCGAAGCCGATCGTTGCTCTTATTCACCATAATCACACCAGTACAATATTTGTGGTAGCCTATCTAACTGTTGTCGACTTGGCGGTCTGAAGTGCTGACTTGTAGTAGACAACAGGGTAGCCTTCCTCCTCGAATCCGCATCCGGTGAGATCAAAGATAGCGCTATGTCTCTCCTGACAGTGTCCGTAGACAACGTAGGGGACTAGCCATGCTTATCTCTAAAGTTGATATCCGGCGTCTTGTCTTGGCGTATGTTGGCTTGTATGTTGATCTTGTGTCTTGATCTATTGTTCCGTGTCCTCTCTCCTCCTAGGGGGCCTTGTATTTATACCCATAGGTGTCCCCTTGTCCAAGTAGAACTAGGGAAACCAATATGGATATAATCCGAGTAGTCCTTGTCTCATCCTTCCTTATCCGGAACTCCTCCTATATCCGAAGGTTGTTTCCGTATAAGACATGGTATGTGATGGGTCCTGCCGAGATTTAGTCAACTACTATTAGGTATGTGGTATCCATAACCCTGACACATTTAGATCCGATTGATTTTTTAATACTAAGAAGTTCAAGATGTTATTTGCAAAATTAGGAGTAGATGGAGTGGTATAGATACATTATACATACAAGTTACAACAAAGCCCTCCTCAGAAGGAAAAGACAAAAATAGTTACAACGTACAAGCCCACTACTTACACAAGTTGTTGACAGAGGCGATTGCGATACAATATCAAGCTATTAAATTGTAAGATAATATATATACTAGCAACTTAAGATCGAGATAAGTTGACTAAATATCTCGAGGGAGATGTGGGACAAGGAAGAGCATTTCCTTGAGGTGAGTAGTTATCCCGAAAGTCTCTGTCATATCGATGCCTCCGCTCACTGCTTGATCTGTTGGTAGCTTCCAATCGAAGCGATACACAAGGCTTGCTAGCATGATCTCGATGGTGGTGATCGCAAAGTTTATACCTGGGCAAATCCTTCGACCAGTCCCGAATGGCAAGAAATTGAAATTATTTCCATTGTACTCAACCATTGTGTTGCTAAGGAACCTCTCCGGCATGAACTCCTCGGCATTTTCCCAATAGCTAGGGTCCCTGGCAATAGCCCATGCATTGACGATGACACGAGTGCCTGAGGGTATAGTATAGCCCTCGACATTACAGTCAACCACGGAGACATGAGGCGCAAGAAGTGGTGCTGCAGGGTGTAGTCGGAGTGTCTCCTTGATCACCGCCTTTAGGTAGGGCATCCTACCTAGATGCTCCTCAGTAACGATTTCCTGCCCTTTTGGTACCACACCCCTCACCTCAGCCTGTAGCTTGGCCATCATCTGGGGCTTCTGCATTAGCTCAGCCATGGCATACTCTAGCTCTATGAATGATGTATCTGTTCCAGCCTCGAACATGATAGCCAAGTTTGCTTTGATGTTATCCTTAGTGAGGCCATACTCTTGTTGAATAGAGAGTAGAACATCGATGAAATCACTCTCCACATCATTATTGTCAAGAAAGGAGGATCTATGCTTGCTAGCGTGGTCATCAATGAGTTTGTCAAGCAACTGGTCCCATCTCTTCTTGACGCCATACGCCTTGGCACAGAGCAGCCTCCTGAGAACAGGTAGCCTCGCCAAGCTAGGGAAGTAATCCTCAAGGTTGAAGCCACCAAGGAGCGACGAGTTGATCTCGATCAGCTCCTTGAATAGCTGGTTCCGGCCTTCTTCGCGAAAAAACTTGCCAGACACAGCATGGCACACCAAGTTGTTGGTGTAGCAGCTGAGCAGCTTAGTCAAGTCCACTGCCATGTGTGTCGTCGCCTTCTCGACGATCTTGGCCATTACCAGCCGCACCTCCTGTTGCCTTGCCTGGCTATAGGAGCGGACGTTCTTGATGGTCAGGAGATTCGTGGTGACAATCTTTTTTACTTGCCGCCAATAGTCACCATACGGTGAGAATGCGACATCTGTTGCACCATAAAAGAGGATATTTGCTATAGTTGATTGGGGCCGTGACGCAAACACACGGTCATGAGTGCGTAGGATGGCCTGCGCTGTACGAGCCGACGAAACCACTAGGGTCTGCACCGCGCCGAGGTGGAGGAGCATCAGATCAGGACCATGCTTAGTTGCAAGGTCGCGGAGTGATTTGTGCGGGAGAGAGCTGATGAGGTGCATGTGCCCAATCACCGGAAGCCTTCCCGGCGGCGAGGGGAGCTTGCTGAGCATCCCGCCGGACCTTGTTGCATAGGCATAGCAACGGAAGATGATGAGCAGGAGAATAAGAGGGCACAGCATGGGGAGCAGGAGATCAGGGCACGACATCGTCGGCATGGTGCTGGCCTCCTGTGGAGCATGCAGCGATGATGCTTGCTCATCATGCCTCAGGCCGTCTTGGAACAATAATGCTCCTAGCATTTGGGCCATTGCTATACGTTCTAGTAGCTAGCTACATACCTTCAAATTAATTTGATGAATGAATGAGTTGATCGAGGAAGGCACTCCTTAATTGCTTCTTTTATAATGTGTTGAGCAAGCTCACCATGCATCATTACTGTTTACCTTTTATAATGCCATGCATTAGTATGTTTACACTGGTGGAGAAATTGTTTGTAGTGCCGGTTTGTAACCCCCCTTTAGTCCCGGTTGTCCAACCGGGACTACGAATCCGGGACTAAAGATAGCGATCTTTAGTCCCGGGTGAAATAACCGGGACTAAAGATCGATCTTTAGTCCCGGTTGGTAACACGAACCGGGACTAAAGATCGGTCAGCCACGTGGCCGGCTGATCCATCTTTAGTCCCGGTTGGTGTTACCAACCGGGACTAAAGATCCATGTACCTTTTTTTTTATTTGCATTGCCCTGTTTGCTGCATGGTTGATTATATATATATATATATATATATATATATATATATATATATATATATATATATATATATGCATTGCAATATATATATTATGGTTGTATATAGAATACATATATATGTATATGCGTATGTATATATATGTATAAATACATATATTACACACATATTTATAATTTAAAGCACTTAACATTTTATGTACATATATGTTACCAAAATATATATTACCACTAAAGTAAATGTACGTACATATGTAAATATGTATGTACATGCATGTATAGTACAATTCATTTGCTCGCTAGCTGTAGCTACGACTTCGACACCTGCGTTACGTCAGAAGAGGAAGGACCAACATTACGAATTGTCGATCCGTCATAGTAGAATTCACCATGGGGATTAAGGATTTCTTCGTTGATGAACCCCATCAGTTGTTCTTGAACAGCCGTGATAAAATCCTTGTGTGGGAGTTTTTCCCTCATGTGAATACGCTATCATTCGGAAAATAATGACATATCAATATATGAAATTAATAAACAACTTAACAAATCGATACGCAATGAAATTTTGAACGGTTTATGTATACGTACATCGAGCTCTCGTTTGGTGTATATTTGGTTTGATAGGCAGTGGGCATACTCGCATACGTAGTAGCCGCATAAGTTAGTTCCCTTGTCCTGCTTTGCGCACTACATGAGAAACGATGAGAGATTTAATATACTCTTTATATTAACTGTAACTAGAGATTCAATTCAATATAATTTTGGATCATGCATGTACTCACTGGAAAATGAAACCTCCGTCCAAGTTTTTCTTTCCAAGTCCCGCGGACCAATTGACGGAACCGATCCCAAGCCCTACATGTGCAGTTGCAAGCTATGATTAATTAAATATTACCCGAGATCAACATAATATCAACAGAGTCCCGCGACTGTGGAATAGATGGCATTATATTACCTGTCTATCATTTGGAAGACCTTGTCAAAAACCTTCTCCTCTTTATTCATTGAGTCGTACACAGTGACTCTGCCTGCCTCCAAGTCAAAAAAGAACAGGACCCAGTGGAATCTGGAATATGCGTGAGATGAGATAAATATCAGAATACACATGTTATATGTATGGGAATGAAATTTGTTCGAACGACAATAAAAACTCACTCTGTGTTGTACGGCAATAGTATGAATGTCTTGAAATGCTGCTGTGTTAGGAGATGGACGAGATTGTCCTCTGTGTCTTTCTCGTAGTTGTCGAGCATTTCGGTGTTGATTTTGCGAGGGTCGATGAACCCAGTATTGTAAACCCCCCGCCGCCGGGCCCTTTGAATCTCCATTCTACAACAATGAAAGGAAATTATTATTGCTTACATATATGCCAGGAGCTAATTATTGAACGAAACAAATCGAACTCAAAGATACTTACAAAATCCATGCGCTCAGAAGAGAGACGTCGAGGGCGTCCCGATGGTACAGATCGAAGACATCCTTGAAATTGATCCATAGAACATCTTCTCCTTGCAAGAAGTCGGGGTTTCTGATCCTCGCTCCGAACATCTCTCTACCATTGGCGCTCATTTCCATGTACCGTTCATGGAATTTGTACATTTGTGTCGGTAGGGACTGCAGCTGCTCGGGCCTGACAAGCGGTTTACCGAGTTCAAACTTGTATGCCACTTCCGCCTTCGGGATTGGTGCGCCTCCAACCAACTGAGCCATGGTTAGACCGGTGTCTGAAATGAAATCCGTTATGCCAAAGTCTTCGCCGGTCACCAACGGCTCGACCACTTGGTGTGGTTGTTCTCCAAGCTGAGGACCTGGTTTGGACTTCTTGTAATAGGCTTTCCTGAGTGTTCGGTCATAGTCCGATAGCTTCAAGGCCTCCTTGTTTGCGGTGGACATTCCCTTGAAGAAATTCTTCACGCTCGGGTCAATAGGTATCTTCTTTTCAGGACTCCGAGGCTTGAGTTGCCTCTTCACTTCTCCTGCCACGTAAGCATTAAGCTCCTCTTGACTGCAATCGTACGGCGGCTCCTTGTTTTTGGTGGTCTCAACTTTGGCCTTCTTCGTTGCCCTTGTGCTGGCAGGAGGTGGAGCTTGGCGAGACCTTGTCTTGGGAGGTGCAGGCGGACACGGTGGAGGAGGAGGCGGAGGAGCCGGAGGAGATGGTGCAGGAGGAGGTGGCGGAGGAGCCGGAGGAGATGGTGCAGGAGGAGGCGGAGGAGCCGGAGGAGATGGTGCAGGAGGAGGTGGCGGAGGAGCCGGAGGAGATGGTGCAGGAGGAGGCGGAGGAGCCGGAGGAGATGGTGCACGAGACGCCGCTTGTCGCCCAGGGAGGATGATGTACCGCTTGCGCCATAGTATAATGGCGTGGCTTGTGTCTCGTAGATGCGTCTCACCGTCTCCTCCTAGGTAGTCCAACTCGAGGTCCTCGTACACGGCTTCCACCAGCTCAACTTCGACCCTCGAGTATCCTGCTGGAATCGGCCTGCAGTGGTAAGTCCCTGATATGTCTGTTGGGATGGCCATTCCCGACGCCACCTTCACGTGATGATAGGTTATCTATTAGTAATCAACCTAAGCAGCAACTTGCGGAACGTACGAGTCAAAAATCATGTATTATATCGAGCATACCTTGATTGATAAGTTCTTGAAGGGAATATGCAGCTCACATGGTGTCCGATGCGTGATCTCATCAACGGGGCAGGTGGTTTCGTCCCGGGTTTGCATAGCGTCCATGCTATGTGATACTACCTGCCCCGTTGAGGCGCAGCTGCTACGATTGCCTGATGGGCTAACCACTGGAGGAGGTATGTACGGCTGGGGATCGTGTGACCGATGTGCTGCCATGCGTTCATCCACCTTCCGGGCCACCTCCTCTTGCATGCTGAGCTCGTAGCTCGATATCCTGTACTCGAGATCTGCAATCTTCGCCTCGGTATCTCTCTTGCTCCTCATCCGACTCCTGTACGTGTGGATGTCATCCTTGAATCCAATCTTCCAAGGAATCACCCCTTTCCCTCGTGTTCGTCCTGGATGCTCTGGAGTCTGCAGGGCGAGTGACAGCTCGTCCTTCTCTCTGTCGGGTCGGAACGTGCCCTGAGAAGAGGCTTCCACTGCGTCCGTTAGTCGACTCGCAGCCTCGCGTATCTGATCGCTGAAGACCAAGGAGCCATCACCTGGGTTGAGCGTTCCACCATGAGCATAGAACCAGAACTTCGATCGATCAGGCCATTTAGCGGTGGCCGGTTCGATACCCCTCTCAAGCAAGCTTGCCTCCATCTCCTCCCACTTCGGCATCGCGACGCTATAGCCGCCTGACCCCAAGTGGTGATGGTACTTCTTCTTGGCGGCATTTTCTTTGTTTCTTTCCATCATCGCCTGCCCTTGTTGACCTGTCTTGTAAGCAACGAACTCCTCCCAGTGATCCCTTAGCTTCGGGAATACGTCGAAGTTCGGTGTCTGCCCCTTCAGGATGTATTTCCGGTATAGGTCTCCCTTGAAGGTCTGGAACTGTTCTGCCATTTTCTTAAGAGTCCAGTGTTTCACTATGTTCTCTGTACCCGCAGGGAGCGTGAACGTCTCGAGCATTGTGGTCCACAGCATCTCTTTCTCTGATTCCGGGACAAAGCTGTCATTATCCCCGCGTGCCCTTGTTCTGCGCCAGTACACCATGCTGACAGGCACGTTATCCCTCACAACCCAACCACTGTGGCGTACAAAATTCTTGGCTGCTTCCGCCGGGGCAGTAGGTCGGCCGTCTGCGTCCACCTCAGTTATGATGTGCCGACCCTCTATCTTCTTCGTGGCACCTCGTTGTCCGCGTGCCCTCTTCTGTCCAGCGGAGGGATGACTTCCACTAGCCTCCTCCTCATCGTTCCCCTCCTCGTTCCCCTCCGCAACCCTCTCCACGTTCCCCTCCACGTTCAAGTACTGGTTTGGATCCTCGTTCCCCTCTTCTTCGTTCCAGTACTGGCTACTTCCCTCTGTAATTGTATCATACAATATCTGTTCCTCGTCGCGATCAGCCATCTGTGCATTACAATAATATATGTTAGGTCTATAGGATGTATTTGCTAACCGTAATATTAAAACTCTAATAATCTTATATTAAATCTCGAATAATCTCATATTAAATCGCTACTAATCTTATATTAAAATTGTAATAATCATATATATATGCTAAGTATAACAATCTCCTCACTAACTCGTATATTAAACCTCTAATAATTTTATATCAAATCTCTAACTATCTCTAACACTCAAATATGCTAAGTCTAAGTGTCGTGTATTTGTACGGTAGATAATCATATATGCTAAGTCTAATTAAGTTTCGTATATTACATCTGTAATAATCTTATATTAAATCTCTAACAATCAAATATGTTTCGAATATTACATCTCTAATAATCTTATATTAAATCTCTAACACTCACATATGCTAAGTCTAATTAAGTTTCATATATTAAACCTCTAATAATTTTATATTAAAACTCTAACTATCTCTAACACTCAAATATGCTAAGTCTAATAATCTAATAATCTCTAACACTCACATATGCTAACTCTAATAATCTAATAATCTTATATTAGAATTCTAACAATCTTATATTATATCTCTAACAATCACATCTTTACATCACTTGCCTGCGCGAATTCCTTCGAGGGCTAGCTACCACTTCGGCTTGACGGACGACGACGACGACGTCTTCTCTGCAACATCCAAAAAAAATGTATTAGTCTAATCGCAAAGGAACATATAATGTATTGTTTAACTTTGTAGTTAAACAATCTTTTCATTGAAGATCTTTTAGATGTCCAAATGTTTGTTACAAAAGTACAACACTATAGAATTTTGTGAAATTAATTTGATTTTGTAATTCAATTCTCTGGTACATAAAACATTTGTGAAGGCGATCCAAACCTTATTTATATAGGCATTGTTTGAACCACATTCAATCTACGTGAAAAAATTTATAATTCACTCTACTAGGTTGAAGTATATTACTTGCTGGTTCTATAGAAAATTTGGTTCACTTCATTTAGACAATAGATGAATTTTCTACAAATGTTACAATTTAAGGTATGCTCCATGTTGCTTATTCCTTACTTAAATACTTAGGGGTTTTCATTATACTGTAAGTATGTCTTTTTATTTTATAACATTGAAGTGCACAACTCTATGGTTCTACTGAATTTGGGTTTACTCAAAAAGGATCTAAGATGAATTTTATATAAACTTCTAAAGTTCAGCTTATGTAAAACTAGTCATTTTAAAGGTAATAGTTTTGGAGGCATTTGATGTATAGTAGGTATACTATTTCATTTTGCTTTATAGGAGAACATAAGTTGGTGGATCTGTAGAAACTGAGTTTGCTCCAAAATGAGTTGAAATGAATTTTGTATGCATTTTATAAGTTTGTGCATGCTTTATGTGTGATTTAACTTGGATAAATTTTAGAAGCTAAATTTGTACTGTGAGTGCAAGTTTTTATTACATAACATCAAAGTTCCCAACTTGGTGAGTTCACAGAAATTTGAATCATCTTAAAATGAGCTATATTTAATTTTATATGGATTTTACAAGTTTTAGTTTGTGTTCTTTTATAATTTCGAGTTCGTTCGCGTTCGTTCGCTCGTTCGCGTTCGTTCGTTCGTTCGTTCGCTCGTTCGCGTTCATTCGTTCGTTCGTTCGCGTTCGTTCGTTCGTTCGTTCGTTTGTGGTCCACAGCATCGTGGCGGCGGCGGCGTGGGGGCGCGGCGGCGGCGTGGGGGCGTCGTGGGGGCGCGGCGGCGGCGTGGGGGCGCCGTGGGGGCGGCGGCGGTGGCGTGGGGGCGGCGGCGTCATCGTGGGGGCGGCGGCGGCGTGGGGGCGCGGCGCGGCGGCGGCAACGGGCCGGCGCGGCGGCACGATGGCGGCGTGGGGGCGGCGTGGGGGCGGCCGCGGCGGCGTGGGGGCGGCGGCATCGTGGCGGCGGCGGCGTCGTGGGGGCGCGGCGGCGGCGTGGGGGCGTGGGGGCGGCGGCGGCATCGTGGCGGCGGCGGCGTCGTGGGGGCGCGGCGGCGGCGTGGGGGCGTCGTGGGTCGGAGTTCGTCGGCGTCATTGGCGTGAGAGAGAGAGAGGGCGTCATCGGCGTAAGAGAGAGAGAGGGCGTCATCGGCGTTGTCGGCGTCGTCGGCGTTTCTTGGCGTCGTCGGCGAAACAGAGAGAGAGACGAGGGTACATCGAGAGAGAGAGAGAGGCCGGGGGCTCTCACCCAAGAGACGGTGCGGCGGCGTCTGCGGCGGAGGCGGCGAGGACCGCCAGGCGACGGTGAGAGACGACGGCGGCGTCGGCACGGGTTGCCCTAGGCAGTGGCGGCGAAGGACCGATGCTCGATCTCGATGAAAACGTCTAAGTGTTGGTGGAGAAGACGAGGGCGCACCGGGAATATATATACCCCCGGATCTTTACTCCCGGTTCGTGAGAAGAACCGGGAGTAAAGATATCTTTACTCCCGGTTCGTAACACCAACCGGGATTAAAGATGTTATCGTTAATCCCGGTTGATGTTACGAACCGGGAGTAAAGATATCTTTACTCCCGGTTCTTCTCACGAACCGGGAGTAAAGATATTTTCCCGCTATTTCCAAATTTTTTTTTATACCCGGTTAGGGTTAAGAACCGGGACTAAAGTTAATAGCACTGAATATTGAATTTCGTTGCATATATGTTTCTAAAATATAAATAAAGCATTATAAATTCTAATTAACATGTGTAAATCCAACATGCATGAATTAAAGCTTTTAAAAATTCTAATAATCGTATATAATTAGCATATGCATGATATTAAATTGTTAAAAATTGTAACTAGCATATGTAAATCCCACATGCATGATTTAAACCTTTTAAAAATGCTAATAATCGTATATAATTAATGTGATGCATGTTTTAAATTCTAATTAAATGCTAATAACCTTTTAAATGCTAAACCTTTTAAAAATGCTAATAACCTTTTAAAAATGCTTAATTCTAATTAAATGCTAATAACCTTTTAAATGCTAGTAACCTTTTAAATTCTAATTAAACCTTTTAAAAATGCTAATAATCGTATATAATTAGTGTGATGCATGTTTTAAATTCTAATATATGTTTTAAATGCTAATAACCTTTTAAATTCTAATTAACATGTGTAAATCCCACATGCATGTTTTAAACCTTTTAAAAATGCTAATAATCGTATATAATTAGCATATGCATGATATTAAATTGTTAAAAATTGTAACTAGCATCTGTGAATCCGACATGCATGATTCAAAACTTTTAAAAATTATAATAGTTGTATATAATTAGCATATGCATGATATTAAATTGTTAAAAATTGTAATTAATCATATATAACTAGCATATTCAATACATCCAAAATAGTTTACAACAATTACGGCAACACTTCGGCGGTGACGGTTGTCCGCACGTACTTTCTCCTCACTATTGTTCCTTCCTTGTGATCACTACGTGAGTAAGGGGTGTCTTCGTTTGATAGGAGGATGCTAGGGTCAACCGTCACCGTGAAAGGGGGTTGCCCATCTAACTGATCGTAATCCTCGTCAGTCTTGTCCTCTACTCCGACGATTTTTCTTTTGCCTGGGAGAACAACATGGCGCTTCGGCTCGTCAGGCCCTTTGCCCTTCTTTCCTTTGCTAGACATGTCCTTCACATAAAAAACTTGCGTTACATCATTGGCAAGGACGAAAGGTTCGTCCGAGTATCCAACCTTGTTAAGGTCAACCGTTGTCATCCCACTGTCATCAGTCGTTACGCCTCCACCAGTCAACCTAACCCATTGGCACCGGAACAGAGGGACCTTGAGAGGTCCATAGTCAAGTTCCCATATCTCCTCGATGGCACCGTAATATGTGCCAGTTGTACCATCGTGTCCCATGGCATCGATACGAACAGCACTGTTCTGGTTCGTGCTCTTCATGTCTTGGGCTCTTGTGTAGAATGTGTACCCATTGATCTCATATCCCTGGAATGTCGCGATCGAGCCAGATGGACCCCTCGCCAGGAAGGCCAGTTGCTGGTTAATCGTCTCGTTACCCATGAGATGTTGTCGCAGCCATGCGGGGAAAGTATCAATGTGATGCCGTGTAATCCATGCATCGGACTTACCGATGTTTCTGTTGCGAACTAGAGTCAAGTGCTCCTCGATGTAAGGAGCCACCAATGAAGATTGTTGTAAAACCGTGAAATGGGCTCTACGGAATAAATTGTTGTCTACCGTCATTATAGCTTTCCTCCCGAGAGTCCCCTTTCCCCGTAGTCTCCCTTCATGGCGTGATTCAGGTACCCCGATTGGGCGAAGGTCTTCAATAAATTCAACGCAGAATTCAATGACCTCCTCTGTTCCATACCCCTTGGCGATGCTTGCCTCTGGACGAGTACGGTTACGAACATACTTCTTCAGAACGCCCATGTACCTCTCGAAAGGAAACATATTGTGTAGGAACACAGGCCCGAGAATACCGATCTCTTTGACAAGGTGACAAAGCAGATGCGTCATTATATTGAAAAATGAAGGTGGAAATATCAACTCAAAGCTGACAAGACATTGCACCACATCATTCTGAAGGGCTTCTAACCTATCCGGATCGATGACCTTCTGCGAAATTGCGTTCATGAAAGAACATAGCTTTGTTATTGTTGCCCGGACATTGTCTGGGAGGATACCCCTTATTATAACTGGTAGCAGCTGTGTCATCAACACGTGACAGTCATGAGACTTTAGGTTTGTGAACTTCTTCTCCTTCGTGCTTATTATTCGCTTTATATTCGTGGAGTATCCAGACGGTACCTTGATGCTCTCCAAGCATTGAAACATACTTTCCTTCTCTGCCTTGCTAAGAGTGTAGCTGGCTGGACTCAAGTAATGGCTGCCTTTCTCCTTTGGTTCCGGGTGAAGGTCGCCGCGTTGTTCCATATGCTTCAGATCATTACGCGCTTCCAGTGTATCTTTCGGCTTTCCATATACACCTAGGAAGCCAAGAAGGTTTACGCAAAGGTTCTTAGCGAGGTGCATCACGTCGATTGCGTGGCGGACGTCCAAGAATTCCCAATAGGGTAACTCCCAAAATATGGAGTTTTTTTTCCACATCGCCGCATGACCATCTTCGCTCTCTATAGGTTGGCTGCCAGGCCCCTTTCCAAACACTACTTTAAGATCTTTAACCATAGCAAACACTGCGTTCCCGCTGCGATGTTTAGGCTTCGTATGGTGGTCCGCCGTATGTTCAAAGTGCTTGCCTTTCTTCCGTACCGGGTGGTTTGCTGCAAGGAATCGACGATGACCCATGTACACAACCTTCCTACAGTGCTTAAGATACGTACTTTCTGTTTCATCCATACAGTGAGTGCAAGCCTTGTACCCCTTGTTGGACTGCCCGGATAGGTTGCTAAGTGCAGGCCAATCGTTGATGGTTACGAACAGCAGCGCTCGTAGGTTAAACTCCTCCTGTTTGTCCTCGTCCCACACGGGGACACCTTCCTTCTTCCACAACAGTTTAAGATCTTCGACCAGTGGTCTTAGGAACACATCGATGTCGTTACCAGGTTGCTTGGGGCCTTGAATAATAATCGGCATCATTATGTACTTCCTCTTCATGCATAGCCAAGGGGGGAGGTTGTAGATACACATCGTAACGGGCCAAGTGCTATGGCCGCTGCTCATCTCTCCAAAAGGATTCATGCCATCCGTACTTAAACCAAACCGTATGTTTCGTGCGTCCTTTCCAAAGTCTTTAAATTTTCTGTCGATGTTTCGCCACTGCGAACCATCTGCGGGGTGTCTCAGCATCCCGTCCTGTTGACGTTCTTCAGCGTGCCAACGCATCATTCTAGCATTCGCCTTGTTCCTGAACAAACGCCTTAGCCGTGGTATTATAGGGAAATACCACATCACCTTAGCAGGAATTCTCCTCTTCGTTAGCTGCCCGTCAACCTCACCTGGATCATCTCGTCTAATCTTGTATCGTAGTGCTTTACAAACAGGGCATGCTTCTAGGTTCTCGTACTCCTCACCGTGATATAGGATACAATCATTCGGACATGCGTGAATCTTCTGAACTTCCAGTCCTAGAGGGCAGACTATCTTCTTAGCCTCGTACGTTGTCTCGGGCAATTTGTTTCCCTCCGGAAGAATGTTCTTGACGAGTTTCAATAAATCGCCAAATGCCTTGTCACTAACACCATTTCTTGCCTTCCATTGCAGGAACTCCAGAGTGGTATCCAACTTTTTGTGCCCCTGCTCGCAACCTGGGTACAACGACATTCTGTGGTCCTCTAACATCTTGTCCAATTTATGGGCCCCCTTTTCACTTTCGCAGTCCTCCTTGGCATCCTGCAACATCTGACCAAGATCATCTGCAACGTCGTTATAATCAGCATCTATGTCCTCCTCGCCCGTTTGATTTCCTTCAAATACAGCGTACTGAGCAAAGTCTGGAATATTGTCGTCTTCCACTTCATTTTCTTCCATTTCAACCCCTTGCTCTCCGTGGCATGTCCAACAATTATAGCTTGGCATGAACCCCGACTCAAACAAGTGGAAATGAATAGTCCTGGATGCAGAATACTCCTTCTGATTCTTACACTTATTGCATGGACAACAAATAAAACCCTTCTGCTTGTTAGCTTCGGCCACTCTCAAAAAATAATGCACGCCGTCAATAAACTCTTTGGACCGCCGGTCAGCGTACATCCATTGCCGATCCATCTACATGAAATGAAAAAAAAATCGTACACAAATAATCATTCGTACAATAATGACAGTCATACAATAATGGTAAAATAATCACAAACTCTTTCAACAGTCATACAATATCGACGTATCATTATTCATACAAAAATTATAAAATATTCCACCAACTAATTCTTATTTATTATTTTTTAAGTTTTAAATTCTTTTCATTTTCAATTTAGTTTGTTTTCTTTTATTTAAGATTAACTTTCACTATATTTTCCTACTCAACTATTTTATGAAACCTTATTTAGCAAATAAACAAAATTTCTATATATTCTTTCTTTTCCAACACAAATTCTCTCTCATCAACTTACAACAAAATTTTGGAGACAAAAAAGTGTGCGAAACATAGCTTCAAATGTAATATGACCAAAAAAAACATTGGAGGATGAAGTTGCTAACCTTTTAGGCACCTCCGATTTGTATATAATCACCAAAGTAAATTCACTATAAATTTTGGCATGACCTCCCCTCTTTTTTGAAGAAATTTTGAAGCTTGCTCGGGCTGGAGGAGGAAGAAGACATATATAAAGGGGTGGGACTTTAGTCCCGGTTGGTGTTGCCAACCGGTACTAAAGATCACCGGGATCTTTAGTCCCGGTTGGCAACACCAACCGGGACTAAAGTTACTATCTTTAGTCCCGGTTGGTAACACCAACCGGGACTAAAGATCCCGGGGGGGCCTGACAAGTCCTGACAGCAGTTGAACCGGGACTAAAGATGATCTTTAGTCCCGGTTGGTGTTACCAACCGGGACTAAAGATCAAATATGCCCGTTACCCTTTTTAACCGGGACTAAAGATCATCTTTAGTCCCGGTTGTTGTTGCAACCGGGACTATCGTGGAATTTGGCCGACCGACGAAAGATGGTTTCTCCACCAGTGTTAGAGGGAGAAGGCATGCATCGACACATCATCATCCCTTAAATTTTAGTTCTGTTTGGAAGATATGAAGTATCTATCCTTCTTATTCTCCTACTGGTGACACTGACATGGCATATATATATATATATATATATATATATATATATATATATATATATATATATATATATATATATATTGATATTGGCATTGCGCCCGATCGACCAATCAATTAGTAGGTACCATTCAACGGATGGTGCTAAACTAATAATTCTTGCATGCAGTTGATGATTACCACATGCACTATATATAGTATGGTGCGTACGTGCGGTAAAATGATTTTATGCTCAAGGCTCTGCCATTAGTGCTTAATAATGCAGAATTTAATATTATACTTCTGCATTCGTGCTTATATAATAGTGCAATGAAATGAAAGAATTTGGCGAGACTCCGCTTATGACAAGTGACACGCACTCAAGTACGTACGTTGCCAAATGTGATGCGCCGGTTAATTCTTGCGATTCGCTAACAATTAATATATTATTAATCTATCTGCTTATGAACAATTAAGCATTAATTTACGGAATTGCTATATGTCATTCTTCGAATGAAATTTGGGGATGAAATCTTAAAGATTTTGAACCATTGGATCCATGCCAAGATTCGTGCATCGGCTTCTCTCCTCCAACTTCAGCGGGCTCCCCCTTCTTCTCCGGCGCTGGCGACACCCTCAACTCTGACAGGGAGCATACAGGTTAGGGTTTGGGGTTGGGGTTAGGGTAGGGGGGGTTTCCTCGGGGCTTAGAGGGATGGCCGTGGGCGGCGGAGGACCGGCGGTGCGCGGTGGATTCCGGCGAGCGGCGAGGCGGCGGCGGCGCCGCCGAAGCTGTGGGGATGGAGGAGGGCGGTGGGCCGACGTCGGCGGCGGGGGCAAAGCAAGCGTGAGATTAGGAGGCGGCGGCCGGTGGTGGTGGATCCGGCGACGGGGAGCTGCCGGAGACAGGGAAGACGGCGGAGTGGGGGAATCTCGCTGTCACCACCTTGAGAAGAAAGAGGGGGCCTCGCCGGCGTCGTTGACTCCTTCCGGCCAGCCGGCGAGGCGGGCGGCGGCACGGTGGGGCGGTGGATCGGGCGGTAGCGATGGTGGCGGTGGATCGGACGGAATGCTCGAGCGGAGGGGGGGAACGAAAGAAGAAGATAGGGTTAAGTGTTTGCACGAATCTTAAAGCATATCCAATGGTCCAAAATTCGAATGATAGGAGGTGTGATTTTCTGTCACATGATATATATATATATATATATATATAGACACACACACAGCCCCCTTAAATTTATATTGCTTCCTGAATCAGATATATATACTTACAACCGCGTCGCTGTCTGCAACTGTGGGCGTCAAGGACGCCGCCGCCGGCTTCCCCACCGTCGACTTCTCCCGCGCCTCCGCCCTCCCCGCCGCCTGCCAAGAGCCTAGAGAGAAGAGTGTGTGTGTGAGAGAGAGAGAGAAGAGGAAGGGAGAGAAGAGGGGAAAGAAAGAGGATGCTGACATGTGGGGCCCACGTAGGTCCCACGCTGACTCAGCAGTCACGTAGGACAAAACCGGGATCAAAACCGCCGAGGGACCTATTGTGACCAGTTTTGCATAGTTAAGGGACCCCGCATATTTAGTTTTGTGGTTGGAGGACGATTTTGTATCCCGATGACAAGTTGAGGGACCTTTGGTGTACTTTTTCCATTTGATAATCGCGGAATATGGGCTGGAATTTAATTAGGTCCACTAGGAAAACCCACTTCAAGGTAGTATCGCTACCACCTACTAATGACTTCATTCATTTTCTTCACGATAATGAAGTGTGGTGGTAATAGGATGATGGAATGGCCAACGTTTTCTAGAATCTAACCAAATATATGGAGTTCCTTTTCAACTGCATGAGTATGTTGGGTAAGTAGAACTATTTTCAAAAATCATTTTCGACACCATCAACCCATCACCACTTTATTTTATAGGCCGTAAAAAAATCCTACCTATATAAAAATGCAGCATGTGGTCCTAAGGTCAAAGACCACCTGTGAAAATTAATATTTAGATATTTTTACACGTGTTTCATTAAGAGAAAATGCCTATGAAAACATGTCTATTTTTACAAGCGTTCCTCCTAATAGGACCGCCTGCGAAAATCACTTGGATGTATAAAATAAATCAATCGAATCAGTCAAGGGTGACCGGTTTCTCCCTCGTTCTATCTTTCTCCTTCACCTCTCCCTCTCCCTTATAGCCATCTCTTTATCCATCAACTCTCCCTCTCCCTCACCTCAGATTCTCCTCTCCCCTCACCTCAAATCCACAGCGGTGCTTGGCAGCTGCGGTGAAGGGGAGGGGCTGTAGCGCTCAGTGCAAGTATTCCAATAAATTTGAGTATTTGAAATATTGGTTCCACCTTTCATATATATAGTATATGTTTATGCTTTACATGTTACAACACTCACACAAGTATATATGTTGACAAAAGGTAATCACCATACAATATTAAGTTATTAACTAGAAATGCAAAATTAATCTACCTTTTTTATTGTGTAGAAATGTGTACCTATCATTTTGCTGTATGGAATATTCACCTTAGTTTGACATTATATGTGGCTATCCATTTTGTCGACGTTTGATGTCGCGATTCCGGTATTTGCACAGTATGGTGATGGTTGGTACCAGGGTATATGCGAGATTGAGGTAAAAGAGATGGAGACAGTGATTTTTATACAGGTTCGGGCCCCTGAATTGTCAGGTAATAACCCTACTCCTATTGGCCGAAGCCGATCGTTGCTCTTATTCACCATAATCACACCAGTACAATATTTGTGGTAGCCTATCTAACTGTTGTCGACTTGGCGGTCTGAAGTGCTGACTTGTAGTAGACAACAGGGTAGCCTTCCTCCTCGAATCCGCATCCGGTGAGATCAAAGATAGCGCTATGTCTCTCCTGACAGTGTCCGTAGACAACGTAGGGGACTAGCCATGCTTATCTCTAAAGTTGATATCCGGCGTCTTGTCTTGGCGTATGTTGGCTTGTATGTTGATCTTGTGTCTTGATCTATTGTTCCGTGTCCTCTCTCCTCCTAGGGGGCCTTGTATTTATACCCATAGGTGTCCCCTTGTCCAAGTAGAACTAGGGAAACCAATATGGATATAATCCGAGTAGTCCTTGTCTCATCCTTCCTTATCCGGAACTCCTCCTATATCCGAAGGTTGTTTCCGTATAAGACATGGTATGTGATGGGTCCTGCCGAGATTTAGTCAACTACTATTAGGTATGTGGTATCCATAACCCTGACATATTTAGATCCGATTGATTTTTTAATACTAAGAAGTTCAAGAGGTTATTTGCAAAATTAGGAGTAGATGGAGTGGTATAGATACATTATACATACAAGTTACAACAAAGCCCTCCTCAGAAGGAAAAGACAAAAATAGTTACAACGTACAAGCCCACTACTTACACAAGTTGTTGACAGAGGCGATTGCGATACAATATCAAGCTATTAAATTGTAAGATAATATATATACTAGCAACTTAAGATCGAGATAAGTTGACTAAATATCTCGAGGGAGATGTGGGACAAGGAAGAGCATTTCCTTGAGGTGAGTAGTTATCCCGAAAGTCTCTGTCATATCGATGCCTCCGCTCACTGCTTGATCTGTTGGTAGCTTCCAATCGAAGCGATACACAAGGCTTGCTAGCATGATCTCGATGGTGGTGATCGCAAAGTTTATACCTGGGCAAATCCTTCGACCAGTCCCGAATGGCAAGAAATTGAAATTATTTCCATTGTACTCAACCATTGTGTTGCTAAGGAACCTCTCCGGCATGAACTCCTCGGCATTTTCCCAATAGCTAGGGTCCCTGGCAATAGCCCATGCATTGACGATGACACGAGTGCCTGAGGGTATAGTATAGCCCTCGACATTACAGTCAACCACGGAGACATGAGGCGCAAGAAGTGGTGCTGCAGGGTGTAGTCGGAGTGTCTCCTTGATCACCGCCTTTAGGTAGGGCATCCTACCTAGATGCTCCTCAGTAACGATTTCCTGCCCTTTTGGTACCACACCCCTCACCTCAGCCTGTAGCTTGGCCATCATCTGGGGCTTCTGCATTAGCTCAGCCATGGCATACTCTAGCTCTATGAATGATGTATCTGTTCCAGCCTCGAACATGATAGCCAAGTTTGCTTTGATGTTATCCTTAGTGAGGCCATACTCTTGTTGAATAGAGAGTAGAACATCGATGAAATCACTCTCCACATCATTATTGTCAAGAAAGGAGGATCTATGCTTGCTAGCGTGGTCATCAATGAGTTTGTCAAGCAACTGGTCCCATCTCTTCTTGACGCCATACGCCTTGGCACAGAGCAGCCTCCTGAGAACAGGTAGCCTCGCCAAGCTAGGGAAGTAATCCTCAAGGTTGAAGCCACCAAGGAGCGACGAGTTGATCTCGATCAGCTCCTTGAATAGCTGGTTCCGGCCTTCTTCGCGAAAAAACTTGCCAGACACAGCATGGCACACCAAGTTGTTGGTGTAGCAGCTGAGCAGCTTAGTCAAGTCCACTGCCATGTGTGTCGTCGCCTTCTCGACGATCTTGGCCATTACCAGCCGCACCTCCTGTTGCCTTGCCTGGCTATAGGAGCGGACCTTCTTGATGGTCAGGAGATTCGTGGTGACGATCTTTTTTACTTGCCGCCAATAGTCACCATACGGTGAGAATGCGACATCTGTTGCACCATAAAAGAGGATATTTGCTATAGTTGATTGGGGCCGTGACGCAAACACACGGTCATGAGTGCGTAGGATGGCCTGCGCTGTACGAGCCGACGAAACCACTAGGGTCTGCACCGCGCCGAGGTGGAGGAGCATCAGATCAGGACCATGCTTAGTTGCAAGGTCGCGGAGTGATTTGTGCGGGAGAGAGCTGATGAGGTGCACGTGCCCAATCACCGGAAGCCTTCCCGGCGGCGAGGGGAGCTTGCTGAGCATCCCGCCGGACCTTGTTGCATAGGCATAGCAACGGAAGATGATGAGCAGGAGAATAAGAGGGCACAGCATGGGGAGCAGGAGATCAGGGCACGACATCGTCGGCATGGTGCTGGCCTCCTGTGGAGCATGCAGCGATGATGCTTGCTCATCATGCCTCAGGCCGTCTTGGAACAATAATGCTCCTAGCATTTGGGCCATTGCTATACGTTCTAGTAGCTAGCTACATACCTTCAAATTAATTTGATGAATGAATGAGTTGATCGAGGAAGGCACTCCTTAATTGCTTCTTTTATAATGTGTTGAGCAAGCTCACCATGCATCATTACTGTTTACCTTTTATAATGCCATGCATTAGTATGTTTAGAGGGAGAAGGCATGCATCGACACATCATCATCCCTTAAATTTTAGTTCTGTTTGGAAGATATGAAGTATCTATCCTTCTTATTCTCCTACTGGTGACACTGACATGGCATATATATATATATATATATATATATATATATATATATATATATATATATATATATATATATTGATATTGGCATTGCGCCCGATCGACCAATCAATTAGTAGGTACCATTCAACGGATGGTGCTAAACTAATAATTCTTGCATGCAGTTGATGATTACCACATGCACTATATATAGTATGGTGCGTACGTGCGGTAAAATGATTTTATGCTCAAGGCTCTGCCATTAGTGCTTAATAATGCAGAATTTAATATTATACTTCTGCATTCGTGCTTATATAATAGTGCAATGAAATGAAAGAATTTGGCGAGACTCCGCTTATGACAAGTGACACGCACTCAAGTACGTACGTTGCCAAATGTGATGCGCCGGTTAATTCTTGCGATTCGCTAACAATTAATATATTATTAATCTATCTGCTTATGAACAATTAAGCATTAATTTACGGAATTGCTATATGTCATTCTTCGAATGAAATTTGGGGATGAAATCTTAAAGATTTTGAACCATTGGATCCATGCCAAGATTCGTGCATCGGCTTCTCTCCTCCAACTTCAGCGGGCTCCCCCTTCTTCTCCGGCGCTGGCGACACCCTCAACTCTGACAGGGAGCATACAGGTTAGGGTTTGGGGTTGGGGTTAGGGTAGGGGGGGTTTCCTCGGGGCTTAGAGGGATGGCCGTGGGCGGCGGAGGACCGGCGGTGCGCGGTGGATTCCGGCGAGCGGCGAGGCGGCGGCGGCGCCGCCGAAGCTGTGGGGATGGAGGAGGGCGGTGGGCCGACGTCGGCGGCGGGGGCAAAGCAAGCGTGAGATTAGGAGGCGGCGGCCGGTGGTGGTGGATCCGGCGACGGGGAGCTGCCGGAGACAGGGAAGACGGCGGAGTGGGGGAATCTCGCTGTCACCACCTTGAGAAGAAAGAGGGGGCCTCGCCGGCGTCGTTGACTCCTTCCGGCCAGCCGGCGAGGCGGGCAGCGGCACGGTGGGGGCGGTGGATCGGGCGGTAACGATGGTGGCGGTGGATCGGGCGGTAGCGATGGTGGCGGTGGATCGGACGGAATGCTCGAGCGGAGGGGGGGAACGAAAGAAGAAGATAGGGTTAAGTGTTTGCACGAATCTTAAAGCATATCCAATGGTCCAAAATTCGAATGATAGGAGGTGTGATTTTCTGTCACATGATATATATATATATATATATATAGACACACACACAGCCCCCTTAAATTTATATTGCTTCCTGAATCAGATATATATACTTACAACCGCGTCGCTGTCTGCAACTGTGGGCGTCAAGGACGCCGCCGCCGGCTTCCCCACCGTCGACTTCTCCCGCGCCTCCGCCCTCCCCGCCGCCTGCCAAGAGCCTAGAGAGAAGAGTGTGTGTGTGAGAGAGAGAGAGAAGAGGAAGGGAGAGAAGAGGGGAAAGAAAGAGGATGCTGACATGTGGGGCCCACGTAGGTCCCACGCTGACTCAGCAGTCACGTAGGACAAAACCGGGATCAAAACCGCCGAGGGACCTATTGTGACCAGTTTTGCATAGTTAAGGGACCCCGCATATTTAGTTTTGTGGTTGGAGGACGATTTTGTATCCCGATGACAAGTTGAGGGACCTTTGGTGTACTTTTTCCATTTGATAATCGCGGAATATGGGCTGGAATTTAATTAGGTCCACTAGGAAAACCCACTTCAAGGTAGTATCGCTACCACCTACTAATGACTTCATTCATTTTCTTCACGATAATGAAGTGTGGTGGTAATAGGATGATGGAATGGCCAACGTTTTCTAGAATCTAACCAAATATATGGAGTTCCTTTTCAACTGCATGAGTATGTTGGGTAAGTAGAACTATTTTCAAAAATCATTTTCGACACCATCAACCCATCACCACTTTATTTTATAGGCCGTAAAAAAATCCTACCTATATAAAAATGCAGCATGTGGTCCTAAGGTCAAAGACCACCTGTGAAAATTAATATTTAGATATTTTTACACGTGTTTCATTAAGAGAAAATGCCTATGAAAACATGTCTATTTTTACAAGCGTTCCTCCTAATAGGACCGCCTGCGAAAATCACTTGGATGTATAAAATAAATCAATCGAATCAGTCAAGGGTGACCGGTTTCTCCCTCGTTCTATCTTTCTCCTTCACCTCTCCCTCTCCCTTATAGCCATCTCTTTATCCATCAACTCTCCCTCTCCCTCACCTCAGATTCTCCTCTCCCCTCACCTCAAATCCACAGCGGTGCTTGGCAGCTGCGGTGAAGGGGAGGGGCTGTAGCGCTCAGTGCAAGTATTCCAATAAATTTGAGTATTTGAAATATTGGTTCCACCTTTCATATATATAGTATATGTTTATGCTTTACATGTTACAACACTCACACAAGTATATATGTTGACAAAAGGTAATCACCATACAATATTAAGTTATTAACTAGAAATGCAAAATTAATCTACCTTTTTTATTGTGTAGAAATGTGTACCTATCATTTTGCTGTATGGAATATTCACCTTAGTTTGACATTATATGTGGCTATCCATTTTGTCGACGTTTGATGTCGCGATTCCGGTATTTGCACAGTATGGTGATGGTTGGTACCAGGGTATATGCGAGATTGAGGTAAAAGAGATGGAGACAGGGATTTTTATACAGGTTCGGGCCCCTGAATTGTCAGGTAATAACCCTACTCCTATTGGCCGAAGCCGATCGTTGCTCTTATTCACCATAATCACACCAGTACAATATTTGTGGTAGCCTATCTAACTGTTGTCGACTTGGCGGTCTGAAGTGCTGACTTGTAGTAGACAACAGGGTAGCCTTCCTCCTCGAATCCGCATCCGGTGAGATCAAAGATAGCGCTATGTCTCTCCTGACAGTGTCCGTAGACAACGTAGGGGACTAGCCATGCTTATCTCTAAAGTTGATATCCGGCGTCTTGTCTTGGCGTATGTTGGCTTGTATGTTGATCTTGTGTCTTGATCTATTGTTCCGTGTCCTCTCTCCTCCTAGGGGGCCTTGTATTTATACCCATAGGTGTCCCCTTGTCCAAGTAGAACTAGGGAAACCAATATGGATATAATCCGAGTAGTCCTTGTCTCATCCTTCCTTATCCGGAACTCCTCCTATATCCGAAGGTTGTTTCCGTATAAGACATGGTATGTGATGGGTCCTGCCGAGATTTAGTCAACTACTATTAGGTATGTGGTATCCATAACCCTGACACATTTAGATCCGATTGATTTTTTAATACTAAGAAGTTCAAGAGGTTATTTGCAAAATTAGGAGTAGATGGAGTGGTATAGATACATTATACATACAAGTTACAACAAAGCCCTCCTCAGAAGGAAAAGACAAAAATAGTTACAACGTACAAGCCCACTACTTACACAAGTTGTTGACAGAGGCGATTGCGATACAATATCAAGCTATTAAATTGTAAGATAATATATATACTAGCAACTTAAGATCGAGATAAGTTGACTAAATATCTCGAGGGAGATGTGGGACAAGGAAGAGCATTTCCTTGAGGTGAGTAGTTATCCCGAAAGTCTCTGTCATATCGATGCCTCCGCTCACTGCTTGATCTGTTGGTAGCTTCCAATCGAAGCGATACACAAGGCTTGCTAGCATGATCTCGATGGTGGTGATCGCAAAGTTTATACCTGGGCAAATCCTTCGACCAGTCCCGAATGGCAAGAAATTGAAATTATTTCCATTGTACTCAACCATTGTGTTGCTAAGGAACCTCTCCGGCATGAACTCCTCGGCATTTTCCCAATAGCTAGGGTCCCTGGCAATAGCCCATGCATTGACGATGACACGAGTGCCTGAGGGTATAGTATAGCCCTCGACATTACAGTCAACCACGGAGACATGAGGCGCAAGAAGTGGTGCTGCAGGGTGTAGTCGGAGTGTCTCCTTGATCACCGCCTTTAGGTAGGGCATCCTACCTAGATGCTCCTCAGTAACGATTTCCTGCCCTTTTGGTACCACACCCCTCACCTCAGCCTGTAGCTTGGCCATCATCTGGGGCTTCTGCATTAGCTCAGCCATGGCATACTCTAGCTCTATGAATGATGTATCTGTTCCAGCCTCGAACATGATAGCCAAGTTTGCTTTGATGTTATCCTTAGTGAGGCCATACTCTTGTTGAATAGAGAGTAGAACATCGATGAAATCACTCTCCACATCATTATTGTCAAGAAAGGAGGATCTATGCTTGCTAGCGTGGTCATCAATGAGTTTGTCAAGCAACTGGTCCCATCTCTTCTTGACGCCATACGCCTTGGCACAGAGCAGCCTCCTGAGAACAGGTAGCCTCGCCAAGCTAGGGAAGTAATCCTCAAGGTTGAAGCCACCAAGGAGCGACGAGTTGATCTCGATCAGCTCCTTGAATAGCTGGTTCCGGCCTTCTTCGCGAAAAAACTTGCCAGACACAGCATGGCACACCAAGTTGTTGGTGTAGCAGCTGAGCAGCTTAGTCAAGTCCACTGCCATGTGTGTCGTCGCCTTCTCGACGATCTTGGCCATTACCAGCCGCACCTCCTGTTGCCTTGCCTGGCTATAGGAGCGGACCTTCTTGATGGTCAGGAGATTCGTGGTGACGATCTTTTTTACTTGCCGCCAATAGTCACCATACGGTGAGAATGCGACATCTGTTGCACCATAAAAGAGGATATTTGCTATAGTTGATTGGGGCCGTGACGCAAACACACGGTCATGAGTGCGTAGGATGGCCTGCGCTGTACGAGCCGACGAAACCACTAGGGTCGGCACCGCGCCGAGGTGGAGGAGCATCAGATCAGGACCATGCTTAGTTGCAAGGTCGCGGAGTGATTTGTGCGGGAGAGAGCTGATGAGGTGCACGTGCCCAATCACCGGAAGCCAACCCGGCGGCGAGGGGAGCTTGTCGAGCATCCCACCGGACCTTGTTGCATAGGCATAGCAACGGAAGATGATGAGCAGGAGGATAAGAGGGCACAGCATGGGGAGCAGGAGAGAGTACGACGACATCCTTGTCATGGTGCTCAGGCTGTCTTGGAACAATAATGCTCCTAGCATTTGGGCCATTGCTGCTACGTTCTAAGTACGTATCAGTGGCCTAGCTAGCTTCCAAGACAGAGCAAGCTAGCTAACTAGCTCGCTAGAGCTAATTAAGCTACCTTCCTTCAACTTTGATGAATGAATGAATGAGTTGAGTAGGGAAGGTCCTTGCTTCTTTTATAACGCGCGCCATGCCTGCATCGATCATTACTGCATCGAGATCGTCCTCCATTAAATTATACTTTTGTTTCGAAGATGTATACGATGACACTGACATATATGCATGGCATATTGATCTTTGACATTGCGCGATCGACCAATCATTTACCATTCAACGGATGGTGTACTAAACTAATAATTCTTGCACGCGGTCGATTACCACATAAATTATAGTTTTGTTTGGAAGATACGATGACACTAGCATGGCATATTGATATTTGACATTGCACGATCCACCAATCAATTACCATTCAACACGGATGGTGCTAATAAACTAATAATTCTTGCATGCAGTTGATTACCAACATGCTCTATATGTACTATATGGTGTGAGGTAAACTGATGTCATGCTCAAGGCTCTAGCTAGCATCAGTGCTTAATAATGCAGAATTTAATATTATACTTCTGCATTCGTGCTTATATCACTACTACAAAATCGATTTTTCATGCCGTCAACCTACATTAAAAAGGCCACCCGCCGCCACCCACTCCTCCTCCAGATCCACCGCGCCACCCACTCCTTCTCCTCCTCATCTCCTTGTCCTCTCCTTCTCTGCACCCCTCTCCTCCTCCCTCCCTACCTTCCTCCCCACCGGTAGCGGGTCCATCGACGGTGGCTCGTGCAGGCAGTAGCTCAGTGACAAAGGAGGGCGCTCGCGAAAGCGTCGGCAGCAGCTTGGGAAGGCGACAGCGAGGAGGACGATCCACTGCCGCAAATCCGGTGGCGCTTGGGAGTCTCAAGCGTGGGCGACGGGGAGGGGATGGATCTGGCAGTGGACGGTGAAGGTGAGGGGCGGTCGCAGTGGAGGAGGTGGATCCGGCGGCGGGGAGGGGCGTGGTGGGCAAATCCATGGACGGGAGGGGTGTGGGCGGCGACGGTGACGGTGGAGGGGACATATCCGGCAGCGGGGAGGCAGCGGGCGGCGGATCCGCGGCTGGGAGGGGCGGGAGCGGTGGCCAGCGGCAGTGACGGTGGAGTGGACGAATCCAGCGGCCGACGGCGAAGGAGTGGTGCGATCGCGGTGGAGGAGGTGGACCCAGCGGGGATGTCACGGCAATGACGACAGCTGCCACGACGACCACGACGGCCGGGACTTGAGAAGGTTCCGACGGCTCCTCCAACCCCCTCCCCTCTCCCATATCTGACGGGCGGTGGTGGTGCTCGGTCTTCACCTCTCTCGACAACGACGACGATCCGGTTAGTCTGATTAGTTTGAATGGAGATGGAGATTGATCCAATTGAAAACCTGCGATGCAAATTATGATGATTTATGGATTTGTTAACTGCGATGGATTTGTGAATTTGTTAACTGTGATGGATTTAAATTGTGGATTTGTGAATGGGGAATTGGGAATTTCTGTGGATTTTGGGACTATTGCATTGACAGAGGCGGATGGAGCGGCGTCGCTCCGTTTTTTTTTTAACTTTGGTTGAGATTATCGCAGTCGGTCAATACAACGTAGCCACCTGTGAAATTTCTTTTTTTCAAGCGACTACCTTACGAAGACCGCTAGCGAAAATGGATTGACGCTGGCGGTTGGCAAACGCTAGCGAAAATATTGTATTATCACTGGCCTTTAGTCTCTGGCGATGCTGTTAGCCACTTGTGAAAACCTATTTTGGGCCTGTTTGTTTGGGGGAGCTTAAGATTTTAAGAAGCAGCTGGTTGGTAGCTAGCATCTGAGAATCCGGAAAAGCTGGGTTTCCTACCTTCTGGCTTCTAGTTCATTTTCTGGATTCTACAACTACAGTTTCTCAAAATCTGGATCAAAATCTGGACTGTTTAGGAGAGCTTTTAATTTTGGGAGAAGCTGCAGCAGCCAAAAGCTCCCCCAAACAGGCTCTTTGACTGCCAGAAAAAAACATTTTTTATAGCCTATAATAATGCAATGAAATGAAAGAATTTGGCGAGACTCCGCTTCTGACAAGTGACAAGCACTCAAGTACGTACGTTGCCAAATGTGACGTGCCGGTTAAACAATATATTAATCTATCGGTTCATGAACAATTAAGCATTAATATTGCTTCCTGAATCGGATATATATACTTACAAAACTTTTTTGCGTCGACCAAATCAAAGAAAGGCAGTGAACGTAGTAATATGTAGTATAACCAATGGGCAACAACTATATACACCTTTCCGAGTGGAAAATGAATATTAGAATGTCACTTGAATAGGCCACATCATCACACAAATATGACCCATCGGGATAGAAAAAGACAGTTGGATAGGAATGGAAAAAGAGGTAGAAACGAAAAGCAAACAGTACCGTCAAAACAGGTGTTATGCAGTCTGCATTCTAGACCGTTTGAGCGCATCGTGAGAGGATCAGTAATAATGAGAAAAAGAAAAAAAAAAGGGACAAACAACAATGCCTCTCCAGTACATCTCCATCCGTCATCAATTCATGATCTCACCTCCATATATGGAATAAAAGATAAAAAGTTTTCTCACTCTTTACTATCCCAGTAAAATATTTATGAGAACGTCATTCCATTTATATTCAAAACTTACCATCACATTTGAAATGTTCTTTTATTTGAGGTTAATATTTTTCGCACAGTAATATTGACATATTCTACTGTGAAAAAAGTATTTCTCACGTGGTAACCTAGCGACCCGGATTCGAGTCCTTACATTTGTTCATAACTTATCATCACAAAATGTTTAAAAATTTATTTTATTTGAAGTTTGTATTTTTTTTCTCAAAATAATTCTCATATATTATGAAAAAAAAATATTTTTGTGGCGTAACATGTCCACCTGGATTCGAGTGCTTGCATTATACTCGGCAGGAACAAGTTGATCATGGTGATTTCGTCGATTAAAGATATGGATTAAAGTCTCGGTCTTTAGAGGTGTTTATAGGGACAGTGTCACGGGGTGTGTGTGAGCAATGGTAGGGTGAGTTTTTGCGCGTGCTTTATCTGAGCAACTGTACTGTGTTTGGTAAAAGATTTTTTGAAAACACTATAGTTTTTATATGTTTTCCACAACTAATTCTTCAGTTACATAATATAATTAAAAGGTTTTCTTACATGAAACTCTAACGGGATAACCATGGTCTTGCAAACGCACGACTTCATATACTATTATAGCTGAAACGTACTTCACTCTAACTTTATCCTCCAAATTAATTAAAACTGTACTAATTATGTGTCATTACATTGACAACTGCAAGCTAGAACTGTATTCAAGAGAAAAATAACATATCCATTATTATTTTATTGCAGTAACATCGTGTAAACATACAATAGCTTAGAAATTAAAAGTGTGTGCGCATCGTACACCTTCTCCTCTGACCATTAATTCAAACTGAACCAAATAAGCCGTCTTAATCAAAGACGTAAAAAAATTCTAGAACCAAACAGTGCTCCTTGGTGTAAATGGGAAATCGGCTCTTAAATATGGAACTCCATTGTTCCTTAGAACTTCTCTTCCTTTATTACCATGCATACTCCCACCGGTTCATTTTGGACAATAATACTGTCTTCAAAAATATAAACACCTCTAAAGACCAAGATTGTCAGCCAAAACATCTCCGACATATCGATGCCTCCCTTTGCCGCTTGATCTACTGGTATCTCCCAATCAAAACGGTACACAAGATTTGCTAGCATGATCTCGATGGTGGCAATCGAAAAGTTTATGCCCGGACATATCCTTCATCCGGTTCCAAATGGTAGGAAATAGAAATTGTTTCCCTTGTAGTCGGATTGTGTTGCCGATAAACCGCTCCAGCACAAATTCTTTAGCATTTTCCCAAAAGCTAGGATCTCTATTTAGAGCCCACGCGTTGACGAAGACGTAGGTGCCAGAGGGTACCGTGTAGCCCTCAACTTCACACTCAGCAATAGAGAGGTGAGGGACAAGAAGTGGTGCGGCGAGGTGTAGTCGAACTGTCTCCTTTATTACTGCTTTCAGGTAAGGCATCCTATTGAGTTGCTCTTCAATAACTATTTCATGCTTCCTCGGTACCACGCTCCTAACCTCAGCCTGTAGCTTGGCCATCAGTTGGGGCTTCTGCATCAACTCAGCAGTGTATTCCAGCTCTATGTATGATGTGTCCGTGCTACCTTCGAACATGATCACCAAGATTGCCTTAATGTTCTCTTTAGTGAGACCATATTCATGCTGAACGGAGAGCAGGACATCAATGAAATCTATATCTTCATCCTCGTTGTCTAGCATCGAGGAGGATTGCTTGCTGGTATGGTCATCAATGAGTTTGTCAAGCAGTTGGTCCCATCTCTTGTTGACATCATGAGCCTTAGCACAGATTAACCTCCTTACAGCGGCCAGTCTTGCTAAGCCTGAAAAGTAATCCTCAAGATTGAAGCCACTGAGGAGTTAGGAGTTAGCCTCACTTAGCTGGTTCCGGCCCTTCTCACGGAAGAGCTTTCCAGATACCGCGTGGCACACTATATCATTGGTAAACCAGTTGAGCAACTCGCTTAGATCCACTGTCATGCCTGCCGTCGCCGCCTCGTTGATCTTGGCCATTACTAGCCTCACCTCATGTTGCCTTGCACCGGTGTAGGAACGAACCTTCTTACTAGTCAGGAGGTGTGTGGCGGTGATCTTCTTAACTTGCCGCCAGTACTCGCCATAGGTGGAGAAGGCGACATCTGACGAACCATAGAATAGGATGTCGGTGATAGCATAGTAGGTCCGCGACGCGAACACATGGTCGTGCGTACGCAAGATGGCCAGCGCCGCACGAGCGGATGACACCACGAGAGTCGGGACGGAGCCGAGGTGGAGAAGCATTAGGTCAGGGCCGTGCTTGACGGCAAGATCATGGAAAGAGACAGACGGCAGACGGCGAGGGAGGAGTGGGCGAGGGCGGCACGCTAGGCGAGGAGGTGGGAGGCGGTGGGGAGGAGGCGGCGGCACTGGGCGAGCCAGGCCTTGTTGGCGGTGGAGACGGTGTTGCGGAGGCTGCGGGAGACGGCGGAGAGGGCCGGGAGGTCGCGTGGGCGGAGGTGGGTGGAGATTAGGCCGAGCACGTCATCCAGCAGCGACAGGATCAGCTTCGTGCCGTCGACCTCACCGGCGAGCTCGTCGGAAGTCGTGAGGATGGATGAGGATTTCCTGGATCGATCCGGAGGGAGGCCTCCTCTCCCTCCAACTCAAAACAAAGTGAGGATTTTTCACTTCTTTCTTCTAGAATAATCACTGAAAATAGAGATTTTTTTATCTAAAAGTACGATATTTTCTTTAAAGAGGAGAATAGAGGTTTTTGATATAAAAGTATGATTGTTTTTGTAGAGAGAGAGAGAGAGGGATTGACTGAAGAAGCAAAGACTTGCTCGCTTGGCACAGATCGGAAGACAACCGATCTGGATCTGGTTTTTACTACTCCACTAATCAATTAACTAAACAATTAGGCCCCTTTGAATCGCAGCAATGCAAAAATAGAGAAATAGAAAAAACGCAGGATTCTAATAGGCAAAATGTATGTGTAAAATAGAGGATTGTAAAATACAGGAAAAACACAGAAAAGAACGTTTGATTAGACCATAGGAAAAACGCAGAAATTGGATGAGAGAGATAGACTCAAAAGAAAATTTCCAAGAGGTTAGAGCTCTTGCTAAATTTCCTCTAAAATCTATATAGGATTGTCCATTCCATAGGAATTTTAAAGGATATGACTTCATAAGAAATTTTCTGTAGTATTGAAATCCTCCTAAAATTTCTATGTTTTCTTCAAATCAAAGGGACCCTTAGGAGTGACACTTTGGGTACTAAAACTAAGTGAACAAATGCTTCTCTCGAGAAAAAGAAAATATAGGTTTTTTTTATCTAGAAATATGATATTTTTTTTTAAAGAGGAGAATAGAGGTTTTTGATACAAAATGCGATTGTATTTTTAGAGATTGACTGATTGACTGAAGAAGCGAGACTTTTGCTCGGATCGCACAGATCAGCAGACGACCGATCTGGGTTTTTACTATACTCCACTAGTACTCAATTAACTAACCAATTAGGAGTGACACTTTGGGTACTAAAACTAATTGAACGAATGCTTCTCTTGAGAAAAACAAAATATAAACCTTTTGCATAATAAAACCAGGTCCTAAAGGCCCCATTTTGAAGTGAAGCACAACAAATTTAGAGGGATCACTACTACAGGACAGGGCTATTGTAACATAAACTTGTAGCACATAAAGAAATATGTTACAGGAGAATACCACAGTAGCACAAAGCATGTGTTACACGAGAGGCTGTAACACACACTACTCATCTAATGTGAAATAGTGTTACAGGAATAAGAATTGACAACTACTCATATATTAATTTTAAAAGTCACTATATGGACCTAACAAGAGTTATCACTAAAGAGTTTATACTATAGTAGAGTTCATTTACGAGTTTGACCAAAATTTGTATATAGATAACAAAGTTATCTAAGAATTTTGGTCACTGAAGTGTTTACACTATAGTAAAGTTCCTTTATGAGTTTGACCAAAATTTGTATATAGATAACAAAGATTAGTTCTAAAATCTTTGATAATCACACTCAAAATCTGCGAAGTACATGAGGTTCTGTTGAGTTATGAGCTATACCAGAAATAAAGGAAACCTTCAAATAAAACCCGGACTATTGTACAATCAAAATTAGAGGCTTTAATTTACTGGGTTGTGTGCTAAATTAGTTCATGATGCAGAGGAATTTTCGATGAGATAGACAAGGTAGGTTTGTGCGCTTCTAAGTCATGATATCACCAACCAATTGAAGCAAAGCAGTGATTTTGAAAGATTTTCATATATACAAAAGCTGTAGATATCCATCGATAGGCAAAAAAAAAAAATGGTACAAAGAGAAAGAGCTTCCGTAGTACATGTTATTTCACACTTCAATTTGTTTAATTAATCACCAGGAATATTTCATAGAAAAAAATCTTGTTCAAGGAAATCGATGTGAAGGGTGATCAGAATGGTCCTTTTTTTTCATATTGACAGGTGACATCTGCATAAGATAGAAAAGGAAAACATAAAACTAAATGGATGAATGTACTCCTACGTGTAAAGGAATTCAATATTCTGAATGGGGAAACTCAAACCGCTGTTCTAATCGAATTCAGCTCCAACAGGAAAGCATATAGTCCAAACTTGATTTACAACAGACACACGCACGGCACGAACAGAGTATGCATATTTCTGAAATGTATCTGCATTTAACTAGTTGAAACAGAGAAAAAAATGCAAGGACGCATAGAACTTGAAATCTGACAATGAAAAGAGAAGTTCAAATTAGCATTGACTTGCTATGATATAAACAGATGTCAGTTCCCAAGAAAACATCAGATATTAGTTGTCACTTGTGACCACTATTTATCTAAGAGAAAAAACACTTTAAAGTGCAAAAGGGAAGAAACAGATGCAGATTATGCAGATTACTGTCATGAATCCTGCTGCCATGCCACACATATTGAGTTTCACGCTTTCACCCATTCATTCAAGCATTTCAATAAATAATTGGCGTGAACTTGAAATTCAATAATTTTCTCTCAATCTAGGTGTGCATGGAAAGCATAAATCAGTAGTATTAAAGAATGGCACGACACAGTTAGCAATATAAGCTC
The DNA here is from genome assembly GCA_000338895.3 of Oryza meridionalis. Taxonomy (NCBI): domain Eukaryota; kingdom Viridiplantae; phylum Streptophyta; class Magnoliopsida; order Poales; family Poaceae; genus Oryza; species Oryza meridionalis. The sequence goes on from CM002531.2 coordinate 426,770, forward strand.
AACTAAACTCTATTACATCTGTCCATAACCATCAACTGCAGGATACAGTACAATAGTGCGAGCAAAGACCAATAGTAGATGATTACTGACCATTCAGCTTGGTGGTCTTACTGGCCCTGCAGACCAACTACGCTTGTTCTCATGGCCCTGCAGACCGAATAAATTACTTCCAGATTTGAGCATAATGTGCTTCCAAGAACATGTTCATTTGTGTACAAAACTAAAAATTCTATTGAACATATACAGCACCTGGCACCTATTGAATTGCATAGCATAAATTTTCAACCATGACATAAATAATTTTCGAATCACCACTAACCCAATAAAAAACTGAGATACATCCATGACTCGTTAATAGCTGATTGGAAAACAGAACTATTATGACATTGTGAATTCAACTGAAAGGCAACAAATATACTGAAACTATTCAACGGAAAAGGGCACACCTCATATCAAAATGTGGTACTGAATTTCGCTAGGAAAAATCAGTACTCAATTGCATGAATATATTTATAGGAAATCAAAAGGTGAAATTTCCTAGATATACGGTGTTCTTAAAAATAACACTTCGGTGCTTACAACTACTAGCGTTGAAATCCCAGAGATTGACGCAGAAAAAAAATTGTTTCTTCTACAGGTTTCATAAAGTTAGCTCGAACAAACTTGATGTCTAATGCGGTACCATTGGAAGCAGTTTGGGTCAAAATTTGATTTAAGGTGATGGTGCATTGAACAAACTTGATGAAGCATTAACAGTTCCAACTGAAAATCTGACCTCAAGGTAGGGGCGTGCGGCAGGTAACGGTGTGGCTAGCAGCAGAGACATGATCACTGACCTCTTGTCGCCCCGCTGATTGTCCTCCGCGCCAATCTTTTCTCCGCCGGCGCGGCTGTTGCATCTCGCGATGGCAGCCCTCGTCCTTGTCCTCACCCAGTACCCAGACGGCCGCCGCAGGCCGTAGCCGCCTGAGACCCATTCTCTGTCGCCCCCCCCCCCCCCCCTCCCGGCGCCGGCGGGTGCGGCCTGGTAGGCTCATCTCTCCCCCACCTCCTCGATTTCCATTATCTTTGGTCAGGCCGTATTCCTGCTGAATAGAGAGGAGAACATCAATGAAATCACTCTCCTGGTCATTATTGTCGAGCAAAGAGGATCTTGGCTTGCTGACATGGTCGTCAATGAGTTTATCAAGCAATAGGTCCCATCTCCTCTTGGTATCGTAGGCCTTGGTACAAAGAAACCTCCTCACAACAGCTAGCCTCGCCAAGCTAGGGAAGTAATCCTCAAGGTTGAAGCCACCAAGGAGCGACGAGTTGATCTCGATCAGCTCCTTGAATAGCTGGTTCCGACCTTCTTCCTGAAAAAACTTGCCAGACAAAGCATGGCACACCATGTTGTTGGAGTAGCAGCTGAACAACTCAGTCAAGTCCACTGCCATGTGTGTCGCCGCCTCCTTGGCGATCTTGGTCATTACCAGCCGCACCTCCTGTTGCCGTGTCTGGCCATAGGAGTGGACCTTCTTGACGGTAAGGAGATGTGTGCTGACGATCTTCTTTATTTGCCGCCAATAGTCACCATATGGTGAGAATGCGACATCTGTTGCGCTATAGAAGAGGATGTTGGCTATAGTATTATAGGGCCGTGACGCAAACACACGGTCATGAGTGCGTAGGATGGCCTGCGCTGTACGAGCCGACGAAACCACTAGGGTCTGCACCGCGCCGAGGTGGAGGAGCATCAGATCAGGACCATGCTTAGTTGCAAGGTCGCGGAGTGATTTGTGCGGGAGAGAGCTGATGAGGTGCACGTGCCCAATCACCGGAAGCCTTCCCGGCGGCGAGGGGAGCTTGCTGAGCATCCCGCCGGACCTTGTTGCATAGGCATAGCAACGGAAGATGATGAGCAGGAGAATAAGAGGGCACAGCATGGGGAGCAGGAGATCAGGGCACGACATCGTCGGCATGGTGCTGGCCTCCTGTGGAGCATGCAGCGATGATGCTTGCTCATCATGCCTCAGGCCGTCTTGGAACAATAATGCTCCTAGCATTTGGGCCATATATTAATTGCTACGTGCTACGAAGACAGAGATGAATGAGTTGAGGAAGGCGTTCCTTAATTGCTGCTTTTATAATGCCATGCATCACTTATTATATAGACACACACACACATGCCTGCACTCAGGGCCATACCACAGATACGTCCATATATATATAGGGGAATCTATATCTTATATATTATATACTATAGATGGATAGATACAGAACAAGCACATCACTCACACGTGTATAACGAAAAAAAGGATGACCACACTTATTTAGATAATAATAAGATATATAGGTAAAACCAATTTTGCCTTTAATTATCATTCTCGTGGGAGCCGTGGAACAAGGAGTAATTTTTGTTTGCGGTGTACCGTCAGCCCAAACGTCTCGGCCATATCGATGCCTCCCTTTGCCGCTTCATCCGTTGGTATCTCCCAGTCAAAACGGTACACAAGATTCGCAAGCATGATCTTGATGGTGGCAATCGCAAAGTTTATGCCAGGACATATCCTTCGTCCAGTCCCAAATGGCAGGAAATAGAAATCATTTCCCCTATAGTCGGATGTTGTGTTGCCTATAAACCGCTCTGGCACGAACTCTTCAGCATTTTTCCAATAGCTAGGGTCTCTACTTAGAGCCCATGCGTTGATGAAGACACGAGTGCTGGAGGGTATCATGTAGCCCTCAACTTCACAGTCAGCAATAGAGAGATGAGGCACAAGAAGTGGCGCTGCCATGTGTAGCCGAAGTGTCTCCTTGATCACTGCTTCCAGGTAGGGCACTCTATTGAGTTGCTCTTCAGTAACTATTTCCTGCTCCCTCGGTACAACGCTCCTAACCTCAGCCTGTAACTTGGCCATCAGTTGGGGCTTCTGCATCAACTCGGCCATGGCATATTCTAGCTCTATGTATGACGTGTCCGTGCCACCTTCAAACATGATCACCAGTATTGCCTTAATATTCTCTCTAGTGAGACCGTATTCATACTGAACGGAGAGCAGGACATCAATGAAATCTATATCTTCATCCTTTTTGTCTAGCATCGAGGAGGACTGCTTGCTGGTATGGTCATCAATGAGTTTATCAAGCAGTTGGTCCCATTTCTTGTTTACATAATGGGCCTTGGCGCAGAGAAGCCTCCTTACAGCGGCCAGGCTTGCCAAGCCGGGGAAGTAATCCTCAAGATTGAAGCCACTGAGGAGCGACGAGTTGGCCTCAATTAGCTCCCGGAACACCTGGTTCTGGCCCTTCTCACGGAATAACTTGCCAGACACTGCGTGGCACACTATATCATTGGTAAACCAATTGAGCAACTGGCTTAGATCCACTGGCATGCCTACTATAGCCGCCTCGTTGATTCTGGCCATTACCAGTCGTACCTCCTGTTGTCTTGCACTGGCATAGGAGCGGACCTTCTTGCTGGTTAGGAGGTGTGTGGTGGTGATCTTCTTGACTTGCCTCCAGTAGTCGCCATAGGGGGCAAAGGCGACATCCGATGAGCCATAGAAGAGGATGTCGGTGACGGCAGAGTAGGCCCGCGAAGCGAACACATGGTCGTGCGTACGCAGGATGGCCTGCGCCGCTCGAGCGGATGACACCACGAGAGTCGGGACAGTGCCAAGGTGTAGAAGCATCAGGTCAGGACCGTGCTTGACGGCAAGGTCACGGAAGGAGATGTGCGGGAGGGAGCCGATGAGGTGCAGGTGGCCGATCACCGGGAGCCTTCCCGGCGGCGAGGGGAGCTTGTCGAACAGCTCGTCGTCCCTGGTTTTCGCCCAGCAGCATTTGAGGAGTAGGAGGAGAAGAGGGCAGAGGAGGGCCAGCAGGAGAGGGTAGTAGGACGCCATATGGTTGTTGCTTTGTGGATCGAGCTACCGACTGGCCTTGGTGCAGGCCAGTTAGCAGCAAGTGTTTGAGCAAGCTGTGGCTAGCAAGCTGGAGTAGCTGCTTAATATAACTAGCTACAGGCCTTGAATAGGGAGTGAGATGAAGCAGCTCTTATCTTATGCAAGAAGAGGTTCGCGCGAAACGTATATGTGAATGAAATGAATCGTGTTTAATTATCATATATATGCATATATGTCAACATCTTAGATATATGCACATTTATCTAGCAGATAATTAAGATGGGGACGTTACCCTTAGTGATTAAGTCATTGATGAACTGACATCTGATGGTCCTAGCTATGCACATTTATCTAGCAGATAATTAAGATGGGGACGTTACCCTTAGTGATTAAGTCATTGATGAACTGACATCTGATGGTCCTAGCTATGCACATTTATCTAGCAGATAATTAAGATGGGGACGTTACCCTTAGTGATTAAGTCATTGATGAACTGACATCTGATGGTCCTAGCTATGTACATTTATCTAGCAGATAATTAAGATGGGGACGTTACCCTTAGTGATTAAGTCATTGATGAACTGACATCTGATGGTTCTAGCCACCGTTGGTCATCAATGACACATGCCACACATAAGCCGCCGGCTGCTAAACAATCTCTAGCTAGTACTTCTAGTCTGTTCCAAAATAATTTAACATATACTATATATTTCAGATATAGCCTATGTTCAAAACGTACTAAAGTTGATTTTCTCTGCGATAAAGTAATTAAATATTTAATTACTCTACTACTCCCTAGATTGTGGATGATGCATGTGCTCGTTGAAACTTGCCACGTACGTACCCTACTATTTGTCCTGATTCCGGAATTATTGGACTACTGCTATGGAGCCAATTACACCATAGTCAAGGCTAAATCATTTTACAGACTTCGTATAAAGGTAGATATGTACTGATCTGTCAGTTTCCCCTATTGAAACATTATATATATATTCCACTGATATTTGACACATTCTCGAGAAATATTTTCAGTACTGTAGAATGTACATACCGTGCATGAGAACCACATGTCGATCAAATCATCCAACTACAAGTGCCACTAAGTTTCATTTTAATTTGATCCACACCAACTCACTAGCCATTAATTTCTGTTAATTTTTATGTTGGCCATAAAAAAGAGTACATTTTGCCCACGTTGTTGGTTCCTTCTTCAATTTATTGTCATGTCACTTTCTATCTGTCCTCTCCTCAACAGAGAGAATTACGTATACGTAAATTAGTGGCAATATCACCTCCTTCGATTTTTTTTTGGACGGCGCGCCAAGCAAAACCGGTACGTGCAGACAAACGAGGAATCGATCGATCGATGAAATGTTGTAGCAGGACTTTACAGAAACAAAATATACTCCCTCCGTTTCAAAATATTTGACACCGTTGACTTTTTAAGTACGTGTTTGACCATTTGTCTTATTCAAAAAATTTAAATAATTATTTATTCTTTTCATATCATTTGATTCGTTGTTAAATATATTTTCATGTACACATATAGTTTTCCATATTTCACAAATTTTTTGAATAAAACAAACGGTCAAATATGTGCTAAAAAGTCAATGGTGTCAAATATTTCGAAACGGGGGGAGTAGTTTTTATGAGCAGGGACCAGTACTGAAAATTGTATAACAATAATTAATAATTTGGTTTTCTTCCCATTTCTTGCCTCAATCATGTAGAGATTACTACCACCCATCTTTATATTGTCTATTTATCATGCAGAGATCACTACCACCAATCTTTATATTGTCTAAGAACAAGTAGACACTGCTTGCGGAAAATAAATTGAGAAACCAAGTCACGGTTTGTTCCCTTGAGTGCGGTTTAAGATCAAAAGAGTTAGAGTTTAAAGATCGAATAGTTAGAGATGATCATGAATTGATTGTCACTAAGTAATAGTAATGTTGAATTATTTGTTTAAAAATAGTAATGTTGAATCACCTTTTAGGAGTTGGGGGTGTGCCCGTTATCAGATTGGTGTGCACTTCCGATCATCGTGCTTCTTTGTGAAACAAGTCCACACTGGTAGGCGAGTGCGTGGGAAAAAGCGAAACGGCATATTTACAAATTAAAAAATAATTTGTGAATAAAAATTTTGTATACATGTTCTTAACGACACTACTACATGAAAGATTTTCCTGAACACTAGACTAGTTTGTTTCCAGACAGCCCATAAGTGCAAACACACAGAAAAATGAGGGACGGGCATCAGGACGTTGCCCGCACAGGAAAATCTATTTTCGTGTGCGGGCCTGTTAAGTGACCCGCACACGAAAATAGCCCACCCCACGTGCTGTCATCCTTACTCTCTCCCGTCACTGCCTCACGGGCGCACGCTGCCATTAATTGCGCGCCTCCCCACCATCCTTCCTCTCCCTCTCCCTCCTCGGCGACGCCGGCGCCCTCGGTTAGGGCGGCGGAGGCGGCGGCATCGGCCGGTGCCACGGCAGCATCGGTGGGTGCGGCGGCAGCGGCATCGGTGGGCATCGTGGCTGCATCGGCGGCGGCATCAGCGAGTGCGGCAGCGGCAGCATCGGCTACGGTGGTGGCGGCGGAGCGGTTCCGTCTCCGGCCACCGCGGGAGGCCGGATCCATCGCTTGCCGCCGCGGGAAGGCCGGATCCGTCGCCGGCGACCGCGGGGATGATGGTGGCGGGCCTCGGGCAAGACAGCGATGACGACGGTGGTGGCGGCGACATCGATGACGGGCCTCGGGCAAGGCAGCAACGACGACGGTGGTGGCGGCGGCGACAGCGGCGGCGGTGGTGTTGACGGCGGCTAGGTTAGGGTTTGCGGGTGGATTTTGATTTTTTTTTTGGTTTTTTATTTTCCCGTGTGGGAATTCGCGTGTGGGTGCGTCACCCGTATGAAAAAATCGGGATTTTCACAGACGCGGCCTTCCGGACGGGTGGAAGCTCCGCACGTAAAAATCATTTCACCCGCACAGAAAAATCATTCATGTAGTAGTGCGATTCATGTAGTAGTGCGATGTAAAAGTAAAGGCTGAAAAATAAATTTCTCTGAAAAAAAATCTCAAAATCAACTCTAAATCTAAGATTAAAAATTTAAATTTTGACTAATAAGTAAAAGCAAAGAGAAAAGACGAGACCGTGGAAGCGTGGAGGAGGCTTATCGCATCTCGATCTCTTTCTCTCTCGGTTGCCTGGAGATGAAAAACATACCCACGTTGGTCCCTTGTTCAACCTCTTTCTTTCCGTGATTATCTCAACAGAGAGGACATATATACGTTACAGCTAGTTGCACGTATACCATTGCCCTCCTCGAGCACATCGATCCTTAGATTTGTTTTGCGCGCGCGGCCGAGGAAAATCAGTGAAACAAACAAGGAGACAGCGTTCTTGCATTCGACATTTTTTTTTAATTACTACCTCCGTCCCAAAATACTTGTCTCTTTGAGGTTTTGTTTGTAATTTTCGATCCTTCGTCTTATTCAGAAAATTATAAAATTATTATTTATTTTGTTTGTGATTTGTTTTTATTATCAATAGTATTTTAAGCATAACTTATCATTTTTTATATTTGTACTAATTTTTTAAATAAAACGAATAGTCAAACGTTAAAAAAAAAGTCAACTAAACTGGGACGGAGGTGGAGGTAGTACTGTAGTACAACACAGACAGTCGTGGTAGAAATTGGTTCCTAACACCAGTAAAGCTTGGAGGGAGAGAGAGAGATGCTCATCCTGAGTCCAAATAACTAGGATGAGAATTGAGAACTGCTCAGGTACGAACATAAACGGTCTCTACCATAGGATTTTTGGGATTTTAAAACCTAAAATGAATACCCTGTATATGAAAGCGAAATAAATATAGATATAGAACAAATATAAAGTAGAACACCTACAATATAACATAACTTTTATTGATTGGACCATAAAAATCATTATATATCAAAAGAATAGACCAAATTCTTCAAATTTTAGCAACCGTACATACACGCCTTATAGGAGTATTTGATATGAGTTTCATAAGTTCCATTGGACATAAGTTTCATTTCTGATAAACACCATCACTAGCCATTAATAATTTCTCTGTGACTTTGATATGGGTTTAATTTGCTGCTAATTTTTATGTGGGCCATGAAAAAGTTCATTCTGCCGACGCTTTGATCCCTTCATCAACGTCGTATTGTCGTGTCACTTTCTCTCTGGCCTCCCCTCCTCTCAACAGAGAGGACATACGTTACGTCATGGTCATGAGCCCCCCACTGCACAATCACCTCCTGCAATTTGTTTTGGAGGCATGTGCAGTTAGTTTTCAACTGCCCGCGTGCATGATCGAGATCGTTTAGTAAGGAGCAAATGCTAACCAATACTAAAATTTGAGCTAATTTTGGGTATTTGAAATCTCGGTGTGCCACATTTCACATTTTTATTGATTACAACTAATAACAAAGTTGCAACAAGCTCAGTGCTCACTACTCAGCACAAGCATATTTACAAAATGCGATAATTACACAATATTAAGTCATTGACTAATAAGACAACATATGTAGAAACTTAGATCCAATTACGTTCACTAATCATCTCAAATGGAGATGTGGGATAAGGAGGAGCTTCTCCTTACGGCGTACAGCCACCCCGAACGTCTCGGTCATATCAATGCCTCCTTTCGCCGCCTGATCTACTGATAGCTTCCAATCAAAGCGGTACACAATATTTGCTAGCATGATCTCGATGGTGGCAATTGCAAAGTTTATACCTGGGCATATCCTCCGCCCACTCCCAAATGGCAAGAAATGGAAATCTTTCCCGCTGTAGTCACCGGATGTGTTACCGATGAATCGCTCCGGCATGAACTCGTCAGCGTTCTCCCAATAGTTCGAGTCCTTGGCCAAAGCCCATACTTTGACTATGACATGAGTACCAGAGGGTATTGTGTAGCCATTGACATTACAATCAGACATGGAAAGATGGGGCATTAGAAGTGGCGCTTCAGGGTGTAGTCGAAGTGTCTCCTTGATGACCGCCTTTAGGTAGAGCATACAACCTAGTTGCTCTTCAGTAACTATGTCTTGCCCCTTTGGCATCACTCTTCTCATCTCAGCCTTTAACTTTCCCATCACATGGGGCTTCTGCATCAGCTCAGCCATGGCGTATTCTAGCTCGATGAATGACGTGTCCGTGCCAGCCATGAGCATGGCCACCAAGTTTGCCTTGATGTTATCTCTAGTTAGGCCATATTCGTGCTGCATAGAGAGTAGGACACCGATGAAACCTGCTTCCTCATCGTAGTGGTCGAGCACAGAGGAAGATATGATTTGCTTGGTAGTATGGTCGTCAATGAGCTTTTCGAGCAGCCGGTCCCATCTCCTATTGATGTTGTGTGTGCTTTGGCGCACGACAGTAGCAACCTCCTAACCACGGCCAACCTTGTAATACTAGGAAAGTAGTCCTCGATGTGGAAGCCACCAAGTAGCGACGTGCTTACCTTGACCAGCTCCCGGAGTAGTTGATTCCAATCTTCTTTTTGGGACAACTTGCCACACACTGTGTGGCACACCATACTATTGGAGTAGCAACTTAGCAGCTCGGTCAGGTCCACCACCACATGCTTGGATGCCGCTTCAGTGATCCTGGCCATGATCAACCTCACCTCCTGTTGTCGTACTGACCCAAAGGAGCGCACCTTCTTCATAGTCAACAGATGTGTGGTGGTGATCTTCTTGATCTGCCGCCAATACTCGCTGTACGGGGAGAAGCCGACATCCGTTGCACCGTAAAAGAGGATGTTGGCTATAGCAGAGTAGGGCTGTGATGCGAATATGTCATCGTGAGTACGTAGGATGGACTGTGTCACACGAGAGGATGACACCACTAGGGTTGGTACGGAGCCGAGGTGGAGGAGCATTATGTCAGGGCTATGCTTAGTGCAAGGTCGCGGAGGGAGATGTGAGGCAAGGAGCCGATGAGGTGCAGGTGACCGATCACCGGAAGCCTGCCGGGGACCCAGGGGAGCTTGTCGAGTAGCTTGGTGCCGGCCCTTGTGACATAGCAGCGCATGACAAGTAGGACAAGGAGAAGAGGGAAGAGCAAGGACGTCATGAGCAGGATTGAGTACCTCGCCATGTTGCTGGCCTGTGGAGGAGCTCCCAGCGATTCATGCTCATGGCTGATCAGGCCATCATGGAGGAAGGTTATTGCTAGCATTTGGGCCATTAATTGCTGAGCAATTAGTGGCCTTAGAAGAGCAAGCAAGCTAGCTAGGTAGATGAATGGATGAATGAATTTTGAGTGGGAGTATATTCCTCCTGGGTGGTTTCATTATTGATCTAGTGGAAGAAGATTGGGGGATCGACTGACGTGCCCTGTCGTTAATTAAAGAAATAATGACCGACGTCCTCCTCTGTTAAAGTATGGTTTTGTTTGGAAGATATGATGTACTATATATATATATATATTTTTGTTCTGGTTGGCACTGAAACTTCTGTTTTGAAAATAAAAGGAACATGAAACTTGTTTTGCAGGGAAATACTGACATTGACATGCCATCTGCTCTTTTATCTCTTGGCCCGTTCGTAGCACCGATGGCTGGACTTTTCAATTTTTGTTCCTTGTGAAAAATTTATTTTAGAAAAATAGACACCTGAAAAACTTACTAAATAAACTTTTTTCACGGCGCCAACTTCTATGATATATAGGAGGTTGATGTAGTATGTTGATGTCGTAACTGCTATTTTGTGTCTAGCTGCTTTAGCCCGTTCTATGGTGCTCTTGATGGATTATTTTGATTTTGTGGTAATTAATCAAGGGTACAAATGAATGAATTAATAAGTATTATAAAGTTTAAAATTTTATTTAAAAAAGTCTAATTCGAAGCTTCATCAAGGAGCGTGCTCATGGTAATCGATAATCCATAATTAATCTGATTCGAACTGGGCCAGGACAGTTCCAATCCTCCATCTAAAAGATGGTTTAACATTTCACTTAATAATATACTCCCTCCGTGGCCGGAAATATTTTTTAATATTCTACGTGGTCTAAATTATTCTCTGAAATTTTTCTTGATTTGTTGAAGCTCAATAAATAATTTTAATACCACAATGTTCATTTAATAAATTAAAATATATGAAAAACAAACTAAAATCCCTATCTCTGTAATTGGGCCTTTTTGGCCCAAGTGTTACTCTCTCTCTCCCTCAGCCCGCAGCCTCTCTCTCCCTCCTTGGGCCGGCTTCCCCTTCCCCTCCTCCCTCTTCAGGCCGCCGGCCCAGCCCTTTTGCTCCTTCCTCGCCGCAAAGTCTATTTTGCCTCACTTCTCTCAATTCAAATAATTTTTCGGGTAGTAAATAATTTTAAATGAAAAAATTGTCAACAACAAAGTTGTATAACTTATTAAGATCTACAACCTTTTGTTTTGGTCATTTTGCTATATGACTTTGTTTCAATAATTTGAATTTGAATTTAAAATTATAAAAATTTCAAACAACATTTTCAAATACTAAATGATTTCAACTGAAAAAGTCATCAATAATAAAGTTGTATAACTCATCAATATCTACAACTTTTGTTTTGGTCATTCTGCTATATGTCTTTGTTTCAATAATTTGGATTTGAATTTCAAATTATGACAACTTCAAACAATATTTTCAAATACTAAGTAATTTTAACTGAAAAAGTCATAAATAACAAAATTGTATAGCTCATCAATATCTATAACTTTTATTTTAGTCATTTCTTCATCCGACAAAGTAATAGTAACATTGTTTACAAAATTTATATATCTCTTATAGTTTATAAAACCATATAAGAGATGGATTTTAATACTATGTATGTTTTTATTTTTTCCTTGGCAACATTGAGCATGAACAGAAAAATTCAATTACCTAATTTTGGATTAAACTAAATGAGTGAATTAATAGTAAAATGAAAGAAAAATTTAGAAGTGTATATGTGATTAACATCAAGATGGCATGGATATTGTGTCTGGTGAGATTGTACTCTTGTTGATGATCGAGCAGAATATCAACAAAATCTGACTCTTGCTCCAGAATATCAGCTTTATGTACACTACTGTTTTGTGACAGAAATTGGCTACCAACCTCATCAAATTCTTATGACTTTGTTGCTGTTACTTATTAATTTCTATTTTTTTCACACCTTAGAGCCACTTTCATTCGGTTGTCACCATCAGGTTGCAACGATATATAGGTGAAGAGAGATTACAGTATATAAGGTGCCAAAAAGAATCTTTTTTTTATATAATGACCAAAAAGAATCTTCCATGCGCATTTAAACAGAGTATGTACCTGTACTTAATTCAACATAAATTTCTTAACAAACGTACATATTGACATCTACTATATTATAGCATACATTCAACATCTTTATTTAAAACATATTGACTTTCTTCTTGTTATTTACTTCTATTCGTCCCCCCCCCCCCCCCCCCCAAGAGACGAATGGACTCTCTATTTTATTTGGTACTATTATATATATATATATATATATATATATATATATATATATATATATATATATATATATATATATATATATATATATATATATATATTTCTGATAGCAGATAACTACGCTATTGCTTAGTATCTATGGCTATCATACAGAACTCATGGCTATTGAAATGTTAGCCATATGTTGTGTTATGTGATCTTGACAACGTGTGATCTCGGGATGAGGTAGAGTTTCTCTTTTCGCGCCATTGTAAGTGCAAACTGATCTGTCATATCGACATCATCTTTGTCCATTCCAACCGGGAGCTCCCAGTCAAAGCAATACATAAGGTTTGCTAGCATGAGCTCAACAGAGGCCATCCCAAAATTCATCCCAGGACAAATCCTTCGTCCAGCTCCAAATGGAAGAAACTGAAAGTCGGTTCCCTTGAAATCAATATTATCTATAGTGTTTCCACTGTCCATAAACCTCTCTGGCATAAACTCTTCTGGATTCTCCCAACATTTAGCATCTCTACCAAGAGCCCAGACATTGATGATGACACGTGTGTTGGCTGGGATTGTATAACCATTGGCATTGCACTGAGCCATGGAGAGGCGCGGGAGGAGGAGCGGAACTGGTGGATGCAACCGGAGTGTCTCCTTTACGACGGCTTTTAGGTAGGGCATATTGTTCAAGCCATCTTCACTTACCATTTTGGTAGTTGTGTTCTTCCTAACTTCATCTTGTAGTTTGGTCATGAGATGTGGTTTTCTTATGAGCTCAGACATAGCAAATTCAAGGGCTATATATGAAGTGTCCGTTCCTGCTGCAAACATGTCCTATATAGAAATTAAAGATTAGCTAGATTCGTCAACTCAATAAATATATATATATATATATATATATTATATTATATTAACGTTGTTTGGAAGAAACACATGTATAAACCTTTCTTTGTTTTTTTTCGTGGCAACATTGAGCATGAACAGAAAACTCAATTGCCTAATTTTGATTAAACTAGATGATTGAATTAATAGTAAAAAAGAAAGAAAAATTCAGAAGAACATATGTATAAGTGATTACCATCAAGATGGCATGGATATTGTGCCTGGTGAGATTGTACTCTTGTTGACGATCGAGCAGAATATCAACGAAATCTGACTCTTGCTCCTCCTGATCATCATCCATCTGTACTTGATCGTCACGACGCAGCGACGATTTCTTTTCATGCTCGCTTAAGATCTCACCAAGAACACTGTCCCACTTGTCCTTGAGCTTCCTGGTGTAGGCGCTCACCACTCGCCTCAGCAGATCCACCTTCGCCAAGCTCGGGAAGTAGTCTTCCAGGTTGAAGCCAGCGTACTGATCAGCGTTGCCGGCGGCGAGCTCCATGAACAGCCTGTTCCGGCCTTCTCGCCGGAACGACCTCCCGCACACGGCGCGGCACAGGACGTCGTTGGTGAAGGAGCCGAGCAGCTCCCGCATGTCGACGGCGGCGCCCGCGGCCGCCGCCTCGTGGAGCTTGGCGACGGCGATGCCCACCTCCTCCTCGCGGCCACGGCGGAGCGACTGGACCTTCCTGGGGCTGAGCAGGTGGGCGGCGACGAGCTTCCTCGCCGTGCGCCAGTAGTCGCCGTAGGGGGAGAAGGAGATGTTGGAGGAGCCGTAGGCGAGGATGTCGGCGATGGCGGAGCGCGGCCGCGACGCGAACACGTGGTCGTGAGCCCGGAGGACGGCCTCGGCGGCGCGCGGGGACGAGACGACGAGGTTGCGCACCTGGCCGAGCTGGAGGAGCATGAAGCCATCGGCGGCGTGCTTCTCGGCGAGGTCGCGGAGGGAGACGTGAGGGTTGGAGCCGACGAGGTGCATGTGGCCTATCACCGGCAGCCTCGGAGGCGACGGTGGCAGCAGATCATCGTTGCTCTTGCTCGCCGCCGGTGACAGGTAGTAGTGAAGAAGCACCAGCAGCAGCAAGAAGAAGATGAGGATCATGGGTACACAGCTTATTAGTGGCTCCTCTGCCATTGGAGCCATGAATTTGTTATGGAACAAGAGCATCAATTGAACAACCATAGCTGCTATTAGCTAGTGAGCTTATACTAGCTAACTAGGGTTCTTCTTGTAGTGAAATCGATCGAATTAATGTTTGTGGAAGCTAGATGACGTACGAATGGTTGAGATGATGGATGCCTTCGATTTCTCCTCTTCCTTGGGAGGCGGTAGCTAAGCTAGCTAGAGTACTGTGCCACGAGTCGCTTCTCTTCGGACGCTTCACTTGTTTGCGTTAGAGGCCACTATAGCTGACCAGTGTGTGAGCTAGCTGAGCTCCATGGCCGTTGCTTTTGTGTAACCAGCAGCCAAAAAAACACGTCAAGATTTCTGGCCCATTCATTTATTATTGACGTTTCGACTCATCTCGTCCTGATCCCAATCTCTATCGATATTGCTCTGCGTGTGTTCCCTTTCTGCTGTAAAAGTTGTACTTCCACCGGTTTCATAATTCTTGATATTTCGAACCTATGGAAAAGCTGTTCTTAGAGTAGACATAAAGGAATTAGACAATTAGTCTTTTTCTCGCCTGGCAAATGTGCACTCACTAAGATGCCTACTCTAAATAGTTAAAGAAATCTGTAAAATGCTATGTTAAGTCCATGTATCACTCGTTATCTCTGAGGGAGTGCTATATTGGACCTAATTAACTTGTCTTTTTTTTGGAAAACTAATTGAGATTCTCCTATATTGGACCTAATTAACTTAGCTTTTTTTTGGAAAGCTAAGTTTGTTTATCATATTTTGATTTCGACTTAAAGAAAAGTTATGTCCTAGTGACGACAGGTGTCTCTTTTGATTGAGTTCTTTTGTTGGAGTTACCAATATATATGGCTAAAAAGGCTTGGGGCCCGATGGCCCGGTCCATGGCACGAGATTTTGGCTCGGCCCAGGTACAGCGCGACCTGACTAGTGTCGGGCCCATGCTGGCCCGACCCGTCCGTTTGGTCATGCCTGGGCCTCTACCTTGACACGGTGGGCTAGCCTAACCCGGCACGGTCTAATAATTAGGGAGGCAAAATAAATAAGGGACACAAAATAGACTTATTTTAGCCATATAAGACATGGACCAAAGAGATAAGGGATGCGAAATAGATTTATTCCAGCTATATAAAACAAGGCCCAAAGAGATAAGGGAGAAAATAGACTTATTGCAACAAGAGCACGGGCTTTCGTTCCTTCGAGACGACTCGGCACGGCCCGAGTTTTATTGGGTCTTGCATGGGCCATTGGTGCATCCCATGGGCAGGCCTAGCCCAGTCAACATGTAAATTAATATAATATTTAATAAAAATAATTTGGTCTTGTAAATGCTGCTAAATTTTTTTATAATATAAAAATAGTCAAAACGAGTTATAGTATAAAATAGAGGGAGTACGGATTGTTCTCATATACCCATATGATGTGGTATAGGAGTATAGTATACCATAATTCTTCAGAAAGTAATGCTGATCAGGCTTCTTGCATAAAACGATTATTTTCCTCCAACCTCGTGGGACAGAGACCAATCAGATGACTCTGTTTTAATCTGGAGATCTGTTCAAGTCAATATACATTATTTTTTGACCTTCAAAAGGGATAACATATCCAAGTAGGCAGGTCGTCATCGTCATGTATATTTAGGTGGCATGGTAGCCTAAGGGCCTCATCTTTTTTTTATGTTTAAGCTTATCAGCCAAAATTTAAATTTTCAATCTTAAATTTGGAGTTGATTTTGAGGTTTTTTCATCAAAGTTTATTTTTCAGCATTTGCTTTTAAATCGCTAAGAATATGTATATAAAAGTTTTATTCACAAATTACTTTTCGTTTACAAATGTCTTTTTCTTATTCTGCGATGTGTCCGTAATTCTCCTTGATTGTTATATATAGACACAATTGATCCTTTTATCAAGTTTTGTAACTTATCTCAAAAAATATATATTAATTACCACGTTTTAATTAAAATAATTCCTAGCATTGAGGCCTGAAATGAAACTAGCTAGCATGCACAGGGCCTTGCCAACTTACAGATTGTCCTTACTCGAAAATTAATTAGACATTTCAGATAAAAAAAAATAATTAGACATGTGCGCGCTTAATATGTATAATCACTGCTACTTTAAAATTCTGTATTTTGTAGTGGTGACGGTGACTCCAACCCAGACGGACTCGCCGATTGTAAAACGTCCGATCGCCAGATCCAACGGCTCAGATCTCCTTTCTCTTCCTCCACACGTCGCCGCATCCAGCGCACGCGTCTCCGCGCTTTCTCGGTCGCTCCCTCCGCTCTCTCCTCCTCAACCCCCGATCCACGCCGCACGCGCCGCAAGCCCGCAGGCCCCCTCCCTCGGTCGCTCCTCCACAAGCACCGCCGCATCTCCGCTCCGCTCTATCCCCCTCCAACGCCGCCGCATCGCTTCTCCCTCCCTCCAACGACGCTCCACGCCGCCGCCGCCGCCGCCGCATCCACAATCCTCGCCACGCATCCTCTTCTAGCGTGACTCCGGGCGACGGCTCGAGGATGCGAGGTCGGGGTTTACTGACCCCTCCGTGATTCCTCCCCTCTGTGCCGCCCCTCCACGATTTTTGACGCGCTCCTCTCTCCCTCTCGCACGCGCCGAACCCTAGAACCGTGCCTCCCGCTCGAGTCCATCGCGCCCGCCGTCGCACATTGCGTCACCCGGATCGGCATGCCGCCGCCGCCGCCACACCAAGGTCAGGGGTTATTATTTTGCAGCTAATCCCATGAGATTATATGCTAAACTGGTGGCTAATTACCCAAGGTCAGGGGTCGCACGGGGGTGCCAGGCCAACCCCGGCACCCCCGGTGGCTTAGCTACTGGCTCTACTGACGGCGAGGTGGCTGGTACCTCACGTAAAACAGGTCACTAGGTCAGGATGTTTCTGGGAAGAAGCTGCTGCTTCAAGCTTAAGTGTATGGGGTGATTTCGTCTGATTTGATCGGTTTTCTACTTCTTTTTTTTTTGTTTGTTGCAGACTTTGATATGAGGGAAAAGGCCCACGTGAGTGTATTGGTCAACTTTTTGTTTGTCTTTATTTTCCTAAACAATTATCTTCGTTGATCTCCCGCAAGCTTTGCAAGTATATACTACATAAGTACATACATTTTGTTCTTGATAGTGTCTGATCTATCTGGTATGGTTTGAACAACAACATATTGGAATGGTGCGGGAGAACTCATTAAATATTCTGGAATTTGTGCCAGGAAGATCGAAACAGTCACTGCTTGGGAGGCTCGGGTCATTCCCTAAGGCTGTATGCATATGTTTGACGAGTTAACCAATAATAACTTGATTAAATCCATTTGTTTACCAGGTCATCAGAAGTTATACTGAACAAATTTTATTGCACTAAACAGATCATTGGCCGTATTCCTTTCTAAAATTTGCAGGAAATCTAGAAAAAAAATGAGAACAGAAATACACAGCTATTTTTTTTTGTGTAAACCTGTTGATGAGTGATTATTAATTTATTACTATTTTGCTTATGTGACATGGTATTTAAAATTGTTCAATAAATATCTAGGTAATTTGTCCGTTTTCATCCTTTGCCAAACAGTATTTTCATTTAGCTTGCTTCAGGTTTCTTTTATTTTTAGATAGCTAAAAGTGTTTGGAATATTGATTATAATTTTTTGTTACAAGTTGGATGAAAAAAAGACTCGCTGGCTAGGCAGATTCAAAAGTTAACTATATCCTATCGAAAGAATAACACACTCCTGCCTATCACTAAATAGTATTGATCTAACCCTAAAAAAGGTACTGATCATGAGTAATGACACACTGCATCAGTGTTATTGCAGTACTTATGTGAAAAAGAGTTGTTTTCCATGTGCTAATTCTGCACTCGGAGGCCTTGTCAGCCATAAAAATAATTGCAGGTTTAGCTATTAAATTGGGTTGTTTGCTACTATATTTAGCTAAAGAATCTGTAAATTCTGAGAGTTTGCCTGTATGTGTTATGCTCATATTTGTTGGTTGTGTGATTTGCAGGACTGCTTGGTCAAGTAGGACACTGACACTGCCAATGGAAGCAGAGTGCCATCAAGGTTAAAGACAACAAGATGCTGCTCTTTTACTAGGAGCTGGTTAAGCACTGTGATACTACAGATTTGATGTAAGGTATATTACTTGTTTACGGTCTAGGTTGTGTGGAGCTCTGCAATTTGCAGATCTCTGCAGTTCAATTTTTCTTTGTGTGTCTTGTGATCTCTAACATGCAGATTACAATAGTCATTACCATCTATTTATCAATGGTTGTGGCATTGGATATCAAACAAGTACACTGTTTTCTATTAAACATATAGCTGCAAGAAGAATTGAATTTAGCTTTCTAATGATTAGCTGCTGAACTACAAATTAATATCACTACACGTGAAACAGGGGAAATCAAATACTTGCTGGTTCTTTGAATAATGTTCAGTAGTTGCTGCACTGAGTGCTTGATTTTTTTTATTATTTTCAGCTTGGCCAAATTATGTTGTTCTCTAATATTTGTGAGCAGCTCTATGGAGGGCCATGGCGATTTGCCAGAGCAGCATGGCACTATCGAGGTAATAGTGGCTGTTACAAGGTAACCATCTTTTTCCCCTTCACTTTGACAGATGCAGTCACAAAGATGGAGTCTTGCACCGAGTAGATGTGTTTGTAAACAAAAGTGAAAGAAGATTAGAAAGATGCTTAACTCGAATAGTCTTGTGAAAATCTTACATGCTGATACATAGGAGGCGGTGAAAATGAAATACAACAAGTGTGAAAATGCGGTTGGAATGGTGGGCTCCATCTCTTGAATTTGTTCATCCTATTGATATACTATGCATGTTATGTAGCTTTGGTGAAATTTGACAGATTCGTATAATATGTACACAATATTGCTATTTGTGACATTCCTATGAAATGACCCATATCCACATACTATCATCAAACTGTATGAGTCATGGGTTGAATCATTGTAATTGTTTTGAATAATCATATAGGATTGCTTAAAAAAGGTGTGCTGCCAAATGTGCCATGTGATAATATAATGTTTGTGCACTGTTCGTGGCCCATTTGTTCGGATCTATTTTTTTCTTGTTCAGAAGTATGACCGTTTCCGGTTTGCATGTGTAGTATTTGGTTTGGTGCAACTAATGTGTGTGGAGACCCAATGTGTGGCGCCATGCCGTTTGGGTGTAACGGAGCATGATCTTGTTAGTTTTGTGCATGCCCGGTTGGTGCGACGTTGGTAGAGACCTCTCTACCTTTTAATCATATAAATATATCTCGTTTAATATTTGATTGGCAAAAGATGTCATATGTGGTCTTTTGATTATTTTATTTGTATTACTAAATTCTATACTGTTGTTCCTATGTATCAGCAATTTAGGCTACCGAGTTTAAACTTCATTTGTTTCATATACTTTTAATCAATTCAATATGACTAAAATATTACTATTTTAATGCTTGAAGTACGTTTTCACCAGCCATGTTCTCAGCTTACCTATCTAGCTTATTAATAGTCCTGTTTATTTCTAGCTTGCAGAAATCTGTGTTTCTAACGGAGCGAGGCAAGTGATGGAACATTTGAATAGATTGCATTCCTTGTGCGATGTGCTTAGGTGTGTATTGTGGCAGACCATGTAAGAGGAGGTGAGGTGAGCCCAACGGATACGCAGACCAGTTGAGTCCAACTCTCCATAAATTAAGGAAGTTTATGCTTTTTGTATTTATTTGATGCTCAATGACACTAACTCGTCTGGCGCCTGCACGAGAAGCCTGGGAAAATGATGCCAGTTCCCTGCAATGCAGTCCGAGTGGCTGCAATGATGTCAAGTATAGTTTTATCTCTTCTGTTAATGCATGCATATATGTTGTTGGAGTCTTGGTGTATGTGTACAACTGTACACCGTGTTACCTGCAGCTTAAATTGTGATATGTATATCTACTACTAGGTTGTAGATGCTAATAAAAGCAATTCATCAGCATGAGTTTATGGAATTACTTCTGGTCATCATGAATTAGAAGCAAATGAAGCTTTTCATAAACTTTTCTGTTTTGTGTTCTGCAACATAACAATTTTCTTTGAAAATTTTTCATCTGTTTTAACCTAACTATTTTCCCCTGTTGCAACGCACGGGCACCTAACTAGTCATGACTTAATTTGTGTCTTGATCATTTCCTATTGACTCAAAGAACGACAAAAGCGTTCGACGTATTTTTAATTGCGATAATCTCTGTTAGAAAATATAATATATGCTGGTATATATACAATAATATTTAGGCGGCTAAGAAAATAAAAAATATATAATCATATATTAAGATTTGAAGACTGACTCATTGGCCACCGAAACAAAAGAGAAAAAGACAAGTACACAAGTGTTCATACGCGTGAGAGAGACATGCACTTTCATTAATTTCCAAGTTTTTAGCATGAATGCACTCACACTCACGTGACACGTCACATAATAACGTCATTGATCGATCGTACTCCCACCGTTCCAAACGATCGGCAAATATTTTTATTAGGATATTCCTAATTGATATGATAGTACTTCCTCCGTACTCGTTACTCGTAAAGAAAGTTGTTTTGGATAGCGACACAGTCTCCAAAACACAATTTTGACTTCTTATTTCTATAAAAGTATTTATTGAAAATTGATACTCCATCCATCTACTTTTGATAGTAATATTTCTAAATCTGAAAAATTTATTTTTGATAGATATATTTCAATCCAACAACCTATCATCTTAATAATTTTCTCGGATTTAATGCGTGACTCTCCATTCTTCCACTCATGATTGACTATATGGGCATTGAGAAATGTAAATATTAATGAATCGCTTGTTTACGAGGAATGACTAGTAGCATGTTTAAATAGATGATAAGTAAAATTACTTATCCTTGATTTGTGTGCCAAGATGAAATATAACTGTAGATGGAGGGAGTATATGTATACTTTTATGAGAGTATTTTTCAAGATAAATCTATTCATATAATTTTTATATTTTTAAACTAAAAAACTTGAAAGTGATTCATGATTTATATTCTCAAGGTTCGACTTAAACAATATCCTAAACGACTTTCTTTACGAGTATAGAGAGAGTACTCTCTAAAGCCTGCTCAATATCCATACATTAAAATAAATGGACATGAGTACATGTATGATGTATCCATACACACAACCATTTAATTTGTTTAATTTACAACTAACATGCAACATTTTGGTTTGTTGTTAATTGGCTAGAAAGTAACGGGGATGGTGCATATATACATGCATGTATTTTGTTAGCAAATATATTGTTGAGTCCATTATCAAAGTAAATATAGTAATATGAATGATTTATTAACCTTTTCTTTCAGTAAAATCATCTAGTGTTGTATGTCGATCAATTGGGAACGGAGCGAGTATACTACTGATAAATGATACTCCAAAACAATGCTACTGTGTCTTAAAAAAAGATAAACTCTAGCTACGAATTTAGACACGTATGTGTTTAGATTCGTAGCTAGAATTAGATTTATTTTTTTTATGGAGGGGTGCAAGGAAAAGAGATACAATACAAACACGCAAATACTAATGAATGACATGGATGAACAGCCATCCATGGCTCGATCGGGTATAAAATCCCAGCGCAGATTAACACTCTGGCTCACCTCAATCGCTGAAGCAAAACTAGCAATGGAGCTCAACAACACCGAGCCATTAACTGCTGTTAGTGCACAAGCAGCAGCCGTGTTCTTGCTCCTTCCCGTCGCGCTCCTGCTGCTGCTGCTCCGCTTTGCGCGAGCAACGACAATGGCAGGAGATCGCAAGAGCGAGCTGCTTCTGAGCAAGCTCCCTTCGCCGCCGCTGAAGCTGCCGGTCAAGCACGGCCCCGACCTCATGCTGCTCCACCTCGGCTCCGCGCCCACCCTCGTCGTCTCCTCGCCGCGCGCCGCCGAGGCCGTCCTCCGCACCCACGACCTCGCCTTCGCGTCGCGGCCGCGCGCCATGATCCCCGACATCATCACCTACGGCGCCACGGATTCGTGCTACGGCGACCATTTCCGCAAGGTCAGGAAGGCGGTCACCGTCCACCTGCTCAACTCCCACAAGGTGCAGGCCTACCGCCCCGCCCGGGAGGAGGAGGTGCGGCTGGTGATCGCCAAGCTCCGCGACGCGGCGGCGGGCGCGCCGGCGCCGGTGGACATGACCGAGCTCCTCCACTCCTTCGCCAACGACCTCATCTGCCGCGCCGTGTCCGGCAAGTTCTTCCGGGAGGAAGGGCGGAACAAGCTCTTCCGGGAGCTCATCGACACCAACGCCTCGCTCCTGGGAGGGTTCAACCTGGAGGATTACTTCCCGAGCTTGGCGAGGACGAAGCTGCTCAGCAAGGTCATCTGCGTCAGGGCAATGAGGGTCAGGAGAAGATGGGACCAGCTGCTCGACAAGCTCATCGATGACCATGCCACCAGGTTGGTTCAGGATGAGGATGACGATGACGCCCAGCAACAACAAGACAGTGACTTCATCGACATCTTGCTCTACCATCAGGAAGAGTATGGCTTCACCAGGGACAATATCGAACCTATACTTGTGGTGAGTGCTAGCTGCTACATGCCAACTTAAATTTAGCTACTGCTGATGTAGAATCAAGAATTTACACTTCCCATGTTGTACAGATCACGCTACATTACACAAACCGCCATACACTATTAATTTATATTATTTATGCGATATGTAGGACATGTTTGAAGCAGGCACGGACACATCGTACTTAGTTCTAGAATCTGCCATGGTTGAGCTCATACGCAAGCCACACCTCCTAGCCAAGCTACAGGATGAGGTGAGGAGGGTCGTACCGAAAGGGCAAGAGATAGTCACTGAAGATAACATTGTCGACATGGTTTATTTAAAGGCTGTTATCAAGGAGACACTACGGTTGCACCCACCAGTTCCTCTCTACATCCCCCACCTGTCTAGAGAAGATTGCAGCATCAGCGGCTACATGATCCCTACATGTATTCATCAATGCATGGGCACTCGGTAGGGATGCTAATTTCTGGGACATGCCAGATGAGTTCCTACCTAAGAGATTTATGGATTCCAACATTGATTTTAAAGGACATGATTTTCAGTTCCTACCGTTTGGGTCAGTACGAAGAATGTGTCCTGCAACTCACTCAGCAACGGTTACCCTCGAGATTATGCTGGCTAACCTTATGTACTGTTTCAACTGGAAGCTACCAGCAGGTATGAAGGAGGAGGATATTGATATGACAGAGGTGTTTGGATTGGCAGTGCATCGGAAGGAGAAACTCTTCCTAGTTCCACAAGCTGACTAAGTACATGCCTATACAAGAATCAGTACTACGTTCGTCGGGGCAAGTTATATTATTCATCCAGCAAGCACGTGCTAAATCAATTAGTGTTACATGTTGTCGTTAATTGTTCGTGTAATAATAAGAGCTATTATTGGCACATGTCATTTCACTTGTTTGTAAAAAAAAATTGTCCATGTGTGATCACGCTCCATTTGTGCTGTTACTTGTATAATGTATACTACATATACACCCAATCAATGTAATCATCATTAATGTTTGTGATATTCATTGGTTGTTTAATTTGGTCCTTCTGTAAATTCAAACTCTTCAAATATATATATTAATTCAGACAGGGTGGATCTAATAAATATTGGGCCTAGATCTTGAGCTGGCCCAGCCTTCATTGGCCTAGATCCTAATAAGGAATAAGTCTATTTTGCCTTCCTCATCTTTTGTCCTTGTCAAATCGCATCCCTCAATCGTAAAAGCAGGTATAATGCCTCCCCGAGCTTCAAAAAATGGTGTAAATTGACTTCCTTGGTGGTTTTCAAAGTAGTTTCTGTTGAAGTGGCACATTGATTTGGTCCAAGTATCCTAATGTGATAGCCCAGTCATCAAAAGAATTAAAAATAGAAGTGGGCCCACATTTAAGTGACAAAAGTAAAAATAAAAACGGTGGGGCCTACTTGTCAGCCCTACTTATCCCTTTCTTCTTCACTCTCTCTTCTTCCCACACGAGACTACGCGGCAGCGGGAGGCCAGCAGCGTGACAATATGCTAATTCACTCTGCTTCTCCTTTGTCCTCCCGAGCCGCTTCTCATGGCGACCCCGATCGGAGAACTGGAGGTCGGGGTCGGAGTGCGGCGTCGACAGCGAGAGGTTCGATGGGTGCGAGCGTGGGAGGCCACCGTCGGCCCCTTCATCACGAGAGGAACCGATAGCCCGATATAGTAAAGATAATAGTATGCATGCATCACTCTAATTTAATTTTAGAGCATTTCATAGTACTACACAATGCCGCAGCCACGCACGAGCCGTTTTTCCAAGCTAGAAAAAAATAAAGAAAGAAAAGAAAAGCCATCGATTGCCGAGACTAATCCTTATAGTCTACAAGTAGTCCGTCCGTATTTTAATGTATGATGTCGTTGATTTTTTAATCAACGTTTGATCATTCGTCTTATTTAAAATTTTTATGCAAATATAAAAATATTTATGCCATGCTTAAAGAATATTTGATGATAAATCAAGTCACAATAAAACAAATTGTCGATGTTTGATATCACGACTACAGTATTTGGATGGTATGGAGATCGTTGGTATCAGGGTATATGCGAGATTGAGATAAAAAAGATAGAGACAAGGATTTTTATATAGGTTCGGGCCCCTTATCTGACAGGTAATATCCTTACATCCTGTTGACCGAAGCCGGTGTTGCTCTTTATTCATCTGGATCACACAAATACAATAATTGGGATAATCTATCTATCCGTCGTCGACTTGACGGCTAGATAACAAACTCATAATCGACGACAGGGTAGTCTTTCTCCTCGAATCCGTACTCGGCGAGATCAGAGATGGCGCTAGATTCCTCTTACCGGCCCCTGTAGGTGCCGGATGGGGTATGGCTAGACTAATATCTGATGTCGATATACGGCGGCCTATTGGCTTGTTGATTTGTAGATTGTGGTGAGCGTCTCCCCTCTCCTCCTAGGGGGCTTGTATTTATACCCATAGATAACCCCTCGTCCAAGTAGAACTAGGGAGATAAATATGGATACGATGTGAGTAGTCCTTGTCGTTTCCATATAGAACTCTTCTTGCCCTTCCTTATCCGGAACTCCCTTTATATACGAGGTTTGTTTCCGTATAAGACATAGTATGTAGTGGACCCTGCCGAGTTTAGTCGATTACTATTGGGTATGTGGTATCCATAACCCTAACACAAATGATAATTACATAAATTTTTTAATAAAACGAACGGCTAAACATTGGTCAAAAAGTCAACGGCATCATATATTAAAATATGGAGGGAGTAATAATTAAGGATTATACGGTCTAGTGTTTCCTCTGATTCTGACATCACTCGTTTAATTTGTTCTAGGCCGCCTCAGGAGAGCGCTTCCACGTATGCATGCATATGGGTCTTCTTTTATGGCCGGCCCAACGTCGCTAGCCCATTTGCGCAGCATGTTCCTAGCCTCTCAATTAATTTTTTGCCCAGTTAAAAAAAATAGAATTTTATAAAAAAAACTAGAAAAAATACCCACGTGTTACAACGGGTGAAGGCTATTTTAATCGTATTATTGTTAGATTTTTTTCTATTTAAAAAGTCTGTGGGATTTTTTATTTTGATAGTATTTATATCTAATTCGAAACTCTTATTAGGACGAAGGGTTATGCCATGTACGTTGCTTTGTAATGGCTTGGCAAGAATTATGAAACAATTAGCTGTCCGACTCTCGTTCTAAGTTAACATGCAAGTTTTTTAAAATAATTTTTTATGTATTTTCAAAAGTGAATAAACTTAAAAACCGATTCAAATACGAACGACGTACCAATGTATCAGCTGAAACATCTTTAATTTTTATAATATCTTTTGATTATTATAAAAGTGTACATGCATTCGGAAGAAATAGGGAGAAGCAATAAAGAAAAATTAGGGGAGAACACCAAACTGAAACAATAGAAAAAAACCAAGAAATAATTTACTAAGAATTATGTGGGCCAAGACAGATGAGGCCCATCAGTTAAAAAGAGGGACACTCAGCCCGTGGTGGCCGGGACGCTCGGCCCGGAGGTCAGCCGTACGGTAGAACGACCCCAAAATTGCATCGGTCATCTGCTTTGCGCTCGGTAGAAGAAAATAGAATCGGAAACACGAAAGGAAGATATACGAGCAAAAAACAGAATCGCAAAATCCGGAAACTAAGCTACGGATTCACGACGTACCAAAGCGCATGATAAAAACATCTTCACTTTTTATAATAAATAATACTTTTTATAATAAATAATAGAGATAAGAATTCTTCGCACATGTCATTTACTTGTTTGTACAAATTAATTAAAATGCCCGTTGAATATGCATATACATATATGTCACCGTCCATCATTGTTTTTGATATTCACGGGTGTCTTTGGTCCCTATCAATTTGAAATACCTAATCTTTCTCTTTCTTTTTCGAGACAAACTTTTTTTTCTAAGTAATTGATATGCCAAACGTTGCAGACGTTGTAGACCCAGATTAGCAAACATTGCACACATGATCGATGACACCCGCAGGCCTAGACCGGCGGACCAAATGGAGTTAATAGCATGCCAAACGGCTTATTAGTGATAAAAAATAATTTGTAAGTAAACTTTTATATATGTTTTTAGCGAGTTAAAAATCAATGCTGAAAAAAACCTATGTCGAAAATACCTTAAAATAAACTCTTTTAAAATTTAAATTTTAGTAGCGACTGATACATCATAGGGCAAACGATGAGGCCTGCTTGAAAGCTTACATATAACACATACAACTTATGCCCCCTCCCATCAACACTATTACGGTCTAATTGAATATCTTACAGTTTAAAAAGCGTGTCGTCCATGTGATAATCTAGCGGGAAACGTGTTGTCTGTCTTCACCCACCTATGAGATCGATGCCTTTTCAATATTATTATCACGTACTTGCATGGTACTCCATTTATATTCCCTCCGTACTCATAAAGGAGGTCGTTTAGGACAATGTTGAAGTCAAATCTTGGAAATATGAATCATGAATATCTCTCAAGTTGTTGAATTAGAAAATATAAAAATTATATAAATAGATTTGTCTTGAAAAATACTTTCATAAACTATATACTTGAACATGATGCATATCCTACATAGCTTGGTCTTTTTTTAGATGGAGCAAGTATGTGATAAGACACCACACCTACTAGCAGTGAAGAGACAACATAAATAGTTGGGGCAATTGCTTATTTGACCCCGTTTTGAACTCTAACTACCAATTTGACCCTACTTTTTAGGGTTTGCTTATTCTGTTAAGGGCGTCTAACGGTGTTAACTGAAGCACAAAATGCCTCTTCTGCCCTTACTCATTTGACCCTATTACATGTGGGACCCACCCGTCAGTTCTACCTTCTCCAATCCTCTCTTCTCTCTTCTCCTCTCCTCCAAGGATCCACCACGGGGAGAGGCAGCAGAAGGCGAGATGAGAGCCGGCGCCGGCTCTGGTGACGACGACGCCGACGAGGAGAGGCGGTGGCGAGTTCTTCTCCTCTCCTCCACGGATCCACCACAGGGAGAGGCGGCGAAAGGCGAGACGGCGAGCCGGCGCCGGCCCTGGTGACGACGACGACGAGCAGGAGTGGTGGCAGCGAGTCCGGGCGGTGGATCTCGAATTGCGGTCAGCGGATCCAGCGCCGCCGCCGCCACCTCCTCCCTCCATCCGAGCGCCTGCGCCAGTGTCGGCCACGCCATCGGCCCGCTCTGCCTGTCCTGGATAACGAGCTCCCCCTCGCCGGCAGGCTGGAAGCGGCAGGGGTGGACTTCCTATGGGTCGAAACTCCACCGGCGCCGCCGCAGATCTGTGCTCGGCACAACCGCCCTCCCTCTGCAAGTTGACGGCGGCGCGGATCCCCTTCCTCCTCGGCCGGCCGCCGCCGGCGGTGCTCCCTCCCTCCACCAGCGGCACCGCCATGGATCCGTGCTCGGCGCAGCCGTCCTCCCGCCGCGAGTTGACGCCAGCGTGAATCCCCTCCCTCCACGGCCCCCCACCACCGCCGGTGCTCCCCGTTCCATCAGTCGGCGCCGCCGCCGATCCGCGCCGGCGTAGCCGCCCTCCTCCGCAAGTTGGCGCCGGCGCGGATCCCCTCTGTCCATGGCCCGCCGCCGCCGCCGGTGGTCCCTCCCTCCAGTAGCCGTGTCACACCCCGAAGTTCTTCTCCCAAGCCTAAATTTAATTTATAAATGGCCTCGAGAAATTACCAGTGTAATAGTAAGAGAGAAACCCTAATTGAATCAATGCAAATAATAATCGGAAAGGGCATGTGGGATTTTTCTTGAGTTCTGCATGTCGAAATACGCTAACAAGATTTTTAGTGGAATTTTCAGAGCTCTAGAAATAATTTTAACCGATTAAAAATGAGCACAAGCAATATTTAAATCCCTGGAAATTCATTTCCTTCCTTTTCTTTTTCTTTTTCTTTTTCCCTCCTTTTTCCCTTAGTGGGCCGCCAGCCCATTCCCCCTCCTCTCTCCCCGCGCATTGCTGGGCTGGCCGGAGGCCACGGCCCAGCTCAGCCCACGCCCCCTCCTCTCTTCCAGGATCGCCGACAGGTGGGGCCCACCTGTCGGGCCAGTCTCCCTCCTCCAGCCGGCGCCGGCACGCGCCGCGCCCACCTTCCCAGTGCCACATCGGCCATGCCCGCGCGTGCGCCCGCGTCTCCTGCGCCCACTCCCCCTCTCTCCCGCTCGCCCGCGCTCCCGAGACGGCCGGGATTTCGAATCCCGCCTCTCTCTCCACCTCCACCTCCCCACGTCGGCCGGCGATTTCCGCCTCTCCCGGCCATGTCCGGCCCCCTTCTCTCCCTATTTAAGCATCACCGCTCTCCCCTCTCTCTTTTTCCCCATTTCGCTGAGTACTCCCGTGCCCTCTACCGTCCTAGCGCCATCGCCCTCCTCTCCGCCGCCGTCGCCCCCGCTCCGGCCGCCGCTAGCCGTTGCTAACCGCCGCGCCGAGCCGCGCCGTCGCCGCCGTCAGGTTCACGAGCCCGAGGGCCACGCCGTCCGCCTCTCCGCCGCCGCTTTTCGCCGCCGGAACCCACTCCGCATCGTGCGCCGGTGAGCACCGCCATGGCCGCCGCCTTCGGCTGGTGCCCTCGCCCTCTCGCGTTTTCCTCTCTCCCTCTAACCCCTCTCCTCTTGTTCGTTAGGTGGTTCCGGAGCTCGTCCCGCCGCCGTCATCGCTCCCCATCGCTCGCCGTCGTCGATCGTCGTCGGTGAGGCACCTCCTCCCCTTACTCTCTCCCTCCCACGCCGCTTAGCTGCCGCGCCGCTGCCTAGCCGCTCGGCCGCCGCTAGCACCGCTCGCGCCGCTGCGATGCCGCCGCCCGCTGCCGCCAGCCGATCGCCGTCGGTCGCCGCCGTTTGCCGCCGCCGCCCCGCGGTAGCGCCACCGTGCGCCATGGCCGCCGGGCCGGCTTGAGCCGCTCGTGCGCGCCGGCTACGCGCCCCGTCGCCGTCCGATCTACCCTCGGGTAGATCGGGACCGTCGGTTCGGCTGCCCGCCTGGCCGCCACGTGTGCGCCGCGTCGGCGCCACGTCAGCGCCACGTGGTGCGCCGCCTCCCTTCCGGTCCGTGGACCCGGTCCACCACGGACCGCCACCCCGAGTCACTGCCATGTGGGGCCCGCTTGTCGGCGCCGCCCCCTCTCTCTCCATGGTTTTATTTATTGCGTAATAAATCATTTAGGATTTTTCTGTTTATAGTAAAAACACAGTGAATCTTCTAAAATTCATATCAAATTCATCCGAGCTCCGTTTAAGCCCATTCAAGTCTCAGTAAATCAAGAAAAATGCAAAGAATCCATTAAAAATGGTTTTGTTCTCTGTTTCAGTAGCCTTATAGCCTGTTTGCATTGTTTGTGTTGTATGTCGTGTAGAATCCGTCTCTCCCGACGCTCCGGTGTACTTTGAGATAGTCGCCGAGGTTCCTCCAGCAGCAGAGCAAGGCAAGTCATGCTTGTCACTTGAACATATTGAACCTATATTGCAAATTCTCTCTCGTTTTCTTTTAAATATTGCATTGTTTTATTTTTTTTGAGGGGAAACACTGTAGGGGAAGCCCCCCAAGTTAATATTAAATTAAAAGAAGGAATACAAATAATTTACAAAATGTTTATCCACTGAGATAAAACTTGTCTCTCAGAAACTTTTAATCTAAAGACTAAAAGGGTAAGATCAATCTTAAAGAGAGCTTTCCAGGAAACAACCGAAGGTGGTACATTCTGAAAAATGAGAGCATTTCGTTGCTTCCAAATGTTCCATGCAGCATAGAGAATTTTTTCAACAAAATGAGTGGATCTATATGAGATCTTTGCCTGCAGCAGCATATCATCAAAATTAAGAGAAAGGTTCAAGACAATTCCCAGCTGCGCCCAACAATCTGAGCTGAATTGACATTGAAAGAAAAGGTGGAAAGATGTTTCCCTTGCTTGAGCTGGACAAAGGACACATGCTAGATCAGAATTTTCAGGAGGGTAGTGCCTTCTCTGCAGCATATCATAAGTGTTTAATCTGTCAATTAGGACAAGCCAAGCAAACACCTTAACTTTCATAGAACATTTGCTTTTCCAAATCCAACTTAAGTACCCAGGGGCTTGAACATGCATGAAATTTATTGCATAAATTTTCTGTGAAGAAAACAGTCCATTCCCCCAGACATAAGCCCAAACATCTTTATAACCAGATAATAAGTTGAGGGGGTCAGCTTCACTCATGGATTCATATTCCTGGAAAGCTTGTTCAGATAAAGGCAAAGCAAAAAGCTGTGATATGCTTTTAGTAGAAGTTATGCTTACTGAGTCCTTGTGAGAGAGTGCAAAAGAGTGAATTCTAGGGTAAACAGCTGACCTGACTTTACCATTCCAAAAATCATCCCAGAACAAACAAGTTTTCCCATCACCCACTTTACAACTTGTCAGACTTCTGAAAATATCCACAAATTGCAGCACATCCTTCCACCAAAAGGAACCTCTTGGGTGAACAGCATGTGGTAATTTATCAGAGTAATAAGAGGTCCAAATCAAATTAACCCAAAGAATAGGATGCCTGTTGTAAAATTTATGCAAATTTTTCATTAAGAGAGCAGCATTCTAAAGATTGAGATCAATAACACCCAAGCCTCCTCTATTCTTTGGTTGACAAACTCTCTCCCAAAGCACTAAGGATTTCCTACTAGAATTTATGTCTGATCCCCTCCATAGGCAATGCCTTCTTGCTCTATCAATACTTTCAATCACAGATTTTGGAAGGGGGAGGGAACGCATGTAATAAGTAGGGAGGGATGAAAGGACCGAAGTTACCATTGTAATTCTGTCGCCATAAGACAAGAGAGTAGAGGTAGCTGAGAGCCTCCTTTCAATTCTATCAACAAGAGGTGCAAAGTCAATTACCTTTGGTCTGGTGGTTCCCAAAGGGAGGCCCAAATATGTAAAAGGAAGTGATCCAACTGCACAACCAAACAACCCTGAAAGATGCTGGACTTTTTCTGGATCCACATTCAAAGGAATCATGCAAGATTTACTGTAATTAACCTTTAAACCAGTAGAATCAGCAAAGGTGTTGAGGATAGTCTTTAGACAAAAAAGTTCTTTTGAGGAAGCTGTCAAGAAGAGCAAAGTATCATTTGCATATTGTACTACGGGAAAATCATTTTCAGGTGTTGGAATGGGAATAGAAAGTACCCCCTGTGAATAGGCTTTATTAATTACAGCCTGCAAAAGATCAACACCTAGCACAAATAAAAGAGGGGACAAGGGGTCCCTTTGCCTCACACCCCTTTTGCAATAAAAAGATTTCCCAGGGACACCATTGAGCAGCACTGAAGAGGAAGCTGATGAAAAGATCAAGTTAATCCAACTCAACCATTTAGAGTCAAAACCCATTTGCTTCATAATATTCAAAATAACCGAGTGTTCAATTGTGTCAAAAGCCTTTTCAAAATCTAGCTTTAATAGCACTACTGTTTTATAATGTTTTATAATGTTACCATGGGATGTTTACCTACTGTCACAGCCATGCTATTTTTGTACCCTGTTCCTTTGTTAGCTTGGGGTTGTAACATGATTAGATGTTGGATTAGGAGGTGCTTAGCCATGCTTAGTTCAACTAGCACACAATGGGGACCTACATTAATGCATAGATATCAGATTTTAGTAATGATGTTGGTTAATGCCACCGCTCCGGTGTTGGTTAATTAAAATATACCATATGGTGGGCTGTGGGTGCATGGTTTTGATGGTCGCGCCCATGGCAGTTAAGGACCGGTTCGCGGGAAACCCTGGAAGAAATCCTCGTACTTTCCACAAGCCAGCGTGGGCAACGGCTGGGCTTGTAGTGTAGCTTTCCTCTAGCTGACGCATCCAGGCAAGGGTGGGCGTGATGGAGTTTGGATGGGCCTTGCGACGGCCTATGCGGCTTCCGGATTCACCTAGGCACGAGAGGGGACTGCCCGCTGCCTCGCGAGGAGTGGGGGTGAAACCTGAGGTGTGGTGTGCTTGGTTAGAGGGGGTTATGCGAAAGGTCCTGTCACGGCCTCTTTCCAATATGTCGTGGTGGCATGTCGGCGCACGGAAACGTGTCGTGGGGCTGTGTCTTGTGGGTACAGTTGTACACCTCTGATCAGAGTAAAACTATTCGAATAGCCATGCCCGCGGTTATGGGCGGTCAACCAGATTCACCGTGATTAGTCTCACCCTAGCCTGGTTTAATGAAATGGATTAGTGCAGGTGGATGGTTGGGCCTGTTGCAACATGGGATAGCGTTGGACAGTGGATGGTTAATATTGATTAATTATTACAACTGTTTTACTGCTTTCGACTACTGTTTATAAAGGCTCGCTTTATGCAAATGAACCGCTCTACCTAATCTTTGGTTATACCCTGCATCATACTCCCGGTTCTAGTATGACTTGCTGAGTACGGTGGTTGTACTCAGTCTTGCTCTATTTTCCTCCCCCCAGAGTTTGAGTATGCGTCAGATGGTGGCTTTCCCGAGGAGTAGGCTTCGTCCGTGCCATCGAGGATGCCTGTGGAGTGGTGTTCCCGCTGCAGTCCAAGTCAAGGATTAGCTCCAGATATCTTTTTCTTTCCCGCTGCATTTATGTAAGACTTTTATGATGTTTGTAAGACGTGGATCTGTATGTCAACTTTGTCGTTTGTGTACCCCGGCTGGTCCTGGACGGGGGTTTTAATGCACATTCTGCTTAGAATTCTATTCGGGAATTTCTGGGCGTGACAAGCCGGCACTGCCGCTTACCTTCCCCGCCACAGCTCCCTCGCCGGAGAGAGAAGGGATACGATAGAGAGAGAGAGAGACCGGGAGAGAAAAGGGTTAGATGAGGATCGAGTTGGAGGGTATTTT
The DNA here is from genome assembly GCA_000338895.3 of Oryza meridionalis. Taxonomy (NCBI): domain Eukaryota; kingdom Viridiplantae; phylum Streptophyta; class Magnoliopsida; order Poales; family Poaceae; genus Oryza; species Oryza meridionalis. Next base: position 460,586 of record CM002531.2, read on the forward strand.
AGTCATTATGAAATGTGATTTTATTTTTTCTCTTTTTTAAATGAACTCTTAATGGTGTTGTAGAAACAGGGTCAGACGGAGTGTTCATTTTCGAAGAGCAGGGTCAAATAAACAAACTGGAAAAAATAGGGATAGGGTCAAATTGGTAGTTAGGCTTCAAAAGAGGGTCAAATAAGCAATTGTCCCTAAATAGTTAAATATATAGATTCTCAATGAGATCCATAGACATATGTCTTTTTTTTACTTATATATAGCTAATGCTATAATACTGAAGATCTCTCGTTGATCTTAAGCTGCGATCCACTTAATAAAATAATATCTATTAGTCCTTCTTACATGAAGGATTCAAACCAACAAACATATATATTGAAAAGACATAAAGTAATTTTATATTCCGTATGGGATTAGCCACAATTTTTTTTTTACAAATATAGCTTCCTATGCATAAAATTATACTACAAATATTAAGTTATTACTTATGCTGACTTTTACATGCATATTGGAGATGCCTATAATTACTTAGCCACAATTAACTTTTTCTCTAAAATTAATATAAATGGTTATGAAAAAACGTGACAGTGTAAGTACAACATCTGTCACTCCACTAAATATCAATTCCAAAATCAACCTACAAATGAGAAACAAATAGATCTGCTCAATAAATAGTGATATACAAACCCAAATCTAGGTAGGGATATGATGTGACTATAGATAGTACGACGAATCTATAGACAGTAATTAAGCTGTTCAGATTCATCGTGCTAGGTAGTGTTACGTTCCCACCTACCTAGATTAGGTTTTTTTTAATGGATTGAGTATGATTATTGTGATCATTTTTTAAAAAGAATTGTGATAACTATTTTAAAAAAAAGTTTCCCCACAAGTTGTCTTTAACCCTGCTCCTCTCCACCTTAGCTATTGTCCAACATCGCATATCATTTCAAACAAATTGACTATTTTTTATTCTCTAATTGTATGTGTTTCAGCTCAAAAATATTTTCTCTTTAATTTCTTAAATCAAATGAGTTCATGACCATGCTACTTTATTATTAATAATTGTACTTCTTGAATCACTCAGCAACATATTTTCCACATTTATAATATGTGGAATTGACAGCATGCATATACTATACACGTATGTTTCATTCGACAACTATAAAAAAAAAGCATGGACTGCTCGTCTTTTGTATTTTAAGATTCTGGCTGTTCGTTTTTCACATGGAGATTTTAATGTGAAGATATAAATGTATTACGTTTAATTGTTTTGTGTTCACCAGTCCACCTATTAGACTATGTTTGAGTGAAAGGGTAATACACAAAATAAGATAAACCATCAACACATGATTAATTAATCAAGTATTATTTATTTTCAACTTTAAAAATAGAATAATATGATTTTTTTTCAAACAACTTTTCTACAGATTTTTTTTAAAAAATATATTCTTTAGCAGTTTGGGAAGTATATGCATGGAAAACAAAAAATCTTTTCGATATTTCCTTTCCTATAGATACCTTTTTAGCTTGAAGATAACGCGACGTACATGATGCATATGGTCGGGAAGTATATTTGTCCCTCGAGCGGATATGTCGCTCATTCTTGTGTGTAATCTTAATGTCATTAAAAAGTATAAAACAATTGATAAGATAGGTATATATAATACATCACTTAAAAATACGTAAGTTTCAATTTAACTTGCACAAGTAAAAAAATTACCAAATTTGTATATAAATAATACGCGCTATATTCGCAACTGTTGCACAGGTAGTATTTTGTAATGTACAGTGAAAAGGCAGCACAGGTAGTATTTTGTAACGTTGCTATTATCTAATTAACATGGTGCATATATACCATCAGACCATGAAGTAATATATTTTCATCAGCTCTAATTTCTAGATTTCTGACCAATTAATTGTGCATTTTTTTATTCTTGAATTAACATAGATAAACCATACTTTCTGGTATCTACTGCCTTACTCCAGTACCAAAAGTCACTGGTGGAGAAACTGTTTGTAGTACCGGTTCGTAACCCTCCTTTAGTCCCGGTTGTCCAACCGGGACTACAAATCCAGGACTAAAGATAGCTATCTTTAGTCCCGGGTGAAATAACCGGGACTAAAAATCGATCTTTATTCCCGGTTCGTGTTACCAACCGGGACTAAAGATCGGTCAGCCACGTGGCCGGCCGAACCATTTTTAGTCCCGGTTTGTGTTACCAACCGGGACTAAAGATCGGTGTACCATTTTTTTTTATTTTGCATGGCCCTGTTTGCTGCAAGGTTGATTATATATATATATATATATATATATATATATATATATATATATATATATATATATATATATATATATATATATATATGCGCATATGTGTATATGTATAAATACATATATTACACACATATGTATAATTTAAAGCACTTAACATTTTATATGCATATATATTACCAAAATATATATTAACACTAAAGTAAATGTGTACATATATAAATATATATATATACATGCATATATAGTACAATTCATTTGCTCACTAGCTATAGCTACCTCTTCTGTCCAGCGGAGGGATGACTTCCACTAGCCTCCTCCTCCTCGTTCCCCTCCGCATCCCTCTCCACGTTCCCCTCCTCGTTCAAGTACTAATTTGGATCCTCGTTCCCCTCTTTTTCGTTCCAGTACTGGCCGCTTCCCAATGTAATTGTATCATACAATATCTGTTCCTCATAGCGATCAGCCATCTGTGCATACAAAAAATATTTATTAGGTCTATAGGTCATATTTGCTAAGCGTAATATTAATACTCTACTAATCTTATATTAAATCTTTAATAATCTTATATTAAAATTATAGTAATCATATATGCTAAGTCTAACAATCTTATATTAAAACTCTAATAATCTTACATTAAAATTATAATAATCATATATATATATATGCTAAGTCTAACAATCTTATATTTGTAATACCCCGTGTCCATGGTTGGGCGAATTCGAGGGCGAATTCGATTGAAGGGGGGAAAATGTAATGCCTCGGGTTTTGAATTAATATATTTCGGGGAATATTAGAGCGAACGCGTAAAAGTTTAACTTTTAAACCATTGTTTGAATAGGCGATCAGGAACCGTAGATACGTAGAGCTCGTCGAGTAGGGCGAAATAGACTATAAGTTTGTGGTAATCGGAGTCCCGAGTTATTTCCGGTTATCGATTTAATGTGGGCCGTTTGATCTTCATTAGCCTCTCCCTATTTAACCAATAGAAGGGGAAAAAAAAGAAGGCATCGCTAGCAGCTAGCCCTAGCCGCCGACGTCCGCGTCTTCACCTCTGCGCCGCCGCCGCTGTGCGTCTGACGTCGGTTGCCACAGCCATCGTCTCCTTGGTGAGTTGCTGCTGCCGATCCTATTTTTGCCTCGTGTTGCTGCTGCTGCCGCTAGGATTGCTGCTTGTGCTGCTGCGGCTGCTGCCGATCTGCTTGTGCTGCTGCCGATCTGCCGTTGCTGCTGCTTGTGTGTTGCTGCTGCTACTGCTGGTTGTTGCTGCAGAAGAACAGGAAGGAGGAAGAGAAGGGAAAAAAAGTTAGATGAAGGGAAATTTGGGGAGTTTGGTGGATATTGCCAAATTCTTTGTTTTTCTTACAAACTTAGTACTTCTAGGTAATCCGTTTTAGCCCCTAGTTGTTTCTAATTTATATATTAGACGTTCCGGTTCCGGTAGCTCGAATTTATTTTTATCGAACGCTAGGCTGAAACCGTATTTTCAATTCTGGTATTAAACCATCGGGATTCAGGTTAGTTGTCCTAAATAAAGTTTGTAGTCACCGTCAATATCTTTCTAACGCCGCTGGTTTCGTTCAATTCTGATAAACGGTTTGGGAGAAACAACAAAAAACAGTACCGCTGACCGAGTCCGGAAATCAGGACAGCAATTCGTTTTCCTTAATCTGGGACTTTCAGAGGCATAATATGATTTTGTGCCCAACATGAAAGTTGTAGACAATTTTGTATAGATGTTCGAAGTTGTATTATTTGCTAGATTCTAGTAGACGGTTTGCAAGTTACGTATAAAACAGTAATGGAACTGCTATAGATTATTTAATACAAATCGGTAAAAAGTTTATATGTTCTAGGTTATTGATTTTAGTAATTATCCCTTGTAACTATCATTGGTTGGATATAGTGGTTTATGCGTAGTTTTGCTCCACAGGTGTGGAGGGTTCCAACGTTGGAGTTGAGTCGGAGTATCGAAGAAGTTAAGGCAAGTACAAGATGGACTTGTGTGATGGATAAACTGTGTTGCTTTGTTGGTTTCATTTACCCAATTATTATTCGAAGCTTCCTATTATCAATTGTGCGGTTTTGGTGTTATGCTACATATTCATATTTCACTTCATGTTCAAGTTCACGACGTTATTCATGTTTCATTCTTCCGGAAGTTTTTGTTTACATTATTTAAGTACCATTCGTAGTCATGGGAGTGCAATTTGGATCTTTATTCATGATCCTTGAGAAGCGCTGATCACGCTTGCTCGGCTTACCGGTAATGCTAAGAGGATATTCACATCTGCCCGGGAGGGAACTACTACTTCTTGCCTCCTTCGTTTTAAGTTAAAGGAAGTCAAATGTTTCATATTGGTTTCTTATTACATTAAACCTTTGTATGTTTTACTAGTTCAATTGTACTTGCTGAGTATTCTTTACTCATTCTTGTGTTTAATTTGGTTTTTAGGTACCTAACGATATTGATCGGCATGGGACGGGAGCAGCACCCTTGAACTACACACTATTATTGCACACTATTGAAATTTAGTTTTACACTATATTTTTGCTTAGCATAAGTTTTGCGTAGAACTTGTAACGGTCATTTAAAGTTCTGGTCCTTACTTTCACGTGGAATTTGTGGAGCTATGATGGTTTGGATTGCGTGGATTATATTGTTATTGAGTTATCTTATAACTGCCTGTCATGGATGTCCGTATTTTTAGGGAATACTCTGCCGAAATTTCTAATAATTTTTGGAGTTAGTAGTTTTTTAGTGTATTTTAGTGTGGCATTTTAGGTACGTGGCTATCTGAGGTGTTACAATATTCAAACTCTAATAATTTTATATTAAAACTGTAATAATTATATATTCTAAGTCTAACAATCTTATATTAAATCGCTACTAATCTTATATTAAAATTGTAATAATCATATATATAATATATATATGCTAAGTCTAACAATCTTATACTAAATCTCTACTAATCTTATATTAAAATTGTAATAATCATATATGCTAAGTCTAACAATCTTATATTAAATCCCTAATAATATAGTAATCTTATATTAAAACTCTAATAATCTAATAATCTTATATTAAAACTCTAATAATCTTATATTAAATCTCTAACAATCATTTCTTTACATCACTTGCCTGTGCGAATTCCTTTGATGGCTAGCTACCACTTCGGCTTGAGGGACGACGACGACGTCTTCTCTCCATCATTACCAGGGAAATGTATTAGTCTAAACGGGCCAAGTTACATATATTGTATTTCACGTTTTAACCTATATATATAATCATATATGTATGCTAAGTTTAATAATCGTTTAATTATCTCGTTCGTACACGTTTCGCTCGCGTTCGTTCTCACACTTTTAGTACAAGTGCATTAACGTTCGTTCGCGTTTCGTTCACGTTCGTTCGCGTTTCGTTCACGTTCATTCGCGTTCGTTAACGTTTCGTTCACGTTCGTTCGCGTTCGTTCACGTTCATTCACGTTCGTTCGCGTTCGGTCACGTTTCAATCACGTTCGTTCACGTTCGGCGATGTCAGGGCGCATGGCAGTGGCGTCGGCGGAGCGGTGGCGTGGCGGCGCGGCGGCGGCGTCGGGGCACGGTCCGGCACCGTGGGCCAGCCCGGCGGCGTGGGGCCGCGGGGGCAACGTGGTGTCGCAGTAGTGGTGTCGGCGGAGCAGTGGCGTGGCATCGCGGCGGCATGGGGGCCCGGCGGCGCCGTGGCGGCGTGCATAGCGGCTCGGCGGCGTGGCGCGGCGGCGTGGCGAGCTCGAGGCGGGGGCGGTGGCGTGGCAGTGGCGTCGGCGTCGTCGGCGGTGGCCGCCGCGTCGAAGTCGGTCGTCGACAGTGGCGGTTGACCGCGGCGTGGTAGTGGCGTCGGCAACGAGCTAGGCAGCGGCGGTTTGGAGAGAGAGAGAGATCGAGAGAGAGAGGCAGCGGCGGCTCTCACCCAAGAGATGCCGCTGCGGCGTCTGCGGTGGAGGCGGCGAGGACCGCCAAGCGACGATGAGAGACGACGACAGCGTCAGCGCGGGGTTGCCCTAGGCAGTAGCGGCGAAGGAGAAGCCGAGATTGATCTCGATGGAAAAACGTCTAAGTGTTGGTGGAGAAGACGAGGGCGCACCGGGAATATATATACAGCTAGATCTTTAGTCCCGGTTGGTGAGAACATCCGGGAGTAAAGATATCTTTACTCCCGGTTCGTAACAACAACCGGGACTAAAGATAAGTGATCTTTACTCCCGGATGTTCTCACCAACCGGGACTAAAGATCTTCTTTACTCCCAGATATTCTCACCAACCGGGACTAAAGATATTTTCCCGCTATTTCCAAATTCTTTTTAAACCCGGTTAGGGTTAAGAACCGGGACTAAAGATAATAGCACTCAATTTCGAATTTCATTACATATGTGTTTCTAAAATAGTAAATAATGCATTACAATTATTTAAAGTCAAAAAATTAATGACAAAACCTTTGAAAAATTATTGTTGTCTGTAGTAAACTAAGTGGATAATATATAATTAGCACATGAATGATTTAAAATTGTTAAAAATTCTATTAATCATATATAATTAGCATATGCATGATATTAAATTGTTAAAAATTCTAATTAACATATGTAAATACCACATGCATGATTTAAAATTAATAAAAATTCTAATAATCATATATAATTAGCATATGATGATATTAAATTGTTGAAAATTCTAATTAACATATGTAAATACCACATGCATGATTTAAAATTAATAAAAATTCTAATAATCATATATAATTAGCATATCATGATAATAAATTGTTGAAAATTCTAATTAACATATGTAAATACAACGTGCATGATTTAAAATTTTTAAAAATTCTAATAATCATATATAACTAGCATATGGATGATTTCAATTTGATAAAAATTCTAATAATCATACATAATTAACATAATTAACATAATTAAAATATTCTAATAATCGTGTACACAACAATTACGGCAATACATCGGCGGTGACGGTTGACCGCACGTACTTTCTCCTCACTATTGTTCCTTCCTTGTGATCGCTACGTGAGTAAGGGATGTCTTCATTTGATAGGAGGATGCTAGGGTCTATCGTCACCGTGAAAGGGGGTTGCCCATCAAACTGATCGTAATCCTCGTCAGTCTTGTCCTATACTTCGACGATTTTTCTTTTTCCTGGGAGAACCACGTGGTGCTTCGGCTCGTCAGGCCCTTTGCCCTTTTTACCTTTGCTAGACATGTCCTTGATGTAAAACACTTGCGTTACATCATTGGCAAGGACAAAAGGTTCGTCCGAGTATCCAACCTTGTTAAGGTCAACCATTGTCATCCCACTGTCATCAATCGTTACGCCTCCACCAGTCAACCTAACCCATTGGCACCGGAACAGAGGGACCTTGAGAGGTCCATAGTCAAGTTCCCATATGTCCTCGATGGCACCGTAATACGTGCCAGTTGTACCATCGTGTCCCATGGCATCGATATGAACAACACTGTTCTGGTTCGAGCTCTTCATGTCTTGGGCTCTCGTGTAGAATGTGTACCCATTGATTTCATATCCCTGGAATGTCGCAATCGATCCAGATGGTCCCCTCGTCAGGAAGGCCAGTTGTTGGTTAATCGTCTCGTTACCCATGAGATGTTGTCGCAGCTACGCGGCGAATGTATCAATGTGATGCCGTGTAATCCATGCATCGGACTTACCGATGTTTCTGGCACGAACTAGAGCCAAGTGCTCCTCAATGTAAGGAGCATCCAATGAAGATTGTTGCAGAACCGTGAAATAGGCTTTACGAAATAAATTGTTGTCTACCGTCATTATTGCTTTCCTTCCGAGAGTCCCCTTTCCCGTAGTCTCCCTTCATGGCGTGATTCACGTACCCCGATTGGGCGAAGGTTTTCAATAAATTCTACGCAAAATTCAATGACCTCCTCTGTTACATACCCCTTGGCGATGCTTGCCTCTGGACGAGCACGGTTACGAACATATTTCTTCAGAACGCCCATGTACCTCTCGAAAGGAAACATGTTGTGTAGGTACACAGGGCCGAGAATACCGATCTCTTTGACAAGGTGACAAAGCAGATGCGTCTTTAGATTGAAAAATGAAGGTGGAAATATCAACTCAAAGCTGACAAGACATTGCACCACATCATTCTGAAGGGCTTCTAATCTATCCGGATGGATGACCTTCTGCGAAATTGCGTTCATGAAAGCACATAGCTTTGTTATTGTTGCCTGGACATTGTCTGGGAGGATACCCCTTATTACAACTGGTAGCAGCTGTGTCATCAACACGTGACAGTCATGAGACTTTAGGTTTGTGAACTTCTTCTCCTTCGTGCTTATTATTCGCTTTATATTCGTGGAGTATCTTGACGGTACCTTGATGCTCTCCAATCATTCAAACATACTGTCCTTCTCTGCCTTGCTAAGAGTGTAGCTGGCTGGACTCAAGTAATGGCTTCCTTTCTCCTTTGGTTCCGGGTGAAGGTTGCAGCGTTGTTCCATATGCTTCAGATCATTACGTGCTTCCAGTGTATCTTTCGACTTTCCATATACACCTAGGAAGCCAAGAAGGTTTACGCAAAGGTTCTTAGTGAGGTGCATCACATCGATTGCGTGGCGGACATCCAAGAATTCCCAATAGGGTAACTCCCAAAATATAGAGTTTTTTTTCCACAACGCCGCGTGACCATCTTCGCTCTCTATAGGCTGGCTGCCAGGCCCCTTTCCAAACACTACTTTAAGATCTTTCACCATAGCAAACACTGTTTTACCGCTGCGATGTTTTGGCTTCGTACGGTGATCCGCCGTATATTCAAAGTGCTTGCCTTTCTTCCGTACTGGGTGGTTTGCTGCAAGGAATCAACGATGACCCATGTACACAACCTTCCGACAGTGCTTAAAATACGTACTTTCTGTTTCATCCAAACAGTGAGTGCAAGCCTTGTACCCCTTGTTGGACTGCTCGGATAGGTTGCTAAGTGCAGGCCAATCGTTGATGGTTACGAACAGCAGCGCTCGTACGTTAAACTCCTCCTGTTTGTCCTCGTCCCACATGGGGACACCTTCCTTCTTCCACAACAGTTTAAAATCTTCGACCAGTGGTCTTAGGTACACATCGATGTTGTTACCAGGTTGCTTGGGGCCTTGAATAATAATCGGCATCATTATGTACTTCCTCTTCATGCATAGCCAAGGGGGGAGGTTGTAGATACACATCGTAACGGGCCAAGTGCTATGGCCGCTGCTCATCTCTCCAAAAGGATTCATGCCATCCGTACTTAAACCAAACCGTATGTTTCGTGCGTCCTTTCCAAAGTCTTTAAATTTTCTGTTGATGTTTCGCCACTACGAACCATCGGCGGGGTGTCTCAGCATCCCGTCCTGTTGACGCTCTTCAACGTGCCAACGCATCATTCTAGCATTCCCCTTGTTCCTGAACAAACGCCTTATCCATGATATTATAGGGAAATACCACATCACCTTAGCAGGAATTCTCTTCTTCGTTAGCTGCCCGTCAACTTCTCCTGGATCATCTTGTCTAATCTTATATCATAGTGCTTTACAAACAGGGCATGCTTCTAGGTTCTCGTACTCCTCACCGCGATATAGGATACAATCATTCGGACATGCGTGAATCTTCTGAACTTCCAGTCCTAGAGGGCAGACTATCTTCTTAGCCTCGTAAGTTGTCTCGGGCAATTGGTTTCCCTCCGGAAGAATGTTCTTGACAAGTTTCAATAAATCGCCAAATGCCTTGTCACTAACACCATTTTTTGCCTTACATTGTAAGAACTCCAGAGTGGTATCCAACTTTTTGTGCCCCTGCTCGCAACCTGGGTACAACGACGTTCTGTGGTCCTCTAACATATTGTCCAATTTATGGGCCCCTTTTTCACTTTCGCAGTCCTCCTTGGCGTCCTGCAACATCTGACCAAGATCATCCGCTACGTCGTTACCATCAGCATCCCTTTCCTCCTCGCCCGTTTGATTTCCTTCAAATCCAGAGTACTGAGCAAAGTCCGGAATATTGTCGTCTTCCACTTCATCTTCTTCCATTTTAACCCCTTGCTCTCCGTGGGATGTCCAACAGTTATAGCTTGGCATGAACCCCGACTCAAACAAGTGGAAATGAATAATCCTAGATGCAGAATACTCCTTCTGATTCTTACACTTATTGCATGGACAACAAATAAAACCCTTATGCCTGTTAGCTTCGGCCACTCTCAAAAAATAATGCACGCCGTCAATAAACTCTTTGGACCGCCGGTCAGCGTACATCCATTGCCGATCCATCTACATGAAACGAAAAAAAATCGTACACAAATAATTATTCGTACAATAATGACAGTCATATAATAATGATAAAATAATTACAAACTCTTTCAACACTCGTACAGTAATGACATATCATTCTTCATACAAAAATTATAAAATATTACACCAAATAATTCTTATTTACTATTTCTAAAGTTTTAAACTAATATTAATGTGTTGTACTTATTTTAGTTCTCATTTTAGTTTGTTTTCTATTATTTAAGATTAACTTTCACTATATTTTCCTTCTCAACTATTTTATAAAACCTTCTTTAGCAAATAAACTAAATTTCTATATATTCTTTCTTCCCCACACAAATTTTCTCTCTCATCAACTTACAACAAAATTTTGGAGACAAAAAAGTGTGCAAACATAGCTCCAAATGTAATATGACAAAAAAAAACATTGGAGGATGAAGTTGCTAACCTTTTAGGCACCTCCGATTTATATATAATCACCAAAATAAATTCACTAGAAATTTTGGCATGACCTCCCCTCTTTTTTGAAGAAATTTTGAAGCTTGCTCGGGCTGGAGGAGGAAGAATACATATATACAGCGGTGGGACTTTAGTCTTGGTTGGTGTTATGAACCGGGGCTAAAGATCGCCGGGATTTTTAGTCCCGGTTGGTAAAGTTAGATCTTTAGTCCCGGTTGGTGTTACAAACCGGGACTAAAGATCCCGGGGGTCCTGACAAGCCCTGACAGCATTTGAACCGGAACTAAAGATACCAACCGGGACTAAAGATCAAATATGCCCATTACCCTTATTAACCGGGACTAAAGATCATCTTTAGTCCCGGTTTTTATTGCAACCGGGACTATTGTGGAATTCGGCCTACCGACGAAAGATGGTTTCTTCACCAGTGAGTATAGCAACTTTTAGCTCTCACTTCTTGAATTAACATAGATAAACCATACTTTCTAGTATCTACTACCTCCATACCAAAAGTATAGTAACTTTTGGCTATCCAGATTTATAACTAAAAATACTTATATTTTGATATGGAGGGAGTAGCTCTTAATTCAAATGAAATCTTGACCAGGCTATTTTTTTTAAATAATAACCAATCTACTCTATTAATTATTGTGTTTCATGCACGTACGTGTCACTTTACACCCAAGTTTCACGTTTGTAAAATGTGGAAGTGAGAGCATTCATCTACACTTGCTAGCCTCCGCACGGGGAATTGTTATTTTAGCGCTATCGTCGTACATATGTGTGCAAACCCTCAAAGGAGGCCTAAAGGACGGAGAGGGATTATAATCAATCGTGTGTGGTGTCTACTTGTTTATCACATGTTAATTAAATAGTTATAATAATTTTAAAAAAAATTAACAAGATAGATAAATAAATAATATATCACTTCACACATACATGAAAGTTAATAATCGAATAATACAAGTTATAACAAAAATAATAAATTAAACTCTAATTAGTATTAAACATATTAATAGTAGAATTTATTTTTCGTTACAATTTGAACTTTTATGTTTATGGGGTAATATATTACATACTAAAATAAATAAATAAAATATATAATATATCTTGTTATTTTTTCAAAACAATTTATAACTATTTAATTGATCTATATAATAAATGAGTGGACGTCCCACTCGAGCGATTAAAAGAGTTTTATCTAATGGAAGGAGAGGGACATGCATGCACTAGAATATTGGCAAGTTGGGTTTCTGCAATTTGGATCGATCGTTTTCAAGTAGTACACCATTGAAAAGACAATATATAGCTGATAAAACCTCCGTCTCATGGTTATACTGTATATATGATGGAATTTCAGCACATAATATAACAAGAGGGCCACAGTACAGGAGAAGGACGATGGCGATGAGGAGGAGGACGAGAGGCCGACGATGACGCTTGCTAGCTACTCTATTGTTGTGTTTCTCGTGTCACTTTACAACCAAGTTGCAGTATATATTAATTTGTAATACTAGGTGAAACCCCGCGTATTGCTGCGGGAATTTTGTATGATAACAATAAAAAAAGTATAAGATTGCTAAATAACATCAGATTAAGTAAATTCATATGGTTTATGATAATTTAAATTTAAATAGTATGTAAAATGGTGATTCAAATGTAAAAAGTAAGGTGGTATGACTTTATGAAAGAAGAAAAGTAGAGAGATAGTTTGGACCATAGATTAATCATCTAAATGCTAAAAACAATTGATGTGATATGACTTAATTAGAGGAAAAAAGGAGAAAGATAATTTGGACCATAGATTAATCATTTAAGCACTAACTAAGTGAGAATGAACGATATATAGGTATATAGGATATCATAAAATATAATAAAGATATACATTGAAACATTATATAAATTATGTTGGATGATAATTGATAATTTGGACCATAGATAGCACTAACTAAGTGAGAATGAACTATATAAGTATATAGGATATCATAAAATATAATAAAGATATACATTAAAACATTATTTGAATTATGTTTGATGATAATTTAACATGTTTGTATTTGAAAAGCTCTTAAATTATAAAAACTATAAAGATATAGCATGTTTGCATGATGTTTAAATGTGATGATTGTTAGTGAATGTTGATATGGCATCTTGTTAATTAGTGGATGATGATGTGGCATCTTGTTAGTGGATGATGATGTGGCGTCTTTGCATGTTAAACTTAAGGAGCTAGTGGGTGATAACTTTATATTAAGATAGGATGTGGAAGGTGGGCACTGACAATTGTTGTTTAGCGTGCGGCTTTAATTTATTCCAAGAGCACGCTTCTTTGTAAAAAACTTTCATCAAAAAAACTTTTATATGAGAAGTTTCATCCGAAAAACTTTGATCTAAAAAAAGTATACGCTACAGGAATACATCTAGCCGCGCTAAATAGCAATTCCGATGAAGCCTAGTGTGCAAGCTAAGTCCTTAAGGGTACACAAACGCACTCAAACGAGGACCTAATAGATGTAGAGGGACTTGGAATTAATTGATTGCCAAGTTGGATGTCTACACACTACGCCGAATCAGGTCATTTGTGATGGATCTAAACCCTCATCATTAATAGGTTTATCCCTAGTCACAAATTAGTGGTCAGTGATAACTTAACCTCACCTGTGACGGATGAAGGTCCGTTAGTGGTGAGAGGCACCTGTGACAGGTTGTAATTAGCAACTCGTTAGTGGTGAGAAACATCTGCGACGAGTTATAATTAGAACCTGTCACAAATTATGTCACCTTAAACGAGTTGAAGTAGTAAACCCGTCACTGGTGCGAAAAATCAACCCAAAAAAAGTGCCTCACTGCAACAATGGAAAATCAGCAACAGATTTATGTTGAATAATCCAAAACATATCAGACTACATTTCTAATCAAGAACTTACAAGGTTGATGTTACAAGGAACATAAAAACAGGAGATAATCCAATAAATGCCATTGAGAAGGGTCCAAATCCCAGAAATGCCGTCGGCAAATGTGAGTTCCAAGAAATGCCATCGTACATGCGGCTTCAACAAGAACACACCCCAATTGAAAACTTGGTACCGATAACTTGCAAGACCTAAAATCAAATCACAAAAATACAAACACATAGATCAATATCCATCTTATGCATGACGGGGTAGGCATCAACACGTAGTACTCGACGGTGAAGGCGTCGGCCGCTCGAAGATGGAGGAGGCAGCGCCGCAGCGAGGATCGGTGCTCACAGGAGGAGGCGGACGCTGTGGCAGCCACCGCTTGGGGATGGAGGAGGTGGCTAGCTAGCTCTTGGAGGTGGCTGCTCGGTGAAGGAGACGAACCAGATCTAGTTTCCCCCGACCTTGGAGAGGCCGGATCTGGCGTCCCCTAACCACGGGGACGGCAGCAGCGGCGGCCGGATCTCGCCTTCCCTCGTCATGCCAGTAGCCATGCCGGCGTTCGGGGATAGGACAGACGACGACCACTCGCTGGATCGAGCCAGAGGGGAAGGAGGGATCACGGGAGGCGCAAGAAGAACGACGACCGGCGGTCAGAGATGCATCTGGCCGCCCTGACGGGAAGGGCTCGTGGGAGCCAGCGCCCGGCAGCTGTTGCCGGATTTGACGGCTTGGTTATGAGAGCGAATTTTTTTTATCATCTTTGCGATGGGCACACAAATTGTACACACATCACAGGTGGATACCTCATCTGTGACAGGCCAGAATTTGAACCCGACAAAAGCAACTCTCTGTCGGATGTAAATTTTGGCCCATCACAGGTGACCAAATACCTATTACGGTCTCTTGATGGACCCGTCAAAGGTGAGGCCATCCGTGACGAGCACTACAGCCTGTCACTGGTGGGACGTCACAGATGGACGGTTCTGGCGTAGTTGCAATCTTGATCAATCGTTCTCAAGAAGTATAATACAGCCAATAAATTAAAACTCCATCCATTTCATGGTTATAGTGTGTGCAATCTAGATCAATCGTTCTCAAGTAGTACAACACAACCAATAAATTAGAACTCCATCTCGATCATGGTGTTATAGTTTGCCTATATATATGAAGAACTCAAGAAGAGAATACCAGCACATGCATAACACAGCCAGTAACTGCATGCAAACTAGCTCACACGATAGAGCTTATTGGGAGCTTCAGCTAGCAGGTATCTAGTGAGCCATGGAGCTCAACCAGCAGCTAGAAGCAAAAACAGTGGTAATCGTCTTCTTCTTCCTCCTCCTCCCTCTCGCGCTTCTGTTCCACTTTGCACGAGCAGCAATAAGTTCCAGGGATCGTAAAACTCGTGAGCTAATTCTGAGCAAGCTCCCTTCGCCACCGTACAAGCTACCGGTGATCGGACACATGCACCTCATCGGCTCCCTCCCGTACGTCTCCCTCCGTGACCTCGCCGCCAAACATGGCCGCGACGGCCTCATGCTCGTCCGCCTGGGCTCCGTCCCCACCCTCGTCGTCTCCTCGCCGCGCGCCGCCGAGGCCGTCCTCCGCACCCACGACCTCGCCTTCGCGTCGCGGCCGCGCTCCATGGTCACCGACATCATCATGTACGGGGCGCTGGACTCCTGCTTCGCCCCCTACAGCGACCACTTCCGCAGCGTCAAGAAGGTGGTGACCGTCCACCTGCTCAACTCCAAGAGGGTGCAGGCCTACCGCCATGTCCGGGAGGAGGAGGTGCGGCTGGTGATGGCGAGGCTCCGCGACGCGGCGGCGGCGGCGGCGGCGGTGGACGTGAGCCAGACGCTGCAGTTCTTCGCGAACGACCTCATCTGCCGCGCGGTGTCGGGCAAGTTCTTGTGCGAGCAAGGGAGGAACAAGGTGTTCCGGGATCTGATGGAGGCGAACAGCAATCTGCTGGGAGGGTTCAACGTGGAGACCTACTTCCCGGGGTTGGCGAGGATGCCTCTCATCAGCAAGCTCATCTGCGCGAGGGCCATCAGGATCAGGAGGAGGTGGGACCAACTCCTCGACATGCTCATCGACGACCATGTCTCATCAGCTCGCGACGACGACGACGATGACTTCATCCATGTCCTTCTTTCCCTCCAGGACGAGTATGGCTTCACCAGAGACCATATCAAGGCCATATCAATAGTGAGTTCCTTCTACAAAATATTTACTTTCTCCTTTTATTTATTAATGTATAACATCGTTGCCTTTTGACATGACGTTTGACAATTTATCTTATTACAGAATTAGATAAATATAATTTATTTTGTTGTGGCTTATTTTATCATCAAATAAACTATATATAATTTTAACTTATACTTTTATATATTTATACTAAATTTTTGAATAAAACAAATAGTCAAACGCAAAAAGTTAATGACGTCATACATACAAAACCGGAGATTGTGTCACTTGTGTGTGTGATAATAAATTTAGAAAACTAAGGATACTGGAAACTATAAACCACATTTTAACTCCAAATTATTTATGTGGCATTTATCGTAGGACATGTTCGAAGCTGGCTCAGACACATCACACCTGGTTCTAGAATATGCTATGGTTGAGCTCATACGCAAACCACACATTCTAACAAAGCTACAAGATGAGGTGAGACGCATCACACCAAAAGGACAACATATGGTAACCGAAGATGATATCACCGACATGGTCTACTTGAAGGCTGTCATAAAGGAGACACTTCGGCTACACGCACCCGGAGGTTTCACTATTCCCCACCTCGCCAGAGAAGATTGCAACGTTGATGGCTACATGATCCCAGCAGGAACACGTGTACTTATTAACTTGTGGGCACTTAGTAGGGATGCTAATTACTGGGACAAGCCAGATGAGTTCTTACCCGAGAGATTCATGGATGGAAGTAATAAGAACACCGACTTTAAGGGGCAAGACTTTCAGTTCTTGCCATTTGGATCAGGACGAAGAATGTGCCCTGGAATTCATTCTGGAAAGGTCACACTCGAGATTATGTTGGCGAACCTCATATACTGTTTCAACTGGAAGCTACCGTCAGGGATGAAGAAGGAGGATATCGATATGACAGATGTGTTTGGATTAGCCATACATCGGAAGGAGAAGCTCTTCTTAGTCCCGCAAGTTGCTAATTATTGAGGATATATATATATGCTGTGCAACATTGTGTCGATATATATGCATCCTGCATATATAGCCATGCATGCGGTACAACATTGGGTCAAGGTCTACAGTATCCATCTAAATTAATTATCAGCGTTACATGTTATCAGTACAGTCCTGTAAGTGTGTTCAACTACTTGTAGAATAAGCTATTCTTAGCACATGTCAACTTACAATGTTTGCATAAAACTATAACATTTGTGTCGCACTCCATTTTTACTTTCGGATGTACATCAACAAAATCTTCATTGGCCCTTGTTGGAATCCTTACTACCGTGGTGAAATTTATATATAAAAAAAAGAATGATATGATGGGCTTTCACTTTTGAGCAATTCTACGGTCATTGAGGAGGTACCATGAGATACCAAAATTTTAGTGTAAATTGTGGTACCTCATGGTACCTCACAGTACCTAGATACCATGAGGTATCAAATTTATAATAGAAAAAATGGTACTTCATGGTATCTTCTTAAGGACTGTAAAATTGCTCTTCACTTTTAGGTCATAGCTCAATTCGTACATGTTGAAATGCAAGTTAAATTCAGAATCCAAACAAGGCCAATAATCGCCGGAAAAAGTACACCGAAGGTCCCTCAACTTGTCATCGAGTTACAAAATCTCCCCCCCCCCCCCCCACCCCAACCATAAAACCAGATATCCGGCGTCTCTTAACTAATCAAAATCAGTCACAGTAGATCCTTCGGTGGTATTGACACTGATTTTGTTCTACGTGACGTCTGTGCTCCCCTACCAGAGGCGCCATGAGCAGCGACGAGAGACCCGACCACCGCCACGTAGGACAAAACCGGAGGTCAATACCACCGAAGGATCTATTGTGACCGGTTTTGATTAGTTAAGGGACGCCGGATATCTGGTTTTTTGGTTGGGGAATGATTTTGCAACTCAATGACAAGCTGAGGGACCTTCGGTGTACTTTTTCCATAATCGCCTATTATTTGCAGCCCAAGCTAGAAACACTGGGCTTCATGTTAGCGTAGTACATGTACACAGTGTAGCTCCAATACGGCCCATCTACTAGCCATCACTTTGCTTGCATTTTCCTTCCAAGAAACGACCAAATTAAAAGAAGTTAACACATACTGTAGTACATATGTATGTACTTTTGTACTTATAAGGATGCATCCAAGTTAACACATACATACATACATATGTTAGTCCACACACACACATTTCCTGCAATCCGGCACTTGCCAATTTTTCATCACAACTAACCATACATGGTTTTACACGCACCATGTACGCGAGAGCAGAGAAGGTGAACAAGAGATGGAACGAGCTGTTCGACGCCGGCGAAGCCACTTCTCGTTCTTTTATGTTTCCGGTTGAGCTTCAATATTCATCATGTGGTAGCTGTTTTTTTTTATTTAGAGAACAGAGCAAAATATATTGACCCAGCTTTGCAAGAAAGCCTAAGAACTAACAGACTCTTACACAAAGAAAGCCCTGTGCTAGGTGTGTTGCATCAGGTGACAAATCTTGTCGCATAACAAATGCTAGTAGCTTCTTAATTTTAGACAACTTTCTGAATTGCAGTCAAAGATTAATCAACACAAATGTAGTATCAAATCGAGTAAAGTAATTAAATAGGAGTAATACTTTGATCGATGCAAGAAGCAGCAAGTATCAGAGAGATGATATATGTAACTAAGAAGTAGTGTTGGTGACGGGGTAGCCGATGCCATGGCGAGTGGTGGGGAAGACGACGAAGAGGAGACTACAAATGACGCCGACGCCCAGCGGCACGATGCCCAGCACCTCCTCCGTCCCCTTCGCCGGCGACGGCCAGAAGCACCCCACCACGTTCTTGTCCCTCGCCGCCACCACCCCGAACACGCCCACCGACAGCAACGCGTGCACGCCGTCGATGGCCCTCAGCCGGTACCTCGACGTGTCCGGCGGCGGCGCTACGTCGGCGCCGGCGGGAGGGTAGTCGAGCAGCCAGAGCCCCCGCGGCGTGGCGAGGCCGTAGTAGACGCGGCCGTCGGGGCCCTTGACGGAGTCGGTGAAGGAGGCGAGGACGCAGGAGAGCGCGAGCAGGGCGAGGAGGGCGGCGGTGAGGAGCGAGGTGGTGGCGTCGCAGGCGCCGTTGTTGGTGAAGGTGGGCGCCAGCAGCTGGAACGCCATCACCGTCCCCGTCGGGAGCAGGTTCGCCACGCTCGCCGTCGACGCCAGCGCCTGCGACAACAGCGACGGCCGCCTTGCTGCTGCCGCCGGACGACCACCACCGCCGCCGTCGCCGGCAGCAGTAGCGCTCTCTCCTTCTCCAGCTTGCTTACCTACTGCTGGCCTCTGCCTGACGACGGCGGGAGACGCCATGATCGATCGATCACTGGATTGTTCTTGGACAGGCAGCTAGCTAGCTAGCTAGGTAGATGGCTGAATTAATTGGAATGGAGATTTTGCAAGGCGTGAAGGAATGGACATGTTATTGTTGTTTCTCACAAAGAAAAGAAAACGAAGGCATTTCGTCGCTTGAACAGATCAACTGCTGCTGATGGAATTGAGAAGCAACGACGAGTCGACGACAGCAGCATGCAATGCAAATAAAGCGCGTAGGCGTAGCAGGAGGAATCACACGTTGTTTTGGGAAGGCGTAAAGTCAAGAACTGATACCCAATTTGCAACGTACGTCATAGCTAATCCTCCAAAATTGATCGATCGTGAACAAAACGTGTTGGTAATAATAATTAATGAAGATGAGATGACCATATATGAGTGTAAACATGCATGATGATGTTGGACAAAGTTAATTACTCGATCGTTGCTTGCAAGTTGCAGCAACCGAACCGATAGATGACGAAAATATAAGACGTGGCAGCTGGCAGATATATATAGTACAAGTGTACCATAATACACATGTAGCCCGGCCCTATGATAGAGACTGTTGATTAATTGTGTGGCACATATGCATGTCTTGCTTTCAGAATTGGGAACAAAGCAACATCAAGTATATATATTCGCACTACTAAAAAACCGTCGTAGCGATCAGTTCTTTTAAAAACCTTCATTGGAAAACCGGCACCTATAACCAGCACCTACGATGATTTTTGTACTAGTGACGATTTGATCCATGTATTGTTGCCGTGGTCTTCCACAGGAATTGAATGCTACACCAGACAAGAAAATGCTATATAAAAATGTTTCTATGTAATTCGTCCTTTGAAATGACTAAGACAAAAAAAAAAAGAGGAATGTTAGTATGAGGTTTAACCTCATAGAAACTTTGAGTCTTTATTCCCCCTCCCCCCCCCCCCGGGTAATTGCGGTGTCTTTTTCCTACAATTATCTAGTCAAGTTGCCATTCTTGTATTTTTCAAGTTTTTTATATTTAATCTGTTTAAACCAGCATCGATTAGACTGGAGATTGGAAGGGGTTGAGCTAGAGCGACCGGAGTTGAGTAAGAAGGCGATGTAATGGGCTTAAAGGAAGCCCAACGTCATTTTAAAATGGGGCCTTAGGTCTGCTGCGAGTTAAATTAAGTTAGGGGGCAAGGCCTGCGTTAACCGAACTCAACTTAACATGGGCCCAATCAGCTCAGTTGCAAATTATGAGGATCACATCGGATAAAAAATGTGATTAGGAGTGAGTGAGCGTGTTGAGAATTGAACACATGACTTTAGTATTGAAACCATACACCCTTGCTACTGAACGATTAAGTGCATCTAGAGGATTGTATCGGATAATCAATTAGCTACCTGTTCATTGCCTATTTCTCCAGATCAGTGAAGCAATCAATCTGTATGGAAGTAGCTAATTAATAAAGTGCACGCACGTTAATTTGTTGTACTGTACTGCAATAAGTCCATCAATGCGAGAATTAGCGTCAAGATAGGTTCATCACCTATCTTGCTTATCGTCACATGTACAATTAATCCATGTATGTGCATGTATGGTACGTACTACCAACAAGTACCATATAATTGTAGTGCAAATAGCTAATAGTAGTTAGTCCTAAGTTAGGTAGATAGGTAGGTAGATTAGGTAGAACATA
Source organism: Oryza meridionalis (assembly GCA_000338895.3). Lineage (NCBI taxonomy): Eukaryota > Viridiplantae > Streptophyta > Magnoliopsida > Poales > Poaceae > Oryza > Oryza meridionalis. The sequence continues at coordinate 481,762 of CM002531.2, forward strand.
TAAGTTAATGATCAAGTACTACTACTATTTTTGTTCTGCATATATGAACACTTATTAAGAGTCAACATTAATTCCACATGGAAATCAGGAGATCAATACTCACTTAACTATGCTACTTCCCTATATATATTCTCTCTCCCTAGCAGGGGCGGGATCTACTCATTAGACAAGGTGAATCGACCGACTCAGTTACTACTCATGTCTCTCCACACTCTTAAGACCTCCTTTACCCTTAATTTATAATAGTCATGTACCATCAAAATTAGGTATAACAAGGTGTGAATATCCGACAGATTGAGACAGTTATGCAAATGAGTCATTAATACAATATATATTGTGTTCAGTTGTTCTTATGGAGTGAACACATCTCTATTCTCTGTCCTATCTATATTTTAAAGCTGCGTCGGCCACTGCTCCCTAGCTATATACTCCATGCATGTTTCTACTCACTACATATGTCGTTAATTACATTGTGCTCTCAGTTAATTTGTCAATCTGTGCTACTCCCACTAATCACAGATTTTTATGAAGTTTATGGGAATGAAGAACAAAAAACGTACCAGCTGATAGCAAGTTGTCCAATTGCAATTAATTAGCACCCGGTTTTCCTGTCAAAAGTTTAAAAATATTAATTTCGCAAAAGTGAGTCAAGTACTATCTAAAGTGAATAGTCAAGTATGAAATTGCAATCGATATGAGTAGAGTTATCTCTGCAAGAGGACTTTAAATTTGTCCAATGTTAGGCGCAAACCGTAGAGAATCGATCGTCCACCACCAGTAGAAAGGGTATATCTGGGAGAAGGATCCATGTTGAAACCAAAAGATGCATGGAAAACGTCAACCGGTTAGCCCTTGACTCCCTCTCTCTCTCTTTCAAATGATCGAATTAGGCCTTGATTGACCATTGTCCATATAATCTGGCACGGTTCGGTCGGACCCCATTGACCCTAACTTAAACCTGTATTCATTTTTTTTAACACATGCGGTACAAACACATAGTCATAATCCTTATCAGTACAAACACGCACATCCTAATCCAATAAACACCTTTAAAAAAAATTATGCTGGTATATCTTGTAATTGGCGAGGTCCCCGGTCGCATCGCAATCGATGGGTAAGCTTGGTTCTTTTTAACTTATTCACCAAATTAAAAAAGGTTTATTTGTTCCTATTTTGAAAATACCTTTTCTTATAATATTTTCTTATATTGTATTATATTATTTAGATCATTTGTTTTAAACTATTCGTTGAGTTTATTTCTAATTTATCCATATAGTAAGTAGAAAATGGCAATAACACACTCAATAGTTTAAATATTAAGCTGGGTCTTTTTTTTTTGTAAAGAGGGTAAAACCTTAGCCTCGTATATATTGATATGAGATTTGCTCCGGTTCAATAAAAAATATCTCGAGGTACAGATACCTCACATTACCAAATTGTTTCTGGTCATTGGACTTAGATCTCTAACAATATCCATCCTGCTAAGTTAGATCTAACGATCTGGTACCATGATATACCAGTACCTCGAGATACTTTTTATTGGACCAGAGCAAAACTCATATTGATAGAGTAGGGGACAGTGGGCCTTAATTATTTTCCTTGAATATTTGTTCGGGTCTAGTCAACACCAGAACGAAATGAGCACTTCAAAATTCGTACATTTTGTTTTTTTCCTCTTACTTAACACATATATAATCCCACCATTTCTAAACGTACATTGCAAATCCAATGGCAAACCATGTTTTAGACGTATCGAATCACAAACAGTAGTAAGTAATTTTAACATTGACATGGGTCTTAAAAAGCAAATTTGAGCACTGTTTTATACCAGGAACAACACACAAACAAAATTTGAACTGTATTAATTAATTTCTAGCTAGTATTATGAAACCCAGTGACATTTGAACTTTACAAAATTATATTTACTCAACACAAATTTAGAAACACATTTTCATTTCATATACAAGACATAAAAAAATCCCCCAAAAAAACAAAGCACTGACCTAATTATCACTTTGTCGTCATTGGTAGTCCACCTCTAGTAATGTAATGGTAATAAAGGGCGACGATGCCGCTCGCTGCCGTCATTCTCTCCTCCTTCCCTTGCATCTCTTCTCTTCTCTTTTCAGTTTCCATTTCCATTTTCCATTTGAACCAAGACCACGACGACGACATCACTCCACTCCACGCGACGACGACGATGCCCATGGCGCCGGAGCAGAAGCAACGAGTACAAGAAGCCGACGACGACGACTTCACCTTCCCGACTCCGCCGCAGCCGCACCTCTTCGCCGCCACCCGCCACCTCCCCTGCTCACCGTCACCTTCCTCCTCCCCGCCCGTCTGGCTACTCTCCTCCCCCATCCGCCGCAGCTTCTCCGCCGCCGACTGCGCCGGCTCGCCGTGGCGAAACGCGCGTGTCGTGCTCCGTCGTCGCCACGCCACCGGCGGCGGCGGCGGCGGCGCATGCTCTCCCGCCCTCAGCGACTACGCGGCCGGCTTCTGCGACGGCGAGGACGAGGAGGAGGAAGAGGATGAGGAGGAGGAGAGGATGGACAGTCTCTGGGAGGACCTCAACGACGACGACGCCACCGGGAAGAAGCGCGGCGACATGTTCCTCGCCTCCCTCGACGTGTCGCGCCGCCGCTCGGTCGGTGGCGCGGGCCTCGCCGAGACGAAGCGGAAGAGCAGCGAGCGCGAGGGCGGCGGAGGCGCGGCGGTGTTGGGGTTGGGGGCGTCGAGGAGCTCGCGGCGGCGGGCGCCGGGGCTGGTGGCGATGATGCGGTCGCTGAAGAGGATGCTGGTGGCGCACAAGGGGAAGAGCAAGGTGCACAAGTCCGACGACCACACCACCGCCACCGCCTCCGCTTCTTCCTCTTGCAGTAATTCCGGCAAAAAATGATGGTGAAACTGACCATGCAATGCAACAGTAAAAACCTGCGGTTTTGGTGGTAAAAAGTGTCTGTTTCTTCACTTCTTGATTGGGAATTTGGGATGGAATTGCAGTTACAGATGATATGCAGAAATGATCATCAATCAGATCAGTGTTTTTTCATGTTAATCAGTATGTAATTATGTATCCTTTTTTGTAAAGTTCTGTTCATCTTTTTTGGTGATAGTTTAGACAGTGCTTGGCAGTTGGCATGGGCTTAGCTAGGTTATTATTCTTTTTGGTTTTGTAAAAGTTGTGTTTTTTTTTGGAATGAGATATAATATACAAGTGTTATATTTGGGGTCTACTGGATGAAGTTTTTTTTAAAAAAAAACTAAATAAATCTACTCAACTGCAGCTTAATTCTTTACTCTTTAGAACATTGGTTGCAGCTGCCCTTTTCATTATTTATTTATCCAAAAAAAAACAGCACGCTGGATAATGCAATATACTGCGTAGCAGCTAGATTAAAAATTGTGTTAGGTTTTATGCATAGTACCTAGAGGCTATAGAGCACGTAGATGCTCCTGTGATTGCGGTAGTAATTAAATATATATACTCCTAATGATATAGTGTAGTGTGTAGATTATTCTAGTTTTGTTGCAAGAATCAAAAAGAATTAGGCACAGGCACTGTGTCATCTCCTACTCATCCTCCATGATTAGGAGCAATCAGGACCAAACCCACTAGCTTAGGTTGGACGGTGTGCACAATGGACAAAGTTAGTTTGTTAGGCGCCATTTATAGGTTATATTAGTGGTAATTACAACGAGCTGTCAAGTGGTTAGCCATGCCACAAAACAAGGATATCTGCTGATTCTTATATTGAGGTCAACCATATATATAGGTAGGGAGTTAAACAAGTACAAGCACAAAAGGTTATTACCATTATATTTTGATGACAATCAATCATGCAGTTTTGTAGGCGTTGTACGGAAGCTTTGGTGAAGCAATTAGAGTTGATTGTGCTGGTAAGTAGCATATGAGACGATATGTACAGTGTAGCTCAAGAGCATGGAGTGCAAGCTAGGTTATCGATCACTAGTGTACAGCTAGCAGCTAGCATGTCATGTACACTTGTCCTGTGTTGCTCAACTTCTTGTTTCAGGAACTCAGGAAGAAGGGATCGAGTCTCTAATAACAAATTAATTAAAGAAGCAGGGTATCATTCAGTTGGAAAGTGTCAAGCCCTTTTTTTCTCCTATTGCTAGTCTATTAGCATGTCTCATTATTCCTCCGTGTATTCTCTTTTATCCTATAGGGCGTGGCTACCTATGCTTGCATAATTGATGCCTATCATATGTAAAACCATTTGTCCAACGTATTCAAGTACACATTTCGTCTCTTAATGACTAGTCTAAAAAATTATCCGCAATAGCAATTTGCAGAGATAGTTTAGTACACACTACTACACCGCATATAATAGAGACTAGAAATCGGTTAATTATAGAAGAGACCTTGATTCAGTCGTATTCATTCCCCTATTATATTTAAGAAAAAACAGATGATTTAGCGTACAACTTTTCAGTTGCATGGAAAAAGAGAAGTCTGGCTGCGTTCTTGATGTTTGAAATGGCTAGTTAACCTTACGTAAAACGAGATACATGATTAGTATGTGATTAATTAAGTATTAATATATAAAAATTTGATGAATATGTTTATTAGATTTTTTTAAAACAACTTATGTATAAAAGGTTTTCACGCATAAAATGCACCGCTTAACAGTTGTTGCCTTGTTGCCTCATGAGTTTGTTGAATTTTTTTTTCAATTACCTGTGCTCTTGAAAAGTTTTTGTCCGGTTTCCATAATAAAACCAGGCCAAATCTGTTGTGCTTAATGAAAAGCAGGATAAGCTCCTTGCTCTCTTTGATGTTTACTTAAAAAAAAAGAAAAGGAAAAACCATGTATAAGTTGTTTCTAGCCGTACGATTTTTAATAAGAAAACTGTTGGACAACATGAAGTTGCATGTCCATTTTTCAGGGACTTATACCTAATAATATTGAACCAGCTAGCTAGGTACACACACCCTCATGTCTATCTGAATATCCTATATATATATAGCCACAATTAATATTATTTTATTGATATCCCTGTGTTATGTACATGTAAATTAATGAGAATGCCAAGTTTATTGTGGGCTTAAAAAGATGGGAACCCTATTACTTTGAACTCATAGGCAGTACATAGGCGCTCGCATTGAGCATAGCTTCTGTCAATGCAAATAATCTTATGGTTTCTTGTACTTTTCAAGAATATATGAGTGCGTTACAACTATAGTCCACAAGAGTTAAAAAGAACTGCTTTACTATAGCTTTCGGCTAAATTAGTAGTACCAGTGTACCACTATAAGAGTGATATATATAGCTTTAGAAAAGTGTCAATGAAAAAACTACTACTACACGTGTTTTATTTGGGTGTAGATAGATTATTTGGTTATATGCTGGCTAGCAAGGCTAGGGCCTTAATGGAGGATTTTTTTTTTTTGGAAATAATACGATTTTAATAGAAAATCGCAAAAATATAGGTCGGTTAAGCGAAATCGCAAGTCTAGCACCCTGTCGAACAACCACGGTACCTGTCGAACTGCAGCAGTTCGACGGGTGGTAAAAATTTCAAAAAAAGGAATAATCACTGCAGCAGTTCGACAGGTGGTAAAAATTTCAAAAAAAAGGAATAATCACTGTAGCACACTGTCCATACAGGGGTATCGAACATGGGTAGTTCGACATGCCTTTGCAAATTACTGCAGTGTTACTGTGCATGCAGGGGTATCGAACATGGGTAGTTTGATATGCCTTACAAATCACTGTAGCGTTGTTGTTTGTGTACTTTTTTTTTATTTTGTTTTTGGGATCAACTACCCTGTCGAACACAGTTCGACAGGTACATGTCGAACTAAGATTGTTCGACAGGTACCCCTATCGAACGACAGGGTGCTAAACTTACGATTTCGCTTAACCGACCTATATTTTTGCGATTTTCCATTAAAATCATATTATTTCTAAAAAAATTTCCTTAATGGAGTACTCCACTTTCCTCTCTTGGGCCTGGCCCATGAAGCAACATCAACTATTCGATCCAGCCCAATCGGTGCAGATTCGATCATGACAGAAGATCGGCGTCAGAAAACATTCAGTTAGGAAGCTACATCAACTATTTGGTTATATGTTTTGGTTTTTTTTTTCCTGATGACATCAGTATTTTCACTTTCTATATTAAGTTTTGGAAACCCATTGAGGATGAATATATATATTGTTGCCAAATTGTAGAAAAGGAGATAAACCGACGAGTTGCCGAGGACACAAATCCCCAATCGCGCCGCAATATCCAGGTCCTGTCGACATTGGCGGTGCTAGGGTAGGTGTTGTTGATGGCGTCCATGCTCCTCCTACGTCGTGCAGCTTCAGGCGGTGCAAATCTGGTCCGGTTCTCCCCCGATCATCTCCTCCTTTTGATTGAGAAATGTGGGCTTCAAATTGAGAAGGCTGTTTCAACTGTTAAGGACGCGAATATTAGGAAAGGATCTAATATCAAATAATTAGAAGGGATGAGACTTCAAACCCAGGTCATCTAGCCCACCACCTTGTAGAGCTAGCTGGAAAATCCCTGGTTGTTTCTCAGAAGGCTGTTTCAACTGTTGCTGTTACCACTTAAGAAATGTGGGTCTACTCTTGCGCGCATCAGCAATGAATGACTCAAGTTGATCCATTGGCTATCTTATATATGTGCTACACTTTTGCTTTTTATTTTAAAATGCTCATAATGGTTTCTAGCTGTACTGTGCAAACTATCTACTTTCGCTACTATAATGTGTTTGTGTTATCTCTGTTTACTTTGGCCATAAATATTGGTTGACCATAATTTTGAATAAAAAATAAATGGCTATGACCTTCCTGCGTGGTCCGTACAGGTGGATACGGGATAAAACTATGGATTGCCGATTGTTTCAGTTCTTTTAAAAGAATATAGTATATATTTTGAGGGAAAAATAACCCATCTTGCAACGCTGATCGATATCAACTCGTGAACAAACTCTGACCCAGGAGGTATTGCGCGCGGCACACAGAAAATTAAGATCGCCCATGTAATTAATTACTCGATCAAAGCTCGCACGGCAGGCAGCTGGTAGGCAGGGAGCTCAAGGTAATTAGACCAGGTACGTTTGGCTTTATAATTACTAGAAGATGAGCTGATGGAGCAGACCAATCACCAGTCGAAATTAGTTGCTCATTTAAATTCAGGTTGCATATTAAGCTCGTCGCAGGCAGGCACTAACGGCGTCGATCCCATCGATCGGCTCGCGCGGCAGGCATGGCCGGGATTGTGGTGAGCGCATGCATAGGGGTGATGAACCCCCTGCTGACAAAGCTCACCAAGCTCATGGGCGATGAGTACAAGAAGCTCAATGAGATGCAGAAGCAGGTCTCCTTCCTCTTGGACGAGCTCTCCGCCATAAACGCTTTCCTCCAGAAGCTGGCGCTCATGGAAGATGATGACGAGCTCGACCCACTGGTGAAGCAGTGGAGGAACCAAGTCAGGGAAATGGCCTACGACATCGAGGATTGCATCGACGACTTCATGCATCATCATCATCATCATATTGCCAACAATAATTCCGAGGAAGGGTTGTTTCGGAAGATCCTTAACTATCTAAATACTCTCCGGAAGCATCGTCACATTGCCAATCAGATCCAAGAGCTCAAGGATCGTGCGGTCGAGGCAAACGAACGCCGCAAGAGGTACAAGCTTGATGATGGCAGCAGGTATGATACTTCCGCGGGCTTTGTGCCTGTAGATCCTCGTATCGCCGGGCTCTACAAAGAAGCTGCCAGTCTTGTGGGTATTGAAGGCCCAAGGCAAGAGCTTGTCCAGTCGTTGTCAGTTAATCGTGATACGGAGCAACGGCAACGGAAGGTGGTGTCTATTGTGGGGTTTGGAGGCCTTGGTAAAACAACACTTGCCAAACAAGTGTATGAAAATCTCAGCACCGAGCAATTCGATTGCAAGGCCTTTGTGTCTGTTCCCTTAAACCTGATATTATAAGAATTCTCAACAACATTCAATCAAAACTTAGGGCGGTAGAGGGTTCTTCTCAAACTTGTGAGGTGCAGGACATCATCGACAATCTTATAGCCTATCTGAAAGATAAAAGGTAATTAATTAGCTATCTATTTTTACTTCACTTATTGCATATGTGCTAAATTTATCTATGTCTATACGTATATACATATTAATTGGACGCTATGGTCTATGTATGAGTTAATTTATGTATCAACTAAGAATATTTGACCGTTAATTAGACGCATCGTATTATCATTACCGTATATCGTACTAACAGCCACTCATGTCAAATAAAACATGCTATTTGAAATAGTTCTACTTTGGTTTCCCTAAATAAACTAAACAAAATCAACCATTGAAATAGGAAGGGTTCTTTAGTTTAAATTCGGTTTATCCAAAATTCAATAATTTCAAATTTCAGAATTTGATATAAAATTGTATCTGTGTTAATTAGACTTTTAGTTTAGCGCGCATCTCATTAATGTTATTTCAGAATTACTATTAGTAAATTCCGACTGACATGGGATCTTCTTTTACTTAAGTTATAATTTACAAAACAACCAACGTATTTAACATGTGATTAAAATTTTCATACTTGAAATATGAATAACAATAGCCGCATATATTGGCGATTATTGTTAATAATTGTGCGCCTTGTTCTATGCTTATACTACTAAGAATGTAAATCACATTAAAAAGCATTGCTCATGGCTACCGAATTGATCCTCTGACGTGAAATCAGAGGGATGTAGTGACTGACATGTGGGCCCCATCACTCTCAGGCCCACATGTCCCTGACCACGTCAGGGTGCAGTTCACGTCAGAGGATCAGAGGATCCAGTTCCAGGGCTTCCATATTTTGGGATAACCATTCTTTTTTAATTATGACCATGAGATTAATTATCTGGGCACGCTTCCCGGCTTATTATAAGCGGTCACACAGTAGGTTGGCCATTTTTTTTAATTTTGACCATGGATTATTGTGGTAAACTAGCAATTTTTTGCAAAAAAAAAAATTCTTAATCAACATTTGATATAAATTTTTAATTGAACTTATCAACTTTCTAATATGTAATCCATTCGGTATTAATTTACCTTTAACTTATTTGAGTATGGCAATTTATATTATTAACTTGAATAGATTCAATTTATTGTGCCAAATAGTGTTTTCGTGCATGGTTTGATTTATAATTTATGGCCATGTCTTAATTTGATGCAAATATGACAATGATCAAACAATAATTTAACAGGTACATTATTGTAGTCGATGACTTGTGGGATAAAAAAGCATGGGATATTATTAGCTACGCCTTTCCAGAGAATGGCAATGGTAGTAGAGTGATAGTAACCACACGTCTAAACGATGTGGCTTTGTGGGCATGTGGAACACATCAATACATTTACAGAATGAAGCCTCTAAATGATGAGTACTCAAAAATTTTGTTCTTTAAAAGAGTATTTGGGTCGGAGGATGGCTGTCCCTTACAATATAGAGAAGTTTCAGCCGAAATCTTAAAGAAGTGTGGTGGTCTTCCACTTGCAATTATTACTATTGGCAGTTTATTAGCTTCTCGACCAACAAGAATAATGCGAGAATGGAAGACTATACGAAATTCTTTGGGTGCTCTATTTGGCACAAATCCGACATTGGAAGGCATGAGGTGGATTCTAAACCTTAGCTACAAGAATCTTCCACTTCATCTCAGAACATGTCTCCTGTATCTTGGCAAATTTCCAGAGGACTATGAGATTAACAAGAATAGTATAGTTGGACTATGGATAGCAGAAGGTCTTGTTATTAACACTCCTGGACAAGAACCAGAGGATGCTGGTAATAACTATTTCAATGAGCTTATCAACAGGGGTTTAATTCAACCGGAGCTCATTTATTGTGCGGAGGTGATAACTTGCAGGGTGCATGATATGATGCTTGATTTAATCCTAAGCAAGTGCAAGGAACATAATTTTATCAGTGTTGCACATAGTTGTAAAGACTGCATGTACATGGCTAAGCAGCATGGCTATGGTTGCAATAAGATTCGTCAGCTGTCCCTGTACTCGAATACTGCTAAAGATCAATTATCAGACTGCACAACATTAGGACAGTGCGGGGCCGTTCCTGCTCAACTGGCTCAAGTTCGATCAGTTTCGCTGTTTGGATACGCTACAAGTTGGCTTGAATCGTTGTCGCGGTTCAAAAATCTGCGAGTGTTGTATATCGAATTGGATAATGAGACCGGTCGAGTTGACCTTACTGCCATTATCCAATTGTTCCAGCTGAGGTATTTGAAGTTTGTGTCACATCATAGTGAGCTAGAGTTGCCTAATACATATTCTGGGTTTGTGCACCTAGAGACATTGGAAGTATCCGCCACTGGACTTGTTGCACACTTACCATTAGATATTACCAGTTTACCCTGCTTGTCTCACCTAAGTCTTCCGCGGGGTACAAGTGTGCCTTTTGAGCTACACAAAATGAAAAGTTCCCTACGCAGTCTTGCAATATACAATCCCCCTAATTTTGACATGAAGGCCCTCAGTGAGCTGACCAATCTAAGGAAGCTACTCTTTAACTTTGACCCAACAACGACAACAACAGGAGGGGATGTTAGTAATGACTTTGATATTCTAGCATCTTCCATCGGAAAATTCTACTATCTAAAAGAGTTGTCCATTGAGACCTCGGAATTTTTCTTTGACAATGATGACCGGCTAGTTTCAATGCCTAATTTTCCTCATAGTATTGAGGGGTTGGAGCTGGTAAAGTGGTGCCTTACTAGAGTTCCCCAATGGGTCAGTGGCCTCCGCAACCTCCAGGTGCTCCACCTAGAGGTATCGGAAATATCCGCCGATAGGGTTGATCTTCTTGGAGATCTGCCCTCCCTCGTCAAGCTTGAATTGGAAGTTATACCCCAATCGATACCCATCATGGACCTCAGATTGATAGTGGGATCCCCATCAACAGAGAGCAAGGTTGATGCTATTATGTTTCGAAGCGGATCATTCCTAGCTCTAGAGATCCTTGAACTGGTTGTCAGCGAAGATGTGGCCTCACAGCTAAGGTTCGAGAAGGGTGTAATGCCCAAGCTCCACGACCTTATTTTGTGCTTCGAGGCATGTGATCGCGGCATCAACGAAGCACCTGCCGGCATGGAGCACCTCTTGAGTCTCCAAGACATCAAGGTGGTGCTATCATGCAGCTCTTCTTACCCTTGGGACGCCGTCGAGCGTGTGTTCAGGGATGCCGCTGAAGCACACCCCAACCAGCCTATCTTCTCATTCGAATAGTCCCTCTCTCTCTCTCTCCCTGTTTTTGACTATTGTATCATCTAGCCATGCATGTTTTGGCTATTTGTTGTTTCTCCTTCTGTCCGTCTGTTATACTTAGAGCGTGCACAATTTCATTCATTAAGGGCATGTATTGTTGTTCGTATCCCCCAGCCTAGTCCATCTTTCTTATCCACGCTGAGTTTGGCTGGGCTAAAGAGATACGGATGCAAATGTTTGGTTGTTTGTATTGGACGAACCTAGATATGGTATAATGTTGTTTATTTGATTGTGTGAAAGATACTATCCATAGAAGATTATGTTTGGTTGGCGTCTCCTCGGAGCTCATCGCCACTTCTAGAGCATACAAATATGCATCCTCCGTTGAGCTCATCAGTTTGTGAATTCAAAAATCGTCTAGGTCCGGGTTTCAAATGATAACATTTATTTAATGGTTTTTACTGTATTATTTTCCTTTCTAAAGATAACGTTTAAGATAAGCATACCTCCTTAGAGCATCATCAAGAGATTACGTACACTGCTGGGGATTGTGTTTTTAGTCCCGGTTGTTTCTTTTTTTCATTTTTAGTGTTGTTTGCTTGCTTGCATATTTTTATTGTCTTTTGTTGTTGAACATACTCAACAACAAATTGAAATCATCCCCATACTGAAATCCCCACATCAAATTGACATCACAGATTCACAATATACTCAACATCAAATGAGCATTACTCAACAACAAAATCATCCACAAATTCACAAAAACATCTAAAAATTACCTACAAATTTACATCACAAAAATTATACCCAAATCCCCACATCACAAAAAATTCTCAAAAATTCAGACGTTCGGCCGCCGCCGCCACCGCTACTTCCACCGGGCCGCCGCCCGGTCTCCCCACCACCAGATTTGGCGGAGGGGAGGGCACAGCCGCCCGGAGGAGGCAGCGGCCTGCGGCGGGAGCTAGCGGCGGCCGGATTTCTTTCCTTTTTTTTAAGAATTTATGATTCATTGGATCTGTGTTATTTGATCTGTGATGTATTTGTGATGTAGTTTCTTTGCATATTGATTTCACACCAATCTCACCAAAATCATAAAATCATCACAAATTCCAAATTGAGATGCTCCCTACATTCCCAGATCAAAGTAACAACATCACAAATCATAATATTCACATCACAAATTGCCAAAAAAAACATCACAAATTCTAAAAAAAAATACATCACAAATACATCACAGATCAAATAACACAGATGCAATGAATCACAAATTCTTAAGAAAATGGAAGAAATCCGGCCGCCGCTAGCTCCCACTGAGGTCCTCCGCCGCCGCCTCCTGCCACGAGCGGCCGCCGCGGGCCGCCACCGCCGCCTACCGTCGCTGCCACCTCCCGCCCCGAGCCGCCGCTCCCGTCCGGCCGCCGCCGACCGCGCCCGAGCCCCCGCCGCCGGTCTCATTGGTCGCCTCTCGCTCCTCGCCGGCTATCGAGAGGATAAGTGTGTCGACGAGTGATACTCGCGGACCGGATGAATAGAGTATTGGGGTACGTTGGAATAGGGGTCTACGACATCAAAACAGACAAAAGACAAGGATTATACTGGTTCAGGCCCCTTATTAGGTAATAGCCTAGTGACTAAAAATTCTTTTTAGTCCCGGTTTTTAATGGAACCTGGACTATTGTGGATTTGGGTTGACCGACCAAAAATGGTTTCTCTAGTAGTGGATACTTGTAAGATTCTGATATATAAGAGCAGCACCGGCTTCGGCCAACAGGAGTAGGACTATTACCTAACATTAAGGGGTCCGAACCTGTATAAAAATCTTTGTCTTCTGTCTCTTTTATCTAAATCTTGTGTATATCATGGTTCCAACGATCCTTATACTCTGCAAATACCATAGCTGCGATCTATTTCGTCATACATCTATATGTTCAAATTTGTTAAAAAAAAACCTCACTATTAAATTATTTTAATCCGTATTAAAGCACAAGTATTTAGCTAGCAGTTACAAGTACTAAAATTTGACATTGAGAATTAAATAGCTAGGGTATATCGGAGATGCTCTTTACTCTTCATACTCCGTGTTATTAGTAGCTGCTAGCTAGGTACGGAGGGATGTTTATTGGCGCCTAGCTAGCTAGCTACTGTATGAGTTACTCGGCGCCTTCGTTGCAACACCGTGTGTTGTTTGCTTGTGTTTGACCGAAGCCCGTCGGCGCGGTTTGAGTCCGTCCGTGCCGTGTGTTATTGTTCTGGCCGTGCAGTATAATATTCCTTGTTAATTACTCGTAATTAGCTGCAAGTAAATTTCTCGGTACCTTCTTCTTGTGTTGACTGCAAGTTGTATGAATTGTATTTCTTGTCAATTAACAAGTTGACAGTTAAACAACAACACACGGGAAGTTGTTCTTGCGGATGCCCTGTCAAGTTGTTAGAGAGAGAGAACACAGCTCTTTCATGCATTCAAACTGATCATACACGAATGTCAAGAATGGTCCCGCAACACGTACGCCAATGCATGATGGTTCCGCGAACATGGAGGACATATAGTTAATATAATCTTGGCGTGAATCTAGAGACAAAATATATACCCCTTTATCTCAAAATATAAGAACCTAGAATAAGATGGGACATTTTCTAGTACAACAAATATGAGCATGTTCCATCCAATTCTAGGTTATTATATTTTGGGATGGAGGGAGTATATAATTACCTACTCCTAAAATTACTCCGGTATTCAACCACCATAAAGGACAACCCGTTTTAACCATATCCACGATCGAGTCGTCGATACATAGGCCCCGTTTGGCACAACTTTAGCTCCCAACTCCAACTTACCTAGAGCTAGAGTTGTGCCAAACGGTACAGATTCTCCATTTTCTGGAGCGGAGTTAGCAGAGCTGCTCCACAAATTTGTACTGCGGGGGTGGAGCTGGGTTTTTTCTGCTCCACAGCTCCACTCCACCCCAAAAGACCCACTACCCTTTATTTTTTTAGGATATTTCACTAGTGGAGAAAGGGGTTTTACTCCTGGTTGGGAACCCCCTATACTCTCGGTTATACAACCGGGATTACAAATCTGGGACTAAAGATGCCCGGGTGAAATAACCGGGACTAAAAAACCATCTTTAGTCCCGGTTAGATGGTGGGAGCAGTCCCGGTTGATTCTTTTTTTTTTCTTTGCTCAAATCGATCTGCTCCCTAAATATTCCCAAATCATCCACAAATCAAACTAGTATCATAGATCTGGAAAGAAATACATCACAGATTAGGAAGAAATGCATCACAGATCACAAATACATCACATCACAAATTCTTAAACAAAAAATACATCACAAATCCTAAAAGAAATACACCACAACTCAAATACATCCCAGATTAGATCCAATATCACATACATCACAGATCAAATCCAATGAATCACAAATTAAAAAAAATCCGGCAATAGAGGGGAGGGCGGCGCCGGCCTCCCGGCCCCCCATACTCTCGACCTCCGCGCCAGCTCAGCCGCCCACCGCGCCCGCTCGGCCGCCGCTCCAGAGAGGGGAAAGGGGGGAACGGGAAAGGAAGGGGAAGGGGAGAGGAAGGGATGGGGGACGAAGGGGAGAGGAAGGGATGGAGAAGGAAATATTAATGAGAGGGGAGGAGATCGAGAGGAGATGCGCACGCACGGCTCGGGGTGCTCTTTCCTCCCGGTTGGTATAAACAACCGGGACTAAAGATCTATTTTTAGTCCTAGTTGTTTATACCAACCGGAAGTAAAAATAGTTGGGATCTGTCTTGAACCTGACAACTTCTTGAACCGGAACTAAAAATGATCTTTAAGATCAAAAAATGCCCCTCAACTTTTAAACCGGGACTAAAGATGCTTTTTAGTCCTGGTTTTTATTAGAACCGGGACTATTGTGGAATTTGGCTGACCGACCAAAGATGGTTTCTCCACCAGTGTTTACACCAAAATACCATTAAACTACCCCTATCTACCCCATCTCCCGTTCTCTCTCCTCCCCCATCTTCCTCCCTTCACACCGGCGGCTGGCGGCGGCGTTGGCGTCGGCGTCGACGGCGGCCGCGGCCGCGGCAGGCGCACGGGCGGGACAACGCACGGGCCTCGCGTGTCCGCCGCCTCGGCGACACAAGGGCGGCGGCTGGCGGGGATGGCGTGCGGGCTGGGAAAGGGCAGCGGCGCATGGGAGACGCAAGGGTGGGGACAAGGCGGCCGGCGGCGAGTAGCGGCGCGCGGCCGGCAAAGGGTGACGCGCGAGGGGACGGAATTGGTGATTTTTATTTTTTTTTCAAGGCAATTTCAGATCTGGAGCTAAAAAGTTAGCCAAACACTTTTCAATGGGTATCTACTCCCATAGGAGCTAGCTCTCACTGAAGTAGAAGTTTGGAGCTAGGAGTTGGAGTATGAAACCCTACCGATTGAACAGGGCCTTAATATAATCTTGCATGAATCTAGAGGCGTAATCCTATCTTACTATAAAGTTATCCCCCACTAACTCCTTAAGTTTAACATGCAAAGATGCCACATCATCATCCACTAACAAGATGCCATATCATCATCCTCTAATCCACTAATTAACAAGATGCCACATCATCATCCACTAACAATCATCACATTTAAACATCATGCAAACATGCTATATCTGTATAGTTTTTATAATTTAAGAGCTTTTCAAATACAAACATGTTAAATTATCATCCAACATAATTCACATAATGTTTTAATGTATATATTTATTATGTTTTATGATATCCTATATACTTATATAGTTTATCCTCACTTAGTTAGTGCTTAAATGATTAATCTATGGTCCAAATTATCTTTCTCATTTTTTCCTCTAATTAAGTCATATCACATCAATTGTTTTTAGCCTTTAGATGATTAATCTACAGTCCAAACTATCTCCCTATTTTTCTTCTTCCATAAAGTCATACCGCCTTACTTTTTACGTTTGAATTACAATTCTATATACTACTTAAATTTAAATTATCGTAAACCATATTAATTTACTTAATCTGATATTATCTAACTATCTTACACGTAATTTTTTTATTGTTATCATACTAAATTCCCGCAGCAATGCGCGGGGTTCACCTAGTATATATAATTACCTACACCTAGAATTACTCCAGTATTCAACTCACATAAAGGGTGACCCGTCTTAATAACCATGCCCACGATCGAGTCGTCGATGACTCATTCTCAGGGGCAGGGCAAAGATGACCTAGCTAGTGTATCTAATCTCACTATATATATATAAAGCCATACCCCAGTTAACCGTGCAAAGTACTCCTACTTCAGTAAACTGTAGGTATAGCTAGCTAAGAGCACGTACGTAGAAGTAGTTAGCAAAGAGATCGATGGCCGGTGTGGTAGTGGGCGCTTTGATGGGGGTTGTAAAACCCCTGCTCGAAAAGCTCACGAGGACTGTGGTCCACGAGTTCAACAAGTTGACGGAGGTGAGGAAGAATGTGCAGTTCCTCCAGGAGGAGCTCAGCACCATGGCTGCTTTCCTCGATGAGCTGGCGCTCAGAGAAGACGATGATGAGCTCAGCCCGCAGACAGAGGAGTGCAGGAACCAGTTGAGGGAGATGGCCTACGACATCGAGGACAGCATTGATGACTTTGTGGACCTACTTGATGATCCCGGCACCGGTGCTGATGATCAGGAATGGTGGTTCCACAAGATTGTTGACTATCTCAAGGTGCTGCGAGAGCACCGTAAGATTGCCAACAAGATCCAGGAGCTCAAGGATCAAGTCGATGAGGCGAATCACCGCCGCAAGAGGTACAAGTTTGATGATTTCAGCGAAACTACTACTTCTGATGACTTTGTACCTATAGATCCAAGGATAACAGCCATGTACAAGGAAGCTAAAGGTCTTGTGGGCATTGATGTCCCAATGGAAGAGCTATACCAGTTGTTGACAGAAAATTGTGAGATGCAGCAGGAACAACTGAAGAAGGTGGTATCCATCGTGGGATTTGGAGGTCTTGGTAAAACAACACTTGCTAAACTAGTGTATGATCGTATTAATGAACGCCACTCGTTCCACTGCAAGGCATTTGTCTCTGTTTCTCAAAAGCCTAATATAACTAGACTTCTCAATAGCATTCAACAACAACTCCAGATTAAGCATTCTTCTCAAGCTTGTGAGCCGCAAGACACCATCAACAGCATTAGAAGCCATCTTGAAAATAAGAGGTACGTAAGTATATATATATACACTTTTACAATTCATTTGCATGTGTACTAGTTGCTCTAAGTCTATCTATCTACATCTACACTACACTATATATATAATTGAGTACTCTGAGTAAATATGCTATTGAAAATGCTGTGAACTGTTTTACTAGCTAGCTATGACTCTTTTAGTTTTAATATCCAGATTTAGCACTTTAGAACAGAGCCTTAAAGACAAATTAATGTCCTGGATTGGCGCTGAAAACTCCTTTCCTGGTTGTTTGGACCACTATTTTACTGTCAGAGACAAAGATGGGTTATGTGGACACAGAATTAAGGAGAAGTATATACAGGACAAGAGCCTTTGGGTTGGAGATGGGCCAACTTGGGCCACTATATATTATCTATAAGTGTACCCTAGCATGTCCTATATTATGTATACTTTAAAAAAACACGAATATTAAGGAATGACCTAATATCAAATAATTAGAAGAGGTGAGGCTTCAAACTCAGATCGTCTAGCCCACCACCTTGTGAAGCTAGCCGGAAGACCCCTGTACGTTTCTCTATACTTAACAAAAAGAACTATAATGATTCCTGACTAATCTATTATGATTAGGATTTCCAGTTTAGCTACTTGAAGTAAGATATATTCATGTGCGGATATGTGTGTAGAAATATCTAGCCATCTAAGCAAGAATTTGAGAGTCTGAATTATGAGAGAGCAACAATAATCTTTTCTCATGAGTCTTTAACTGAAAAGAAAATGAATTCGTTGTTATTTTTAGTATAAACCTATCGTGCAAGCTTGTAGCATTAGGCCCTATTTATTTCCCACCGTAAAATTTTTCACCCTGTCACATCGAACGTTTGAACACCTCCATAAAATATTAAATATAGGCTAAAAAGATAAATAATTGTACAGATTGTGACTAATTTGCTAAACGAATCTTTTAAACCTAATTGCTCCATGATTTGACAATGTGGTGCTATAGTAAACATTTGCTAATGACGGATTAATTAGACTTAATAAATTCGTCTCGCCGTTTACTGACGGATTCTGTAATTAGTTTTTTATTAGTGCCTAAACACCCCATACAACAACCTATATAATACCCGGTGTGACATGCTAAAACTTTGCACCTCTGAATCTAAACACCCCTTACTTGTTGAAGAACGATATTTGCGTTTCCAACCGTTTTTTTTAACCAAAACACTTTTTTTAGCCACATGATCCAACATTACCGGTGATAGTTAAGTGGCTAACAGGGCCACAACAAAATACAATACAATGATAACATGTTAGCAAAATTTGAGAGAAAAACAGGGATTTGACCGTCTAGTTAAAGTGAGTTACACTATATTTCTAGAGCGTAAATTTACTTTTGAGCTGAGCATCCAAACTGGTTGTGCCTCAGTGGCAAAGGACGCACGGATCTGGTTCAGGTGCAATAGCTAGTGTGGCTGTAAGATAAGCAGTCACACAAACACCACTGGATACGAGACGGATGATCCAGATGCATCGTAATACTGTAGCAAGTACTGTAGCGTTTTACTGCAAAAAAAATATATATATTACCGAAGTCACTGTAGCAAGCGATTTGGACCATTGGATAGAGAAATAGAGGGCTCAAATTGTGTGCAGTCGCAATAGGGATCTCAATCCAGGACGCATGCATGTGTGAAGTGCAAGTTGTGGGATAGGGTCCCCACAAATGCATGTGTGCTGCTATTTTTTCTTTCATCCGCAAGTTCTTTAGCAATTCCGCTAGTTTTTCTCTTTGGAAGAAAAAACTGACGCAAATTCTTTAGTAGCTAGGTGATTCCCCGCGCTTTGCTGCGAAATTACTAAGTGACTTTTTATATTTTTTTAATAATCAAGCTAAAAGTAAAAATATATTAGTTTTTAATAACAAATAAAACTGGTTGTCAAACTATATTAATAAATTTAGTAGATTTTGCATGAGATTGTAGATGAAATATGATATCCTGCACTTTGATCATATGGATAAATATATGTTAGATATTATAAAATTATGGATATACATATGTTAAAAATATTGTGAAAAATAATGTAAAAAAAAGATGGTTGGATGTTGATTTGTAGAATTCATTGAATTATAGATGATGTTACATGCTTGCATAAATTTTGTATGTAATTATTGCTAGTGGATGATGAGGTGGCATATTTGCATGTTGAACTTCAGAATTAGTGGGTTATAACTTTATAGTAAGATAGAATTTCACTGTTGGAGACGATCATCCGTGGAACACGAATCTTGATGAGAATCCAAAGGCCTATAATTTGAAAGTTTTTCTCTAAAAAAACTGGCGCGAGTTCTTTATCAATTCCGCTGTTGGAGATCATATGTGGAGCACGAATCTTGATGTAAATCCAAAGGCCTACAATTCGAAAGTTTTTCTCTAAAAAAACTGGCGCAAGTTCTTTAGCGAGTAAAGTCCATCACCGGTCCCTAAACTTGTACCGCTGTGTCATCCCGGTCCCTAAACTCGCAAATCGACCGTTCAGGTCTTTAAACTTGTTCGACTGTGTCATCCCAGTCCCTAAACTTACAGATCACTCGTTTAGGTCCTCCAACTTGTTTAGTTGTGTCACCCCGGTCACTAAACTTGGATTTGAATATCATCTGAGTCAAATACGACGGTCTAAAGACTTTATATTTAAAAACAATTCATAACTTTTTCATGTGAACTCTAATGAAGACAAACTTTATATCAAACTTGTAGCCCTCGACGCGATCTACAACTTTGTAGTTGTTTTTTTATTTTAAGTCATTTTTTGTCCCAAAATGTAATTTTAAAATTAAAATTTCAAAATCTATAAACATGCAACAATATTTTGGGACCCTAAACATTTTTAATTCCAAAACTTTTCAACTACAAAGTTGTAGGTCGCGTCGAGGGCTACAATTTTGATATAAAGTTTATCTTCATTAGAGTTCACATAAAAAAGTTATGAATTATTTTTTGATATAAAGTTTTTATACCGTCCTGTTTAGGGACCGGGGTGATACAACTGAACAAGTTGGAGGACCTAAACGAGTGATCTACAAGTTTAGAGACCAGGATGATACAGTCGAACAAGTTTGAGGACCTGAACTATCGATTTGCGAGTTTAGGGACCGGGATGATACAACGGTACAAGTTTAGGGACCGGTGATGGACTTTACTCTTCTTTAGCAATTCCGCTGTTGGAGATCATCTGTGTAGCACGAATCTTGATGTAAATCCAAAGGCCTATAAATCGAAAGTTTTTCTTTCAAAAAACTGGTGCACGTTCTTAAGCAATTCCGTTTGTGTTACTTTGACTTGATTGTTACTATATATTAGTCAGGCAATTTATAGTATTGGCTTGAATAGATTTAGTTTATTTTGTAAAGTGTTTTGATTCACGGTTTCATTATTCATTCATAATTTACAACCATATCTTATTGTGGAAATAATATTTTAACAGGTATATTATTGTAGTCGATGACTTGTGGACTCGAGCAGCATGGGATACTATTAGTTGTGCCTTTCCAGAAAATAGCACATCTAGTATAGTGATAGTAACCACTCGGGTGGAAGATGTAGCTCTCTTCGCATGCAGCAACCATCAGTTCATTTACAAAATGAGGCCCCTCGCAGAAAAGGATGCAAGAAAATTATTTTATAGAAGAATATTTGGATCAGAATATAGTTGTCCATCACAGTACAAAGAAGTTTCAGCAGAAATCCTGAAGAAGTGTGCAGGTTTGCCGCTTGCCGTTATTACTATAAGCAGTATATTAGCTTGTCGACCAAGAAGAATAATGCAAGAATGGGAAAGCATACGGAATTCTTTTGGTTCCGTTTCTGGCACAAATCAGACTTTGGAAGGGATGAGGCAGATTCTAAACCTTAGCTACAAGAATCTGCCTCCTTATCTGAGAATATGTCTACTGTATCTTGGCAACTATCCGGAGGACCACTTGATTTTAAAGGGTGATGTGGTTAGGCAATGGGTGGCTGAAGGCTTCGTGAGCGACTCTCATGGACCAGACAAAGAGGATGTAGCTAAGAGCTACTTCAATGAGCTTGTGAACAGAGGATTGATTCAACCTGAGTTTACTAATGAAGGGGAGGTGATTAATTGCAGAATGCATGATATGATGCTTGATCTGATCCTGGTCAAGTGTAAGAAGCAGAATTTTCTGAGAGTTGCATACAGTCATGAAGACTACATGGCTTCCACTTGTAACCAGCATGGCTACAGCCGCAAGGTCCGTCGGCTGTCCCTGCAGTCCAACACTGAAGAACCAGATTGCACAATAGCAGAGTGCGCTGAATCGGTTCGATCAATTACATTTTTTGGAAGAAAAAATGCAAGCAGGTTTGCAATTCCACTGTTATTGCCATCCAAGTATCTCCGGCTCCGGGTGTTATATATCGAATCGGATGTCCGCGGCAGCCCACTCGACCTCACCGTCATTAAGGAGATGCGTCGACTGAGGTATTTGAAGGTTTGCCTGCATGGTTATACTAGTAGTAGTGACACTGACACAGATCAGGTTGTCCAGCTCCCTAGTACAATATGTGGGCTTGTACACTTAGAGACTATTGAAATGTCTGTGATTAAACCAGTAATACTCCCGTCAGATATTGTCGGTTTGCCTCGCCTGCGCAACCTGTCGGTTCCAAAAGGGAGCAGACTGTCCGACGGCCGGGTGCTACTGCTACGCAATAAGTCTCTACGCACTCTCGGGCAAATCCGTGCGGTGGATGTGGACATGGAGGCCCTCGGTGAGATGAGCAATCTAAGGGAGCTGACACTTTGCTTTGACGAGGCGGCAGTAACAGGGAAGAAGAATATTGGTGCTCTCGGCTCTTCCATTGAAAAACTCAGCAACCTTACACATTTTGGGATTGATTCATGTTGTTACCGTACGATTGATGATAATAACCGGCTGGGCTCATTGTCTACTTTTCCACAAGGTATTGAGCAAGAGAGTTCCCAGATGGCTCAACGCTACTCTTTGTAGCCTCCGCACACTTTATCTGGAGGTGTCCAAGACGTCCACGGACGAGGTGGGTGTTCTTGGAGAGCTGCCCTCCCTCTCCTACCTCGAGTTGACTGTGCAATCCGAGTGCAGGGCTCCCATTGTGTTCGGCACTAGCAGGGGATCATTCGCAGCTCTGGAGTTCCTTTACTTCAGCTTACAAGATGCAGCCCCACCGCTGGGCTTCCAGGTGGGGGTAATGCCAAAGCTATGGGAGCTCTCACTGCATCTCACCATGTCTCCTCTCCAGTCGGGCATCGGCACAACACCTGCCGGCCTATGGCACCTCTCCAGCCTCCAAAAGATCGATGTGACGATATTTATCGGTAAGGAGTTTGAAACTGAGGAAATTGACGTCACGGAGCGTGCCTTTAGGGACGCCGCACAAGCGCACCCCAACCGCCCTTCCTTCAAATTCGACTGGGCCGCTTAACACCGACAAATTGTGGTGCCGCCTTCCTGCCACCATGTGTTGTCTCTCTCATTTCTCATATACTACTTCATATTTTCTTTTTTAGATACTTCATAGATGAAGAATGTATCTAACTAGTATGGAGTATTATTAATCATACAGGTGTATGCCTTCTATCAAGCAGTATACATTTTATGCGAGATGTAAATCTTATAGCTGTATTGAGGCCGGAGTCCTGCAGGGATTTTATCTCTGCATTGTAAAAACTCTCTTCTTCAAATTAAACTAGTTGGGCGGCTCGCGCAATTGTGCGGCTAGCATCAATTTAAAATTATCTACTCCCTCCGTTTCACAATGTAAGTCATTCTAATATTTTCCACATTCATATTGATGTTAATGAATCTAGACATATATATCTATCTAGATTCATTGTCATCAATATGAATATTAGAAATGCTAAAATGACTTACATTGTGAAATGGAGGAAGTATTTTTTTACATATGATTTCATTTAAAATTAACATTCATGTTATTCTAATAATTTTATAGTTTTTAAAAGCCACATCAGTTACTACCTCTTACTCATTTGTCACTTTTTTATTTGCTTGTTCGATCTACCAATACTTCTATTTCTCCTCTTTAGAACTTTAAAAATTAGGCCTTATAGTTTTTAGAGCTCATTGTCTTTTTAGGTTTCGTTTTCATAATTTTTAGAAGTATTGTCAAATATCCAAAAAACGCATAATTAGCTGAGGGACACCGAGAAAACGTGGAATTGTCCCAGGACACTACAAAATTTGTAAAATTTGCCCTAGGACACCAAGCTCATTATTTTATCATTTCTTGGCTGAAAGTGACGAGTATTTTTTCAAAATGCCCAGATTACCCCCACGTCCCGATCTATACCGACGCGCGGTCCGATCGGACCAAACTCGGTCGCAATTTGAAGAACCTGGCTGCGGCTTCGTCGCGCTGCTATCGCTGCCGGGGAGGCCCATCTCCACGTCGTGGTCGGCCTGCGCCGGCGCCAGCGGGGGCGTCGCGCACTCGCGCCGCTGCAACCCAGCAACCGCCGCAGGGCCGCTTCCACGACGGCGGCGACTCCGGCGATGGGTCCCACCGACGGCTGCGGCGGGATGGCCGGTTGCTGCTGATGATGATGATGCCGCGGCGGCGCCGCCTGTCCTGGCAGATCACCAGCTCCTGCCGGTGCATCATCGCCTCCTCTTCCCCCATGTGTTGCAAGCAGATATTGTGCTCCGTCGGCATCGGCGTCGCTGGCGCCGGCAGCCTGCTTGTCCTGCCGCCGGAGACGACGGTCACCGTAGCCATGGGAGTCGGCATGCCGATGAAAGAGAAACGATTCTTTTGATTTGATTGGATTTATTGGTTAGCTTTGGCCATTGCTGTGCCGTCCATGATGAGGCTGGGCAAGGCAAATTCCGCCAGCAGCAAGCTGGCGTCGGCAGGGTCTGGCGGCTGAGCGTACATGCTGGTGATGGACTGTGCTCGGGGCGCAGTGCAGCAGTTCCTGATCAACGAGGGGGAGACGGTCGCCAGCCTAATCGATCCGGGATGCGCTTCGCTGCTAAACCTACGAGAGCCACTTGCCTCTGCTCGGCGCCGACGCCGCGCCGCCCCTCCACGCCGACCGGCCGGTGAGAAGAGAAAAATAAAGAAGGAAGAAGCTGCAGGACGACGAGAATCTGATGGAGACGGCAAAAAGTAGACGGCAGTGGCATGGACCCACTTTGCGATAGGTCCCGCCGACGTCTGTACGCGGCGGACTCCCCGGCGGCGAGCTTCGTGATGCTGTCCGCCGAGTGGTGTGTGTGGTGACTGAGTATGGGACGTGGGGGTAATCTGGGTATTTTGAAAAAATACTCGCCACTTTCAGCCGGGAAATGATAAAATAATGTGTTCAGTGTCTTACAGCAAATTTCATAAATTTTATAGTGTCCTGGGATAGTTTCACGTTTTCTCGGTGTCCCTCAGCTAATTACGTGTTTTTTAATGTCCTATAACAAATTTCTGCTCCATGGCCCGTCCGCTGCCACCTTTCTTTATTGTCATTGCGATTTTAAAAATCGAACATATTTATTGTTTGTGTTCTTACTTACTTTTTATAAGTCTCGTCAAATCGTTAGTGGCTTCGCCACTATACTGTTCTACAGCCCGCCCGCTGCCTCCCCTCCTTATTGTTATTGAGATTTTAAAATCGAACAATATTATCGTTGGGGTTTATTTTACTCTCATAAGTCCCGTCAACCGTCGTAACCATGTTGCATAACGGCATGCCCATGTCACTGGGATTCTATTTGAGGTTTTGTTTATAGTTTTTAGATATCCTATCAACCACCAACACTCCAGTCCTTTATAGGCCTATTGCTTCTCTCCTCGTTATTGTCATTTGTCTTCGTTGTGTTCTAGGTGATTTTTTTTTTTGAAAAAATTGCATAAATTTTTCATCCCGATAATTTTTATTCATAAATTATATTCCTACTTGAACTCTTATAATTATTTTTCTATTTTTAAAATTTATTTTATTTGTTATTTCGAACTTAATTTAATCTCGTCATGTGTTCTAGATTTTCTCTTATTTCAATAGTTTTTATTTTTTATTACAAATTTTAGTAATTTATATATTGTATTCTAGTTGAGCTCTTATTTTTCTTTTTTTTATTTTCTGAATTTATTTTAGTTTTTATTTCGAATTTTAATTAATCTCATATTGTGTTCTATATAGACTATTATTTTAATTTTTTTTATTTTAGATTTCAATTATTTTAAAATTGTATTCCTGCTTGAACTCTCCTTTTTATTTTTTTATAACTTTGGATTTTATTTGATTTTTTATTTTGAATTTTAATTAATATCATTTCATTTTTTATAACTTTGGATTTTATTTGATTTTTTATTTGCTGTTGAGTTCATTGTTGTGATGCTCAAGTACTAGTGATCAAGGAGCGCATCACCAATAGAAGTTGGATGTAAGTAGGTTGGCTTCATTAGCCGGTGATCGATGGTGCCTCCCCAATGATCAGATAGATGGCCATGTTGCAAAAGACCAGCCGCCAGCCAACCTTGTTGACCAGGGGCGACGGCCATGGCGATGAGGCGATCAGCAGTACGGCCACAGACTCGCAGGCTCACAACGACAGGAGAAAGATGGAAGGCGTGCGAGGGAGAAATTGGAGGGACGATGTGAGCCGTCGGATGAGAATGAGCGGTGGATATATGGGAACTGCACGCCTTTGACTTTCCTGAGGATCTAAATCCCTTTATTAGTTATGAATATGAAAAGAGAATAACAGCCCTGCCCTATAGGACCACAAATCAGCGAATCAATGTTACACGTTGGAGGCTTGGCCCCAGTGGCGGAGTGCTCGCCTGCTCGTTAGGGCGAAGTACCTCTCTCTTCTTCCCCTACTCCGGCAGACCACGCAATGGGCAACGGTAGTACTTCCTCCGTCAAATATAATAATTTCTCTACTAACATTCTCTTCCCAACCAATCACAACACTTCACCATTCAATTTTTCCACATACCTCCACTTCTCAGCCAATCACAACCTCTCCTCCATTTAATTCTAACTATTTTCATAATAACTATGTCCAAGTATAAAATTTCGTATATTTTGGGATGGAGATAGGCACTAGGCAGGCAAGGTGCTCGCTGCTGGCCTGAACCGCTGAACCGTAGGCCCATTGGATTTGTCTTTGTGTTAGTATTGACTCGGTTGCTTATTGAACCCTAGCTCAGAAATTCACCATCTCTGTTCAATTTATCCATTCTCGATCGTCGGGCGATTGCCGACGAGCCGACGACGGGCGTGCGGCGAGCTGCCAGGAGCAGGAGGCATCCTAGTTGTCGAGCGGAGGCGGCAGCGTGCAGGTGGGGTTCTTGGGGAGGACAGAGGTAGGTCAGTCAGCATCAGCTGCCGGTGGGCATCTTTGATCATCTCCGATTACAAAATATCATTGAAGTAATTATCTGCTTGTAAATTGTGATATGTGATTTTTTTTAAAAAAAACATCTAGATTTAAGAAAGATAGAAAGGTTGATATTGGGAATTCAATGATATTGCAAAATTCTCAATTTTGGTTTGTTAGTGTATTTAGCACATAATTTGGTTATAAGATTGATTGCTTGTGCCTTGTTTTTTTTTTCTTCCTTTCTTCTTGTTCTGTATTCACTCTGGCACTCCCAATTAGCCACACCTCAATTTTTGTTCATCTTCCGCCACTGCTTGGCCCTGAGGTGGGATGAGTTTGTCAAGGAGGGATTGAAACCCTTTCCCTTTTAACACGCAAAACTGAAACGATGAATTCGCGTATGCACCGTGTTTAGTTCCAAAATAATTCTTCAAACTTTCAACTTTTCCATCACATCAAAACTTTCTTACACACATAAACTTCCAACTTTTCCATCACATCGTTTCAATTTCAATCAAACTTCCAATTTTAGTGTGAACTAAACACCGCCTATGATGTACTAATGCAGAACTTTGAAAGAAGGGCCTTCTACTGCATGTAGGCATGTAGCTGTGCCCATTTATAAGAAAATTATTGTAGTGTATGACTCACATAATTTTGGAGCTTCTGAATACTGGAGTAAATTGATGAGAAAAAATAATCCCCAATGTCACACAAAACAAATGCATTACGGATCTTCCAAGTACTAGTTGAAGATAACTATTGCTCCAGTTAGTGCAATCCATGAGATATAGCATTCAACTCAATCACACAAGATGTTATTGCACGCTTAATATCAGTACATTGATGTTTGCAGAAACTTCAAATGAATTATCCATATCATCCCCCATTCAGAGCAGATGATGATGAGTATAACTCACACACGAAAGCTCCAAACTTTTCATGCAATGCTAACATAACATCGATCCAACTGCTGATATGTAGCTTAGCATAAGTACAAAACCATGTTTCCATTGCTAAGGAACTGTTGAATCAAGATAGCTAACCACATATAATTATCTTGATAAACACATTTTATTTTAATTGTTTCAACAACGAAACTTTTTTCTGTTTCACCTCATGTAACTTGATGCTTCACTCACGCTCAACTAACTTGTGATTCCGTGACAGTAAACTTTACTGTAACATTTTGACCATCCGAGCATCGGTTACCCATCCCTAGTATTATTGTCCATTTCCTCTAGATAATGAGCAACGGTGACATTCGTATGGTACATCATCCACATAATTTTAGAACTTATGAACCATGGAGTAAATTAATGAGAGAAAAAAATTTCAAAGTATCACACTAAAACAAATGCATTATGGGATCCTCGGAGCACCAGTTAAATTAAACAAGTATGACTCCAGTTGGTGCAATTCATGAAATGAAGCATCCAACTCTTATCACACGGCACACAAGAGTATGGACAAGGCAGCTGTTATTGCACAACTACTAGCAGAGGAGTATGCTGAATCCACACATGCCCCCATTCATAGAAGCAGATGATGATCAATATCATTCACAACCCACAGAATGTCCCATTCATCGATCCAATTGCTGATACATAGCTTCATATAAATGTATAATCATGCAGCTAAGCAATTGTTGAATCAACATAACTAACATTAAACTACTTTGTATTACTATTCTTTCATACTTTGCACTAGTATTCTTTCATAGGTGATTAAAACAGCAAATGTTACAAAAGTGATTATTCTTCCAATTAATTAAGTCCCATCCAAGATTAATCATATCAAATTAGTGGATTAAATTTATAAGCACACTAGTTTGAGCTGATGATTATTCTCCCAATTAAATCTAGTGCTCCTAGGTGAACAATTTATTTTGACATTTAAGCTTGATAATTGTCAAGTGCAAGCTTATTGAGCTAATAAAGCCAGCTTCTTTCCAGTTACATAGAATTATTTGCATCCAACAAATAATCAAATGCCGAATTTTCCATGGAAGGCCACATATTGCATGGAGCATGCTCATTTAGAAGCAATGATGGAATACGTATTAAAGTATGTCATTCACATAGTTTTAGAGCTTTTGAACACTAGAGTAAATTGACTAGAAAAAAAATCCCAAATATCACACTAAAAAAATGCATTATGGATCTTCTAGCACCAGTTAAAGACAACTATTGCCCCAGACCCAGTGAATCCAATTCATGACATGAAACATTTCAACTCAATCACACAAGAGTGGCAAAGGCAAAGGCAGCTTAACTTAGTTATTGCACAACTAGTGTAAGTACATTTAGTTATGTGCAGTTAGAAGGGTAAGTGTTCCATGATGAACCAATGATTTGACATTTGCTCATGATAATTGTCAAACGCAAGTTTATTGAGCTAATAAAGCTGGCGCATTTCTAGTTACATAAAACTATTTGCATCTGGCAAGTAATATAATGCCGAATTATCCATGGAAGGGCACCTAATGCATGGAGCATGCTTATTTAGAAGCAACGGTGCCATATTTATGTACCATAGTGTACCATTGGCACGATTTTAGAGCTTCTGAACACTGGAGTAAATTGATGAAAAACAAAACACAATATCACACTAAGAAATGCATTAAGGATCTTCCCAGCACCAGTTAAAGACGACTATTTCCCAGTTAGTGCAATTCATGAGATGAAGCAATCATACAAGAGTATGGGAAAAGGCAGCTTAAACTTTGTTATTACACAACAAGTATTAGTACATTGATTGCAGAAATCTTCAAATGATAGTATACTAATACAGGAGTGCACTGAATTATCCACAGCATAGAAGATGATGGTTAGTACCATTCACACCGCACAGCTCCAAAGCTTAGCATAAATGCATGATCATATTTGCACAGCTAAGAAACCATTGAATCAGCATAGCTAGCCTTTGTTGTTCTAATTTGCACTAGTATACTTTGTTGTTGCTTTTTGGGATTGAATTCGATCAAAACAGCAAATGCAATACACAACCTCTAATGTCTACTGGTACAAATACAGCTGACAGGTTATTCTCCCAATTGAGACCCAGCCGGATTTTTAACCATCCCAAACTGTGTTTCTGTGGTATGAGTATTTGTGTTGATGAGAGTAAAAATATGATGATTACAGAGATATAATCCAAGCGCAACTCACAGCGATCGGATCGGATGGAGCGGAGGGTTGATCATCAGAGGTTGAATTGCTCCATCTGGACGTCGCTGGCCTTGAGAGGGACGTACTCGCCGAGGTAGACCTCGAGGTGGTCGGAGAGGTTGCTCTTGTCGATGCTCTCGTGGTGGTAGCTCTTGCACACCAGGTACACCACCGTCTGCACCACGAGCGCCAGCATCACGACGGCGCAGAGCGCGGCCAGCATGGCGAGGCCCAGGAGGAGCCTTGCGCCGGCGCCGAGGCCGTGGGTGGCCCCTCGCACCACCCACGCCCGGAAGGCGACCTCGACGACGATGAAGACGACGTTGAGGACGAAGAAGATGGCGGAGGCGGTCCAGAGCTTGCCCTGTATGAGCGCCTTGCTCTTGCGCATGGCCTCGAAGCCCTTGTAGTCCTCGAGGACGGAGACGACGCTGGCGAGGTGCCAGACGACGCTGAGGTAGACGAGGCCCGCGATGTAGGCGAGGGCGAGGAGGAAGGCGAGCAGCGCGGCGAGGCCCGATCCGGAGTCGGCGGCGACGAGGAGGGCGACGAAGACGGCGACGAAGAGGAGGTGGTAGGCGAAGAGGAGGAGGAAGGCGGCGAGGAAGGTGGCGGCGAGGCGGCGCCAGACGCGGGGGACGACGGAGAGGACCCTGGGGAAGGAGAGGGCGTCGTGCTTGGCGGAGTAGACGGAGGCGACGGAGAAGACGGCGGCGGCGGTGGAGAGGAGGGAGAAGAGGAGGAGGGCGAGGAGGTAGGCGGCCTTGAAGAGGAGGAGGGCGAGCCAGTCGTCGGCGAGGCGGTGGAGGAGGCGGCGCTGGGCGGGGGTGCCCGGGGCGGCGGAGTCGAGGGCGGAGTCGTCGGAGTCGATGTGGGAGAAGAGGGCATGGGAGATGGCGATGTGGAGGAGGAAGAGGAGGGAGAGCGGGAGGACGAAGGCGGCGGCGATGCGGGCGAAGAGCGGCCGGTGGGCGCGGAGGATGGACGCCGCCTCCCTGTAGATCCCCACCATGCCCAGGAATTGCAGCTCCTCCGGCTCGCACTCCATCTTCGATTGAGGATTGGATTTGATTTGATTTGGATTCCTCGTCCGCTACGCTGTCTGTAGCTTATTAATTTGATAGGTAGCTAACGAAACGAGATGAGATGGGATTGGGGATTGGGGAATTTTGGAGTAGTCGTACCGTACGTAAGCAATTGGTGGGGGAAGCGAGGCGAGCTGGAGGTAGACGAAGAAGAAGAAATTGGAACGGGAATTTGGGGGAAGAGACCGAGAGAGAATGGTCGTCGCCGTGTGGTTTGGTGTCGAATTGAGACGGGTTGATTTGGTCAAGTCAGGGTGGCTCGTCGGTCGCTGCCTCTCTCTCTCTCTCTCTCTCTCTCTCTCTGCTTGAGGCTTCAGACAACAAGACATAGACCAACGAACGAACCCACAGGTCGGTCCTGTTTCTTTTTAAAAAAAAAAGTAAATTAAAAATTAAACTAACTACTCCAGTAAAATAATAGGGGCATTTGCAAATTTGCCACTGACTTTTTTAATTTTACAAAGATACCACTCGAATAATAATTTTAGTGGTATGTTTGCTTCTTTTAAGTTACAGTTACGGTCTTTACGGTACCTATTCGAATCAGTGGTAAATCTATAATTGTTCCTTCAACGTTTGGTACTCATCCTATTACTATTACTATTGTAAGTAAGTTGTTTATTATTGAACTATAGTGCTGTAAGAAAACTTATGGCTCGCTAGCTCACTCGATTTGTATCTTGTTACGGCTTATTTGAAACTTTACATTTGGAGCAGTATATTAGCAGCACGTAAACGGAGTAATTAATTAAGCATAACTAATGTAAACTATTTAAATAAAAATAGATTTATTAGATTGAAAAAACTTTTATATAGATTTT
The DNA here is from genome assembly GCA_000338895.3 of Oryza meridionalis. Classification (NCBI taxonomy): domain Eukaryota; kingdom Viridiplantae; phylum Streptophyta; class Magnoliopsida; order Poales; family Poaceae; genus Oryza; species Oryza meridionalis. The sequence goes on from CM002531.2 coordinate 513,677, forward strand.
TTTTACAAAAGCATTGTTTAGCCATTCGAGAAACATTCCAACAGAAAATGAAAATGTAGTTTGGAATTAAAGTATAGAATATATTCTTGGTATCACTAAAATCCAGGGGCGGTACCACCCATTAGGCGGGGTTGGGCGGCCGGCCCAACTACGGCCCGTGCCGCCCGGGTTGGGCGGCCGGCCCAACTACGGCCCGTGCCGCCCCAACCCTCCATATCTTTCTTGGGCCGTCTACCACCACATCCAATTCACAATTGATACATAAATAAGCAGCTCAAGTGTCCAATTTTAATCCTGCGTATGTGATGCTTTCCTGAGTCAATTCCTCGACTATGCTCACCCCTGTCCCCTACTATAGTTAGGTGCCTAATGTCTCTCTCTCCCTTCTAAGCAAAATAATAATCATCTTATTCTGGGCATGCGATATCTTCTCATATATTTATTTTTTAAAAGATATCTATCAACCATTCTTTATAAATTGACTCATATTTGCAAATTGATATGTTTACTAGGATCTTTTTTGAGAGAATCCATTATATGCCACTGACTTTGTCACACGTCTACGATTTTAATATCTATCTTTTTATGTATGATGAATTATGTATGGCGCAAAAATTATTACTTTATTTTAATATCATTTTTTTTGTTTGCCTTAATTGATTGATTATACTATATGTTTATATGACTACAATATAAATATGGTATTTTTTGTGTTTAGTTATTCTTATTGAGACGAGTATCTTCGCCCCCATCTTTATTTTAATCCTGCGTCCGCCACTACTAAAATCCTATTAAAAGTCCACCGCGTGTTAATATTTGTGAACACTACTAGTGAATAAAGTCATGCTCCCACGACTCTATCACCACCATGCTGCCAAACTAGTGTTGTTTCCCCGTTACCTATGAAGCATGTGCGTTAATTAAAAAATGGGTGTACCCTAGTCATGTGCCGCTTATACTTGTATCAACGTCAACTCGTGACCCACGTTCTCGATCGCTCTCCACAAAAATCATATTGCACGTTGATGCTGCTCGGTATCGTATCGAATAGACCAGACCAGAACAGAAACACACAGAAAAACAAGAGACGCCGGCCCAGCATGTACATATACGGATATACTGGATGGGCCAGATAGGGGAGGCCCAGCTTTCTCCCAAATCAGGCCGGCCAGCCCAATTAATTGTTAGGTGCTCGGGCTGGTTGGGCCTTTTATCCTGGCCTTTCACGGCCCATTTCTACAACTGACTTGCTTTCCCTTCTTCTTCCTCCGTCGGTCCATCCGTACGTCCGGTCCTCAACAAGGAAAGCGAGTTTCCTTCCCTCACTTCAATTCTCTCGCTTTACAAGCTGGTTGCTGCTAATTACCTACACAACGTATATATAATTTTCAATATTCAATGATATATCGGTGCATACGAAAACCAATCATTTGTTTTTTTTTCTAACCAAGATGCGATGACATAATTGATCTTTTGTTTATAAATATATCAATTGAGAGCCTGTAATCTTACTACTACTATTTGAGAGAAACTAGCCACCCGCCGACATACACGATCGCGCTAGCCACCCGTGTCCAACTAAAAATGAGATGCGCGGCAAAGTGGCCACTAAAGAGTAGCATCCATCCCCATTGTAACCATTCCTTTTTCTAATAACATTTCTTTAAAATATACCCCCTCCGTTTCAAAATATTTGACACCGTTAACTTTTTAGTACATGTTTGATCATTCGTCTTATTCAAAAATATTTATGAAATACGTAAAACTATATATGTAAATGAAAGTATATTTAACAATGAATCAAATGATATAAAAAGAATAAATAATTACTTAAATTTTTTGAATAAGACGAATGGTTAAACACGTACTAAAAAGTCAATGGTGCCAAACATTTTGAAATGGAGAGAGTAGTAGTAAAGTATTTCTTCTTATCTCAGATATCAACTCAAAAATATGTTCCACAAGACACAGAAGCAACGAATCATATATTATGCGTCTTGCCTTGAAATCTTTAAAAGACACAATAATTATAATATGGCTCTAATAGTTAAATATAATCAACATTGCAATTTTTTTAATAAACTAGAAAAAATACCCATGCGTTGCGATGGGTGAATGCTATTTTAATCTTATCATTGTTATACAGTTTATTGTGGGTATTCGCTTGGATATATATTTTTTCTTAGAAAATTATGAGCTACAATTAGAAGTCAACCGTATCAAGTTAGCATGCGAGTTTTTTAAGAGATTTCTTCTTATACGACTTCTGTATTTCCAAAAGCAAATGAACTTAATAAACAACTCAAATACGAATATATATTTCCAAAAGTGAACGAACTTGAAAACCAACTCATACCCAGATGACGTACCAAAGTACTAGAAAAACATCTTCAATTTTTATAATAGTAGAGATATATTGTCTATTTTAGTATAATCTAAAATCAAAATCAAGTCTAGATCAGGCAAAAGCATGTAGGCGGTGTTTAATGGTATCGAATGACATCAGATAAATCTTAGGGATAGTAAAATTTAGAAATAAGTAATATGTTGTTTGGATTCTCTACATGAAAATAATAATCCATCTGTTTGAGTAAGGTGTCCATGGAAAGCCAATATTTTTTAAAAAAATTGAGTGTTACTTATGTGGATCATTATCTGCATCTCTCCCTCCACGATGCATGTGGAAGAACTAGGGAGGATGGAGACACCCCTGATCCCTCACTAAGGGAATACGAGCAACCAAATACACCCTATAGTTTTTATGCTTCCTTCATGGTTAGTTTTTGACAGATATGTAACCACCGGTATGATGTGGTCTAAAGAAATGATTTCCCATCGATACAATGTATTATGCCCTACATCTTTGCACTGAGGATGCGTCCTTGACTCTTCATGCGCTAAACAGATGCAACGAACGAACACTATGTGTTTTATCGTGCTGATAACAACGATTTTCTCTTGCACACACTCCCCCTTATCAAATGAAACAATTCCTATGGTGAATCTCTCCCGCAGTGACCTTTCTAAAGAAAAAGCAATGTTATTATGTTTTTTGTTGATAACATTTTGTAGAAAAACTGATGAAGGGAGTACAATACTTTAGAGAGACATAAACACAAATATAAATTTACTTATATACTACAGGTTGAAGGTTCTGCTATATTATATTGGGTTGGACCATTCTTATCATACCAATTTCATCTAGGAAACTATCCCATATAGAACTAATTCAAATCCCAAGAAATTCTCATAAGATTTAAAATGTATTTGGTCCACAATTGTTGATATACTAGTAGTAGTAAATTAAAATTTTCCACTATAGTCGTTTGAAAAAGAGAAAATAAAGCCTTGTGTCCTCTTCCCCTAGCTTAGCTTTGTCTTTCGTGTTCGCCTCGGCGCGCCCGCCACATGCGCGCCGCGCGCGGCCATTGATGCGACGCCATGCTCCCTCACGCCACCACGCCGCGCCCGCGCCTCCTCCCCGTCGCCGCCGTCGCCCTCCTCCTCGCCTCCTCCTACCTCGCCCTCACCCGCCTCCCCGCCGCCGCGCCGCTCGCCGCCCTCATCGCCCCTGCTACTGCGCGCGTCGACGGGCACAGGGACAGGGACAGCTGCGCGGGGTTCTACCGCGCGGGGTCGTCGGGGCGGCGCGCGGTGTCGGCGTCGGTGGAGGAGTTCGGGGCCGTGGGGGACGGGGTCACGTCCAACACGGCGGCGTTTCGGCGCGCGGTGGCGGCGCTGGAGGCGAGGGCGGGGGGCGGCGGCGCGAGGCTGGAGGTGCCGCCGGGGAGGTGGGTCACGGGGAGCTTTAACCTCACCAGCCGCTTCACGCTCTTCCTGCACCACGGTGCAATCATCCTCGGCTCCCAGGTGATCCATCAATTCATCTTCCCTTTTTTTTCCTTTTCTTTTTTCCCTTCGATTTCTTTCTTTTTCTTTATTAGTTTTTGATCCATGGCTTCTAGAAGTTGCAACAATAGTTCGTTGACTTAAGCATATATATGAAAATCAAATCCTGATTTTGTTCATCCGATTGTGGATAATCATGTTGATATGCGAAGTGAAATTAATATTTGCACTGGAAAAAAAATCTCCAAGTACAGCATTAGGATATCAGTTACTGTTCTTGCTGGATTGTATCATCTGTACTTTGCATTGTGAAACTTGCTTCAGTTCAGCGGTTGTGTGTTGTCACATCTCTCATCTCACATGCCAATGGTTCATTGAAACATGAGAGAGAGGACATGGGTGGGTTGGAATCACATGCTTGGACGGTCTGGTTTCTTGTGGCTTCTGCTACCACTACCAGGCAGCCTACCAAAATGTTATTCTACTCTCATGTGCCTTTGCTTTGTCCTTACTGCTGCTTGGACTGACCACAACCTGATTCTGCTTTTGTACTTTGCTTCTTCTGCCGTCTTTATCTGCTTATGCTAAAAGATTTGTAGACAATTCTGCAGTGCTTGTTTGGAGCTTCCTACAGGAACTAAATATTCCACATTTTTGGTGCCTATAAATTAATTGTAGAGTGGTGTTCATGCAATTGGTTGCTACTACTTCTACCTTGTAGTAGTAGTGAGTAGAATTTGCTCCATGGATTCCCTCGTATGGCGTATGGGGGTACGGAGTGCTGCATTCATGTTTGAGGCAGAAAGTTGTTGGGATAGAGGCCATAAATTAGTAACAGTAATTAAGGCCTTTGATTAGATGCTATGCCTTTGACATGATGCCACTTGCACTCACAGCAGAATCACCTTAATATTCTAATACAATCATGGCCAGGTGTCCAATAATCTTTTTGGCAAAAAAAAAACACCATTCAATTGCTTGTTGTAGAACCAAGAGCAACTTACTGTGAAAACTGGTTGAGTGAACCAACTGAAAATTGCTGCCTAGCATTTTGCTTCAGTCTAATGCCAGTTCCCGAACCATCGCACCATATAGTTTCTTATGGGAATTGGGTGGAACCAAAGGCAAACGAACGATCATCAATCACACAGAAGACAGAGTTGCATGAATAAAAAAGTAGTGTAGATCGTTCTACTCATAATGATACCAACATGAAAACAGGAAGAACAATCAATCTTGACGGGGTAGGGGGACCATACCCTGGATTCTTGATTAAACTATTTGTATTGGTATTTAAGAGAACAGTCTCCAGCACTTCATAGTTGCATATGTTGAATGGAAATCTGCATAGCATTGACTGGTGCTTTGGACTGTAATGTACAGGATCCGGAAGAATGGCCTCTCATAGCCCCATTGCCGTCGTATGGGCGTGGGCGGGAAAGATTAGGACCACGCCACATCAGCCTCATCCATGGAGAGGGCATGGATGATGTTGTTATTACTGGTACAGAAGTTGTTTTATTAGCTATGTCTATTTCAGTTCTGATCAATTAGCAAAGTTGTATGTGCTGAATTAAGTCATTATAATGACAACATAAACATAATTACATAAAACATTATTATGTTTAGAGGTATAGCATATCATACATGTGAAGAACTAGCATTGACTTGTAACTTGCAAGTGCCCCCTTTACATGTTAGGTAATCAGTTTTCGAAAACACATGTTAGGTAACAATGGGGCCATAGATGGCCAAGGCAGGATTTGGTGGGACCTATGGTGGAATCGAACGTTGAACCACACAAGAGGTCATCTTATTGAGCTAGTGGACTCAACCAACATCATGATCTCTAATATCACTCTACGCAACTCCCCGTTTTGGACAGTGCATCCCGTCTACTGCAGGTCAGTTTATTATGTTTGTACAGTGAATAAACTATTGCACTTTCCCTCTTGATATTCATTATATTGGAATCATATAAAGTGAACATGTTGTTTTTTTTTTCTTTCAGAAACGTGGTGATAAGGAACTTAACTGTACTAGCTCCCTTGAATGCTCCTAACACTGATGGCATTGATCCAGGTACGTGCTCCTAGAGGGTGTTCCTCTTTTACGCGATGTTAATTCCAAGATTGTACTTCATATGATAAAAGAAGTGGTCCTATTTGTTTGCTCTTTAGAAGCTGACGTAGTTAGATACTGCTTTATCGCCATTTTTAGCACTACAAATTTGAATTAGAACATACTTATGCTTCAAACTGGTGATGACTTCATTATAAAACCTCAAACTGCGAAGAGCATGCATGGCTATCCATGACATTTTCCATTGATGTATAATGGCAGATTCGAGTTCAGAAGTTTGTATTGAAGACTGTTACATTGAGAGTGGAGATGATCTGGTTGCTGTCAAGAGTGGATGGGATCAGTACGGCATCTCGGTAGGGAAACCAAGCTCAAACATCATCATCCAGAGGGTTTCAGGCACAACTCCAACATGCTCAGGTGTGGGATTTGGGAGCGAGATGTCCGGTGGAATATCAAACGTCATCGTTCGCGACCTGCACGTATGGAATTCGGCGCAAGCGGTGAGGATAAAAACCGATGTAGGACGAGGTGGCTACATAACCAACATCACCATAGAGAATGTCAGGATGGAGAAGGTCAAGGTGCCTATAAGATTCAGCCGAGGTGCGGATGATCATTCAGATGACAGGTATGACCGAAGTGCGCTGCCAAGGATCAGTGATGTGCGCATCAGAGACGTTGTCGGTGTGGATTTACAGCGCGCACCGATGCTGGAGGCAGTGCACGGTGCGGTGTATGAAGGGATTTGCTTCAGAAACGTTAGCTTGACAGTGATAAAGCGTCAGGATAGATGGCATTGCGAGTCTGTGTATGGAGAGGCACATGATGTTCTTCCAGCGCCATGTGAAGAGTTCAGGAGAAATGTCTCGTCATCTTTGTGTGGCCATTCTTGAGTTTAAGTGTACAGAAGCTGGAATTTTTTTGTGAATGACACTGGAATTCTTGCAATGAGGTGTCTACTTTTGCCTTTATAGGATGATAATAGAGAGGATTTCAGGATCGTACAGTCAGATTTGACAACTTAGCTGTATTCTTTAGTTTATCAGGGTGTATGTAGCACAAAGTTCAGGTTTTATCAATTGTAAAAGGGAGAATATATACATGAAGAAATGAGCTTACAGAATCATTTTCACTACATGCAAATTATGTGTTGTCTATACGTGCTACGGTGAATCTGTTTAACTGAATCGTGAGTGGGGCCATGCTGGCATATATGGGAGAGTCAGACCGAAGATCTGATCATCTGAAGGCCGAAGCTCACCGCGTTGGCCTTGCTGGCCGTGCTAGGCTGGGAGGTTCAAATTATTTTTTTTTACCTTTCTTTTTGGGTTTAATTCATGTTTCAATCCAAGGTCTTTGAGACTCCTATATGTAGGGGCAGTTTGCAAGGCAGAAATTTGGCTGAGATTCTCAAATGTAAGAGGCAGTTTGCAGAGCAGAAATTCCAGAACAACCAAGAGAATAACGTGAATCAGAAGAAAATTTCAGACAAGTCAGGTCAGTTCAAATTCTGCACTATCACTATATCCCAAGAGTTCGAGTTCTGCACATCAGCACATGCGGAGCTTGGGCATTTTCCTTCTAACAGGACCCAAAAACTGATATGCCCTCAGCCCTACACAGTGTACAAGAACATATAGGAAGGGCAACACAAAATTAAACTGCACAAGTATATATACAGTATAATCAACACAGTAGCAGGCCAGCAGCCGTGCAACGCACAAAAACACCAATCCCATTTCGATCCAACCGCTGCAATTTCACAACATTACAAATGCGGCGACCCATCAATTGTTTTTTCTTCCAAACTGCCTGCATTTGAGTATTATCTGACTTTCGATCGTACGTATACCACCACCACGAGCGACAACAGGGGGTCCATAGTCCATACCGATTTCGAGGAAAAAGAACTGAAGCAGCCCCATGGCCCCATAGTAACAAATGTGTTGTCAATCTCTCTTCTTGTTAGTTGGAGAAGGATCTTTACATCTGCACAAATTTCCCAGGAACGTAATCCGAGCGAGCATCCTGTTCTGAATCTGACCGATCAGAACAATTCTGCCTTGTATAACCTATAAAGCTTGGCCTACGACTAGGACTGAGAGTTATTAAGCAATTTGGCTCTGGCGAAAAATACTCCTGCCAATAAACCTGCACGATAATGGGTATGAATCTTATTAGTGAATGTGATATCTATAACATAGTACCTTTCCCCTTGTCATAAAAAAACCTACCAAACAAAATGCTGAAAGAATTCTCCATGCTTGTCCGCACTTTGAAGAGAAGGATTCCAGCAATAGAGAGAGGGATCTTATTAAGGGAGCCCACAAGACTGTATCAGGAGCAATATTGACATTAGAAATTCATGAAGACAGAAAACATGAAGATAAACATTTTTTTTAAAAAAGCCACTACAATTCATTCCGTACCTATATGTTGTTGCACTTGTCTGGTGAAGAAACCACATAGAAGTAAAGCTGATAGCAAGCCCCAAAACTCCACTAGCAGTAATGACTATCCAAAACATGGGCATCCTTAAGAGAGGCCTGAAAATTCATTCACATTGTAAATACATTATGCCACCAGATTGAGCAAATACTGGTTTTGTCAGGAGATATGACTGCAACAAGAAGATGGGTCGGTTTGCATGGAATTAGGAAGGATCCTATAAGTACCGGTGCATTACTAGTTGATAACCTATTTAATCCTATACATCACATTTTTGTTTCTTGTGTCCAGACATGCCTTATTGACATGTGTGGAGGTCATTACCATTACCGATTTTGTTAGACACCATTAACTTGCCATTGCCATGCCTAAGAAAGCACAGAAAGAAAACTTTCATGAAGGGCCTGTTCACTTTGATGCCATTTTCAACCTTACCAAATTTTGGTAAAGTTGCCAAAAAAGTGGCTACATTTAGTTTGCTGCCAAATTTTTGTAACTATATAAGAAATCCTGCCAAAATTTTGTTAATGCCAAAATTTGGTAAGGTTTTTTTTGGCATCAAAGTGAACAGGCCCGAAAGATGTTTTTTTGTTAAATAAATGGAGGTTCCACAGCTCCCATGTAGTCTACTTCGTTCACGTTATGAACCTCAGAACAAACCGAGCAAGTCTATTAGGTTCACATCAGAACAAACGAGTGAAGTTTGCTTACGTTTCAAAAAGGTACTCCACTTCATTGAAACCAAGCACGAGGATAATCCCAAGTGGTACTGAAAGAATATTATTCAGTAAAACCATTGATAATTCATTCAAATTCCCAGATTTGGTGGCTTGCTTGGCACTGTCCATTACATGCCGTAATGTAAGCTGAGAAAAAAAGTTCATTAGTTAAAATAATAGTGGAGCACCCTAGAAACAAAGATACTGAAAACTGGCTACATCATGGTTTAGGAATTTAAAACATCTGGGAATTAACAGTTCAAAAATAGGCTGCATATGTAATCAGGCTTTTGTTAAAATGCAGAAAAAAATACCGAATATGATGCCGTTAGAAAGCAGTTCAAGATCTGCCAAGTATAACCAATTGCATTAAAAGACAAATCTGTTATTCCTCCTGCAATTGCTGAAATTATCTACAAAAAGGGATATGCGAGTCAGCCCGCGAAGGGTAATACACTGTTGTTTCTAATCAGTGTTTCATGAACATCTATAATTTAATATTCAGAAACAAATCAACTAGATGCTATTGGCAGAAAAGAAGTAAATATTCCCAGCAAGTATTTAAGTCCAGTTCAAACATCACTGAATTCTAGAGGTGACATACCATCAACGTGAGAGAAATCCAAACTTGTCTGTCATGCTGCTTCTTAAAGAAGTATGTCTCCCCAGAAGCAGTCAAGACATTGGCAACATTCTTCAATATAGTCAGCATTGCAACATTGATGTACTTCAAACTGCAAGGTACAAAAATGCATTAAAAATGAGGGAAGTAATTTTTGTCTGAGACTACCAGTTGCCCAATTTCAACCCAGACCATCCTTATTACAAGCTGAGCCATGATAGATTCTTATATGAAAAGTTTCAGTTCCAAATGTTCAGAAATCTTAGATAATAATTAATCATCCACTATCCAAACCAACTCACCAATAGCAGCGCAAAAGAAGACGAAAGGCAAGCCACAACAGATATTCATAACGAACATTAGCACCCACAAAATGTCAGGACAAACAAATAGTTTCTGTGCATTAACTTTTTAAACTGCCAAAAGTTTATTAAATATCAATACTTATTCTCATAATAAGCTTTCCCATTTACAAGTTTATCATGTAAGTCCTCTTTCTTTGTGCATTGTTCCTAGAGTGAAAAGCTAGCAATATAGCAGTGTTCATATTGTACCCTATGAATACATAGATAAATATAAAAACATTTTTAAATCACATACGTTCCATGCTCTAAAACCAAAACGATGAATCTACAGAACAATGTAAATTGCACCCAAAAAGTGCTCAGATCAAAACAATCTGAATGTCTGGTGCATACCTAAACATGCTTGTAATTAGCATTCCAACAAATATGATATTCACAGGCAACCAAACTTTGATTAGCTTCCAAGTTAGTGGTTCAGTTGGGATAACACCAGAGAGTGATAGAGTGGACACTATAGTCACAGATACAATGTTCTGCAGCAAAAGACCATCAAGAGGTTATCAATGGGAACAACAAGCAGCAGAAGCATGACACAGAAATAAATGTAATATATTGTTTGAGAGGTAAACAATCAGAAAAAAAGTAACATACCTGATAAAGCATCAGAAATATTCCAGCACTGAAACCATAGCCAGATAAGATATACTTATTAACTAAAATCATGCTGCAGGATGATATGCAATAGGCAAGACCAGATAGAAGAGCCTGATTCTGTATCTTTGGGAGATTGAGGAAATGTGAAGGCCTATCTCTATCTTTTTCAACCTTAGCATCTTCCAAGTCAGTGTCGTCAATACAGAAGGATCTTGTTATAGATCTGGAGAAAATATGATCCAGAAAACACAACATAATGTGTTAGATTCCACGATACTTCCAAAGCATTTTCATTCAAACAGACAAGAATAATGTTTTCACATGGTATTTTCAGTTTTTTTTCCATTGCTGAATTGTCACACCACATGATTATGTTGAAGCAAACAAGAATATTTTTATATGTAAACGAAAACATTATATGTAAGTTGGGATGGAGGGCATGTAATTGATGGAAAATCCACTTTATATTTTGAATACAGTGGCAACAAGTGGATAAAAGAACATTGGTCAAGGGAAGCTTACATGCCTGTTCCCAACTTCTCTCCTCAAAGGACTCCCAAGTGCACTGTATCCTCTAACCTGATCCCGGAAAATACTCTTTTCACCATTCACAAGAGGACTCGTTACAGTCTCTGGCGTATTTTTCCTAGGAGAGGCATCTGAATCCACAGGAATGGCTACAGAAGGAGTTCTACAAGATAAAAAGGATGCCATTAGCAATAATTCAATTATGTAAGATGTATGTAGGACTCTTCCTTATATACAGCATGCCATGTTCTATTGGGTTTCATCTCATCAAATATCTCAAAGTGAACTCAAACCTCATGATCCAGCAAGCAAATGAAATATATGGTACTTAAGAATGCTTTGTCCAGAAGGATAAATTACAAGCATATGCATTTCCCAAAAGAGTCAAAATTCTGTTCTAGAAATAACATGAAAAAGGTCTTGTGCTGTTAATTCACATAATCAAATTATCATCGCTGCATAACACATTTTTTTCAAAGCAATTGTTGAAACCCAACCCCCACAGAGGCACAGACATCAACCAGCTTGATTTTGAAACATCAGTAGCGCATTCGATGGCTGTCATATGAAATATATTTGCTTGTAAAGGATGTCTCATGGTTTTGAGACATGGAAATTCTCTCTCAGACTGAAGTGCTGTGATCTAGGAAGCAACTCCAAGGTTATCCCGATTGAGCAAACTGACCAAATAAAGTCCGGCTAACACATTCATCTGCCAGCCTCATACACATGCTACAGCTATTTTGCTTAACATCTAATCTGCCCAACTCTGCAAAAGTGCATTATCAGAGTAACGGTATAGTGAACCAGAGTATGAATTACTAAATTCAATCAATCATGTGGGATACGTGGGTAAATTGGTGAAAACAAGCATACTACTCTTTCACTTCCCAACCATTTTAGTTTCATTCTATTTTGGGAAATAATGAACCTACCCTCTAAACAATTAATAAGCTCTTGGCAAGATAGTGGAAACCAAATCAATAGCTATGGTCAACAGAAGAGTGAGAATCGACTACTACTAATAAAGGAAACAAGTTCGTTACATCAGCCATTAGGTAGTAATTAACCACACGCCCATTTACTAACAAAACAAAGTTGTTAAGCATGGGCCATTCACTCGTTTATACTCTCATCAGCCAAATGACTAATACTGTGCGATCAAACCATGAGACAAGTGTAGCCGCAACCGAACCTGCCAAATCTCAATACATTTCTCAGCTGCAAAACCATTCCCATTTGTTTGTTTGTTTGTTTGAGACTTGGAGGAGTTCAAGAAAAGAAGAAGAAGAAGAAGAAGAAGAAGAAGAAGAAGAGGAGAAACAAAACTAGCTGAGGTTTCACATCCATCCATCCTTACACGCTTCCAAATTAGAGAAAATATGAAACTCTGCTATTCCACCGAGACATTCCTGATGAAATCCGTAGCTCCCCACACCGAAATGGATCAGCAACCAAAAAAGTAAAAGAAATAAACTCTAGAGCAATCGAACCACCTCCCGTACTAAAAAAGTTCCCTAATCCAAAGCCCAGCTAGTAGTTATAAACCGCATTAGTCAACCTCCCCGTCTTCGAAGGGAGCGGCGGCGGCGGCGGAGGTGAGAGCCGCCACCACCACCGGGGCTGGAAGCCTGGAGCAGGAGCCGCAAAAGTTGTTGCCGTACAGGGGAAGAGGAGAGAGAGAGGTCGATCTGAGGCTGACCTGGTGGAGCCCATGGCGCCGCCGGAGCCGGGCGGCGGCGGCGAAGAATGGCGCGGCGGAGGAGGAGAGGAGAGGAGGCGTCGGAAATTTTGCGAGGCGGCGACGACTCGGGGAGTAACGGAGGAGGGGGGGATTCGCTTTAAAATATCCGGCGGCCTCTCTCTCTCTGACGGGTGGGCCCCACCTGTCGGGTCTCGGGCCCAGCTGCTTCGCTGTGGCTTCCTCGACACCCCGAGCCGCCTGGTACTTCGTGCCGCTGACCTGCGGGACCCACGAGGTACCGGGCCCACGTGGCGGTGGCGGTGGCGGGGGATAAGGCTGGCCGGGCGTTGCCCTGGTCGCGTCGACTCCGCGTGGCGTTTGGAGTTGGGCGTGCCCTGGTCGCGTTGACTGGAGCCCAGCGGTAGCAGTAGCAGGCTTTGCGTGACCTTTGACCTCATTTTGTTTGCTTCAGATTCAGATTTGTTTCACACATCTCTTTCATCTATTATGAACTGCTACTACTGTTTAGTTTAGGTTAGGACATCAGGTGGAAGCAAATTAGTTTGAAATTTAAATAAGTACTACGACCCTTAGTACTAATACAACTGTAGAATGGAGTGTCAGGAATCCTGTAGAGGTTGACTTTTAACATTGGTTTAGTATTTTCTTTCCAATACAAGGACGTTATGAGCTACTACCACAGATGCCATAGATTCCATTGATTATACTGTCCTAACATCAGATAAACACGACGTCAATAATCATATGCATTATCCAAATCTCAGTTTTGCTTTGTTTGCGCTAACTATCTTCTGTTGAGAATGGATACATACAAGAGATGTTGTTTGGTTAAGTTGCAGTATTAATTAGGTCACTTAATAATTGATTATTAGTTGTACAAGAAAAGTAAAAGTAATACTACTATGTACATTTTATTTTTGTTTAATTTAATGGGGGTGCAGAAGGAATGAGTTTGGTTTTGAAGGTGAAATTACTCCTTACAGTCCATCAATGATGGATGTAATAGAAAGCACTAAAGTTCTATTTAAAAAATCCATCGCATACATAACCGGTGAATCGGTAAAAGTAGAAAAAGAAAAACTGAACTGAGCTACACTACGGTGTCATACATCAGCAGGGGAAAAGAAAAGGAAAAAGGAAAAAGAGAAATAAAAGCTTTCGTGGAGGATCTCGTCGCCGCGAGAAGCAGATGTCGGCAGCCCATTTCACATGGGCCTCTCATCCGGCCCACGAACCAGCCCAATTAAGAGGCAGGCCGGACACGATACAACTTCTCTAGAGAGTGTCTCGTCTCGTCTCGTCTCGTGTCGTGTCGTCTTCTCCAACCCACCCAAGCGGAGCCGCGGCGGCGCGAGGCGGCAGAGCGAGAGCTAGGGTTTCGGGCGGCGGAGGGGAGATGTCGCGGACGCTGGTGCAGCCGGTGGGGCAGAAGCGGCTGACGAACGTGGCGGTGGTGCGGCTCCGCAAGCACGGGCAGCGGTTCGAGATCGCGTGCTTCCCGAACAAGGTGCTGTCATGGCGGACGCGGGTGGAGAAGGACATCGACGAGGTGCTCCAGTCCCACACCGTCTACTCCAACGTCTCCAAGGGCGTCCTCGCCAAGTCCAAGGACCTCCTCAAGGCCTTCTCCACCGACGACCACACCGCCATCTGCCTCGAGATCCTCGACAAGGGCGAGCTCCAGGTCTCCGGCAAGGAGCGCGAGGCCCAGCTCTCCTCCCAGTTCCACGAGATCGCCACCATCGTCATGGACAAGACCATCAACCCGGAGACACGCCGCCCCTACACCATCACCATGATCGAGCGCCTCATGCACGACGTCCACTTCGCCGTCGACCCCAACCTCACCTCCAAGGAGCAGGTCTGCTATTCGATTTTATTTTTATTCCAATAGAGGAATACTAATAGGGCTTGCTATTCGATTTGTTAACTACTACCATCTGCTGCTGCCTGCTTTTATACTGACAAAATAGAAACCAACATCGCTAATAAACCAAGTTACTGCACCATTGGGCTTCAGATACAACTGATATAGATAGTGATATTGACATTGTGTTAAATCAATTGAGTTACTTGGTTTCCTGTTTCTCTTTACAATTTAATATATGGAGATCATGGTTTAATTGTTTAAACGCAAATTTCGATGTCCTTATTTGCATTCTAGCGTAATAACTTTGTGTGTGTGGTTTGGTACCCGTGGTCGCATTTATTTAACTTGGATCTTCAATTCTTCTTCAATCACGGTAAGAAATGTGCACACCCAGTTAGGATTTTCTGGGCCAACCAATTGTATTTTAACATCTAGTTTCTGCAGACACAGAACCAATGATAGTGTAAATAACAGAATATGCACAAAAAGAATGTGTGAATGTAGGTGCACATGCCTGCTTGCTTGCATATACAAATTAGACACTCTATAAACCTCGTGTCTTGTGGACTAGTGCTTATTGGCTTAGCGAAGGACACTAATGTGATGAACCTTTCCTGTAAGCTCCCAGTGGACTATTCCTCTGCATTTGCTCCAATTGGTAGGAAATGAGTAAGACAGACTTGTCTCTCAGCCTCTGTTAGGCATTTAGCCCCTGAGGCCCAGACTTGATGACATGGCTGAGTCAAACCAAACATCATGGCTGAATAGGAATCTTAGATCACTAGAAATATCTCTCTCTCATTATCTGTACAACTGGTAGCATGACTAAAAAAGGTAATGGTACCTCTAAATGTTTCTTAGTTGTGTATCAGTTGCAATAATTCTGTTCTACCTTCTTTCTACAGTTGATCAACCTTGCAGTGACAGTGAGTCAATTTCTTATAATAACATCTGATACTTTTTGTGAATAAATCATTAGGAAACAGGCATGACAATACCGACAACATAATATGTTTATATTTGTTTTGATTACCTATGGTTTCTTCATTGCACAGGCACTGAGAGTTATTAAGAACCTAATTTATTATGATAACCTATGATTTCTTCATTGTGCAGGCACTGAAAGTTATTAAGAAGCTAACAGAGCATTTCCCCATAAAGCGTGCACCATTGAGGGTGCGCTTCACTGCACCAAAGTTGAAATTTGCAAGCCTTACAGAGAAGCTTGAAGAGTGGAATGCTAATGTTATTTCAAAGGACGAGTCTGGTAGCCAGCCCTCTGTTGTAAGTGTTTTCAATCATGCTTTCTTTCAGCTATTACTATTTCACTGATTATGATTTGCTTGTCATCAGTGTTCCCTGCATGACTAGAGTCTAGAGGCATTTCACAAATCAGATTGGAGCTCATGGTTTCATCCACAATGTTATGAAGCTGTTAAAAGATTTTTTTTTTGCTGTCTTTTGGAAGTTGTTACATTCAGATTTATGCTGCTTTATGCCACTTAATGTTTTTAGTCCGCAACAAATTTATGCTGCTTTATGCCACTTAAATGTTTGTAGAATTTAGTGGAATCCTTCAGAAGCTTGTCCTAGGATAGTAGGCCTTTTTTTCATTGATAAATGGATTGTCATATACTGCTATGACTTGGTTGTTAGCGTGCTAGTCAGAAGCTTGATCCCTATTGCATTGTTCATTCTTCTATGAAATTATTTCCTATAGGAGCACTACCATCCTGTCATGCTTAACTTTATAACCTTTATGTTTGTCCCATGTGTACGATGTTTTTCAGGTGTGTGAGATTGAGCCATCTATTCTACGGTCATGTGAGGAGAGATTGAAGGATGTGCAGGGGAGGGTGGAAGTACTCTCAGTGTCAGCGCACGCAGAAGGTGGCTCTTCTGTGGAGCAATATGAAAACACTGAAGAATTTCAATCAGTGCCTGCAGTGGAGACTGATCCTGTTGTTCGGATAGGTGAGGCCATGCAGAAACAGTCCATCTCAAGTGAGCCAGAAAATCCTGGGCAGGGACAAGGCAAGCGGCAGAGAAGATGCAAAGAATGTGACGTGCTTGTGGAGGACAAGTTGTATAGGGAGCATTGCAAATCTGGGTGGCACAAGCACAACTACACACGCCACAAGAACGGCCTTCCTCCACTCAGCCAGGAGGAATGCTTGGTGGAAATGGAATTAGCCGACTCCAAGAGGGACCTAAAAGACTATGATTTCTGAGGTGAATTCCCTGTAGTTCCACAATGATATTGTGTCTGTATTCTAATAACTTTGTCTGACTTCTGGCTAACATTTTGGTTCAACATGTTATCTTCTAGGCTGATATGGTAAACATTCCGTGTGGTACATGGAGATGCAGTGTTTTTGTCTGAGGAGAAAGGTTGTCTGTTTGATGCTGTATAGGGAAGCAGGGAAGGGAATATTTGTGTAACCGCAATGTACGCTACTTGCAATCTACTGAAATGGAGTGGTCTATCACATTGTCTAACCGCCAAAGAGTAGCAGAAACCTGGTTGTTGCTGTATAGCTGGGCCAGTAAATCTGGTGGCAGTTTTGAATGTTGCTTATTCTGTAATGGGATGCTATGCTATGCTATGTGAGACTACATGTTAGTATATCATGTTTCTTGCTCTCATTCCTGTGGACAGAAGTGAATGAAAATTTGGAGATCGATTTTGCAATCTACAATGTGTCGATTTTGCTAGCGATTGTTTCTGGGATTTGTGGAGTCGGTTGCGTTGAACTGGTTTTTAACTCAATGTTGTGTGTCATACTCTTCTCGCTGAAACGCCCAAGGTCTGAAGAAAATAGTGCAGTAACTGAAACAACAGAACTTAAACAAAACAACAATGCATCCAGACTATCACACAACAGCAACGCTTAAACAGAACATCATGCCAAAAAAAAAAAACACTTTGAGCCAACTAGGCAAAACGAGGAGATACAATAAGTACATTAAATAATCGCGCGAAAAATTCTTGAGCAAATTAAGCGGCGGTAAATAATCGCGCGAAAAATTGAAATGAAAAACTCCCGCCTCTCTGCCTCCAAAACAAAACCAAATCCAAATCTTCTTCTCCGCAGTCGTCGCCGCCGCCGCCGCCCGTCGCCGCGGTTGCGCTGTGGGCTGCGGTTGACGAGGAAGGAGGGAGGTCGCGATGCCGATCGAGCTGCCGCGGGGGCTGCCCTTCGCCGTGGACACGTGGACGCCCGCCTTCCCCGTCAAGCGCCACCGCTTCCTGACCCACGCCCACCGCGACCACCTCGCCGGCATCACCGCCACCAACGTCGCCGCCGTCTACGCCTCCCGCCTCACCATCCTCATCGCCCGCCACATCTTCCCCCAGGTAACCTTCATTCACAAATGGATAATTATCTCAAATCACCAACAAAATCAAATTATTACCACTCCAATTCAAAGCTCGATCGCGCCGACGCCTTCGTGGAGGTGGAGCTGGGCGCGCCGGTGCTCGTCCCGGACCCCGACGGCGACTTCACCGTCACCGCCTTCGACGCCAACCACTGCCCCGGCGCCGTCATGTTCCTCTTCGAGGGCGCCTCCTTCGGCCGCGTCCTCCACACCGGCGACTGCCGCCTCACCCCCGATTTGCCCCTCTTCCGCCTCCTCGCCGACTACGTCTTCCTCGACTGCACATTCGCCGCCTGCTCTCTCCACTTCCCCTCCAAGGACGACTCCATCCGCCAGGTGAGGTCACCTGCCTTAACATTGCTCTTCTCCTCAACTGTAATTGTAATTCTACATTTTGCTCTCTGATGATTTCAGGTGATCAATTGCATCTGGAAGCACCCCAATGCACCCGTGGTTTATCTCGTGTCCGACATGCTTGGCCAAGAGGAGATACTCATGGAGGTGTCAAAGGTGTTTGGATCCAAGATTTATGTAGACAGGGACAAGAATTCAGAGTGTTATCACACCCTCTCCCTCGTCGCGCCGGAGATCCTCACCGACGACTCGTCGTCTTGCTTCCAGGTGATTGGGTTCCCCAGGTTGTCGGAGCGAGCAACGGAGATGCTCGCGTTGGCACGGGCGAAGCACCAGCCTGAGCCACTCATCATCAGGGCTTCTTCGCAATGGTACGCGTACTATGAGCCACCAGAGGGATCGACGAAGAAGAAACCGGCACTGACAGAGCCAATGCGCGATGAATTCGGGGTGTGGCACGTCTACTTCTCGATGCATTCGTCCCACGAAGAGCTGGAGCAGGCGTTGCGGTTCATCCAGCCCAAATGGGTCATCTCCACAACCCCTCCATGTATGGCGATCGAGCTGTCCTATGTCAAGAAGCACTGCTTTGCGTCCCGGTTATGCAATGATGATTCCCTCTGGAAGCTGCTCAGGTTGTCTGATGGAAATTCTGCAGTTTCAGGACCACCACTGGCTGTACCAACTGTAGAGATGATCAAGAAATGTGAGGAGGAAGAGGTCACTTGTTCTGTCAAGGACTCTTTCAGTTCTGATGGTATCAGGATGCGGGATCAAGAACCAACTCTGGAAGACTTTGAAATCAACGTGGAGCCACCTGTGACACTGTTCGGGATAGCGAGGTTTGGATTGACAGAGGAACCTGAATTGTGGAAGGATGAGGATGAGAGGGCTGAAATCGATGAGCTTAAAGTGCAGGTGGAGAATTCAGCTACAGAATGTGAGCAGTGGAAGGATGGCATATCTGACTTAGGCTCTGAAGTAATTGATTCAGTTGAAATTGTGCCCAAAGAGCAGGACTCAGCAATAGAATCTGAACAGTTGAAAGATTGCGAACCCAAAGATGGTAGCAAAGCAATTGATGTAACTGAAGTTGAAGTGAATGAGCACACATCATGTACAGAATCTGTACTTTGGAAAATGGACAGAAGTGATGAGTGTGTGACAACTAAGAGAGGTGAATTTGAAGCTGAAGAACAGAAATTCACTGGCAGATACCAGTTTTGGAAAATATGCAAGCCCAAGGAGATGGAGGGTGCTAAATTGACTGTACAAGGTAAAAACACTGTTGAAGCACTTGATCAGGTTTTGGCCATGGATCGTCTAGCCTACTTGCATGACAACAACCAAGAGGTAACAAAAGAGGGTATTGCTCCATCAGAAACTGATCAGGAGAACTCTGAAGTTCCTGACAAGGGAAGCAGTGACTCCTCGAATGCTATTGGATCATCAAAAGGTCTGAATGCTAACCTGAGAAAGCTGTACAGGTCGATGAACGTGCCGGTTCCTCGTCCCCTGCCCTCATTAGTTGAGCTCATGGCAGCCTCAAAGCGACCAAGGGTTTCTCCTGCTGTGCAGCTGTAGGCTCATCATAGATTCATCTGTTGTTTCCGGCCTCTACTTTCAGTCATTATTTGAGTTAGACCTGTTATTCAAGAATACTTCCATTGTAACAGCGATGCTATAGCATAATAATATACTATAATTGTTCTTAATAGCTAACTAATTTGAATGAAAATACCATGCTTACAAAGTTGCAAGCTTGCAACCTTCAGGAACTTTGGGCAGTACGGATTGTTGCCTCCTGCCTTGTTTGGGAATATATAATGATTTCATAATTCAATAGCATCACGAACGATTTTCTTGATACAGAACTTCACATCCAAGATTGCAAACAATATTCAACAGGGAAAAGAGCTTTTGGTCTGAGAAACTCGTCCAGTGAAAGATACTTCCTCCGTTTCACAATGTAAAACTTTCTAGCATTGCCACATTCATTTAGATGTTAATGAATCTAGACATATGTGTTTAGATTCCTTAATATCTATATATATATGGACAATACTAGAAAGTTTCACATTGTGAAACAGAGGGAGTATATAAATTTAAGGAGCATGGCGAATTTTTTAGGCCAACTAGATAGCTACAGGCAGTGTCAAACAGCCCTGGTTTTCACAACAGGACGATACCTTTCAGGGATAAACTTTATAAGTTGGTCATATTTCCCACCTGAAACCTGGAAAACCAGCAACTCAGCTGTGGAAGCTTCCATGGGAAGTTCTTTTGATCATGTTACAGAGAGATTGTTGAAGCATTACTCGTGAGCAATAAGAAGTTGCAAGCAAAAGAGCTTCTGAAAAACTCATACTTGAGAGAGAGATCTCCCATCATGTAGCTCCAGAATGTCATCTTTACACAACTAATTCGATATAAGAAGAAGAAGAATAAAGTCTAGTTACAACTGCATAGCTACTGGCAGAATCAAACAGCCCTGGATTTCGCAGTAGGACGATACTTTTCAGGGATAGAATTTATATGTTGATCATATTTGCCACTTGAAACCAGCAAAACCAGCGACTCAGCCGTGGAAGCTTCAAGGGAGAAGTTCTTTTCATCAATTTTGGAGAGATAAACCCCAGCCTTGCGTACCTCCCCATTCTGTAGTAACTTTCCAACTAAAGCATTTAGCAAGCGGGAGTCAGCTGTACAACCATTCTTCTCCATAGAAAGAAATAAACCGTCCAACTCTTCTAGCAACCCTTGTTCTATCGAACTTTTCATTATTAACCGGTAGGTCACAACATCCGGCACTAAACCTCTAGCCAAGAGAGAAGCAAACAAATCCTTAGCTTCATCATGCCTACCACCTTTAAGTAACCCATCAATCATAATGTTAA
The DNA here is from genome assembly GCA_000338895.3 of Oryza meridionalis. Classification (NCBI taxonomy): domain Eukaryota; kingdom Viridiplantae; phylum Streptophyta; class Magnoliopsida; order Poales; family Poaceae; genus Oryza; species Oryza meridionalis. Next base: position 535,094 of record CM002531.2, read on the forward strand.
AAGTCCAATTCTCAAGCTGGAAATCCATCAAGCACAGGTTGTGAAACATTCGGAGGGCATCATCAGTGCAATTGTTTTGGCAAAGTCCTTGAAGGATTATGTTGTACGTTCCAATAGGAAGCTTAATCCCACATTTAATTATCCAGAGATAGAGTTCTTTTGCGGCTGCAGTTCTTCTAGTCTGAAACAACCCGTGGAGGATTGTGTTATAGGTAACAATGCCAGGATTAACACCTTTGCTTGCCATCTATCTGAAAAGAGAAAATGCATCCTCTATCCTACCGTTCTTACAGTAACCATTAATCATGGTATTATAGGTAACTTCGTTAGGTTTCACCCCATCTAACACCATACCTTCAAGTAACTTCGCTGCTTCATCCACCTTACCATCTAAGCAATATCCATCTATGAGTGTGTTGTATGTAATGACATCACGCTGCACATCTACAGATACCATCAAGTTAAAGATGTTTTTGGCTCTTGTAACCATTCCTTCTTTGCATAGGTGGTTCAACAATGTGCTGAAGAAAATGGTGTCGGGAGAGATGCCTAGATTCATCATTTGAAAAGCTAACTCCTCAACCTTGTCCCATTTATCACAGGTACACAGGCCATGAATAAGGGTGCTAAAAATAATGACATCAGGAGTTAGTCCTTCACACATGAGCCTGTTGAATTGGGACATAGCATCATCCACTCTGCCTACCCTGCAAAGTCCGTCCATTACTGTTCCGTAGTTGACTATATTAGGGTGCAATCCTTGCTGCCTCATTTTGCTAAATAAAAGCATGGCATCATCTACTTTTCCATGTTTAGTGTATGTGCCTATTAATATGTTAAAGATGTAGTGATCAGGTTGAATACCGTTCTGTACCATCATATCCAATAGATGATGCATCTCAACAAGAGATCCTTCAGTAGCATACCCATGAAGCAGAGTACCGTAGGTAGCACTGTTAAGCTTGTGGCCCCTCTTAACCATAGAGTCAAAGATCTTTCTAGCTTCCATGGATCTTCCATTCTTGCAGAGATAGCCCATCAACGTGTAATAAGTGAAGACATTTGGTTCAACACCATCCCTGCACATCCTTTTGAAAACCCCAATAGCATCATTGGGCTTTCCTGAAGAGCAGTATCCATGCACAAGACTGGTATACGTGATGCAATTAGGCATAACACCGTTGTTGACCATCCTAGTAAGGACCTCAGCGGCCTTGTCCATTGCTCGAGCCTTGGAAAGGGCAGCGATGATCGAGCTGTAAGTCACGACATCAGGCGACAACCCCTGATCCAGCATTTGATCAAATAGGTGATAAGCTGTGTCCAGCTGACGACCCTCCCTAAGCAAGCCGTTGATGAGTGTGGTGTATGAAACCACGTTGGGTGGGCATCCTCCTCCTGTAGTATCATCAGGCATCATCATGGTGTGGAGCAGGTGGAGAGCCTGTTGACTCCTGTTTTGGTCGCATAGCCCCTTGAGAAGGATGTTGTAGGAGAATGCATTGGGCGTGCAACCCAAAGCAGGCATTCGTCGCAGCGCAATGTCCATTGCATCGCTGGTCCTCTTGTCATGGCAGAGAGCCTTGAGCAGAGGATTCAAGCTGATTGCTTCCGCCGTCCATCCGGTCCTAATGACACGGCCGAAGGCGGCGAAAGCGAGGTCGAAGCGGGGCGACGCGGGAGCAGCAGGCAATGACGACGCCGTAGGTGATTAAGTCAGGAGGCACCTTGGGTGGGGCCACCATCACCATGCGGCGGAAGAGGGAGATGACGAGGGCTGGGCTGTGACGGGCGGCGTCGGAGAGGGCGCGGTTCAGGTGGACGATGCTGGTGGGTCGGTGAAGCAATTCGTCGAACGCGTGGTGGGCGTGGTGGCTCTCAGTGCCAGCAGCAGCCGCTTCTTGTCGACCTTGCAGCTTCATGAGGTTGAAGCGGGAGACCTTGGCGCCGTCCGGGGCGCTGAGGACGCGGCGGGACATGGCCGCCGCCGCCGGGCCGAGCTAGTTGAAGGAGGAGAGATGGCGGAAATTGGGGAGGAAAGATGCCGGTTGCTCAGCTGCTGCTGCTGCTGCTGGGAGAGAGAGAGAGAGAGAGATAGAGCGGCATGTGGTGCGGCAATGGCGGAGGAAACAATCGGCGACGGCCGGCGAGGAGGTGGCCGCCGACTCGCCGAGGCCGGCCGGAGTTCCGCCACAAAGTTGGCTTTTTTTTTTCCAGAGGGTGACATGATTTATATCAGTAACACGTGATTTGTTATCAATAATATTGTTTCTCAATAACTTAACCGTGCTCCCCTCATTTCAAAAAACTCCCTCCATCCCAAGATGTTTGGCGCCGTTGATTTTTTTAAAAATATTTGACCTTTTGTCTTATTCCAAAATTTTAAATAATTATCAATTCTTTTCCTATCATTTGATTTATTGTTAAATATATTTTTATATATACATATAGTTTTACACATTTCACAAAAGTTTTTAAATAAGATGAACGGTCAAACATGTTTAAAAAAGTCAACGGTGTCAAACATTTAGGAAAGGAGGGAGTATAAACTTAGACTTAAATCTTTATATAATTTAAGCACTTATAGGACATTGATGGTAATACACGATATTTTCTGTAAAGGACACGAATCAAGATTTACCTGAAAACTTACTCCATTGCTTCACAAAAGTCTTATTTGAATTGCGCGCAAAATTGTCCTTAGGCTGATTTAACCGTCGTTATATCTGCGATCTTACCGGGACTAGCAACCGGTCTAACCGCCGGTTCACCTGTGGTCTAACCGCCACCCGGTCTGACCGACTAGTCAGTGTCGGTCTGACCTCACTACTCGAACCAAAATCCGACTTTAGCCACCGTCGTTTCGCAAAAGCAATTTCCCTTTCCTTTTTTTTTATGGGTAAGTCTAAAACAAAAACCAACCAAATATCCATCTTTTCGAAAAAAAAAGAGCAAGAATAAATCTCACAAGTTTATGAAAATAGATGGTTTTACAACCAAAGACTTTGTTTCTTGAACCATTGAAGAAACAGAAAGCAAAATCCCAGCAGTTTTAAAACTCGTTTTCTTTGGTTCAGGTTTTGTCAAAGTTTTACCTTTTTTTTAGTTATTTTCAAAACAGGAAGTTGGTGATTTGTAAAATAGGCAGTAGTATCAAAACTTACACTCTGATTGTAAGTGCTCATTTTTTATTAATCCAAAATCGCGTTAAGTTTCTTTTTACCATAAAAATATCATAAGAAACTTTTTTTCTCAAATTTGTAAAATTTTTGCAATCAACTAAAACACCTTTGTTCTTGCGACACCTAGAACAAGAAAGCACATCATCAGATTTCACAATATTCTCCATATGCTTAACACGATCTAAAGCATCTTTCAATTCATCTCATTCAAAAAAACACTTTGAGCAATTTTGAGAAACCAAAACATCCTTGTGTTGTTTAACCCTTTTTGCACTCAAAACATTGAACAAAGATCTTGCAAAAAAACAACTTTGTATTTTTTTTCCAAAACGTTCTTCATCAAAATCAACTCATCAACAACACTAATATGCAAAGCAAATCCAAGAGCAAAAGAAAACTCAAGTTTTTTAAATTTTTCAATCTCATATTCCAATTTTAAGCAATTAACGGAATTAACATCTCATAAAGCATTAGTTTTAGAAAACAAAACTTCACGAGATTTGCAATCAGGAATCGAAGATTTTAATCTATCAATTTTAGCTTTTAGAATTTCAATAGTATGATCACTCTCATCAAGCATATTAGAACATGTTTTAAGTTTCTCAGCAAACTTGAAAGGAGCATGTTCTAATTGATCAAAATTAAGCTTTTCTTCACTATCACTATCAGATTCATCCACTTCAGAATTTGCATGCGAGCAACAAAAGCTAAATCAACAACATGCTTACTTTGCCATTGCTCTATTTTTCTTACTCTAATTCATTGTAATCTCAAGCTTCTATGAGTTCTCGAGTTAGCCTCTGCATGCAACTCTTTTTCTTCTCCTTCTTCTTGTTCTTCTTATCCACTTCCTCCTTTATTCCCTTCTTGCGGTTAGGACAATTGAACTTGATGTGCTTCAACTCTCCAAACCCAAAAGCATTGAACGGGTCCACCTCACTTCCTGCTTTTTACTTTTTCAAAAGCCCGAGAAATTATATTAGCAACAAAAACTAAGTCCTCCTTACCAAGTTCCTCCCATTGATCATCAGACAAAGCATTAAAAGCAAAAAGAGCTGACATAGGAGAAGTATCCAAAGAAGATCCAGATGAAGACACCAAGGCAACAAATTTAGAATTATTCCTTTTCGAAAGAATATTCATCTCATAAGTTTTCAATTTTTGTATAAAGAATATCCAAAGTTAAAGCGTTCATGTCAACCGACTCCTGGATAGATGTGAATTTTAACATCGCAAATCTTCATATCAAAGATCATTCATAAAGTTGATGTGGTTTGGGATCTTAGAATATTTGCATGATGACTCTGGGCTAACTTAAATAAATACGAGCTTTTCTCATGGTTTTCGAAATTTTCTTTGTGACATCTTATATTAGTTTTGGAGAGGAAACTAAATGAAGCTATGCAGAAGGTGAAAACTTAGAGGGACAAATAGAATATAAGAACTGGGAGGCCCCAATCCAAAAGAATGAAGAACAACGACTTTAAAGATTTTCGCAAAAATTTTACCCTGAAAATCTAATAAGTTACCGTATATAATTTATATATATACATATAAACTTTGTGTATGTACGTATACAAAGTTTATACATATAGATATAAAGTATGTATACACACACGTATATAAACTTTTATATACACACACACACACACACACACACACTTTTAATGTATAAAATATCTCTACTACTTAAAAAATTGAAAACGTTTCAGTTGTCCGTCTTAAAATAATAAAAAAAGAGCAAACAAAATCTTCGCACGGTCCGATTCCACCACCACAGGAAACACGGTTTGGATTCAAAATCGGAAGAAATTAACCCCATAAATACAAAGGATTCCATAGGACAATCCAATCGGACAATCCAGTGATTAAGAAAAAGAACGGGAAGAAAAATAGAAACATCACCGTGAAGCTGCCAATGCCGTCGTCGCCACCAGATTCGCCGCAAGAAGCCGCCGGCACCGGATCCGCCCGTGAGAAGCCATCGTCGCCGCCGTTTGGGAGGGCGCCGCTGGATCTTGACGGTGGATAGGACGCTGTCGCCGACAGAAACAAAGAAGCTAAGAGGGTGGTACGGTTGTCGAGGCTGACGGGGAGGGAGAGGGGGAGAGGGAGTGGCACCGCCGAAGGGGCGCCAAAGGGAGAGGGAAGGAGAAGTGGCGTCGCCGGAGGGGTGAGAGGAGGGGAGGGGTTGGGGGAGGCTGCGGTCGGTGGTGAGGGGGGGGGGAAGGCGGCCAGCGGTGGGAGGGGGAGGGGTAAGAATGAATCTATGGTTAGGGTTGCACCGGAGTTTTGATTGATTTGGAACCGATCTGAGCCGTCCATCGAAACGAACGACTCACATCGATCGAGCGTCGGGCTGGCCTCCATCACCGAACTGCGACACTTGGGCCGCACGGCGCATGCGGGCCGACGGACCAACACAATAGTGGAAGTGAGAGGAGTATGGGGATGTTAGTTAGACTTTAGTCGCTTGCGGCCTAAGAACAATGGACCGGCTCGGTTGCAGGATGAAGAAGAAAATGAGCTGAAAATGGCCCATAGAGAAAAAAGGATTTTTATTTAAATGAGGGAGTACCTATGCATATTTCGAAAGATTTTTATGATCATATCACACAGATTTCTAATCTTTGGATTAAAATCCAATAGATACAGTAAAAGGCAAAAAAGCAACTAAGAAACAACACAATGGACACTAAATAACCATATCCTCAAGAAAAAGACCAAATCCAATATAAATTTCAAAACTTACATGCGAAGATTTAAAAATTACACTGTAACTTACAAAAGTTACAATATAAGTTTCGTAAATTATACTGTAACTTACAAGAAAATACACTGTAAATTTGAGTGAGAAAATCGAGTGAGACATAAGAAAAAATCTTTCGAGTGAGATATAGCAAAATCGTTTAAATAAATACTTAAATGATGTTTGTATTATCAAAATTAGCAATTAAGCTCCATAAATTCCAAGAAAATTTCAAAGATTGTAATTAATATGGAGAATTTAATACAAATTAAATCCAACCATATCACTTTATTTCTCACACCTACTTTATTACTTATAAATTAATTTAATTATATACCTACCTACTTAAAAAATGCCCAAATATTCTAAAAAAATTATTTCAATTAATTAGAATTTAATATGTTTTAGTTCAGTTTTCTCGTTTTTTTTCTTCCCGTTGCAACGCACGGGAACTTTTTCTAGTATATATTCATGTACTCCCTCAATCCCAAAATGTTTGACGCCGTTGACTTTTTTAAAAATGTTTGACCATTCGTCTTATTCAAAAAATTTAAGTAATTATTAATTCTTTTCCTATCATTTGATTTATTGTTAAATATACTTTTATGTATACATATAGTTTTACACATTTCACAAATTTTTTGAATAAGACGAATAGTTAAACATGTTTAAAAAAGTCAACGGTGTCAAAAATTTAGGAAAGGAGGGAGTATATAAAGTTTGTATACATAAACTTTGTATAACTGAAAAAAAATTACGTATACAAACTTTTTATGTAGTGTGCGTATACAAATTAACTTTCCTCCTGCCCAGATCGATATCCATCCATCCATCGATCTCAACTTTGGCCTCCTGCCCAGATCGCCGTGGTTGATGGCGTCCATGATGCTCCTGAGGGCCTTCCGTCATGTGGCTAGTTCCCGCTCTCGCTATGCGACAGCGGCGGCAGCCTCAATTTCAGGCGGTGCAAACCGGCTCCTGGACGGTTGGATGGCTAACGCAGCCGCATCTCGCTGTGCGGTGGCAGCGGCGGCGGCGGCCTCAGCTTCAGGCGGTGCAGATCGGCTCCTAGGCACAAGGCCCTCCTCGCCCGAATCCCCATGGTTAGGGTTGGGGAGGAGGTCCCTATCCCACGGAGGTAACCTCTCATCCTACCTTAATTTACTCCATCCATCCATCCATCGATTATTGTATTCAAACACAACTGTTCGTCTTATAGGATGATTATATATATTGGATTAATCGATCAATATACATGCACTTGCGATTTATTCTATTTAATTTAATTTAATTAATTAGCCTTTGGAGACTACTCTATATTATGATTTACTCTTATTAGAGTAAATTGCAGTTTGGGGGCTAGGTCTTTCACTTTTGAGTACCCCAATCCAAAGTTTTCACATAAGGCTAGTTATGTTTACATATTTCGCACTATGGACCACCCTTTTTTCATCTATCTCTTCTCCACCTCCACCTCCGGTTGTCATCTAAATATGATGGATTGCCCCCTGCTTCATTCTGATCCAACGGTGAAGCTCGTTGCCTCTTGCTACCCCTGCTTCATTCTAATCCAATGGCATCTGTACCTGAGGCACTGGGGGCACGGATAAAAACGGGACTGAGGAGGAGCTCACTAGTGTGGGAGAAGAGGAGCTTGCCAAGTCGCCGGTGCCTTGTCAATCAAGTTTATGTATATAAAGTTTGTATACATAAACTTTGTATAACTGAAAAAAAATTACGTATACAAACTTTTTATGTAGTGTGCGTATACAAATTAACTTTCCTCCTGCCCAGATCGATATCCATCCATCCATCGATCTCAACTTTGGTCTCCTGCCCAGATCGCCGTGGTTGATGGCGTCCATGATGCTCCTGAGGGCCTTTCGTCATGTGGCTAGCTCCCGCTCTCGCTGTGCAACGGCGGCGGCGGCCTCAATTTTAGGCGGTGCAAACCGGCTCCTGGACGGTTGGGTGGCTAACGTAGCCGCATCTCGCTGTGCGGTGGCAGCGGCGGCGGCGGCCTCAGCTTCAGGCAGTGCAGATCGGCTCCTGGGCACAAGGCCCTCCTCGCCCGAATCCCCATGGTTAGGGTTGGGGAGGAGGTCCCTATCCCACGGAGGTAACCTCTCATCCTACCTTAATTTACTCCATCCATCCATCCATCGATTATTGTATTCAAACACAACCGTTTGTCTTATAGGATGATTATATATATTGGATTAATCGATCAATATACATGCACTTGCGATTTATTCTATTTAATTTAATTTAATTAATTAGCCTTTGGAGACTACTCTATATTATGATTTACTCTTATTAGAGTAAATTGCAGTTTGGGGGCTAGGTCTTTCACTTTGGAGTACCCCAATCCAAAGTTTTCACATAAGGCTAGTTATGTTTACATCTTTCGCACTATGGACCACCCTTTTTTCATCTATCTCTTCTCCACCTCCACCTCCGGTTGTCATCTAAATATGATGGATTGCCCCCTGCTTCATTCTGATCCAACGGTGAAGCTCGTTGCCTCTTGCTACCCCTGCTTCATTCTAATCCAATGGCATCTGTACCTGAGGCACTGGGGGCACGGATAAAAACGGGACTGAGGAGGAGCTCACTGGTGTGGGAGAAGAGGAGCTTGCAAGTCGCCGGTGCCTTGTCAATCAAGCTCCAGGTGGTGGCAAAAATGGTGGTGGTGGTGGTGGTGGTGGGGGAGTCGGAGGTGGAGAAGAAAGAGATGGAGAGGATATGGTCCAAACTGCAAAAGAGGTAAACATAACTAGCTTTATGTGAAAACTTTGGGTTAGGGGTAGTCCAAAGTGAAACTTTGGCAAAAAAAATACTAGCCCAAACTGCAATTTACTCTTATTATTATTGTGGAATTCTTTTTACTGCTTGTACGTAGTACTGCATGTTTGTTTGTGAATATAGCTAGTAGGGCCTAATTTCAATTCGACATCATCTTATCGTTATTATTACTCCTCTATATATATACTCCCATCATAATCATGCTCAAATATATATCCGCACAGGTACTATGGGCAAAAAGGTGAAGTTTGTGGTAGAGGACGAGGACATTGCCTCCAAAGAAGCCTTGTGGTCCTTGTATGAGCGTTGGTGCAAGGCTTTCGGTGAGGAGCTTGACCATGATGAGATGCTTCGCCGCTTTGACCACTTCAGAAACTTTGTGCTTGATGTGCACTCTGCCAACAAAAAGTCTATCAGAGAAGGTTGGAGCGGCAGATACGAGGTTAACATCTTCGCCGATGGCAAGATCCGAGAGCTACTAGGTTACTGTACTGCTGATGACCTTTATGAATTGCCTTACGCCAAGGGTGCAGTGGTTTATGGGAGAGCCCGTCCATTCCTGCTCGCTCAACGTGAAGAAACTGATGATGATAAATTTAAAGAAAGAAACTAATAGTTGAATGGAAACATTTGCCCTATATTCCCAAATAGCTAGCCAACCCCACAAGGCCTATTGTGGTTATTTTGTTTAAGGTTTGTGCCCAAGTTATGCTCATGCATGTGTATTAGCAAGCTATATATATACTTTGCAGATCATGCATAAACTTATGTTTTAAGCTATGCTTGTGTAAGGTACTCCCAACTTTTATTATTATATATATGTTTGAAGGGCTGGACATGTGCTTTAGTTCCGTTTGTGTAAGGTAGAAGTAAATGTTTTCCAGGTATCTTTTATGCATGATTCTCTTTTTTGATTCAAGAGATATTTTTTTCTTTTTGTAATTTTTCATGGTTTATCCACCGCTCGCTCAACTGCTCAAGTGTGTTCACGCATTAGGTGACCCTTTGCTTGCTTACTAACATCATAAGCATCTTGTGAAGTGATTCACTTCTACTAATACTATACTTATATATTATATGGAGTATATGGGCAGAGTAGGCCGGCAATCCCGAGCCCCATCACACACGTACTGGATACTTGATTATAACTCGGTAATTCCAAAACAATTTACAGCAGACAAGGAATTTCAGCACTGTACAAGACAAATGACTTATGTTGGCTAGCAAATCTTGATATCCACATTTCTACAATAAAAAGGCCCAAAACAGAATTTCTGAAACTGTTGTAACTACAAGCTGGTATAATTACCACCATTTCAACTGTCTGAATCAATACTTGTTGGAAGTAGTTTGCCAAATATATTGTCACAATTGGGATAAACTTCGTAACAGATCATTCACCTCCCTCATTCTGCTGTCCTGGTGGTGAGACATCACACGATGTCCTGGCCTGCATTGCTGCAATGATTAAGCACAACCAGCATCAATTAATATGGAGGCGTAGACAAAAGGATTAAAGGGGTATTAGGCGTTACAATACCTCGATTGAGCAACTCCATAAGAGGAAAAAGAGAAACTCTAAATAATTGGTAACCGTTCCAAAAAAAAAAGAGAGACCAGAAGATGGTCCATATATGGAGTAGTACGTTCTTGCCAACACTAATATGGAGCAATTGATGCATTGTAAGTCTATAAGTAGAGCTGTAGAGTAGAAGATATATGCCAATAAGGTGCAGCAAAAAATTCTTCATTGGATAGAATATACTATGTCCAGACAAAAGGCAGAATATTTCAGCGTGTGTGTATATCAATCAGTTCAACTTATCTCCCCAAAATCAGCCTAATCCAGAAGGGAACAGGGGGAAGGTAAATAGTTTCTTTATTAACAGAGTAATGCTCTGAAAAAATAGTCTGCACTATGCAGCATTCCTTAACAGGGAGACGCTCTGGAATTAGAGCCAGCAGCAATAATGACCACTGACAACAAAGGAAATGATCTCATATTCATTTTCTCGTGATAATGCAGCATGTAGCATTCATATGTGAAGTTCATATTCATAAGCTCATAACAGTCAGACACTTGGTTTCCAGTTGACTCTATTTCAAGCTCCAGTAGGCACACAACACAAGATAACATAGAAAATGAAATGCATGTAAAGAAAACTTTCTACAGAGACAGTCAATACTTTGAGAAACTAGTAACACATAGAAATATAACTGAAACTATTATAAATTATGAGAGTTATTCAGTACCTGTGTTGGGGGTTGCTGTGGGTTCAATTTGGCCATAAAATTAATCCAACCAAAAGCATTTCCATCTCAATATGTTTATGTTTTTTTGCTTGTAAAACCACAATCAGGATACATGTATCTAGTTAAGAGAAGTTGAATCATATTCAGTTTCCAAACGGAAACTATACGGAGAAAGAAACTGCAGAACAAAGACAGACGTCCATGTTACCCTCAGATCGCCCTAAACAAAACCTGTCCGCAGTTCCAGGCGGCCAAATCACATGAGAGTGAAAACCAAGGAGGGGAAGAGGAACAATGAAGAACTTTGAACCGCAGATGCAGTGCATGGCATGGCAGTCAAACTGCAGAATCACAAAAGGCACACACCAGAAAAGGATCTGGGGAGTTGGTGGCAGGTGATGGGGAAGGGATATAAGTTCTACAGGATCTGAGCAATAGAAGGATGGAAAAATCTGAACCGTTGAAAGATTGTAAACCTGACTTGAAGTGAAAGAGCGCACTACAAGTATAAATATTCAGCAGGGAAAATTCTTCTTGTATGCAAGAAACTTGGCCAAAGAAAAATACACGTAACTCCAAATACATGAAGCTAGCAACTGGGAAAAAACAAAGGGATATGCTACATGTCCACATAGGAACTGATTTGTAAATGTTTCAAATCCAGATGAATATAGGATAGTGATAAATGTTTTTGTTTGGATCATAGTTTAAGGATAAGAGAGCAGTACTAACATTTCATAGAAAGCTAACAAAGGAAACAAAATTAGAGAACTATAATAGGAATTGGGTTATTTTTACTTCTCTGGAGTTCATATACAGTGTAACAAGAGTGCTCTTCATACCTACAATCCCCACATAAGAAACAAAAAACGATCCCCACAGCAGGCAGCCAGGCAGTATCAAAGAGCCTGGGATTTCACACAGGACGATATTTTTCAGGATAAACTTTATATGTTGAACGTGTCTCCCACATGAAACCAGCACAATCAGCAGCTCAGCCTACAACTCTTCAGGGGGAAGTTCTCTTGATTAATTTTAGAGAATGGAGAGGTAATCCCCAGCCTTGCATACCTGCTCTTTGTGAAGTAACTTAGTACAGCCACTCTTCTCCATATGAAGAAATAAATCATCCAATTCTTCTAGCAACCCTTGTTTTACAACATTTTCTATCATTAACCAGTAGGTCACAACATTCGTCACTAAACCATTGGTCGAGAGAGCAGCAAACAAATCCTCAGCGTCATCATTTCTATTCTCAATCTGTAGATCCATCAAACACGGTTCTGAACCATTGGAGGGAATCTGAGGTGCAACTATTTTGGCAAAGTACCAGACTGATTATGTTGCAAGTGCTAAATTCAAACCGTATCCCACTTAATCATCCTGAGATAGAGTTCTTTTGCAGCTACAGTTCTTCCAGCCTGGAATAACCCTTGCAGCAGCATCTCATATGTAACAATGCCAGGATTCACACCCTTGCCATCCATCTCTCTCAAAAGAGTTAGTCCATCCTCTATCCTACCATTTTGAGAGTAACCATTAATAATGGTATTATAGGTAACGTCACTAGGTTTTACCCCATTGAACACCATAACTCCAAGTAGTTTCATTGCTTCATCCATCTTACCATCTAAGCAATATCCATCAATGAGTGTATTGTATGTATTAGTATTAGGTTCAATACCTATGCGCACCATCAAGTCAAACAAGTTTTTGGCTTCTATAACCCTTCCTTTTTTGCATAGGTTGCCCATTATTGCATTGAAGAAAATTGTGTCAAGACAGATGCCGCGATCGATCATTTCGAAAGCTAGCTCCTCAACCTTGTCCCATTTGTCACAGGTACACAGGCCATGAATTAGGGTGGTAAAAACAACAATGTTAGGAGCAAGTCCTTCAGATTTGAGGCTGTTGAATTGAGACAAAGCATCATCCACTCTGCCTGCTGTACAAAGTATGTCTAATACTGTTCCATAGTTGACTATATCAGGGTTCAATCCTTGCTGCCTCATATTGCTAAATACAAGCAAGGCCTCATCTACCCTGTTATGTTTAGCATATGCGCCCATTATCATGTTAAAGATATGATGACCAAGTTGCATACCTTTCTTCATCATCAAATCCAAAAGATCATGCATCTCAACAAGAGCTCCTTCAGTAGCATAGCCATGAAGCAGAGTACCATAGGTAGTGCTATCAGGCTTGTGTCCCCTCTTGACCAAAGAATCAAAAATCTTTCTAGCTTCTGTGCTTTTCCCATTCTTGCATAGATAGTCCATCAGCGCAGTATAAGTAACGACATCGGGTTCAACACCATGTCTGCACATCTTTTTGAAAATCCCAATGGCCTCTTTGGGCTTTCCTGAAGAGCAATATCCATGCACAAGACTAGTATACATGATGCAATCAGGCATAACACCGTTCTTAACCATCCTAGTAAAGACTTGTGTGGCCTTGTCCATTGCTTGAGTCTTGGATAGGGCACTGATAATCGAGCTGTAAGTCACAACATCTGGTGATGGCCCTCGATCCAGCATTGCATCAAACAGGGAATAAGCTTTGTCCAGCTGACCCTCCCTAAGCAAGCCATTGATGACAGTGGTATACGCCACCACATCGAGTGGGCAGCGCCCTTTATGATCAGCCATGATATGGAGCAAGTCGAGAGCTTGTTGACTTGTCTTGTCATCACAGAGACCCTTGAGAAGAATGGTGTAGGAGAAGAGATCTGGCTTGCAACCTAGCTCGGGCATTCGTCGCAACACAATGTCCATCGCATCGCTCGTCCTCCTGCGGTCACAGAGGCCCTTGAGAAGAGGACTGAAGAGGATTGGGCTCATCCTCAACCCCGTCGTGATGACACGGCCGACGGTGGCGAAAGCGAGGTCCAAGCGGCCGAGGCGGCGGCAGCAGCCAATGATGATGCCGTAGGTGGCGATATTGGGAGCCGCACTGGTGGCGCCGGCTCTGGGCATGCGGTTGAAGAGGGAGATGGCGACGGCGGGGCTGGCACGCGCGACGTCGGAGAGGGCGCGGTTGAGGTCGAAGATGGAGGCACGGTCGCCTCGCTTGAGCAATCTGTCGAACACCTGGTGTGCGTCCCCGGGCTCGGTCGCTCTCTGCCTCCCTCCTTGCTTCGTGCGCTTGGCCCCACCCCGTCCTCCTTGCTTCGTGCGCTTGGAGCTGGAGGCCCCAGCCCGTCCCAGCGCGCTTCCACCGCCGCGGACTCCCATGGCCAGCCTCTCCAACTCCGGCGACGCCGCTCGGCCGCCGCCGCCGCGTCGTCCAGAGAGAGGAGAGTTCTGAGCTGGTGGGTTGAGAAACTGGAATGTGGGGCCCGCACGTCAGTTCCCGAGGAGATGACCCAAATATGGGCCTAGTGTTGGGCCGCACAGATCACCATTTCCGGCCCAATTAAAGGCGGCCCAAGTAAGGGGAGACACATCTCAGCACAAGCAAGAGGGAGGCTGCGGCGGCGGCGGAGGCGGAGGTGAGCATTGCAATGGCGACGGTGGCCGGCGACGATGGCGGCGGCGGCGGTGAGTTCTACCTGCGGTACTACGTGGGGCACAAGGGGAAGTTCGGGCACGAGTTCCTGGAGTTCGAGTTCCGGCCCGACGGGAAGCTCCGGTACGCCAACAACTCCAACTACAAGAAGGACACCATGATCCGCAAGGAGGTGTTCGTCTCCCCCTCCGTCCTCCGCGAGGCCACCAGGATCATCCACGAATCCGAGGTCCTCTTCTCTTCTCTTCTCTTCTCCCCACGTCAATCAATCATTCAATCTCTAGGGTTTAGATGGGGTTGGTGTACATACTACAGATTATGAAGGAGGATGACAGCAACTGGCCGGAGCCAGACCGCGTGGGAAGGCAGGAGCTGGAGATCGTGATGGGGAACGAGCACATCTCCTTCACCACCTCCAAGATCGGCTCCCTCGTCGACGTCCAGACCAGCAAGGACCCCGAGGGCCTCCGCATCTTCTACTACCTCGTCCAGGTCCCTCTACCCACCCTTTGCCTCTCACAAATCACTCAAGGATCCATTGCTAGCTAGCTCTCCATGTTTTACGCTACTTGAATTGGCGGCGCATACATAAAGCGCGTATGAGAGGTGAAATTGTTACCATATGCCTCATCAATTGCATCTCGTCTTCATCCATTCCATACCAGCAGTGTGTAAGATAAGATTGTGTGTTTAACTTAATCAGAATTGTTCACTTGTAGTTGTGGGAGGTACTAATGGCTCCATGTTACAATAGTGCTCAGAAGCATGAACTTTCTGTTACTATACATCTCGATGCATAAATTAACTTGGCATTAGGTTCATGTCTTGGAACTACATATAGTTAACTATTTGCTGGGTTGATAGAAAAACATCCATATTTGATCATGTTCACCTATTTACCTCATCTGAGTGACATTCTCTCAGTCTAGTTATGGTCTATAGAGGAGTATCAACAGCAACTCTGTCTGTGCTGGCGCTGAGCCGCGCTGCTGAAATCATTTGCGATGCAATAAATATCAACTCAATAATGAAAGTCGGATGATTGATAACGTTTTGTTTGTTTGTATATCAAAGCAACCAATCTGAGCAAGGAAAATAAAGGCAGATCTTGCCTTGCCTGGCCTGGCATTATATCTTTTTAAAAGTTGAATAGTCTCTTAAGATCAATGATGCCAGAATTCTCTGGAGGTATTGGGACCATCCCTTCCCATTAACGAAAAGGATGACAAGGTTCTTACCAGCCTCCTGACAACATTCACTGAGGCTTAATTAACTCCACCATAAGAATTTGTGTCTTCAGGAATCAAATTAACAGGTACCAGATCATATCCACCTTTAGTGATCATTGTTTGAAGGCACCAAACAACACAGCCCGAAACTCAGATGTTGACAGATAACACATAATGGCAGCCTGATAGTTATCATCATAAGGTTTGCTTGAGTCTATCGCTCCACTTTTGATTGCAAAGCAAGCAAAGTCTGCAGTGAAGGGCAATAACCTGTAAGAACAAAATGATTTAAATGGAACAAGATAGTTTAAACAAGAGTGAACTATTCCCAAGTATCAGTTTGTTTCTCGGCAGCCATACAGCCCAGTTTTTCTTTCAGTAGCTTTAGGGAAGATTTTTCCTGTGGATGCAATATATATGTTAGTATCCATTAATATCACTAAAATGCAGATCTTGTGAAAGTCATTGTTATTGAAAAATTGTGTTTTTTAAGAAACCATTTATCTGTAATGTCCTGGCTTTCTTAGTAAATCAGCATAAACATAGCTGGAGTCTTATTCTCAAAACCTGAGATAGTGCAATTAGATCCTTGAAATGTAGGAAAAAGATGAGACCTTTCGTTCAGGTTAAGACTAACAGCAACTCCCTTCTTCAATGGAACTAATGAATTGATATTGCTAACCTTACAGGCGACCTTAGATGCCAATGCCACATTGTTGCATTGCTGTCAATTAGTAGAATTTGTTGGTCCACTGAGGTTCCATAGAAATCTTGCAGGACGCTCTAGTGGTTACACCCTAGACAGACTCAATTGGCTTCACATATGTCCTTAGCATGTCCAGTCATTTTTGTAGGAAATAATTTGTGTTTGATAAACATCTATTGAGGGAGTGTTTGCTGCATCTGAATTAGTAAGATGTGTAAAAAATAATTTTGCCTGACTTCTGATGGCATTCATGCTTTCTGCAATAATTACACACATTCATGATTTGATCCCCATGGCAAAATAATGCCAAAATCACATGGTGACGACCTTAATCCTATGTCAGGTGTGCTAGGTATCATTCTATTGTCTATCCTTAATTTTCTGTTGATCAGTAGACAACTGTAAGACAATATTATGAACTGTACATCGCAGTTAAGGAACTGCTAGCAGTGTGTACATTCTAAATTTCTAGTTAAAGTGGTGGTGTGAAAGCATGTAATGAGTTGGATCTTCTAACGCTGTCCCGGTTTGGTTTAACTTCATACGAGGGAAACAATATTTTTTTTTGGTTCCACACTGACACAGTATGGCAAATCCATAGACAAAAGCTATTCATAACAACTTCTATTGTTTCTGTGTGCAGGATCTTAAGTGCTTCGTGTTTTCACTCATCAATCTCCACTTCAAGATCAAGCCCATTCAATCTTGAGCTCCTTTCAGTTTCTTAATTGTATTATGGTCAGTGTTAGAGAGCTCAGTACAATGTATGATCTGATCCAGTGAGTTAACCCTGATGACTTTTGGGTGGTTTGTGGACATTGAGGGTGGAAATCTTCAGACTCTGTTGCCTGGGATTGTTGTTGGATTGTGCAAACTTCGGGTGCTCATTACTCAAGTAGTGATATTTATGCTTCTTTACATCCTTTTGGCAGCCTTCCTGTCAGTGTCTATCTGCAGTAGTTTTGATCCATTATCCATAAGATTGAATGGTGGTTGTGTTTTAATTTGGCCAAACTGCACTGCTGAGAATGGGAGGTCTTGTGGCCAGCCACAAAGTGGGCTCTTTCAAGATAGAAAGTGCAGTTTCATTTTACTATTTGTAATGTGCACTTGGGATAATATCTGATCTCCCTGCACTTGATCCACTAGTAAAACTCATCTCTTCCTAAAGAAGAGGAGACCCTACAGTCTGAAGAACCTTTTTTTTTATTTGTGGAAAGCAGAACAGTGTGATTAAAGGCTCAGCCTGGGCCTATCAAGATTTAATCTTTAATCTGATACCCACTGTCTGCTTAATGGCATCTTAGCCTCTTGAGGAGTAATGTTGGGTAGGCAGCCTTATTTCTTCTCTCTTTTGGCTTTTGTAGATTCCTGTACCCTAGCTTACACAGGATGAGAGCTTTACTCCATGACAATTCTATAGGAACCTAGTGACTTTGATGCAAAGAGAAAAAGGTTAGGATCATCTGTAACTGTAAACGCATGAACATGATTATTCTCTCCTCCATCATTTCTTATGGAGCATGCTACTGTTTGCTAGTATCCATCTGCTCTTGAGACAAACAGTAACCAAGCTGCAATCAATGGTCATAGAGACAGCAGCAGTTAAAAGTGAAAGGCAAAATCATAGGAACTTGAAAAAGGATAGAAGAAGATGACACTGTATGAGCAAAAGTCATCAGATTTAAGGCCAAAACATTAAACATGCATGGAGGGACAAAGGCAAGAACAAAGATGATGAAATCTGGGACTCAGGTGCACCCAGGAAGATAATCAAGGGGAAACAAAGGTCAGGCAAACATGCAAGCATGCCTGCTTTTTTTTAGCTTAACCCCACATGAACTGGTCAGGAGGACATGGCCATGTTACCTGGGCTATTCATCACCTAAGCTTTTTGATCTTCTTTTTCTTCAATTACAATCTCACATAGGACAGATGGTCCAGCCATGGATTCATGCAGCCAAGCAAATGTGGATGAAAGAACACAAGATGCCAATTATCTCAAAAGGAAGCAAGATGCCGAGGTAGGGCTTTCTTTCATGTGCTATACATGCTGCATGATCTTTAGTAGCTTTGTAACAACCTTAACTAGTACTACTAGCATTTTGGACCACTAAATTTGTCCTCCAAACTTTCTCAAATGAAATTAAAAAGGAGAACAAACTAGTAATTCATGTGTGATTGCATTATAGGAAGGTAATTATCTAAACAAGTAAAGTTGGGGCAAAAGCAGGGGAATATATCAAGCCACCACTTGAGCACTTTTAACTTCATGGGAATTTTAAAATACATTTGTTATGGGGGGTTTAACCGTTTGAATTCCGACATAAACTATATGATCATATATCAAACAAAAAAAAAGGGGGGGGGGGGCGCACATATTCAGATCATTTTAATTCAACAAAAATGAATAGTGACTAATTATACTGGAGCCAAAGTGAAGTACAAGATGCAGCATGCTAAGCTTCAGCACTGCAGTAATTAACTCATCTATACTTAGTAATACAAGAAGAACATATATATCCTCACTCAGCACCACACAGGATTAACTAGTTACTACCAAATACATGTCATTACACGTATTTAGCACGTACGCATGCAGTACTAGTAGTATTATACCGTATTTATACGTATCTAGCTCTAGCTGTTGTTGTTGTTGGATGCAGGAGAGGAGGTGAGGAGGGCGATGATGTCGAGCGCGACGGAGCAGAGCTTGTTGAGCGCCTCCTCCCTCGCCGCCAGCTCCGCCGGGTACGCCCCGGGCCTCTGCCGCCGGAACAGCGCCTTGCACACCTGCGGGTATTCGGCGCCGGCGCTCACGTGCACCGTCGCCAGGTCGTAGTCCTGCTGCCCCATCGACTCCTTCGCCGCCGCCAGCGCGTCGCGCGCGTCGCCGTACTTGCCGGCGCACGCGCGGAGCAGCGCCTGCACGGTGCCGTCGCCGGCGGCAGCGGCGGCGAGGGGCGCCGTGCCGTTGGCCAGCGCCGCCGCCGCCTGCGCCGCGCCGGACGCGTTCGCCGCGGCCACGGACACGGCGATGGCGGAGAGCCCGCGCACGTCGGCCGTGGTGCTCGACGGGTCGGCGGCGAGCGCCGACACGCACACGTCGTAGTAGGCGGTGGAGTTGCAGGTGGCGCGCACCAGCGCCGCGGCCTGAGGCGCCACCGGCACCACGGGCGACGCCGGCGGCGGCGCGCGCTTGGCGTGGCCGCCGTGGCCGTGCTTGGACGAGGGCGGCCCTGAGCGGGAGCACAGCGTGGCGGGCATGAGAAGCGCCAGGAGGAGGATCGCCATTGCTGCTGCAGGCGCCATTGATGATGCCATTGGTACAGTTCTTGACTTGACCACTTGTATAATCTAAGCTAATTAAGCTAAGATCTATGGAGGTGTAGTGATCAAGCTAAGCTAGCTAGCTGATTGCTTGTGAGTGATGAGGCTGAGCTGCTGGTCAGTGAGCTGTGTGATGATGGATGATGGAATTAAGCTAGGCATGGGATGTATATATAGGCGAGGTGGCTGAGAAATTTGACTCTGAATTCTTCTTTCTTAGTATGAGAAAGGAGGAGGAAGCTGAGGTGGTCAAGTGGGAGAGGAGTACTGTAGTAGCTTAGCTTAGCTAGCTAGTCCACTTAGCATGTTTATTATAGTTAGTGCGTTGTTAATTAGCAGCTAGTAATGGTAGATGCAGCTTTAGTTTAGGCGAAATCAACTTAGTTGGATACTCCATTAATTTTGTTGCGTTTTCCTTCTTCTTTCCCGCCTACGTACGTGTTCACAAGTGTATACCGCGCGCGCGTGGTTTAATTTATCTGCTGCCTGCCGACTTAGTTTTGCTGGATTGTAATGGCTAATCAGTAATTATCAAAAGTAAATTAATAATTAATTAATGCACGTATGTTGTAACACTTAGATTTCTTACAAATATGCAAGCTGCATATTTGCAATGCAGTGAGTAAACTTTAGTATTCATTTTTGATTGTTTATTACAGTAAGAAAATGCAAGTGCACGCACCTTTCTTAGCTAGCTTTTCTGTTCTTTTGTTAACATTCATAGATCACTCGTGTTCCTCATGTGGATATGTACATATGTCTCTCCTAGCAAGCTTGATATATACTACTCCAGCAAGTTAATTAGAAGGAGAGCGTATACTATAAATGTCTGCTTTTTTATATAAAAAGCTTTATTGATATTAATTAGATAATTACTACATATGATAAATTTTATGTATCGTATGTGCGCTGTTGTTGTTTTAATCACGGAACAAATTATGTTCAGCAAAATATAATCTGCTGAACGACTGATGCAATGATGCAAAGTAATTATCACCTAATTAATTAATTACGTGGTCCGCTAGCTTATTAGCTATATACATATACAGTACGTTAGACGACTGACATTTTCAGTCAGCGTCTGCGACGAGCTGGGAAACTATATATGTACTATAATTAATCTTGCATCAATTTGACAAGAACCAGTAGCTTTACAGCTCCAATTAAAGGAACTATCTAATTAATTATATACATCCAGTCTGAACTGCAATAGTTTGATCTCCTTAATTAATTTAATCCGTTTCTCTTCTCCTCTCGATTGACCAGCGTGTTGACGCCTCCATGGCATGGCGAGACCGCGTCTATACGACGTGTGGAATGAACTAAGTATCATCTACTAGTACACTAATTAGCTAGAGCTGAATGGTAATTCAGAGCTAGGTAGCAATGCAATACGTACGTATATGGGTTGCTTCCTACCTGCTTCACTGAATGGGCCACTACCACTACCACTAGCGATCGACCTATCTAAACAAGCCTTTGACTATTGCTTGCTTTCTTAATTGTTAATGCTTCTCTGTTGCAATTTGCAAGTGGTGTTGGTCTCTCTCTCTCTCTACTCTCTAGTGGCATCCGATCGGACAAAACGCGTCCTGTTGCTAGCTGCTGCTAACTCTGAATTTCTGATGGAATTGGCTGCAGAGATATTAGTCTATGTTTGTCTGGCAGATTCCGGTACGTAGCACTCCTCCAACAACAAATTAATCAAACAACGACTTGTGAATTTCCGTCAACCAGCAGCTGAAAATATGCTACAACATGGACCACCAAATTCTATGCGTGTTTATTTCCATCTTGTGTGGCTACTACTCCATCGCTCCATCGCCATCGCCGTCTCGTTCTGCTTCTGCAAACAGTAGCATCGTCATCATATTGTCCTAGAACGACTCTGACTTGTAGCTTTTGCAGAAATAAAGAAAACCAAAGTCTTAAAGCTATATACGCATGATCACTTGTTGGGTATATTTCCTTGATCAAAACAAGACGGCCGCAAGAAAACGAAACTGAGTTGAATTGAATTGAATTCTCTAGAACTGACGCACGTAGGTACATTATATTACACGCTCATGCATATGCTAATAATTAAATTAAACTAATTGACTGATTAATTAGTCTGATATGCTTAAACTATTGGGTTAGGCGCCCCCTTAACAACAACTTCTCGATCGATCATTACTACTACTAAACACACTTTTGACTCCATTTTGATCGATTAAATACGTAGATGCTGCATAGCTGTACCTGCACTCTAGTATCTTGCTTTCCACCTGCAGTGTGCAGATCGATCGAGTTGCATACGTGGATCGAGATGCTACCTTAATTATCTACTAGCTATCTGTTTTGCATTGCAGCCGTCGATTCGTCCAAGTCCAACCAACGGCAGCAGCAAATTAAAGTAGTTCTTACAACTGCTGCATGCAGCAGCTGGAATCGATCGATTGATGATGGCTGCCTGATCAATGATCAATCGCACGTTCGATCATATACTAATTCTACCTGCCTAATTATTTTGTCTGAACCGATTAATTAAACTCAAAGTAATTCAGCAATGATCGAGAAAGAATGTAACTGTAAGCGCTGCTTGTTTTCTCTGAATATATATTGGCCTCCAGGCTGCAGGTGATCAGTACGTATAGTTTCATTATTGATGAGGGGCTGAATTATTAGCATATCGATCAGTGTGAGTATTAATTTAATTACCACTCAATCCTGGTTCCTGAAATTAATTAAAGTTTTAATTTGACAGTGTTCCATTCCCTCTAGCTATATGCCAGATGATTTGCACGTGTATTGATCGATGTTAATTAATTAGTGAGTGGATGTGTGGGTATGTACTGACGAATGCATCAATCTGTATTTGGCACTGAAGATTTTGCTAAATTTTTAACTCATTCTGTCTATTTTCCAGGTGGCCTATATTTGCAAATAATGTGAGATAGATGCATGCTACTGCTAGTTATTAGTGGGTGCATTTTGGAAGTGTGTTACCCCTTATTGCTCCACTTAATTTCCCCTTTGTTTCACTTTCTGCCTATTTTATTACGCTTTTTCTTGATCCTACTGTTGTAGACCAAATATATACATTAGCAGATAGTCATCTTGTAGCTAGCGTGTGCAAAGATTTGGTGGTCTTAATGTATAATGCATGCTGGATTAGCTTGATATTACAGTGTTAGTGTGTTTACTAGTGCTACTGATCATCATCATGCATTCTGCTATTTCACTACACAGAATTAGACCAGTATATGAATAACATCACACCTTATCCAATAATCAGTCCACTTGCAGGCAGCACTATCCTCTAGTCGATCAGAAGCCACTATCCAATGCAAAACTCATCTACTCTACTAGTGCCTGCACATTTCATCCAATCTTCTCACAAAAAGTGTTTTTTAAAAACACAAAAATCTAACCTAGTCTAAATATCTGTCTCCCATTTTAAATTTTGGAGGAATGTCACTGCACATTTGATCTAATAGTGTTTGCTTAAAACACGCACACACAAAATTTCTTGAGGTAGTTCCCTGTATTCCGTGGAATTTCAGCCAATTCTTATTATCCCCAAATTTCGATTCTATCCCATGTATACCTATTTCCGTAGTTGACCGTTTAATGCCTATGGAACGGTTCATTTTGCCTTTAGGCATGAAAGAAGCACACTAAAAATTTGTGGAGTATATCGATCGCTTAAAAAAATTGTGGAGTATATTGTTCGAGGTATAAAAGTTTTTTTTTCATGTGACTATTATATTTATGAGTTTACTATGTGAGATATTATATACATAAATTTATTTTTAGATAATGATAAAAAACAATTTTAATTTAATTTTATTATATATAAAAAAATTAGGTAGCATATTTTATGTAAAGAAATGCTATACAAGACTAAATATTATTTTCACCGTCTTAAAAAAATGCCACGAATACATTCTACGGATATGTAATCCTATTAAAATTTCTATGTAAAATGATTCCTCGTGCAACAATCTCATGAATACTGTAGTTACACAACAAATTATTGCGTATCCCACGATAGATTTCACAAATTTCTACACTCCTTTCATGATTATTAAGGGTAAAACTAATATTTTACACCTGTTGAACTTTCAACTGACGGTCAATTGTAATAAAGAGTATGAAAGGGATAAAAATCAAAATTCTTAAGTAGGGAACAAAGCTAAAGAGCTTGTTTGGGGGAGCTTCTATCTGTTGCAAGCTATCTTGCAGCTTCTCCCATAATTAGAAGTTTCCCAAATAGTCTAGCTTTTGATTTAGGTTCTGAGAAGTTGTAGTCGTAAAATCCAGAAAATGAACTAGAAGCCAGAAGTTAGAAAACTTAGCTTTCCCATATTCTCAGAAGCTGGCTACTAACCAGCTGTTTGTTAGAATCTTAAGCTCCCCAATCAAGCTATAAGACACACATAAAGAAGCATCTAAAATTTCATGGGCATACACATAATTTTGTTAAAAAGGGAACCTATGCTAAAAATACTACGCTACCTTCGTCCTACTTGGCAGCACATTCTTTTTTACAACTTGATATATATCTGTAATAATATTATGAGAGAAAATATATAATGATATCAAAATACTCGTATATATCCCTAAGTAGAAGTAGGCTGGGCCGAGCCGAGAAGGCCCATGTAATACACTAGAAAGGCCACATACAGAGACAGTTGGCTCATCGTCGATCGTCTAGTAAGTAGTAAGAGTGGCGCCAAATCCCACTCCCATTTCCCGCCTTCCCCAATTTCTCCCAAACCCTAGCCCTCCTTTCCCCAACCTAGAGACTCCTTGACGCGGCGAGGAGGCGGCGATGCGGGGCGGCACGGTGCAGATCAACTGGCACGAGCAGCAGCCGGTCCTCACCCTCGACTTCCACCCCGTCTCCCGCCGCCTCGCCACCGGCGGCAGCGACCACGACATCAAGGTCTCTCTTCACCCCACCTCCCTTGCTCCACCCCCCCTGCCCGATTTGCTGCTCATGTGCTGAGCAGGGGGGGTTTAGGGCTTTGCCTTGAGAGAGAGAGAGAGAGAGTTCTGTGTTCTCGTTTTTTAGATCTCGATTTCTCGTTGCGGTTTGGATGGCTTTCTGGCCCATTTCGTCATGGATTATACTCCATATACTGGCTTGCAGATCTGGGTGATTTCGTCGGATGATTCCGACAAGAAGCTCCCCACTGCCACCTACCACAGCAGCCTCTCCTCCCACAGCTCCGCGGTGAACGTTCTCCGCTTCTCACCTTCCGGTAACCGCTGCTAACACAGCACAAAGTCTATTCTATCAAATAGAGTTTAGCACTGCCAAATTTCTGAATGAAATGCTCTCTATATGTTGAGAAATTTCTACATACCTAACTAAGCAAACCTTCTCCGTTCGGTTGTTCACAGGCGAAAATCTTGCGTCTGGTGCTGATGGTACGTTTACTTTGCCACTTTAGTTTTTCCCCCTAACGGAAGCAGGGGCTCTATCAATTCAATCAAGCAAGGAAATGATTTACTAGTCCTGCTGGAGTGTTTGAATTCCACTAAACAAACCGATATATAAAGGCTAATTATGTTAAACTGCCACATTCATTTTTGCCCCACCCGCGCGGAAGAATTCATGGCCATGAATTTATTACAATGGGAATAAACTGTTGTAATTAAAACCGTCTCCATTTTAGCTAGACAATCAAGTAGATTTGTTGTGTCCTTGCTATGAATTTAGGCTTTTATGTAATTGACAGGTGGTGGTATTATCATCTGGAAGTTGCATTCCACTGATGACGGCGAGGCTTGGAAAGTACAAAAGACATTATTGTGAGAGCAACCTCTGAAAAAATCACAGACAATTATTTGAATTAGCCCATATTATTGTTGACACTTGCTTAGCTGTAATCTCCTAACTTATCACATAGGTTCCATCACAAGGATGTTCTTGACCTGCAATGGTCCCAAGATAGCGCATTCCTTGTTTCTGCTTCAGTTGATAACAGTTGCATTGTATGGGATGCTATTAAAGGTATACCCTAAAACAAGTGAACCTACATCTGTAGCACCATGTTTCCTCTGTTATACTGATTTGTATGCAATTTACTTCTCAGGTTCGGTGCAACAAAAGTTGGAGGGGCATTTGCATTATGTTCAAGGCGTGGCATGGGATCCTCTGGGTCAATATATTGCTTCACTGAGCTCTGACAGAACTTGTAGAATATATGCAAATAAGCCCCAAGGCAAATCAAAGAACACAGATAGGATGAACTTTGTTTGCCAGCATACACTGGTGAAGGCCGAACATCAAAATCATGATGAGTCCAAGGTTTGTTTAATGTACTCTATGGCATTCTTTGGTTATTCGTTGTTCTAAATTAGCTACCTTTATCTTGCAGCCACCAGTTAGAGCTCATTTGTTTCATGACGAAACGTTACCATCTTTCTTTCGGAGATTGGCATGGTCGCCTGATGGATCTTTTCTGGTACTGCCAGCAGGTATAGAAATTTCCCGTTAGTGCTAGACTTCTAGTCGGCAATACCTAGTTGCTCTGCTAATTTCTATAACACAAAACAGGTCATTCTAAAGTGCATTAGTTATACGGTCTTGCTGCATGCAATATAGTTCATCTGCAGTCAGTCCCTGTCATCATACCTTTTATCCCATCAACAAGTTCGTTTCCCTAATTCACCTTTTATCTTGATCAGGTTTATGCAAATATTCATCTGAAGTGACCAATACAGCTTATGTAATGTCAAGGAGAGACTTGTCAAGGTAGAAGCACATTTAATGCTTGAAATAACGATGACCTTGCCTTATAACGTTTAATTTGCCCCTTTACATTTCAACCATCATTACTGGCAAAATATGAAGTTTTTTAGCTGTTTCACAATTTAGAAACTCGTTTGTTCAGGTGTTCCCTGAATGGTTAAATCAGCTAACCAAAGCTCTAAGCTTGCACATACAAACATAGAATTCTTTATAGGTAGTTTTATTTTTATAACAGGATACAGTACCATGGTACTAAAAGCTGGAACTAGCAACCTCAGTGGTTCGATTTGCTCCGAGTACAAATCACACAATTAGACCGTGGCAACTGGCTGAATCGGATGGTTTCCTCGTGAAACTGGTGAACCAGGACATCCTAAGTTGGGGGTTCTTGCACAGCAACAAAAGAAATGGGTCATTGAATTGAAGGCCCAATGGTTGACCTCGTGTTTTAAGGCCCATTTACTTCAATTATACCTGAAGAAAGTGTGGGGTGGGGATCAATCCCTGGTTTTGGCGGGGGTGAATGAAACCTTCCTTTGCTGAACATCCACATAGATTGGTTATTCCACCGGAAGATAAACTGGGAGATTGAGCATTCAATGGCCAGTCCAACATTCTTTTACTATGATAAAAACATGCTATTCCCTACAGATGTTCTTAGCTGATCAAATGGTTCCACAGGAACTTATGGTATTTCATTTGTCCCACTTAATTTTCAACTTTTCATTAATTATGTCAGAAAAAAACATATACTTTAGCATATAACCTGTATACCATATATTTAGTTCTGTATTTATTTTAGGATACTAACCTTGTTTTGGTGCTACAGGCCTGCGATACAACTCCCTGGCGCAAGTAAAGCAATAGTGGCAGTGCGCTTTTGCCCGGTTCTCTTCAAGCTGCGTGGTTCCCAATCAGGTAGCTCATTTTCTTTTCAGCTTTACCTTGCTTGAAGGTTCTAACTGTTTTACTGATCTCTTAAAATGACGCTGTACTATGGAACTGTTGCAGATTGTTTCTTCAAGCTTCCTTACAGAGTTATTTTTGCTGTTGCTACTTTGAACTCCCTGTATGTTTATGACACTGAAAGTGTTGCTCCTATTCTAATACATGCTGGTCTGCACTATGCTGCAATTACGGATATTGCATGGTGAGTTTTACAAGAGTTTTACTCCTAGGCTTCAGTGAGCAGAGAAACTTGTCTTACTGGAACTAACAATTCACGTTTTCTGTTTAAACCCTTTCTCTTTTTTGATAGGTCTTCTGATGCCAAGTACCTGGCAGTGTCATCACGAGATTGCTTCTGTACCATTATTGAGTTTGAGAATGAAGAGTTGGGGCTGCCCTATAATCTCTCTGGTATCTCTTTGTCTTCCATTTTTTTATTTTTTGGTTGTGTTTATTTAAACTTTGTTGAATGGAAAATTTATGTTAGTATCCAAAATTGGATCATAATATTACTTGGTTGAAGTTATTACCATGTATTATCAAGTAATATTGGTGCCTGCCTTTTCTAGAGTGAATGGGTGGATTATGTATATGTATCAATTTTCCAATTTGTTATGCTTACCATCTTCTGTCAAGATGCGTTATGCCAGTCAGCATATAAATTGTTTTTATCATATATCTTAAATGGACTCACTTGTTAATAGAAAATGGATATTTGGTAGTATGTTCACCTCTTGAAAGATTATTAATATTTGGTCCAGCCAGACTCATCAGAGCAGACTTCTTTAGGTGATTGATAACCTATTTAGTTACCCATTCTGCTGTTAACTTGTAGTGGCACTTTCGTTTGCCTGTGATGCAATCTCATGGGGTTCCTTGTTTTCTGATGTAACTCAAAGCAAATAATGTGTTGCTAAGTAGGATGATCTCTTTGATTGCATCAGGATATGATTGTTTTGTGTTCCTAGTACTAATTCAAAGCTACCATTGAAGTACGCATAGCAAATCTTCAATCTGCTTGTTGGATCATTTTCCTGTATTGTCCTGCTTCTTTCAGATATATGCCTTTTCAAGACACCCTCCCTTTGTTTTCGATGAATAGCATAAGGCCTGCTATGAATTTATTAATTGTAGTTCATGCTGAGCTAAAGTACAAGGATTGGATCTGTGAAGGCTTGGTTGTTTGCCACGATCATTGTTTCTAGTTTACTGTTTTATTACATGACAATTCTTCAAAACTCTAGGAACAAAGGAACTTGCTGAAGGGAATACCAACTGTGAGAACATGAAGCCATTAAAGGTGGACAGTATGGAAGTTGATGCTGGTTCCAGCAAAGCTAAGATAAAAGCCAGTTCTGCAGCCGTTGAAGTGACACCATCACCACCAGTGCTGGCCCAGAACAATATATTGAGTAAGCATAAGATTAGTTACTCCACTAGTTTCCTACCTCATGAATTTCGACATCTGCAGTGATCCACAAATAGTGGAAAGTGCTTTTAGTTTACTCAGTAAATAAATTTAGTTTGTGGCTGTATCTGCTTCTTGGATGTGCTCGCTCTCTTTGTTTACTTTCAGCATACATTTTTTCCTCAAGACACTTACCTTACACGATTTATTAATTGGAAACTCTCAGTGACAAAGGACGTTGCTGAAGGAAATGCGACAAGTGAAAATAACACGCCTTCAGCGGTGGACAATATGGAAGTTGATGTTGGTGAAAGCAAAGCTAAGATGGAAGTCACTCCTGTCGCTGTACAAGTGACAGCGCCGCCAGTGTCGACCAAGAACAGCGCATCAAGTAAGCCTACCAAGAAGCGAATTACTCCTATTGCAATCAACTAAGTAATGCAAAGTAATTAGGACCTAGGATTATGATATCTTCTGTAGTGATAGCAAGTACAAGAATTTACATTTAGGTCACCCTGTAAAGAAATTTATTTTGCACCGCGTGTTCAACTTGTGGCCTAACCCCAGAAACTCCGGTTCTGCTAATGGAACATAGTGGAAGCAGTTATATGGACACAAAGCTTGTGTCAGTGAGCACATTTGGTTATAAATCAACTTGCAGATACCAGATGTCTCTATTTATATTTGACAGTCTTTTTTCTTTTACCAATCTCATTAAAGAATTTCATTCATTTACAAATGCTGATAGCAATAGTTACACTTTCCATTCAACCAAATGGGGTCTGAGACTCCCTTATTTCATTCACACCAAAGAACATACAATCTTATCAAAATAATCAAATCACACAAGTGTAGGGATAATTTTACCGTCTGAGCTGAAGTAGCTTTCCATAGAGCTGTAGTAACACTTGGGGCATGCAGACTCATCTTGTCAGGTCTTGGTGATGCGAGTCTTTGATCTTTCATCTCCCTTTTCCTTCCTGCCTGCCTCTTCAAACCTGATGTCTTCATCTTCTGAAAGGATCTCGATCTTTTGCCCCTGAGGCCCTGATACAATCTTCTCATCGACATGGATGTGCTCCGTGACATTGATGAGCTCTGCCTTGTTCTCTGCTTTGCCTTCCTGCTGCCTCCTGTGCCATGACCAAGGGGTATGATGGCTCCCTGCTCCGGCGGCGCTCGACGACTCGCCGGCGACCTCCTGGAATTTGAGGTCCTCGTCGATGGACAGCACGGTGGCCTTGGCGCCGCCGGGGCCTGACTCAGTCGCCTTGTGGACGTGGAAATGGCCACTGCCACTCAGGTTATGCACCTCCGCCTTCCTCTCCGTCTCCCTCCTCTTCTTCTTGTGCCAGCAAAAGAGGGCGGCGAGGCATGCTAGCAACAGGAGGCCGCCGAATGAGACGAAGACGACGATGATGACGATGTGGGGTGGTGGGCTAGGCGGAGGCGGCACGGGTGCTGGTGGGCTGATGTGGGGCGGGGGCGGTGCTAGTGGGTGAGATGGTGGTGGTGGTGCATGGGGGCGAGGAGTTGGTGGAGGCGGTGGTCGAATGGGTGGTGACGGTGGGGGTGGAGCACGGCGTGGCGGGGGCGGAGGTGTTGCTGGTGGGGGTGGAGCACGGCGAGGTGGTGGCGGGGGCATTGATGGCGGTGGTGGGGCACGGCGAGGGGGTGGCGGTGGCAGGGCGGGTGGAGGGGGAGCACGGCGTGGGGGCGGTGGGGCTTGAGTAGGCGGTGGCGGTGCACGACCGGGTGGTGGTGGAGCGCGGCCTGGAGGTGGCGGGGGTCGAATGGGCGGGGCAGGTGGTGGCGGGGCTTGAGGGCGCGGTGGCATCACCGGTGGCTTTGGAGGATTGGGGTTTAGGGGAGCATAAGGGTTGGGATTGGGAGGGTAGAAGGGAAAGGGGAAGCCAAAGCCAGGAGAGCCAGGGTTGAAAGCCATTGCTATGTAAATGGAATGCTGGTTGCTGTAGAGAGGGGAGTGAGGTGTGGTGGTGAGCATGCAGCAGTGTGGTGTATATATATTGCATGGGAATGGGTTGTTGGTTGCGTTTGCAAGGGAAGCAAGTGATGGGATGGAGTTGGCTCATATGCTACGGTTTGAGCAGCTGGACTACGTTGCTTCAAATCAATGCCTTCCTTGGCATCAAAGCCCTAGCTAATTCCCCTTTCTTTCATGCTTTCTTTCTCACTACTGCTTGGGAATTGGGATGGATGCGTGCATGGCGTAGCACAATGGGCAGCTCTTCTTCTGTTGCAGATGGATACCAATTGAACGACACATGTTGCAACAGGAGATTGCTAGCTAGTAGCTTGTAAGCGATCGATCGAGTGAGTTTGAGTTGTATCCACAATTGTTTTTTTGTGTGTGTTGCAAGGCCATCTTAGTTAATTAGCTCGTGCCACTAATTTAGGTAAAAAGATCGATCGATCGGATCTATAGAAAGATATACTTTTCGATCCTTTGCTCAATCATCGTTGCACTAATCTGATGTTACACTAGACACATAAATAAGCAGATCAATTGATCGATCTCCAACGTAGCTCGTAAGATAAGCAAGTGCACACACGCTAACTAGCGAATACATAGATGCCGGACCTTTTTCTCCATGTATGTCTGTGTCTGTCATCTACCTTTTTTTTAGGCAAATTTTTTGACGGGGTGTCTGTCATCTACTACTCATAATACTACATGTTATTACGACGTGAACAGCGACAAAGCGATGGATCTTTCGATCTACAGAAAGAAAGATGAGGTTGCATACATGGCCCAGTTAACAATTGTCCGGCCCGACCCAATTTGCTGTCAAGCAAGTAGGCAAACAAGCCCATAATGCAAAGGGCCGGCCCGGAAATGAGACAGATCCAGCCGCTAGCCTGCACATCTCATCTCTGAATATTTTGCTATTTGCCATGTCCAAATATTTTCGATTCCATCTTTCTGATTTTCAAGAGATCCCATTCTCTAGCTACCATTAAGTTTCAAGTCGAGTGGTCACCGCTACACAAATGAGAAATACTAATCATTATTTTTTTAGATAATGGAAATGGATTATAACAGAAAGAAAGTAATCATCATACTATAACCGAGTATTGAGTGACAAATCCTAGTATATTCCCCTTTAGTTAAAAAGTTTAATTGTTATGAAAAAAAATCTCATTAGATAGAAAACATGCGGGCTAAATTAATGATTCTGTCATGTGTATACGTATGAGTGTATTCTTGTCACATTGGCAAGGGTTGATCGAGCTTTATATGGCTAATAAGCAGTAGAAAAATGGATGATGCAAAAAAAGTATTATAGGTAAAAACCTTTTATATGTGTATTATTCATGGTTTAAAAGTTAATGCTAGCTGGAAAATAAATTAAGATGAAAAACCCAAAATCAACTTTAGAATTAAATTTTAAAATTCAAATTTAACAACGATTAATAATAAGTCAAAGCAAACGATGACAGCATACGTTAACAACGATCAGCCAAATACGAAAAGGGGTGCCGAAAAGATACGGTACCGCATAATTAACCAACAGGAACATAACAAGTTCATCAATGAGTGATATATAAATAGCAAGAAAAGAATATGTTGTACATGTATATTTCCAGTTTGTGTGGGTGCAGTACAGTGCTTCGAAAGGATAATTAATTGAATGGCATGCATGTGTACCATGGTATCTAAGTATATATCAAAAACAATTGGATCGATAGGTACAAATAAAGCGCGGCACATATATTCTTCTTCTGCTTCCTGCGGCAGCACTATAGTAGTGTCGGTTGAGGTGCTAGCTACTACACTTTCCAAGCACACTATCTACACTCGACTGATTGATATATCAACGATATGTCGTACCTTCTTTACATCAATGCAAAACCAGGCATGCATTTTTGGACTCTCCCAAAGTTAAGGCCACAAAAAGTACATGTACTACACTTCTCTCTGAATTTGGAGTATGTATGAGCAGTAGCATGCATGGGCTGATGCAGCAAATTATGCCGACCGTTTGGAGAGCTTTTGACAGCTTTGTAAACATTCTAGATTCTCAGAATTTGTAGCTATATAACCTAAAAAATTATTTTACTGTCTTAAAATATAACAATTCCTACAAAATGAGATATCACCTACTGCTATGAATTTGAACAGATCCATGTCTAGATTTGGTGATGTCCCATCTAATATTAGGTTGCTATATATTGGGACGGATAGAGTAACTAGTAACAAGAAGTAAGCAATAGTGGATCTACCATGGGGGCGGCGGGGTCTCGAGCCCCCACTACCAATTTTGTAACTATGGGAGTCTCCATGAAGCCCCTCCCGCTAATCCTTCCTAGATCTGCTCTTGGAAGTAAGGGAACCAAACTCTACTACGGTCTGTTTGGCTTGAATTAAACTCCATCTCCACCTCTTCTGGAGCTAAAGGCTTGCCAAATGATCGATCAAACAGTTTCAGGTCCACCTAAAAAGGGAGCGAAACAAGCTAAAGTGATATGAAAAAATAAATTAGAGGGGTGGAACAGGTTCAAGTCGTTCCAAAAATTATGTTATATTTATAAATTAGAGCCCTGTCAAACATGTCCTACTTCTCAAAATTATGTTCCATCTCCCCCAATCAGAGCCTAGATAGTGAATGTAGCTAGCTAGGAGAGGTTGTGAGCACAATGAAATACATTGAAATGGAATGCTCGGCTGCTAGCGCTGCT
This sequence comes from Oryza meridionalis, assembly GCA_000338895.3. Classification (NCBI taxonomy): domain Eukaryota; kingdom Viridiplantae; phylum Streptophyta; class Magnoliopsida; order Poales; family Poaceae; genus Oryza; species Oryza meridionalis. Next base: position 568,657 of record CM002531.2, read on the forward strand.
GGCATGCAGCTGTTGCAGGTGAGTGATGACTTCCATTGAGACACAACATGCAGATGCATTTAGGGTGTGTTTGGTTCACGGTCAAGGTTGGATAGGATATGGCGGTCCATATTTTGTTGGATATGGCGATCCAGTTTTTTGTTTGGTTGAGTGAATATGGCGATCCAGTTTTTTGTTTGGTTGTAGGGATGAAGGTGGATTTGGTGATACAATTTTTTGTTTGGTTGGAGGGAGTGGGCGGATGAGCAGGTGTGGTCACCTCTCACTGTAGAGAGGGTGAGTATACCCCCATCAAATTCATATATACTACAAATCACAAATTCCTAAACAAATCACAAATTCATATAATATATATTTATATACAAATCAACATAGAGAAAAAAAAGAAAAATAACAAAGAAATAGGAAAAAAAAAGGTCTCCGCCACCTCCGGGCTAGCCGTCGCATCCGGTGCCACCGCGGAGCTCGCCTCCCGCTGCCGCCGCCGAGCTCGCCTCTGGCGCCGCCGCGGAGCTCGCATCAGGCACCGCCGCGGAGCTCGCCTCCCGCCGCCGCTGCCGAGCTCGCCTCCCGCTGCCGCTGTCGAGCTGCCTGCGGCCACCCGGACTCGCCGCCCGTCTCCCACTCCGCCCTCGAGTCCGCCTGGTGCGCCGCCAGAAGAAATCGGTGAGAAAGAGGAAAGAAAAGGGGGAAAGGGATGGAGAGGAGGTGAGCGCACGTGGAGGCGCGAGTCGCTTGAGCCTGGGCCGCCCCATCCGGCCGAATCGGCTGGATACACAGAGCCGGCATCCAAAGGGAATATTCCCTATGTGGTGGCCATATCCCACTATTACCCTCCATCCAAACAGCCTCAAAATTTGGGCGGCCAGATCCTATCCGACCCTATCCCCCCATCCAAACACATACTTAGCTACTCCAGTTAGTCCTTTGCCGCCCTTTTTGCCCAAACCATGCATGCCACGCTAGCTAGCTAGCTAGCTAGTATACCAGCTAGCAACACCGGCCTTCTCTTTTGGGAGCACCCGGCCCTTTGCTTAATTTGCAGTTTAATTGCACAGCAGCAGCCAATGATCCTTTTTCTATATTCCTCCTAGCTATACTTAATATACTCTTCATTCTGATCGTTTGAGGATGATAAACCATGAAAAAGTGAATAAAGTGATAAAATAGTTTACAACTAAAACATACATATCTATGTTATTAACCGGTTTAAAAGCTTATACTGAAAAATAAGCCATGATGACTTAACTCTAAAATTAAGTTCTAAGATTTAAATTTTGGCTATATAGCTGATAATAAGCTAGCTAGCTAGTAGCTTCTTGCAGGATTTTTTTTCACTACGAATTTATACTAACAACAGCATTTAGATTATCATATATTTACCATATAGATCAGGTGATACTAATTAATTAATGAAAAGATACATCTCATGCAGAGACTGGATTAAATTCCATATTATCGATAATACTGAATTAGTGCCAATGAATTAATATAACAACAGGGTTTATGATCACCAATGCAAAGCTAGTGTACTTCAATTAATACTACTATTATATTACTACATATACTTTTTTTAAAAAAATAAATTGATGAAAAAGTCAGAGCAGCATTTTGAGAATGTATGTATGTACATGCGTATGCTTGGTGTGTAAACACACACTGCAGCCGAAAATGGAGGAGGCAGGCATGGCATGCCGAAATTTATGAGAGAGAGAGAGAGAGGTAGTAGCTAGAATCCAAGTGGTTGCTGACCTCCGGCAATCCATGATCGATCAAGCTGAGCATGCAGCCGTATATATGTCTGCTTGATCGCCCCCATACATCTTACGTACACGACCGTTGCCGTATATATATATATACATCGATAATATATATATATTGTGTGGTACAATAATGCATGCACGCGTGACATGCCACCTCATCTCACTAACCAGGTAAAAACCCGGTTAGCTCCACAAGGTGATGGACTAAACGACCTGAGTTTGAAGCATCACTCCTTCTAATTATTTGATATTAGTTTCTTCCCTAATATTTATAATTTTTTTACTAACTACTCCCTCCGTTTCGTTTTATTTGACACCGTTGACTTTTTAGCACATGTTTGACCGCTCGTCTTATTCAAAAAATTTAAATATTTATTAATTTTTTTCATATCATTTGATTCATTGTTAAATATACTTTTATGTATACATATAGTTTTATATAGTTTATAAAATTTTTTAAATAAGACGAATGGTCAAACATGTGCTAAAAAGTCAATGGTGTCAAACATTTCGAAACGGAGGGAGTATATAAAAATGTAACGCTATCTGGTTCTCGACGCATCAGTGGAATTTTAGTCCTTTATACGAGATAGATCACTTGTAATGATTCAAGAATCGTACATTATGAGATGCACTTAATTAATAGTGCAGAGGTAAGGAGTATATGCAGTGGTAATATGTATGTGATTTCAACCCTAAAATCTCGTGTTCAATTTTTAACATGCTCGTACGTTATTACCTAAATGATTATCCAGTTTTTGCTCGTACGATATTACATATACGGTTATCCAAACGTCGTCATCGCTGCCACGCTCATCGCAGCATAATTAAGCAACATATATATAAAATCACAAAACCCCTTCCAGTCACATTTTTCTCTAAATATCTCTGGGTACCATCTTAAAACCCATCATAAATTAAATAATCTTGTAGAATAAAGGGTGTACATACACGTACACGCACCACAGTGGAGAAAATACGTAGTATATGTACGTGGTATTATATATGTATACATACGCTGCGCGTGACACAGAGACAGGACCACATAATAACTACTTACGTTACGTACAAACAATCAACACATGTGGACGGTCGACGCCCATGCGCGTAATATTCAAAGTGAATTAATTTCTTCTCTTTTTTACGACAAGTGAATTAATTTCTTACTTACTTGTTACGAAGTTATAGTAAAGGAAAAAGTCCAAATACTTCCTTAAACTTTAGATTAAAGTCTATTTAGTACCCTGAATTAACTTTAAAACCGGACATCTAATCCCCTAAATTTTATAAAACCGTTTATATTACCCCTAAGGTGGTTTTGAATGGTGGTTTTGCATATTTTGGAAGCTTAAACGAACAACTTTGAATAACTATTATAACATATTTGCATATCATCAGTTTTAAGTCATCACTTTATACTTATACAGTAATACCATACAATATTTGTTTGTAAGTGAGAGCTAACAAGTGATTAAAAAGAAATATTTAAGTGGAGATTTTAATATATATATATCCAATGTATATGTCACGTGATCAAACTCATTCAAGATATATACAAATTAGATAAAAACCACTTTATGGGGTAATATGAACAGTTTTGCAAAGTTTAGGGGGTTTGATGTCCGGTTTTAAAGTTTAGGGTGCTAGACGGACTTTTGTCCAAAGTTTTGCGGGGGGGGGGGGGGGGGGGGGGGGGGGGGGGGAGTATTTGGACTTTTTCCTATAGTAAAATACTCTATGATTTTAAATGTAAATGTTAATTACCCCTTTTGTTATTAAAAAAATGGTAGTAGTAACATTTATTTGATGGCACGGAATGGAAAGAAAATGCATGGAGTTCTAAAACAATTTACATTTATGAAAGACTTTGCCAAACTAAACAACTTCTACGCTTGCAAGGATTCAAATTCTATATTTGGTAATGGTAATCACATTTACGACAAGTTTTCTTTAAGAGTAGGCGACATTTTATCGATATCGAAACATCTCTATATATATGATGATTTTGTCAATCTTAATATGTAGCGGCCAATCTTAAAAAGTGTTTATATAGATAAGTGCGCATGTGTATGTTTGCAGAGGTGGGTGTGCACTCATATATATTACCATCTACTCCCTTCTCTCATAAAAAATAAACCTAGTACGATATATAACACATTCTAATACTACGAATCTGGATAGAATGAATGTTTAGATTATTCATAGTACTAGGATTGATATGTCACATTCCGTGCTAGGTTTTTGTTTGTTATGTACGGATGTCCATAATGTGTTTAATTTAAAAAAACTTCAGTGTAGAATCGTGCAGAATATACCTAATACACGCAAGACTACAAGAGTGAGCTAGTTTAGTGTTTTTGTTGTTCGATTTTTCTTGTGTGATTTGCGCTAGGTTGTATACTTGTAATTGTATATACTGGTGGAGAAATCATTTTTACTCCCGGTTTATAACCCTCTGTAATCCTAGTTTTTCAACCAGGACTAAATAAGATCGCTATCTTTAGTCCCGATTCAAATACCCGGGACTAAAAATTGATATTTTGTCTAAAGAGGGCTGCGGCAGTCCCGGTTAGTTTCTTTTTTTTTCTTTCATTGTTTTTATTGCTACTTATTCCTGTCGGAGATATGGGCCCAGGGGTATGCGAAATGAGGGGAATTTACCGTCGCATCCTGCCGCGCGACCCTACAGCCTGGCCCTACCCCCACACCCCGCGGATCGCAGGAGCGGCCAGGGGGCCTCGGGGTGCCACGTCATGCCCCTCGGGCCCTCGCGCCGCTTTGCCCCGAGGCCCTCGCCCAGCTGCCATCTGGTGGGGGGAGCAAGTGGGGAAGGGGCCCAAGCTGGACTTCCTTTAATGCGGGCAGCGCCCCAACTGCCCCCCTGCCGCATTCAATGCAGTAGGGGCAGACGTGCGGCGTGCCCGACTGGCGCGCGACGGTCAGGAATGACCGGTCTATGACTGGGCTTCCGCCGGTCACATCTGATTGGACGGGGTAGGTATGACCCGTCCCATCGGAGGGGTCATTCGGAGTTCTCCCCACGAGAGGGCGGCCACCACAATTCTTCACCCATTAATGGGGGAATGATAGGGTTGTCCCCCGTGTCAGGCAAGGGACGGCGCTAGGCCCCACTCAAAGACAAACCGTGGCTTAGCTTCCAGGCGAAGGCACGGGTCGAGATCCGGTCAAGGTAGGGTGGGCCCCCACCCGAGAGGAGTAGGTAGAGGCGGTGCATGTGGTATCCCCTTGAGGTATAAAAGGAGGACCTTACCCACCGAGAAAGGGACGACTCAGAAAACCTGAGCTCTAGGAGAAAGGGAGCAAGACCACTCTCCGGAGCTTAAACCTTTGTAACTCTCAGTCTAAATCGCATAACACAGGAGTAGGGTATTACGCTTCATAGCGGCCCGAACCTATATAATCTTGTTGTGTACACGCTAGCTGGGAGCCTAGGAGGCGGATACGTGATTTCCAGAGGCGGGCCTTTTCCCCCGGCCGAACTCACAAAAGGGGGATCCCACGATCTTCCGCTAGAAAGGATCACTCCTCGACAAATCCCTAACTAATTTTATCCCAAATCGAGTGGGATGCATATCCCCAAATCAAACCCCAAATCAAAATAACATCCCAAATACCACAAATCAAATACATCACAGATTATACATCTCAGATCCATGCAATGAATCACGGATTCTCAAAAAAGAAATTATACATCACAATCCATACAATGAATCATAAATTTTTCATCTCAATCCATACAATGAATCACAAATTCTTCAAAAAAAAGGACAAATATCCCCGCCGCCGCCCTCCCATCCGCTTGCCACCGCCATCCCATCTGCGCTGGCCGCCGGGCCGCCGCCCGGCCGGCCTGCCCTCCTCATGCGCTCGCTCAGCCTTGAACTGTGAAGGAAGAAAGAGATAAGGCTGTGAACTGTGTAAAGGAAGGAAAGAGATAAGTTAGAGAGAAAATTAAGAGAGAGGAGTTTGTGTGGACGGGAGAAGAGGATAAGTACTAGGGATTATATAGTGCGTTTTGATCTTTAGTCCCGGTTAGTAACACCAACCGAGACTAAAGTTATAATACAAACCGGAACTAACGATCCGAACTTTAGTCCCAGTTAGAGTTACCAATCGAGACTAAAGATCCCAGAGGGCCCTGACAGCCCCTGACAGCATGTGAACCGGGACTAAAGATCACATAGTCCCGTTCTGCTTATAAACCGGGAGTAAAAATCATCTTTAGTCCCGGCTTTTATTGCAACCGAGAATATTGTGGTTTTGGCCGATCGGACAAAGATGGTTTCTCCAGTACAGTGATATATATAGCTGGGTTGACACTCTCAGCTCGAAGTCGATCAATAATATGTATATTCATGCATACATATATACATACAAATATATAAAAAGAGAGATCGAGACAGAGACATGTATATATGACAGCGAACATGTAGGCTCGACAATATTAACAATAAACGAGGATCATATCAGATCTGACTAGCCAAGGGAAAGATACAAACATCCTAGTTCCATAGGGCCCCACCGTGCCAATGTGGGCCCATCTTGATTACTGTAACACATACTCCATATACTAGTTTGTGGCACTTTTGCCAGATGCTGGGCTAGCTCCATCGTCTCGATCGTCCATATTTGCAACTCCATATACTAATTTATATATGCAGACATGCAGCTAAGTCCACCCTATCTAAAAATACCTTTTTCTTTTTTTTTAACAAATTAGCCTTTTTAAAAAACTTATTTTAAAACTAAACCGTGTAAAAAAAAAACTTCATCCAAAAATAGACTGCGAGCTCAATACCATATCAGTCTTCACACCTAAACGATTGGTGCTGACCTCTGCCATCGTGGTGGTCGAGCCGATCCCCCACCGACGTACGTGACCGGGGTCTCAGCACCATTTTGTTTGAACAAGCAGAAACACAGAAACACAGTACCGTTAGGCTTCTCTTGCATGCACGACACATGTAGCTTGTCTCGATACCTTATTGTGCCTTCTTTTCTTACCTACCTCGCCTAAATATTCTTCTATACCAATAAAATTAACTAGATAATTGACGTGTATTTAGACGATTACATTAATTGACCACAAGTGCTAATTTTCTTTACCAATTGAATATATATCATAATTAACTTTAAAGTATAGGTATATATGTTTCTAATTATTTCTTGTTTAATATATATAATACTTTGCAGCAGAGACGATAAAACGGTGTACTTTCTTCGTCTTAAAATAAGTTGTTAACTTATTTTGGAACAAGGATGCGGATGCAGTTGAGCAAGATCTGTACGTACCATCAATTCGTACCTATGAAAATAATCTTAATTTATATATTTCTCGATCTATCGTTCCGGCCTGTGCGTTGTGTACAGATGCAAATAAACATGTCCGGCATTGGCACTGATGGTGACTGCTCAACGGTGCACGGCACCGCTCGTATATACACTGCTCGCTCCGTAAAAATAAAAAAAAGACAATTTCTAAGGATTAATTAATCTGGATAAACATTCATTCAGGTCCGTTCTTAGAAGATGGTTTCCTTTTTTTACCGAGGGTGTAGTTACTTGTGTGTATATGCATCACTCTGTAAAAACGGTTACGAATAAGTTACAGGTGTCGGTTTTCTACCTGGACCCAATTTAGGAGTACCAATGCCTAATAGGATAGGTAGACCGGTACATATTAGCGTACTTTATAGTGGTTGGATGAACTATATATAGGTGTCAGTTTTTTTAATAACGGGCACCTAAAGTATTGGTGCCGGTTTTGTCTCGTAACCGGTACCTATAATTGATTATAGGTGTCGGTTTGCTCTGAACCGATACCCTTAAACCAGTATATATCTATTTGGGTTATGTAGTGGTGCATGTATATTATATAAGTATATTACATGAAAGGCGACATGCTTCGTCAATAATGGAATTAATGATGTGGACTATACTTGCATTGCATTGCTACTGCTTACTTGTATTCGGGGAACATATACATACAAAGCTTGGGCATTATTAGATAGCTATTGCATGCCGTACATTACACTGTTCTTAGATCGATCAATCGCCATCGTTATAGCTATTTGCCAGTGCCGGATCAAACTCTAGCTAGCTGACAACGCCAATTAATTGACAGCTGATCACCAGCGTTAGCTTTAGAGATCCATGTTCCAAAACTATGAGTGAGGGTTAAATATATGGGAATGGTTGACCGAAAATCCAATCCCTAATTATATGAATTTTTAACTGTTGGATCTTCTTTGAGATTCGGCGCCACCACTTAACCCTAACTCCTCGTCCTTCTTCCTTACTCCTGCTCTCATGTGCTGCCACTTATCGATTCAACATCGCCTCTGATCCACCGATTCCTCGTACTCCTTTGCTGCCACCATCATCCCATCACGTTGCTGTTCGAAAGGGCTCAACGGCGTCGGTAAGGCCCATCGTACCTTCCCCCTGCCCTTTCCCTGCCTCTCCTCATCCTTAAGTCATTGGTAGCGAGGTGCCAACGCCCCCACCGTCTTTCCCGTCACTGGCGGCTCCCCATCGCTGGATCCACCACCACCATCCACCACCTCCTAACCACTCCCTTCGCTTTGCCCCTGCCGACAACATCGGCCCACCGCCCCACTGGCGACCCTGCGGCTTTGCGGTGTTGTGGTTGTCTCGCTAATCACCAATTCCACTGACTGATGCCAGGATGCCACCTACTATAGACATCCCTCTAAGGTTAGTGAACTCCTCCCTCCTCCCCCCTTCCCCTCACCCCCATCCACCTGGCCACCTCCTACCCCTATCTCAACCTAACCCTAACTGGTTGGGCCGTCGCTATCTTACCAGAGTGGCTGCCATGTTGCTAGAGCTAAAGGATTGAAGCATGAATTATCACACTGATCCAACGGTGGAGGATTCAACATAAATATATACCAAACATCTGTCAAATGAAGGTTAGCAATATATTCTACAAATATATATGCATCGGCGAAGCCACATTCTACAATATACCATCGAAAAAAAAACATTTCTATAATAATATGCCATTATGCACATATGCTTCAAGTTGATTACTGAAGATTACAAAAGGATTACACGTCAATATATTAGTGAAGATTATAAAATAACATGCATTTAACTACATGGCCTGTATATTAATTGTAAGGTGCAGTGGCGAAGATATAGCGGCATCGTTGAGCCCAGTTGACGAAGAGATTGATAATTTTTACATGTGTTGCTGAGAACAAGATAGTGGAAATGTCGACGATAGAGCTCGAGTGGCCACCTGACTGTTAAAGTGCATTTAATCTGTTCCAACCACACGCATAAGGCCATATATATATGTATTCTCCGAAAAATAGAATTAAAGACTTGCAAACCGGGAGTACTAAAGATAGATTTTCCAGCCGTGAGTATATTAATTCTCAGTAGCAACTCCAGGGAGAGTATAGTACTATATATATGTCTGCAGATCGAAAGATGCAGGGATTGAAGTAGCAGTATCTAGCTACTTCCTCCATTTCATAATATAAGTTATTCTAACATTTATCATATTTATATTGATATTAATGAATCTAAAATGATATATATGTCTAGATTTATTAACATCAATATAAATATAAAAAATGCTAAAATAACTTACATTATAAAACAGTGGGAGTACTGATCATCGATGGATCGGATACGAAATGCAGTAGTGTCCAGCTGAAGGGCATGATTGGGTGGATCTATGATCGATGGTGCATGTATTCGTGTCAGCTGAAGAGTCAGTGCCCCCCAGACCCCGTAGAGATCCTATCGATCGAGCTGATCGAGATAACCTTTTCTATTCAGCTGCCTACAATAGAGATGCCTTTCCTTCTACCAGAATCCGAAATTTCCATGATCGCCAATCAATTATTCCTCATTTCTCTTAATTAATTTAATTTCTTCTCTTCGAAAATCCATAGGATATAGTGTATTTAGCTAGCTAGCTTAATTTGCATATATATGCAGGTACATTGGATCATAGTACATCTTAATTAATTTACTTTACTGTGTGTACATATATGGCCATCGCACATACTCCTCGTCCCTGAAACAATCCAATTTAAAATTGGATGTGATTACTACAAATATATATTTAGATTCGCTATACTAGATAGAATACGTCACATTTAGTTCTAGACTCGTTTTTTTTATAAAGGGAGTAGTTACATAGACTGGCCACCCTTTTCAAGTACCCAAAAATTAAAAGAGGCAAAAGCAAAAGCTAGATCGATCGATTTGCTCCTTTAATCTCTCTCTCTCTCTCATTTGAACACATGCATGCATGTACGGCACACCTGCGCGAATGGATCCAATATATTCACATTGTTTTCTTGGTCATCTACTGTAGATGCACAGTCTTCTTCTACTAAATAATTAATCACAATGTACAAGCATAGTACATATATCGATCGATCATGACACTGTCCTGGTGGCTAGTTTTGCTCAACAAATTAAATTTTAATGATTGAGCATGTACAAATATAGGGCAGAGCCTTTTGCTTTTGGCGTGCATCTGCTGCTAACCTAACAAATCTAATAGACAAGGACCTATACAAATCTTGTCCCGATCGATCACATGATCATGTGCACACTTTGCATGTGCCCAATATAATCATGTTAATTATATATTACCAAGGTTTCGAATTAAACACGTGCAATTAATCTGGCCAAATTAGCTAGCACATACATATTGCCATTTCTTTATATTTAATAGCGATAATGGTCTGTTGTGAGGCACACGACTAACCATGTATTTTACCACTTTGCTTTATGCAATTTTGCACCATAAAGCATCTAATATATGATCGATTAACTATTTTGCTGAAATTGCGCGCATATGCACACGTTTGGTTTATATGATTAAATGCTCTCTCTCTCTATATATATGAAGTGAAATTATTGTTTGGATTCCTTTGGAAATACACTTATGAAATGCATGCGATAAGAAATTGAAGATCTGATATCGTCAAAGCATTAATTTTGTAGTATATATATTGCTTTGTGATGCGCACACATGTAACACAATATGCAGTACACACCTGCAGATCAATACGAAAACACATTATTCATATATTTTATTGTTGTGTGTATACTGCATGCAGTATGCATGCGTACATGTACAATATAAGACCTCCTCTGTTTCACAATATAAGACTTTCTATCATTGCTCATATTCACTTAGATATTAATGAATTTAGACATATATATATATATGTGTGTGTGTTTAGATTCATTAACATCTATATGTATGTGGATAATACTAGAAAGTCTTACATTATGAAACGGAGGGAGTATATGATATGTGAGGAGACTGAAACACAGTGCGTAGTGCTCGAGGGATCAGAAAGAAAATTTCACCGAATCTTTGAGGATTATTGTATCAAAATGTCAGACGTGCGTTACTGTTCCTCACTCGATCGATTATATAGCTGCATTTTGCGCTTTATGGCCAGCTGTTGTGCAACCAGGGGCACTGTACATGTACACAATGCAACATCATTTTTTTCCTCTTGACTGCTGGAATGATACAATAATCCAAAGAAAAAAAACAATTGTAACTTCGAAAGAAAAATTAACAGGAAAGAGCAATTAAATAACTTGAATTGCCGGCCTTAATAAATGACGGGTGATTTTAGGGGTAAGACAATAAGAAATTAATTCAAACTAGGGGTTGCAAGACAAAGTTGTACTACTCTCCATATAATTATATTTTTCTAACAAAATTTAGATGCAAGTTTGCATTCTTTTTATGACGGAGAGAGTATATGACCAAAGTATTTACACATTTAATATTTTATCTCTCCGTCCTAAAATACAGGGACTTCTAGTAATTTTAGAACAAATTAAATGAGTAGCAAGACAAAAAGTTCATAATACTCATAATTAAATAGGTGACTAGTCCCGATTCATTAATTGCAGCTTGGTTTTGGTCTAATCCATATTCGGGTGGTGATGGGCGAGTGGCTCGGGAGAGTACGCACTATATAAGGTGAGATAAATTACTACTTTAGAAGTTCTTATATTTTGAAACAAATTTTAAAGTCACTTTAGGTGGGTGGAGTAGATATGTATGGTGACGGTGAAAGTTGCAGTGATATATATGGAGTTTTGCTAGATCTCATATGTATGCCAATGTGATAGACTGAATTTCAAATTTGGAAATGGAAAACATCCTCTATATTATAGTTGGTTTTGGTCTAATTAATATTGCAGTGATATATATGGAGTACATATTTAACTAATCAGTTTAATTTGCAGCATGTGCAATTCATATGCCCTTAATTTATGTAGCAAAGTTTTGCCCTTTTTCTTTACTTTTTATGCCAAAGTAAATTCATGCGAGTTAATTTATCGTCGTAAAGCACATAATTAAATTGATTAAACCTCTCCAGCTACAAAGTTGCCATGCATGTATGCATGTATACACTTAATTTCTTGTGACGACAAATATAGTTGTAATTTCGCTTGGTAAGAAAAATATTGTTACAGTAGTAGTCTCTCATGCTGTTTTCTTGTCAAAAAAAAAGAAAAATAATAAGATTTAAATAAAAAGAGAGAACTAAATGCTGCCCCGTTTGGAACATGGAAATAACATAATTTTTCAAACAATTTCTGAAAGAATTAACATGGGAAAATTCCTGCACTACTCCAAATGGCGCGCCTTATTGAATTTATTTCTCCTGGTTAGTGTAGTATTTGATGATTTCCCTGAAGTTCAATCTAATGAATGGAAGTAATCAAATTAAACAAATTAAGATTCACTGGTTATAGTATTGTAGAGATATCTTGAATTGGAATTGAACTTTTCATATATGGACAAGGGTAAGGTATATGCATGCTGATCTATTCGAACTGTATATATTACTAAATTCTTTTACTTGATAAGGGGCAGATGTAGCACTGGCGGAGAAAGCCTTTTTACTCTCGGTTGGTAACCCCCGTATAGTCCTGGTTTTCTAACCGAGAGTACGAATCCGGGACTAAAGATCGCTATCTTTAGTCTCGGTTCAAATACCCGAGACTAAAAATAGATCTTTAGTCCCGGTTGGTGTTACCAACCGGGACTAAAGAGAGGGATCTTTAGTCCCGGTTGGTAACACCAACCGGGACTAAAGAGAGGGTAGCGGCAGTGCAGTGCAGATGGTCCTTTTTTTTTATTGTTTCTTAGAGTTAATATTTATATTTTATCCCGAATCTAGTGCCATGTATATCCCCAAATCCCCAATTCAAAGTAACATCCTAAATCTTAAGTTCCTTATACACACAAATCAAATACATCACAAATCCTAAAAAGATACAAGCAAATCAAATACATCACAAATCCTAAAAAATACACCGAAATCAAATACATCACAGATTCATCTCAGATACATCTCAATCAATCACAAATTATAAAAAAAAAGGAAGACGTCGGCCGACAGACGAGAGGGCACGGCTGCCAGCAGGAGCGCCCCCGCCGGCCACCGCGCGCGCGGCACCTCCGGCCGTCTGCCCGCCTGCCCGCCACCGCCCGCCATGGCCGCCACCGGGCGCGCCCCCACCGGCCGCCGCCGCGCGCGGCACCTTGAGCCGCCGCCCTCCATGACTGCCGCCGGGCATGACCCCGCCGGCAGCCGCCGCCCGCCATGGCCGCCGCTGGGCACGGCCCCGCCGACCGCCGCCGCCCGCCACGGCTGTGGCCCCGCCGGCCGGATGGGAAGGGATGAGGGGGAGGAGGAGAGGATAAGTTTGAGGAAGGTGAAGGAAAGAGGATAAGTGTGAGGAAGGGGAAGGGATCTGTACATGTAAGGATGTTGTTGCGATTATGGAGGAGAGGATAAGGAAAAGGGATTATATACTACGTATTAAATTTTAGTCCCGGTTGGTATTACTATCCGGGACAGTAATACCAACCGGGACTATAAGGATGATCTTTAGTCCCGGTTGGTGACACCAACCGGGACTAAAGATCCTCGGCCCCCTGACATCCTACTGACAGGGGATGAACCGGGACTAAAGATGATTTTTAGTCCCGGTTGGTGTTACCAACCGGGATTAAAAATCATAAAATAGCTGTAGGGTTTTTAATCAGGACTAAAGATCTTTTTAGTCTCGGTTCTTTTTGGAACCGGGACTATTGTGGTTTTGGGTCGACCCAGCAAAGATCGTTTCTCTAGTAGTGTAGCACGCACAATGATTTTGATTAATTCTAAACCATGGGAGCTTCAGAGAGAAATAAATCTTTGGTCGAGATGGAGATTGACATAGATACCAATTTCGATCTCTAGTCGATCACTGCTGAAGATTGGCCCATAACCTAGTGTGCTTTAAGGCATGACAGAGGACTGTATGGAATGAAAGCTGTTCATCACGAATGCAAAGGTACAGTAGATTAATGTGGCCAATTTCCACACATTCACGTATGTATATATTAACATTTCACAGTGGTGGCATCAATTAATCCTCTATGGTTCTAACAATCCTACAACGAACAGTAATGCTCTTTGAATCATATGTCTGCAACATTTAAAAATGACCATGCAAACATATAATATAGATTGAATGGTCTTTGTTACATATTAGTAGTATATTGTTCCATGATTAATAGTATACTGATACGATGACATGCATGTTGCATTAATTAAGTTTGAAGATCAAATTTATTATGTGATGTACACTTATTTTTGGTGATCTCTTAGCTATTTTCATTCATAAAAAAGGGATTGGCATACAAGTACGGCATAAGGTAGCATGTTTTATCTAGATGATCTTAAGTTAAATTCAAGTAACATTATATATATGGCCCAAGATTCACTCAAAATATAATGTCTATACCCCCGAATTAAGGCAGGGTTCCACATGCTTTGCAATCACTTGGGATTTTTCGTCCTTGCTTTGCCAAAAGGTTTAAGTAAAAAAAATAAACATTTTAAGTCAGCAAGGCTCAAATGCTACAATATATAAACAATATAAATTGACATACTAAAAAAGGCAAAATTGGCAGCCAACCACCATGCATTAATCTGAAACAAAGAATTACAAAATTCCCAAGCTAACTTATGAGCACTATAAAAAACCAAAGCTGAATTAGTTTGATTAAATAATTTATTTACCAGCATGTTGAAGAAAACTAAAATGCTTCATTCATGCGCATACTTAAGCATTGTGGTTTAAACTATATAGTAGAAATTAATCAAAATTGGGGGAGAATATGGCAAGAATACTACTGAACTTCAGAATAGTAACAGCAACAAAAAGTGGAGAAATCACTCACATTGCTTCTGCTTCGTCAACAAAACATGCATCTAAATCTAATGAAAACTCTTTTAAAAAAAGTACAAAGCGGTTATTCTATCAACAGTGATGCATCACCATTAATTTACATAAAATACCATTTGTTGCGGCTAATGAAATTTTTCGAGGAGGTCGTGCACAACAAAAATTTAAGTTCTAGTCTTAATTACCACCTCTGATCCATCCTAAAACAAATTACGGCTATACACTAGATAAATATTTTAGAACGGAGGTAGTAACACACTTAATAATTAGCTTAGATAAACAAGAAATTTTTGCCAGGAATGACAATTTGAGAAACCTCTGGCCCAATGTTCACAAAGAGGGAAACAAAACATTAGAAAATCCAGGAGCCGTACACCAGTGCTAAGCTAGAAATGCTACTCTAGCTAGGTAGAATACGTAAGCAATAGGTAAGGTAGAGAATACTACTACTCCTAGATCGATAGGAGTTGATGGTTACAGCTAAGCTATTTCCAATGGTTGGGTTTGGCCGCATTGTCGTCCTCCCTGGGAACTCTCCAAATGAAATGAAATGAAATGAAAACCCTCTCCTTTCTTAATTTACTGACGATGCATGGAATTCAGCACCTCACCACTCATCACTGATCATGGCACTGAATACCTTGCACCAATAATTCCCTCCTTTTTCTAGCTACGTCTGCGCGCTAGCTAGTATCTCATCAGGACAAAATTAAAGTGGTTTTTTTTTCTTTCTTATCCGATATGATCCCCTTTGGGGGTCCAAACAAACAAAAAGAAAGAAAGAGTAAAATTAATTAAGCGGTTTATTGAGTGATCAAAGGTAGATAGCAAGCTCTGATCGATCTTGTGTGTGACAAGCTGCAAACAATAAATAAATAAATGTATCCGGTCTGATCCTCTCTTGTGATCCCATGCTCTCAGCTCAACCAGTAGCTAGCCTAGCAGTCAACATATATGCATGCATGCTATGCTATGCTGCCACCACGACACAACACGCAACCTACCAGAACATCATTGACAATTATTCTATTGCATGCATCCAAGATTTAATCTGTTAAATTAAATTTCTACCCTACACATGTGTGTTGGTCCAGATTTTAATTTGTTGATTGATTTGGTCCCTTAATTGAAATTTCCCACAAAAGAAAATTCGACAAGAGAAAATTAACCAAACCCCTGGAGGGTAATTATCACATGAAGGGAAAAAAAATTGGCAAATAGAATGCAAACCCTAGCTAATCTTATTAATTAATTGTACTTTGAGAAACATCAAGGCAGCAGCTTAGCTACTCAGTGGAGAGTAGAGAGAGTAGCTAGTAGCCTGAGCCAACAACAAGAGCAAATTAATTAATAAAAACCAAGACCAAAACCAAATTACCAAAATTACCTCTCTAGTCCACCAATCCATGCATCCCTAGCTTAGTTAATCTCCTCTCTCTCAGCTATATAGCTCCATCCCAATTTCATCATCCATCAGTGCATCCCATGGCTGCTCTGCCCGCCGCCGCCGCCGCCGAACCCGAAGCCCAGGGCGCCGCCCATCGACGACGAGGACGACGACGAGGTCGGCCCATGGATGTCCACCGGCCTGGTCAGGCCGACCCAGTCGATCATGGGCCCTCCTCCACCCAGCGGCAAGAATGGCCGGCCCGGTGGGCCCACGGCCGAGGTGCTGGGCCCGGCGGCCGGTGCAGCTCCGGCGGGATACGGCGGCGGCGGCGGTCCCGGCTGGTGCTGGAGCTCCTGGACCTGGCGCTTGAGGAACTTGATGTAGCGGATGGCCTCGTCGAGCATGGAGGCGGTGTCCATCTTGGTCCCCCCCGGGACGAGGCGCTGCAGGATGCGGATGCGCTCGCTGATCCGCTCCCGGCGGTGGCGGGCGGCGACGCTCTGCGGGTCGTCGCTGATGCGGACGTTGCGGCGGCGGGGCTTCTTGATGGTCGCCGGGTCGATGTCCACCGGCTGCATCGCGGCGATCCGGTACATCATCTCCTTCATGGCGCCGAGCTCCTCGTCGGCGTCCTGATCCCCACCGCCGCCGCCGTCCTGCCCCCCACCACCACCACCCGCCGCCGCCTCCTGCTGCAGCCGCAGCTCCTCGTCGCCCCCCTGGTCACCGCCGCCATAGTCATGGTGACCACGCCGCTGGTCCAGGTCGAGAGGATGATGAAGGTGATGGGCATGGTGGTGATGATGGGGAGGAGGAGGAAACAAAGAAGAAGAAGGAGAGGGATCTAGAGGGTGGTGGTGGAGGTGGAAGGGTAATGGCGGCGGCGGCGGCGGGGGCGGCGGCGGCGGAGGCTGGTCGAAGAGGAGGGGATGGTGGTGGCTGCCGAGGCTCATGTCCAAATCCCATGAGCTGCTGCTGCTGGAGTTGTGGGTCATGTTGTCCATGGATCGAGCTGCAGCTCTGCTAGCTAATTGCTGTAGTAGCAGCAGATGAGATCACCACTCACAAGTGCATGCAGTAAGTGATGGCAGCAACCTAGCTAGCATGCAGCTTAGCTTAGCTAGAATGGATCACAAGGTAAGGAGGTAGTACAGATTTGAGTACATATGCTTTAGCTCTGGTAGTATGTAGCTCAGTCACAGCAGGGAGATGGAGATGGAGAGGAGGAAGGAGAGCCCATGAGTGGTCACATAAAAGATGGCTTTATAGGGGAATGGAGGGGGAGAAGAAGGGGGAGGATAGCTTACCTTAGCTTGAGGTGTACTAGTGTGTGTCTAGATGCATTTTTATTCATTCATGTATTATGTTTGGTGTTTAAGTGTGAGGTAAGCAAATGGCTAGATGTCTAGTAGCTTACTACTATGATTAAGCAAAAGGTTGGATGAGGAATATGTTAACTACTCCATTTGTTATCAGGATTTTAATTTTATGGTCCTTAAGATACCGATAGAGGTACCAAATTTGACGCTTAAGCTATTATTTGTTATTCTTCTGTATAGGAGTTTGCTTCCGTTTGTCACCCCCTCGCCTGCCTCTCTTTTATCCGCCCTTTGTACTCTCTGTTCGGTCACAAACATGACATTTTTTTCTTGGACATTGACATGCATGTTTCCCAAAATTCAACTTTCACCCTTAGTTTCTATTTAGCTATATACTGCGCAAAAGTGGTATTGAGTCGTAATTTTTCAAAATATTTTTTTAGAGAGAAACCTGCACGCATGATCGATGTTTCATTGAATCTAATACAGCTATCCATATAGGACAGATTTTAGAAGAATTTTTAAAATGTTGGACTTTCACAATCTTCAAACACCACACTTTTTTATGTAGCGTAATAGTTTTATTTTTGAATTAATTAATAAAAATTACTATCATGTGATATTGAAATCTTTTATCTTTTGCTTAATTTTCTCTACTACTATAGAGGGAAGTCGTCCTTCTTCTCTTATCCCACCCACCGTCATACACCCCATATAAAAAAACCACCCTACCTAAAAGGACCTATTAAAAAACCAGTGTTTTCATGATCCACTAGAAAAACCAGTCAGAGAAAATCGAACCTCATAAAACCACCCTTTTTGTATTTCTTCAGATCCCATTGTAACACACAGGCATATATAGCACTAATTAATTCTATGTAAAATGTAAATTTTACTACTTAGACTTTACCGTAGGATTGACTGAGAATCGAATTATATATAATAGATGTTTACTTAATTGCATCTTAAAAGTCAAACTTAAATCGTAGTCAGATATCGCTATTGCATAATTTGAATTGACATTTTTCATCCGTCGCCCGTCATGCATGCATCTCTTGCTATTTATAGATAGTGGTAGTGTAACAACTTACTCCCTCTGTCCTATAATATAAGGTATTTACCTCTTCTAATTTATTCTAAAAAGGGATTTTGGGATTACGATATAGTACTTTATTCTTCGCCCTATCAAGTTTTATACTATTTTATTATTTTATCTACTACCTTTTATACCATCACATGTCCTTCTACTACGTACTTTATTATTTTTTTCAAAAAAAGGCATAATCCCTTATATTATGGATGGAGGGAATAATTCATAATGATTGTCTGTAAAACAATATTGTGAAAAATATAATCCCGTGTGTATTCTTTGTTGATGAAATGTACGATCGCAAAAGAGTCTTTCTCACCCCAAAAGCTACACAAGATTAGCCCGGCCCACCAACCATGGGCCATCCAGGTCACATTGGCCCTGCTCCACCATAGCCTCAACCGGAACCACAACTTTAGGTTTTGAGTCTACACAAACCCAAAAGACTAGTCTAATGGGTGAGGACCGCCCCCACCTTTTAAGTCGTGCTCCCCCATCATCAGCTGCCGATGTGGGACTAAACCCAACACTTCCATAACGGCAATGAGCCTGTTCAACCTAGCTACTTGCATTGAGCTGCTTGTTGTTGTCCTGGTACTTGATGTGTTGTGTTGGGAGAAAGAAGAGAGAGAGAGAGAGAGATGTGGTGGAATTTATTGCAGAATCGGTAGATGATGCATGGGATCAGGTGGCAATAGGGAGTAAGTTGTAACTAGGGTGAGGTTGTGGGGTCATCTCATGATGGTCACCGGGGTTACTAAATCTGGCAAACGGTGATCGATGGATGAGAGCAGCAGCAGCAGCAGCATGATGATGATGATCGAGCCTGCTCGGCCGGTAGAGATCGATCGAAGAAGAAGCTATAGGCATGCATATGCATATGATGCCTCTGATGCGTATGCAACAACAGATCAGAGGCCTCCATTGATGATCGATGTCCTATACTAGCTACTAGTGTATGTACATACTCTCTATCTCCTGCTTCTTCCTGCTCTGCTTCTCTCTGCTCTACTAGTGTCAAGGAGAAAGAAACGAGTAGAAAGAAAGAAACAAGCTAGCTAGCTAGAAGAGAGAAGAGAGAAGTGAAGTAGTGAGAGAAGGAGATACTGCAGCTTGCTAGCTGTGCCACCCCTCGTGAAGGCCCTGCAGCCTTTAATTTCACACATCCCTAGGCTCAATCTATATATCCCTCTCACCTCTCTCGTTCCCTACTTCCTTTCATGCCCTTCTTTGTCATCTCTCTCATCCTTTGTCCTTTTCCGTGAGCATAGTTGCTCTTTCGCTAAATTAAATAACTAGCTTACAGCGTTTGTTGTTGGGTTTATTCCAGTATCGCTAAATGTTAGTGAAGTTGTCATACATTCACACAGTATCCACCATTAATATTTGATATGGGGTCGTTCTGAAATATAATAGTATTTTTTTTGCAAAGCTTTGATCATAACATTTTGGTTTGATTTCATAGATAATCCTAAGAAGTCTATAGATTCCTTATTCTTAGGCCTTGTTCGGTTTGGAGGGGATTGAAGAGGATTGGAGGGAATTGAGGGGGAATAATTCCACACCACAATAGGTGTGGAATAAATCCCCTCCAATCCCTCCATCATGGGGATTAACCGAACAAGGCCTTAATGATTTTCCGTGGTGTCCTTAATCTGCGCGTTTATGATTTGTGACTTTTATTTATTGATCTAGATCATTTTCCCCTTATGCACACTCTATTCATTTAATTAGAAAGCGTGCAACCAACCCTCAAAATCTTCACTCTATTACACACAAAATATTTAGTATATTAAAAATTCGGTACATAGTGTTGCTGATGCAAGAAGTAAAAAATGAACTAAAGGAGTACATATACCATCACAAGTGTGCACTGAAACCTTAAATTGGTGTTCCAAATTCTTCCTTTCATTTCAGCCCCTTCTTCTCACAAGTTGGACATGGCATGAATGCTAGCTACATAGTGGCTGTTGGGCCATCTCCTGTGGCTAAGGATGCAAGTCGACAATCCCGCTACCGGCATAAAAACATGCTTCATAATTTATTTCCTATTGGGTAGCTAGTACAAAATTTGGAAAAAGAGTTAACTAGAATTAGGGAGGGAAAGAATAATTGCCTGCCCCACTTGCATCGCTACCGATGGCCACTACTTGCAAGAAGCCAGTGATTGGGCGCGCACAGGAGCAAATTAAGAAGAAGAAAATCTTCGGGTATATAATAATTTTGGGGAGAACAAGGAAGGAGAATAAGCAGAGAGGGGTAATATGGGACATATTAGCTCATGCTCCCTCCTCCATGACAACAAACACATGTTAACTTGATTAATTAATTACTAGTAGCTAATTATCACTACCAGCTAGTGAACTGCAGCTGCATATGCATCTACCTATTTTGACATGGAGTCCAACTTCTAGTACTATGTTAATTGCACTTGACTGATAACTATCTGCCAGAATTAAATGGGAGTTCTTGCTCAAGCTCCCATGCATGTTTCTTCTAGACATGCTAAATGAAATTCTAGACATCCTACATGAAGGTGATGCACCTCTCTCTCTCTCTCTCTCTCTCTCTCTCTCTCTCTCTCTCTCTCTCTCTCTGTGTGTGTGTGTTGTGTGTACATGCAGTACATGTGTGATGAGTGTGTGACGAATGCAAGCATTGATTTCCTAGGTTTCCTGCTGCAGCCAATGTATACCTCCCCCCCCCCCCCCCCCCCGCCCCGAGTGGACAAGGAGTTGTTGCCTATACATAGCCTACTTCCTGCTCCTCATGTCCATGGTCTCAACCATCGCATTATGGTACTCTATACTCCCTCTGATTCTATATTAATCGACGTTTTGGATAAGGTTGAGGTTAAATTTTTATAACTTAAGGTCAAAGGTATATCTTATAGAGCGTGTCATTGTCCAAAGCGTTAATTAAAATGAAACCGGAGGGAGTATATATGGTTGATGTATTTTGACATCGATTAATTAACATGCAACATCGTTTCTTGTGTCCTGCACATGATCAAGGGCAATTTGGGCCAATGATATTGCTTGCATGGATGCATGCACCACAATTACAGTTAGTTGAATAGTACATTGAACATTGCATGTAAATGACCATTTAATACTGCACAGAAAAACAGAAAATGACATATATGGAATACCAAATATGCCAATCATTTCTAAATAACATTGAAAAAATTATATGATGATCATTTGTGAAAAAATTATATGATGATCATTTGTGAATGGAGGGAGTATATAATTATTCATCAATGTCTTCTTGTATGCATTGTTAACTACTCCTAATTAATGGTACTAGTAGATAATTAATTTCATTTTTAGCTTGTGTTGATAGATTCTGTCGTTCTATGGACACTGTCATGTGTGAGCAGAGATTCTTACCCATTCCCTGTATCATGCATGCTGCAGCCTCTGCATCTCGATCCAACGCTAGCAGCTGCATATTGTCCGACAAGAACCTACTCCATATATGTATCTCTTCCTTGCTTTGCTTTCTACTACATGCATGTGTATATGCTGCTGTTTCCTCAGCTGAAAACAAGGATTAGATAATAAATATATATAACAAGCTAAGCTAGATAGATACTCAAGCTAGGTTTATTAAGGTGAAAAGAAATGTAAAGATCGATATGCTTTTGATCAACTGTATATATATATATCAAACTGCTGGCTAGCTAGCTACTTGGCCTTTTGAACCAAAGTATTAATTAAATTAGTTAAGAATATTATCCTGCAGAGATGCAGGTAGTACCTACAAAAAACGTAATTTCAAAGTGTGGAGCAATTTGGAATCAAGACAAACGTGGCCATCACACCTCAGTTCTCTAAGCTCAGACAATGCATGCATATACTAGTATTATCGATCTTGGCATGCATGCATATGCACATAGAAAATTACTGCCTCTCTGCTGCATCGATCGGTTCATTAATTTAATCTTCTTGAAACCTGTATACACTGATCTGTACGAAGGTGTAGTCAAGTCAACAGGACAGCTTCACTTGAACATAATAACTGATGCGTATCATGTCCTTGAATTCACAACGATCGAGTAGCTTCAGTCCAGGAGCTAGCATTAATACACAAGGCTATTTACAATGTTCTAATTAATTAGTGGCTCGATCGATCTTTTATTAGTTTTGGTTATATAAATTAAGTACTCCATCTGCACGCAGAAAAAAAAAGCTTATTTTTAGCATTCAAAATTTAATTATCGCCCAAAATTTTATTTGGAACTTGTTTCCTTTGGCTAGTAATGCATGCACAATTGATGAGTACTACCCAATCAGCATGCATGTATGGCAATCACTTCAAGAATCAGAATTTTCTTAGCGGCCAGCTAATTTCTTCGGCGGTCAAAAAATAGCCGCTAAGTTTACTCTTTGTCTTGGCGGTTGAAACTACTCATATTTTGTTGGCGGCTATTTAGAAATGCCAAGGTTAGAAAGCTTTAGGGACCAAGCAATCGGAGGGTTTTTTTTTTTTTTGCGGGGAATCGGAGGGTACTTAATTAAGCATGCATACATGCTTTCACATGAAGGCTCTCTATATGCTTTACTTTGACACTGCAAATGATCGAGCTTTCTCTAAAAGAGGGGGTTCCTAAAATATTCATATATATTTGCCTCTTTTAAGGCGAATAGTTCTTTTGAGCAAATTAAAGTAGTTCGGCCAGTGTGGAACCCTAGCTGCATGCATATGCCCTAGCCAAGACTTCCTTTTCTTTCTCTCTTCTTCTTTACTTTCTCAGTTTCAGCTTGTAGAAAGCTGGATCTGAATAGGTCTATGGTCACACACTGAACTGCTTCATTCAATTTTGTCAATGCAGATCGATCATGAATGGATGGTACACATAGCAAAAATGTTGCTACATGTCCATACCTAGATGGACAGAATAAAATTTGTATCCATATTGTGATTGTACATGTTACACCCAAATGTGTGGTATATTCCTTTTTTTTCTAGCTTTTTGTTGAGTAGTATGTATTGATTTTTTTAAAAAAAAAAAACAGCGGCCGCGTTGCATTGCAAGTTGGAATCTAGGAAACAATTCCAATCAAGTTAAGGGGCATCACATGGCACCCAGCATGTAGTATTATATGTGTATGTCCAGCTAGCTATAAGCTGCTAGATTGTGCATGCAAGACTGTATATACATGTCTATACATGGGCAGCTAGCTCAGATTTGTGTGGATATCTCTGCACATGCATGCATAAAATATGGAGAGAGGAAGCAGAAAGACAGTATATAGTTTACTAGGACAGAAGAAGATATTATTGATATACTCCCTCCGTATTTTAATAGATGACGCCATTGACTTTTTCTCATATGTTTGACTATTCATCTTATTCAAAAAATTTATGTAATTATAATTTATTTTGTTATGAGTTTTTTTATCACCCATAGTATTTTAAGTGTGATTTATATCTTATACATTTGTATAAAATTTTTGAATAAGACAAATGGTCAAATATGTAAGAAAAAATTAACGGTGTCATCTATTAAAAACGGAGGTAGTATATTATTTCAGCTAGGAGGCAAAGTTTTAATTAAGAGGACATCATCGAGTTGGCTGCCATGCACTAACATTTGAAGCAAGCTTGTCTTACCTCCTGACATGGATGCATCCTTGCCAACCAACTCACCCTACACATGCCACTTGCTATGCATTCCAGCTGATTCTTAATTAGTTTAGCAGATGCAGGGTAAAATAATTAAGGAGCTAGCCTTACTGTAAGTACAATATTATTATTATACAGGCACTTTCCATAGGTCAAACATGCTGCTTGCAAAAGCTAATTAATTATGATATACAACTTAATTATTTAATCAATCCCAGAAAACTTTCTTATGAATCATTGCCTGAAGTGGAAGGTAGAATTAACCTATATAATAATACATAGAACGTCACACCAAAGCGTCACCTGATGATCATGAGTTATATATAAATTAGTACTCATAAACTTTTAAAATTCCAACCATCAATTTTATATTAATTTTTTTTATAAAATCTAATTAATAAGTTGACGATATTGTGATAGTACTTTTTAAGGCAAACCTACCTATATACATACCTTTTTTTGCCCTAAGCATTTAAAGAATTATTGGTGGTTGGAATTTAAAGGCTCAATCAATCTTTTTTCTAAATATCGAATATTTATTATGATCAGAGAGAGTAAAATATATATAGCTTTATAATATCTATGTATAGGTTTTTGACGAATCCAACTTTAAATTTATAGTTTTATGATAATGAGGGCTTTATCTAAATTTATAGTACTAATAAATTCACTCATATATATGTACTTCCTCCGTAAAAAAAACAATCTACGTATGGATGGGACATAACATAGGACAACAAATCTATACATGCTGTCAAGATTCATTGTCCTAGTTTATATCTAATCAATGTCTAGGTTGACATTTTTTGGGGGACGGAGGGAGTATGTATATGTAGCTGTAGAAGTTGCACATCATGTATACACATATTTTTGTATCAGCATGCAGTAACAGACTAACAGCTAGCTAGACGATCGAGAATATGAATACAAGAGAATGTTAATAAAGCTGCCGCAACCTACAGGGAAACCTCCAAAGTTTCTCATCACAAAGCTAACTCCACCATGCGTATATATGTGCATGCATCGCCGGCCGGACTGACTGACAGTAGTAGCAGCTACTACCTTGCAATTAGGACAGACATATATGAAACAACAAAGGATATATATCGATAAAATTAAAATGCATGCCATGCATCTTTAATTCTTACTTCTGGCCTGTCAGCTTCTCTATCTCTTCCTCAGCTCCATGCATGCATTCCGATCCAAATTAATTACTCCCTCCATCCTATAATATAAGACATGATTAAAGTTAGCACGGTCTCCAAAACTAATTTTTAACTTATAATTTCTCATGTACTATAAGGTTTGTAGCAACAAAATTATAACCATATAAAAGTAAATGTAAATCCCAATCTAATGATATAATTTTTAACAAATAAAGTTCATTTCATATTATACTAAATGGTGGTCAAATGATTTAAAGTTTGAATCTTGAAATGTGCGCGCGCCTTATATTATGGGATGGAAGGAGTAAGATACAAAATTTTTATATACATTAGTATATAGCAGCAATATATATATAATGAAGATGCCGGGTAGAGAAGGCAAAGCCTGCAAGGATCAATATATGTGGACAAGTCACATTTATATGTGTAGCAGCGATGAATTGATATGAAATAACTCGATCTATCGATCGGCATAAAGATGAGAAGATCAGATAAGGGGCGCCGGCCATCATGGACAGAGACTTGCCAAGAAATAGCATGTTCTCTCTAGCTACCCAAACACATACATCATATATATGGTCCATGCCTACCCTCCTCCCCTAGCTACCCGAAAGGCGCCTTTCGGCTTTTCAAATCATGTAAAAGGAGAAAAAGATGGTGTTAATTTCCCTGGTGTTTCAGTTAAAAAGGGAGTAAAAGTTGTTCTAATGTGATAAAACATAATGGGATTGCATTATATATGTGTAAAGATGATTTGAATGTAATTTAGGGCTGTTAGGAAACTTCAATTTGGAACATGAGCAAGCCACACAAACTATAGGAACAGTGAGGAGTCATGGCTTTTTCACCTTCAACAAAACCACCACTAATTATCCGTGACGGTTCATCATAAATTACCACTAATTATAATATCACTGGTGGCGAATTGCAACTGATGGTGTCACAATAACGGATCAATTATTCCACGGATCATGGTGCGCAATATCAATGGTGGTTCCAATAACCAATCGCTCGGCCACTGATAGAGTTTTGTGGGTGTTTAAGTTATACCTACTAGCTAGACAAGTTTGCTGCCCTTATTTAAATTTTTATTCTCCTCTTTTGAAAAAAGTTCATGACTCGGGATGAAAGCAAATAAGTTACACAATACTACCTTTGTCCCCAAAAGACTTCATTTTTAGCTATAAACCTAGACACGGTACTTGTCTAGGCACATATATATTACTACTCCTTCCGTCCCATAATACAAGGGATTTTGAGTTTTTACTTGTAAAGTTTGACTACTCGTCTTATTCAAAATTTTTTGAAATTATTATTTATTTTATTTGTGACTTACTTTATTATCTACAGTACTTTAAACACAACTTTTCGTTTTTTATATTTGCAAAAAGAATTTGAATAAGACGAATGGTCAAACGTTGCAAGCAAAAAATCAAAATCCCTTATATTGTGGGACGGAGGGAGTAACAAATAAGGGAAAATTTGTGAAGGATTGGTACGCTAGCTACAGCCAAAATTGATTGGCAAAGAAAAGCCAGAACCATATTTGTATACCATTTTTTTATCAGAATATCGATGCCAACTTTTATCTATCAATCGCTTGGCCTAGAACTAGCTAGCTACCTAGAGCTAGATATGCGAGTTTAATCAAGCTCAAGTTGTGCCCTATCTTGTTGGTAACGCCGTTCGTCGAGTTAAATTGTCGATTTTCAGCATATATGAGCAAAAAGATCTATCATACCTGCATATTCATGTGTAGCATCAACTAGCTTAGCTATATATCATCCAAGCATATCTGGACAAAATCTCTTATTAGGAGGTATAGGGGCTCCCATTTATGTTTAAAGATATCAATTTCAGGTGCATATGACGATATTCTAGTTAGCTAGTATAGCCTTTTCCTCTCCATATATGCATCTAAAACACCCAAAAATCACTAAAAGTGCAAAAGGAGAAGAACAAGGGAGATGTGACAAATTACAGTTTTTCTTTGATTGATCCATGCATGACTGGCTGCTGCTAGGTTAAGAACAATCGATCGAGTTTATTATTTGTACATATCGTGATTTTTTTAGCATTAATGAACTATATAGTTCATTTTTAGTTTAGGATCGACAGTATACACGCTACATGAAAAAGGAAGATATAACCATGAATTTCATGCATATATAGTAACTTAAATATAAGAGGTTAATCAAATCCCGACCATTAATTTTATGCTAACATAAATTTATAAAATCTCTAACAAGTTTACGATATATGTTAATATTTTCTATGCAAACTATGTATACCATTTCTTTTGGTTTTAAATAAAGTATTCGAGTAATCATGGATGGTCGGGGCTTCTGTGACTGAGAGGGAGTAAAGTAGCTTAGATATTTTAGCGAGTGAATATATACTCCGTAAATTGCGTATGTCCCATAAAAAATAAACATAATTAATATGTGATGTGATATGTCCTACTACTATGAATCTATGGAGACGAGGAGTATATACTGCTATGTAGCTAGCTCCAAGTGGCCTGCCTGCAGAAGGCAGTGTACTTTGAGCAGGAGGAGGCTTTCCTGAATTTGTTCAGGGAAAGGAACAGGAGCAGCAGCGAGCCAAGCTAGTCCCAAGGCAATGTAGTACAGTACTATACTACTGCTTGTTGTGCAGTGCAGCAGAGAGATATATCGATCGATCGACCGATGACTCAGGCAACCAATTAACTCTCTCTCTCTCTCTCTCTCTCTCTCTCTCTCTCTCTCTCTCATGTATGAGTGAGAATTCAAAGCCGCATCTGCAATTCTGCATGAATGAGTGGAGAATGGGTAGCAGGAGTGGAAGAGAGAGAGAGAGCTGTAAACTGTACCGATGAGCTTGCAGCAAGTGAAGAAACAGATACTACTAGTAGAGATTAATTGACTACTGGTACTGTCTGTAAAGAGAGAGTATAGTGTACTCGATCCTAGTACTTAATTAGTATTACAGTACTCATACACACTCTTCTTGCAGTTGAGAAAGGAAAAGGCTGTGGCGTTTTCGAGCTGAGAAAGATCAATATATTGATCCAGGATTGCATCTGCATTCTGAAGCAGAGCAGGCAAAATAAGGTGAAGGAAGAGCTAGCAGTAGCAGCAGGGCACTGAATCGAATGCATCAGAATGCACAGCCTCCAAAGGAAACAACCAAAGGAAACAAAAGCGTGCGCTTTCTTTCTTTCTTTGCATCTGCCCTGACCTGCACATCTCAGCATTTGCATGCATGCAATGCTATGCAAATCGATCCATCCATCCATCGCTTTTCTTTTCTTTTTTTCTCATCAGCTGCATGCACAGAGAGGCGCAGGGATTCAGTTCAGTGACCACCATTCAATTCTTCCAGTACTCTTGCATTGCAGGTCATTAATTCTGTCAAGAAATTGGGTAGTACTAGAACAACACTTTACTCCAGTTTAGTCTAATTAGTAATTAGAGCATGTATGCAGGAGTAACAAAACTACTACATGCAACAACAGAAATGCAATGTCCAGGGCACATGCATCATGAGGTCAGCATATGAAGCACAGTGAAACTGAAATGTCGAGCAGGACTAGTAGCTAGGTAGCCATGGCTAGGAGGTCAGAGAAAGAGAGAGGTTGAAGAAAGGTCGCAAACATTGCAGAGAAAACCAAAGGGGATATTGAGTTTCCCAAGGTTGAAGACCTAGTAGCTACAGTAGTGTGAGCGATGATGCAGTGAGATGGTGACGAGCCAGCCGGGGCCCTGAATCTCTCATCAAACTCAGAGTGGACAAGTTGGTTAAGCAAGCAAATGCTTCTTCTTGTTGCTGCTGCTTCTGCTGCCTGGAGGCTGGAGCTGGACGACTGCCTAACAACGAACTGCTTTTTGGACCCAAGAATCTATACACACTTTGAAACTGCAGGCCTACCTATATCTATCTATCTACTACTCTGAAAATCTATCCTATGCTGCCTAGCTAGAGCATAGCACCATATCATTATGGCTTCTTTCTGCAGTCTGTGTGGGGGCAGCCAGCTTATCTAGAGTTCCTCCTCCTATCCTATATTCATTATCATGTCATTTGACTGCTCAAGAGCTAATCTCATCAGAGTTGAGAGTCTTCAGAGACATCCCAATGTCCATAATTCCATAGAGTGCACTACTGAAGGCAGGGTTTTCCTTACCGTCTGAGGGCAGGGTTACTGCACCCCGGTAAACGCGATTTCCTTGGTTATCATGAGAAAATGTAAAAAAGTTGTCAAAAATTTAATTTTTTTTAAAATATTGATGGGGTTATAATGGTTTTGTCGTTACCATACCTCGGGAGTAAGCCTTCGTCAGTTCTCTTATGCTAATCATAAGTCGTAACGACTTATTAGCAACCAAAAGATAATTTGCTGATAAAACTTTTATATGCCTTCTTCGCGATGTAAAAGCAAATGCTAAACTACGACGAAAAAACCCTCAAATTAACTCCAAAATTAAGTTTCAAAAATAAAATTTTGGTTGCGTCTTATAATCTGAATGGAATATAAACTACTACATCTCTAGCCTTTGAATTTTTCTTCACAAATACAAGTATTTTGAGAGTTCTATGAGTACTTTAGAGCTGTGTGTGTGATCTTCTCTTATCATGTCATGACTGCTAATGTCCCAATATAAACTACTAAGAGCTGATGGATGAAAACCTATCTCAACGAGTCATCAGAGTTCAGACATCCCAATGTCCACAATTCCATAGTGTAAACTACCGAAGGACTGAAGGTACAAAGGATTGGACATATCAAGCTAGCTAGGTGTAGCTCCATCCTCCATTCTTCAGACTTCAAAACACTCTCTCTAGGTACTGAAGTACTTTTTTGTGAAAATTTTGTAAATTTTTAAAAAGATATCGTATTACCAAAGTGTGTTGCATCCTGAACATAAGCATGAAATTTTCTTTCAGCGTACGTAGTTTAGCCTTTTCAAGATTATTACTGGTTAAGAAAGCAGTGACAAGTAAATGTAAATGGAGGTAATACTAATATTGTTTTAACATGACAAATCTTAATATTTTTCTGAATATTAGCTGCAAAAACTGATAAGGTTGGGCTGTATACATCTAAAAATGATGTATATAGACATTAGACTACCGCCTAACTGCTCAAGCAATTTAGCTGCTTGCATGCCCAACAACCTGCCTGAAATTAACAAGGAACATCAGAGGATAGGAGGATGCATGGCAGCATGGGCCTACACCAACAACCATCACAGCCCATTTCTCAAGCAGAACTATTTAATTTGGGCCTGAAAATTATTGGACCAACTAATTTCTTGGCTCTGATAACTGGTCTTATTTTTCTAGTATGATACTGTATATGGACAGGTTTGTATCCTAGGAAAGTATACATGATATGAATCCTTTCTTCTTAAGCCTTCCTTCTCTTGCAAGTGCAAATAATTTACTCTTCTTTAATCAGTAGTAAACTGCAGCTTGTATTCCCTACTTTAATTTAAGAGTGACATGCCCTTTTGACTTTTATATACAGATGATGATGCTGGTTTTCGTCATCAAGACAAACTGACAAAGATAGAGCAAACCAGGTTCAACCTCAACTTGTTATTTTGTTTTTCTTTTTTTTAGTTGATCATCATCCATTCTGGTGGTTAGGAGCAGCATGAACTCATGCTTTCTTCAGTTTGTATCTATCTGTGTGACCAGAAATAGCAGG